>VZSR01000520.1:31649081-31849463 GCA_013398615.1 Brachypodius melanocephalos
GGGGGGGGCAGAGAAGGGTGACAAGAGACACCGTAATGCACTGAAAATATATATAAATGAATACTAGGCAACCAATGGAGTTTGCTACTCTTGTTTCCCTGTTGTCATGATGTTGTCTTGACATCGGGCTCTGGGCTGGTGTTACACACTTTGGAAAGCTTTCAAGCACTTCATTTCATCTTTGAATTGCACATGCTTTTCTCTCAGTTTTACGATTTCTTGTGCTTAGGAAAAAACATGTTCTGACATGCTGGAGTTTGGTGGTGGTAAATATTTCCTTTGAGTACAAAGTGCATGTGTGAAAAAAGGCTTTCTTTCCTTTCTTTCCTGAAAATATGTTTCTTTCTCACTTGCTCCTTTCTCTGTTGTAGTTAATAACCTGTAAAAGAGCTGAATCTGGAGATCTGAGTGAAATGGCACTTTTGGAATTGTACTTTTAACCACAGCAAGCTGGTGAAAGCGCAGAAGCTCTGTATATGTGCGTATGAGAGGAAATCGTGCCATGCAGATGAGTTTGCAGACTCGGTGACAGAGAGGGACCACAGGTGAGTCCCCAGCGATCTGCTTTGCCAAGAGGATTTTTCCAGCCCTAATCACAGAAAAGCCCTCCATCTGCTCCCCAGAGTTGGCGGTTCTCATCTGTTTCAAGTGAAAACAGCCAAGAATAGAAAATGGCATGTAATAAAGAATCCCCAGCCAAGTAGCCGTGCTGTCCTGCATTCCCCCCAAACCAGCATTCCCCGCTGCTGGGGTCTCGGTCCCCGGGCGAGAGAGAAAGAGCTGCAAAGGGTTAAGCGCCTGACTTGCTTGCTAGGCAAAGTTTGAGGAAGGATATGTCTGAAGCTGGATACGCTGCAGCCCCGCGTTTGAAATCTGTCACCCTCACTTAGGAGCGCTGCATCTCTGGTTGTCACCGGTGAATAATGATGGCACGGCGATAAGATCGCTCGGCGGCGGTGCGCCGGGGCCGCCCGCGGGAGCAGAAGACAGGAAATTGCCAGGCGTTTAGCCGCTTCTACGGGGTGTTCTTCAGTGTCATCGGTGGGTGTCAGGGTCAAATGACCGGCTGGAGAGCAGTTTGGGAAGATAATTCCTTTCCTCCTTTCCTTGAGAGCAACCTTGGGTGTTGGTGACCATTGGCAGCTATGGAAAACAGAGACCTCTCTGGTGATCCTTAAAGCAGTACCATGCTGGAACCCAGCTCTTCTGCCACTTTCTCCCCTTTCAACCTGCCGGACCCGGTGGGCTTTGGGTGACCTACCGAGAAGGAATCCACTTCCGCAGGAGCAGGTAACGCCTGATTAAGTCACTTTCTGGATTGACACGATCTTGATTTGACCAAAACGTGTCCTGAGTACCATGTACTGATTTGAAGTATAGGCTGGTTGAGGGTCCAGGGACAGAACAGGAATAATTCCGCCTAATCCCTCTTGAGACTGCGGAGCAGGGCAACTACCTACAGCCTTGCAGAACTTTTTAACATTCCCACTTTCCTCCCTGATTAGGGGCACAGAGGACAGAAATACCTGTGATCGACAGTGGCCAGCTCTGCCTTCTGTGCTGACGACAGGTTGCTAGTATGGGGGACGGTGAGAAAGAGAGGGTTTTTTTTGTCGCCAGAAGATGCACTGGTTTTCCATCAGCTTCATGAGGGAGATATAAATCATGCTGAAGTAAGAGCTCTGAAAAGTATGTAGAGGCAAAGCAAGCAAGAAAGAAAGATCTTAAAAAGTCAAAAAATACCTAGAGCATTAGCCTTTGTACTCTACGGGCCGTCTGATCCTTTCATCCCTCGGGACCAGCTGACAGCTGCGAGCAGACTCGACTACAGAGCAGCCCCCGCTGCAGGGCGGGGATGCAGGCTCTGACCGCGGGGCTCACCGGTGTCACACCCTCTCCTTCCCGGCCGGCTGAGACCCGCGGAGGGCCCTGAGCTGCCGCCCCTCCATCCTGAGGGCCTAAAGCCGGGAGGGAAGCGGGGTCTCGTCCTTAACTCCCTTCCTCTTGCTGAGTGCCCTGAGAAATGCTGGCTCCCTGCGTTTCCCCGCCCGTGCTCTCTCCCCACCCCCATCACTCGGCGTAGGTGAGGGCACAAGTCCTTCTCCGGGCGGGCAGTCTGCGCGGCTGGGCTCGGCTCGGCTCGGCTCGGCTCGGCTCGGCTCCGGGCTGTCCACACGCCGGGACTCTCCGAAGCCCCCTCGGAGGGCAGGGGGTGGAGGGCAGGGCGAGTGCGGGGGCAGGAGCTGCGCCGAGCACCCGGCGGCTGCGCTGACCCTGGCCGGGACTCCTCGGTACGGCTTCATTGAGCCTTTGAAGTCGTGAGTTGTTTAGCCCCGCCAAGCGAGGGGCGAAGGAGGCGCGGTGCTAATAGCGAGTGATTCAGCTTTTGAGGTACGGCCGAGCAAATAGAAGGCACTGAGCAGCCAGGGGTGAGGGGGAAGCCAACCCCGAGGCACTTCAGTTCCCTCTTCTGTTTCCTCGACACATGGCATTGATCAGCTCCCTCTCCTCCATCCCTCCTCAGCCCGTTTCTTAAAGTAACTCGCAGCAAAAGCTGTGCTGTGCGTTTTCTTTACTAATGTAGGAGTTTGAGGCAAATTCTCTTCGCACTCCCCACGCCCTACCTTGACGGCTGAATCTTACTGCTCAAGTGCTTCTCGGTGTTAAATACTCTTGTCTTTAAGTGGACTTGCCAGGACAAGGCAGTAGCCTACTAGGGAGCTGGACGGCGGGGGAAGGGTTACTCCGAAACAAGCGCAGACAGCCCGGCATGGACACACACACACTCATATGCACACGCACTGAATGTGTACAGGAAAAACAGGGGGGTTGGGGAGTGGGTGTTGTTACCGCTTTAGGGCAAAAGGCGGTTTCTCCAGAGGTTTTTAAGTCTTTATGACTGATGATGAAAATCAGACAGAATACTAGAGGAGGTCCGTCTCTTCCCTGAGGGTTAGAGATTCTTTTATTCTGCGTTACAGTTGTTGAATACTGGTACTGCGTATCTAAAAGTTCGCAAGGGAGGAAGGAGAGGAGAAAAAGGAGGTGGGGGAGGCGGGCTTGTCGGCGGCTGCACATGAAATATCGCCATGTTGGTGGAGAGCACGGCTGTAATTATTGCTAGCGAGGGCATCTCCCAGACCCGCCGCTCGGGGAGTTTTTCAGCTCACTTCCCGGCTTCCCTTCCGACACGCTCCGATACACTCCGAGAGTCCCCGGAGCAGCCGTGCCGGGGCAGTCCTGCCGCCAAGGCCGGCGATACCCGCACCTTCCTCCCCCGCAGCGCCGGCCCGGCGGAGAGGCAGGGCGGGGAGCGGGGTCCATCCATCCATCCATCCCCCCGGCGGCGTCGCCCGCTTGCTTCCCACTGCTGAAAGCGGGGCAGAGGGCGAGTCCAAACGGATGAAGCTCGCTAAATTGTCCTCAGCAACCTAGGGGTTAAAAGCAGCCGGGGGAGCCAGGGGGGACGGGGGGACTGGGAGGGAAATAAGGAAAGAAGAAAAAGAGAAAATCTAGCCTGACTTTGCCTCTTGGAAAGCTTTAGGTTGCAGCCCTGCCTTCCAAGCATTCTTTAAACTAGAAATGTGGGAGGGACTCCAGGAGAGAGAGAGAGATGGCTATCAACTGAATTCATTACTGTAAACATCTCCCTGGGGTGTCAGGCAGGGAGGAAAAAAAGGCACGACTTACATTAGCAGGGAATAGTGAGATGTGAGGCATCATTACCGCTAAGATCAGCCTGCAATCCCGGCTGGAGGCAGGCGCAGGACTTGGAGAGAGCCAGACACACGCTCACACATATACTCACATACATGTGTCCGATGCCTTCTCCGACTTACAAGGGTCCTGGGTCGCCGTGCCTGCTCCTCATGTGATCCTTTCATCATTTCCAGAAGACAGAAAAAGATCTTTAAAAAAACCCAAAAAAACAAAAACGAGCAACCAAAAAACGCCACCAAAACAAACCAGAAAGAAAGAAACCCCAGGACCAAGCGTAGCCGCGGTTCCCTCTCGTTTATTTTTTTACCGGAGAAGGAGGAACGGCGGGGGAAAGAGAGAGCGAATCGAGGAGAGAAAGTGCGTTGGGAATGCCAGAGCCGTGGGCTGCGCGCCGGAGGAGGAGGTGGCGGAGCAGGGGGTAGGACGATGCCGCCGCCTCGTAAGGGCGGAGGAAGGCGCGTGAGGCGCGGGGGTCGCTCGGAGCGGCGGCGGCGGCCGGCGGGGAACGGGCCCGCGGGGCCGGCCGGGAGCGGCGCCGGGCGGAGGGCGGCGGCGGCCACCACCGAGGAGCGGCGGCGGCAAAGTTTTGGTGTGGGGGGCCAGAGGCGCGGAGGGGGATTACGATCGGTGCCGGCGAGGGATTCCCAGACACCGCCAGGTACAGTTGGGATTCAATTTCTCACTCTTTTCCTTTCTGGTAATGCTAGCCCCGGGCGATCTTAAAGCCGCGGTGCCCTTTCTTTGCCTTCTCCCAGATGGCAAAGTTGGGCAGCCGGGATCAGGCTGTGTCAGAAATACCGCTTTTGCCACGTTCGAGCCCCGTGTCCGCGGCGCCGGGCACAGACAAGTATGGATTTATGAATGGCCGGCGGCAAGTGTTAGCAGGGTCCCCGGGCTGTTTGCGCCAGCCCGTGGCTCAGGAGCGGCACCCGGAGCTGGCAGCTGCAGCCAGGTCCCGGGTCCCGCGTCCCAGGTCGCGTTTCACTGCCGAGCCGGGAGGGTGCCGAGCCTGGCCCCCACCCCGTGGGGAGGGGAGAGCCGAGGACTACCCCTGCGGCAGGCAGGGGCATCGGCAGAGCGCCCTGTGATCAGCACCAGCGGCTCTGTTTGGGAGGTGGTTCGGCGAGACGGGACCTTTAGAGGTGAGCCTCCCTTGGAAGGGGTGGTCGGCTCAGTTCGGCTCTGCCAAGTGTTGAGGAATCTACGGGGAGAGTCGGGAGCTGCGCCCGGCAGGAGGATCCAGCAGATCCCCATCGGCAGCCTCCGGAGCGGGGCTGGCGGTGAGTGGGTGGGGGCGAGGTTGAGGGAATCGGATCAAGACTTTGGAATACAAAGGAGCGGCTTAGAGACCTGACGAGTTTAGACGGGGATCTGACAAAATAAGAATAAATACTGCGGGGGGCTGGGTGCGTGGGGATGGTGTATGAACAAAAAATAGCAGGTCGCAAAAGGAAGTCAAGCAGCTTCAAGGAAGACCTTTCTTGAACATGACATGGAATCCCCTAAAAGATAAATAAACAATCAGCAAAGTTAAGAGAATAAGATTTTCCTCCTTTTCAGAGTGGGAAGCAGTCAACAGGAGCTTTTAATTAATTTTAATGGAGGAAATCTGTTTTAAGGCTTACAATAAGCTAATAAATCCAAGGCACAAATCCGTGTAAATTCCTGCACTATGTGTGGAAGGTACTGACTATATTTCTTCAGATACTGCTTTTTGCAGTGCAGCGTTCAGCCAGATAGAAAGAGAGAGGTTCCTTACACGAGGAGCAGGAGAAGATCCTAAAAGCAAGTCAGACCTCTCCCTCTCTACCTCCCTCTCCCTCTCCCATTCCTTCCCTCTCCATCTCTCTCTCTCTCTCTCTCTCTCTCTCTCTCTCTCTCTCTCTCTCTCTCTCCCCCCTCCTCTCTCTCCCAAAGTCAGGGTGTATGTTAGAGAGGTTTATTTACTGTAACTAACTTTACGGTGCTTGCAGGCAAATTAAACCAGTTTAGAGGTTGAGATTGATCAGTGCTTGGGTTTAATAAATGCAGCCAACCATACAAAAATCCCCACAAATTTCCATGGGCTTTATTCCTTGCTTCATTCACTGACATGGTCTTTCTCCAAAGAAAGACCTTTATGTATTTGTAGTTTAAGACAAAGCTAATTAATTGATTTTCAATATATGTAATGTTTGAAAGGTGAAAAGTTCATCCTGGCATTTTTTTCAAAACTCTTAAAAGGTCATGTACCTGTATCTCTATCCACCTCTCTTTCCTTTCTTCTTTGAAAGAGTCAATATATGCAATGTTATCACTGAGACAAACTTTGCATAATGAAAAAGATCTAAACGTTACATTAAAAAAGAGACATAACAGATGTGATTTTGAAGTCATTATTTTTAGGTGACAAAAGTGATGTTAGAATGTTAGTGTTGATCTTGTTTCTGAAAATTATGTGAGGAGAGATTTCAAGAAGCTGTTTCAATGGTTGTTCTGTGTCCTGATATGGTAGTGAGGCAGTTAAGAGAGTTCAGGCCTGGAGTACTGTAGGTAAAACAAGGCAGAGCACTGTGCAAATACAGTGTCTATAAAACTACCTGTGACTAGAACAGTCATCAGTCTTTTCCAAAGTCCAAGGCTTTAGTAAGTGGTGCTGGAATGCACCCAGCTTTCTTAAGAGTCTCTTCTCACACACACATACACCCTATATTTTGTGTAAGGTGATGTTATCTGTGTTTGGCTTGGGGAAGTCTGGATCTAATTTGAGCCACTGTTACAAGTCACATTTATATCCTGGCCTGCTGGAGAGTTTGATTTAGGATGCAGACATATCTTCTTTGCGCAACCCTACACCCTTCCAGTTGGAATCTGCATTACATAGGCTGTGCTTTCCTTCAAGAATCAAGAATGTGCTTGCATTCAGCTGCTTAAAATAGCAGTATCTAAAATGTGGGATGTCATTAGGGCTGACTTCCCTACCCTTCCCACTGCAAAGAAGGAGAGACATAGTTTCACCAAGTGAAGAAAACAAAAAGGAGTTGAAATAGGTACAACTATCAGGCTTTTCTTGTACTGAACTTTCTATTTAAAGGACTAGAAAGAAGGCACACTTAAGATAATACTGTTTCCAGGAAGGTGAAAGCTTTATTTCTTAATCATTTCTGTTACCTCTTTAATCTCAAAATAAGTTCATTTTTGTCTAGGATACTTTCATGTAACTTTCAGGCTTACACTAGGCAGATTCAAATCCAGTCCATTAGTGACCTCTATCTGTGAGAAGGGTGTAGTCAATGGTGGTTTTTTCCCCTTTCACCACAGTGGATTGGAAACAGACTATAAGTTGTTTTAGTCTTTTATACCTGCAAATCACCTAGGTTTTTTAGGTTGTCAATCTTATATTCAGTGAAAACAATGTGCTTTTCCAGTGCTTTAAGCAGGAGAACAAAACCGAATTCCAGTTCCAAACGTGAAAGCATTTTCAATATGTTTCAGTTGTTCCAGTGATAATATGATAAATATTTGCAAACATCAGAAAAATAAGCAGTAACCAGTGCTATTGAACATCAGTACTAAGGGAATTGATTTTATATTTGTCTGATGTTATAATACTTCCTCTAAAACAGGCTCAACCTGTATGAAATTTTATTACCCCTCAGTGCTTACATAATTGAAACTTGAGAGAAACACTCAGATCAGATATACTGTGAGTAGAGTTTATAGTAGCAGGGTGTTTAAAAATGTAAAAAAAAAAAAAAAATCCAGTGCTGTCTATATTAGGCATACATGTCAGAGATCAAGGAAAAAGAGGTCTTTATAAAACAGATGGGCTCTTTTAGAGGATTATTAAACCCAGCTTTCCAATACTAATTTGCCTCTTGTTTATATCCACAACTATATTCCATATTTTAGTTAGTGATTGTAAATGGCAGTTAAGGGCTTGATCAGCAAAATCTTTGAGTAGATGAATACCACTGTTTGACATTTCTCAGATTGTAGCTGATTACCTCAGCACTTGGTAATGTGATGTTTTTAGGTGTTTCCTTCCCTCCCCCTTGGGCAGTCTTTTTAGGAGTCTTTCTGAAAAGCTTCTTATTTATTTCCTCAAGAAACCAAAAGAGTTGGAACTTGCCTCAGAGGTATAAAAATTGGTTTTTCTTTTCTTTTCTTTTTTTTTTTAAAGAAATATTTGTATTTTTTCTCTTATTAAAAGCCAAAAAGAATAATTTACAGTTGTTACTTTTTTAAAGAAGACTAATTTAGCATACACTAATGATGTGAGCTTCAGTTTCCCTACAGCTATGTGTAGCCCACACCTTTCAAGTATTTAACTTTTTTTTAAAGAAAAACAACTGCAAAATGATAAAATGATGGTATGTTTTATTCATTTATTTTAAACAAACCCAAACCTTAATCCATCGATGATACTGAGGAAAGAAGTGTTTGAAATAAAAGCTCTATTCTGTGAAACAAATTATATTCTAATCTCATCAAACAATATGCCCCAGAAATACTACTGATTAATCTGATATTTTCATCCACTGGAGAAAGGTGTTGTTTTAGTATCTTTCCTTTTTTATTAATTGATGATTTTCCCGGTTAACAGGTTGTTTGTTTGGTTTTTTCTGTCGTTGATTCCTTCTTCTGATGTGGCCCCTTGAACTGTATCAAAATTAAATACTAGCAGCAACTTAAAACAAATCCATCATGCTCTATTCACCATGCCTGAAAACTTAATGATGCAGAACAAGGTCAGTAAAGTTTCCCTTTTTAAAAGAAATCTCGTATTTCAACTCTACCTAGAAACATTCTTCTGTATATTTTACTTCAAGCTATGACTGCTTTATTTGGTGTGTGGTTTTTTTTTTATAAATCTTTTCTAGCATGGTTTAATGCAAGGATGTATTTAAAAAGGCATATGACACAGAAAATTGTTTATCATTCAAAGGTACTGTCTTTGAAACTGCTTAAATCCTTTCAAAAAACCCCCCCTCTTTTGATATACAGATCAGATCATTGTCAGATTTGATCCTGCAAAGTGATGGCTTTACTTTGGCCCCAGGTGAGAGGTGACTTGCCTCCAACAGGCCCTGGTCAATGTGTTGTAGGATCTGCCCCTTACTAAGCAGAATATTAGATGTCACAGATAATATTCTGACCTGCTTTCAAGCCAACTTTCAAGGCAACTTTCATAACTTAAATACCAGCTAACTATTCACAATGTAAGTTATCATTATAATTTTATGCAACAGTTTTGGATTAAAGACTGCAGTCAAAACATTTTGAAGAAAAAGTAAAATTTTGAAATTCAGGCTGTATCAATCTGTAGATTACTGCGATGGTCTGCATTCTGTTTTTGCAAATCCTGGCCCAGGCAGAGACATATCTTGAGCCACAGAATTCAGTACTTACTTCCTTTTATAATCTTTTTTTTTTTAATACATCACAATGAAAATGTTTGGATGAAGTGACAGAAGTTCTACTCTTTGGCCATGGTTCTTTATTGTGTCCAAGTTGTCATTGATAATCTAATTACCTTAAAAATATCACATAGATATCAAGATAGTTCCTTCTAGATTACTAAATTACCTAAAGCAATTCCAAAAATTCTCTTCAGACAGAATTTTCAAGATATTTTTAATGTCTGAGATCTTGTGGGAGCATTCCAAGCAAAAGATTTTGAAATTCCATATCTGATTTATTAGACATTTATTGCCGTGTACATCTGTGTTCAGGAAGGTCTGGGCAGGCTGATGCTACACACTTCTCTTGTAGTAACTGCTGTAAACTATATGGAAGTACTACATGACCTCTTGAGAGCAGGGAAGGTGAGAGCTCTGAGTGAAAAGCCTCATCAGCACCTCCTGGAAACAGAAATCCGTGTGCTGCAGTGTTACTCCCAGTGGTCACTGGCAGCTTTTGTCCTTCCTTCACAAAACCAACAGGTCAAATGAATCCAAAGAGTAGAGCTTTTTCTGACAGTGCTGCACCACACAACTGCACCAGCAGCTCACACCTGGCCAAGCTGTTCTGCAAGAGTTAGCCAAGAGACATCACCTTTAAGAGGTTGTCTGTATGGGAGTGCTCCAGCAGCATGTCCCAGAAATGCTGGGGGGTTTGGTGATGCTCATGCACAGTCTTCAGTCTTCACACAGGTTGCAGAGGATCAAAATGTGGTCAAACTGCAGCCACGGGTTCATCAGCTGCAGACTTGTAGGTTCAGAGTACAAATTCTTCTTTCTCTTAAGATTTCCCGTATGTTTTTCCTACAGAGAAAAAGATGACCTTTAAAATGTCATTGGAAACCAATGCCAAGAAAAAAAAATATATACATCAATATCACACTGACAGAACATGAGAATTAATATGCAGTTTTGAAAAAGAAATGTAGGTTGTTTATATGTACATGCATATATATACAGTTTTTCTTTGTGTTACAAATACAGGTGACTGTGACGATCTAATCATAGAGGTCTCCCTTAGACCTTTCAAAGCATACATAATTAATATTAATTGAAAATTAATTTTGTTAGTGTGTTGCAAATCAAATTAAACAATAAGAGAAAAGGTAAACTTTTTCTCCAGTGGGTTGAGAATTTCTATACTGGGTAAAAAAGCTGAGGTGCTCCCAGGAGGTATTGCTCCCGAGGTCAGTGGAAAGAGTCTGTAGCAAACTTACCTGTGCTTATGAAATACAACTTCACAGTTGAAGAACTGCCTTTTAAATGATTGGACTTGATTCCAGACTCTATCCTTCTGTCTTTCACTGGGAAGTTAATTTCACAGACACTCTTCTCATTATTAGGTATTACTCATGTGAGTAATGATTTAAATACCCCAAAGTGATGTAATTTAGCTGTAATTGAAGATGATACACCCCAACAGCATGTCTCTGGTTATACTAATTTATATATGCTTTCAATAACAGTTTCTTCAGGTATGTATAGGAAAACAAGCTATGTGGGTAAAAATAATTTAAGTTACTAGAACTGTGTCTTTATTAGGTTTGTAGCAGTATAGGTGTTTGTCACAGGCACAGCCTACCTAGGTATACTTCTGTAAAAACTATCTGTAGATGGGACATCGTGTGTGCATATCATTTAATGAATTATGATTTTGGTAAGGGAGGGAGTTTTAGTAAGCCTGTTTCATGACTTAAATGCTAACAGAAACCATGTCAGGTGTCTCTAAATGAAAGGACTATTTGTTAGCAGTACCTTATAATTTCATTTGTGATCTAGGAAGTTTTTCCTAGGTGGTGCTTCTTGTGTCATTGAGAGATTTGCATCCAAGTAAATGTACCCTGTTTAACAGCCTTGTTTGTCTGGTTTCACAGGCCATCTCATTAGTTCATCTAGGTTTAACCTTATTCTTATCTTTACCCACTTAGCTTTGGAGTTAGTCACCAATGCTCCAAGACTACACATTATTTCTTGAGCCATATGAGGTGATAACTTGCTCTAAAGTTTCATCAATTGTTATGTAAAAAAAACCCCAAAAAACAAATAAAAACAACAAACCCCACAACATTTGATACCTGAATTGTCATTATCTTAGAGCCGGTGATTGTAGGACTCCAGTTAAATATATTACTGTTTTAGATGCATATTGCATCATGTTGTGCAGGTCCATTATTGTAAGCCCCAACATTATGCACTGGAGAAGAGAAAGTGGAGGCAGAAAAGACAGGAAAGGATAACCAACAGCTCACACTTCTCTCTCTAGTATGCTTGTAACATTTTCTTTCTTAAATTAAACTTTTTCAGTATTTAATCATTTTATGCTTTGAACTACCCACTGAAAATATATTTCCAAAACAAAATAAGTAAACTAAGCAAATAAAGCATGCTGTTATCCAGCCTGATAAATTTTTCCTTCTTTAAAACAGATTTAGTTGTCTAAGACCAAATTTCCTCACATTGAAGATGACTGTACAGTGAAGGACTGTTAAGATTTAACAGAACATGATCGCATACAGACAGTCATTCTCATCTGTATTGCCAAATCCTGTGTATCAAATCAGTGTATGCCTAACAGTGATTTTTGAAATAGCTCATTCTGGCCCTGTGCCATGCTCCTCAGTGAAGAGCCGCTTCTTGAACAGTTCAACAGTAAATTGTAAAATGCATTTTGCCAGTAGAAGTCTTTTTTTCTTTCTTCTTCTTTTTTTTTTTTTTAAATTTGAGAAATTACTTTCACTGTTCAACAAAACTAATTTCAAAACCTTACTGTTTATCAGTGGTGCAACAGAATTAGTCTTTACTCATGGAGAGAAGTGTCTGCCACTACAGCTTTGAAAATACTTAGAAAAGAAAGAAGCATAATGGACACCTCTTTCTTTTAAGAATGTGCACTTTGAATGCCACAGAAAGAGCCAAGTCCATTACAATTTCCCAGAGATGCCTAAGTATCTGTGGCAGAACATCTGACAGTGATGTTACTCTAGTTCTTTTATCCCTGTTGAGCCCTATAAAAATCTCCTTTAAAAAAATCTTTTTTATTCAAGGGGATATTATGTATTTAAAATTATAAAAATGCAAACACATGCATGTGGGGACACACACACAAAAATATAGGAAGAAACAACAAAAAGATTTTCAAGAGAATTAGAGTCACAAAAGATCATTTAACAAAATCTATTTCCTTCTAAATCTTAGTTAGCGTCTTCCTTTTTTATTTTTTAACTAGGTAGTGGGGCAAACAGTGATACTGTGGAACTTTGAAATGGAAACTGTTACATGAGTTTCTTCTAGTTTGGTTTTCTACTGTAGTGCTTTCCCTCCACAGTCAATACAGAACAGTTTTCACAAGTATTACTCCATTCAATACAGTCTAAAGAAAAATGTTGAAATTTGATTTCATTTTAAATTCTGGATACAGGGTTCTCTATCACTTCTTGTGTGATAACCTAGAACCTTAGCTTCTAGTTATGTATATTTCCAGTAAAATGCTGTCATTGAAAACTAAATAAAGACTAAAAAAACAACCAAAACCCACTAAAACAAACCCAATAGCAAAACCAAAGGACACCCGAGCCCACAGTTCAGGAACTGTGGAAATCTCAATGCTAACAAGATGGTTGTTTTCTGTTCCACACTGAATAATCTTATCAGTATCTATTTGACTTTATATTTAGTACCACATACAGGTTTGTCTATTATCACAGAAGTCAAACACTCAGTTCTATTCTCAGATCAACACAGTGTATCTTTATAAATCTGGAATAAATGAGATGTTAGAGTTGCTGCCAGCAGCTCTGGCAGCAGAACTGTTGATCTGCCCAGATTCTCTTTCCTGCAAAAATGTCTTATCAGCAGATCCACACATCCTACATGGTGTGACTGTGAATTTACAGATAAGAGGACAGAATGACTGAAAATGGATGGATGGCATGATCATAAATAGGTCATGAGTTACCAACTCTGGAGCTTGATCCTGAGCACCAGGAGACACAATTATAAATTTCAGAGCTCTTCAAAGGATAAGGAGGTCTCTAGGTGGAAGAGTTTTAACTCTTCACCCTTCATTTGTCCAAGATTGAAAGTACATAAATCAGTCTGTACGAGCAGAGATGACTCTGAAATTCATAACCACTCATCTCTGTGACATTGATGGAAACTCTATTGAATCAAATGCATAGATATTCTAATTATGAACTTGTGATATTCAGAACTTCCCTTAGGCCATCAATATCTCATATGCAATCATATTTTACAAGCTGCCAAATGATTGTCTGGGTGTGCATGTGCTGACCCAGAGGAGACATCCTCTGGTACAGGCAGCCAGGTGCAGAAAGATGATCCTTTTTGAGCACTAGGAGAATAAACACTTTTAAATTTCAGATAACATCAGTGTCAGTTCACAGGCTGCTTAAGTCTTGTGAAAAAATACTTGGCAATCTTGGGAAGAGGTGTTTAAATATAGTGCTGTATATTGTCTTGTGTTGATTGATAGCCAGTGCTTGTTGAAAGGCATTCTTTTTAACTCTTTCAGTGCAATGCTAAAAGATTATCTCCTGTTTGATACAATAGGAAATTTTTAAAAAGGCCTGGAACTTCGCTATGAAATTTGCCTTCCCCACTGTCTGGGGTACTTCTATTGACCTGTGTTTTTATTCTGGTAGCAGCATACTATACTTCTATTTCTCTCTTTCACTGTCTCTGTTTTTTAAATAGATGTGGGAGCATAGGTTGAATCAGAATTTTTAGTTAGCCCTTCAGCTAAGAAGGATCTTTATTTTAATCTGGAGTTCATCCTCTTATATCTGTCATGTCAAGTGCATTGAGGACAAGGATCCTAAAGATACTATCAAAACTGAAATAATAATGCTCACGGAAGCTTTTGTTTTCATTTAAATATTTCTCATATAATTTTTGAAAGTCAAGTATTGAAGTGTTGTGCCGAGGGAAGATAAAAGCTGGAAAGGGAAAGTAACTAGAAAATAACTGAAAAACAGGATGGAAGTGAGTAATCAGAATTGTCCAGACCAAATGAAGTCCAGAGATAAACAAGTTTATGTGCAATAGAAAATCAGAATTTCCTAATGATCACAATTTTAGCCACCTAAGCTGTTACTCATCTGAGAAGAAGAAAATGACTGCCATGAGATGGAAAAGCAGGACAGTGCACCTTCTAGGATAAGCTAAAACAGGACAAAGGATCTATTGGATTCCACTAATTGTTTCTGTGGTGGCCATAATACATTTGAATTATCACACAGTTGGTATTCTCTCAGAGTGTGCTACCTCTAGAACAGATCCCTTGCTGGTTTTGTGAGTCTGTTGTTCTTTAGCCCATTCCCTATTAATATTATTCTGTGTTCTCATTTTTGTGTCTTTAGAAAATATGCATTTTAACCATAAGAAAAAAGAGATCCAGTGTAAAGATGGGATGGATAAAGCAATTAGTGAGAAACTAGTCTTAAATTTTCCTCTCAAGAATGGGTTTATTCACAGAAAATACCTTTATGTGGATAAATCAAAAGGGAATAATTTATATTACTTGTTATTTAAAGTATATAATATAGATCCTAGCTGCTTTTTTTTTTTTTGTTAGATATCCCATCTGAAAGAGATTAGCGGTCCTTTATGTGACAAAAAAAGACTGAATTAGGGGAGCAATGGGGACAGCGCCATGGGAGCAAATGACACCAAAGTGAGTCTTTATTAGTGTCGTTTATAAGAAACTATGAAGGAAATGTTCGTTGTGCACTATAACATTGAGAGTTGTGATGTTTTTTCTGCATCATCAGTACATTTATGCTGTTGTGTTGATTGAATCACTGGCTAGGTCAAACATTGATCAAGCTCTGTGCTGTGCTCTGCAGTACGCTCTTGCAGCTGGAGGCAGGGCAGGATTCAGCCCTGGGTCCTGCTGTCAGGGCACAAGAAGTGGTACAGACTGAGGACTAAACCAGCAGCGGCTGCAGAAACTCCCTGTGCGTGTACAGATGGGAGGGCTGGCATTCTCTTCCCCCAGGCACACCAAACACCCACAATCAGCATCAGCACCAAGCCTGAGCCCTTAATATGAAGGAAGGAGATAATTCATGGTGAAGGCAATACTAAAGATACATGTCCTTGCTTTGTTACTGAGGGTGTGCATTTTTTTTTTACAGTGTCAGCCTTCTCCATGAGTGTTGTGGTAGCAATAATAATTGGAACAACATGTAATTCTAGTTATTTGCTTACTTAATATCTTGCAGAAAGTCCCGTAAAGAATCTGACAAGAATTCAGTTACTGTAGCTGTAAGAGAGAAAAAAAAGCTGTGTGGAAAAATGGCACTGTATGAGTTAACATGTTAGCCCTTCATTCTTTCAGATCAAGCTTCCTGTGAGTAATAAAACACAAGGCAGATGAATTTGGCTGGTCTCAGTCAAGCCTCTCATGGATAGTTGCCCACACGGGAATAACTACTGCATAGATTAGCTCTGTGAATAGTTCCAGGACAGGTGTGGGACTGAACAGCTTTGGCAGAACTGTGTGTGCCACAGAACTTGTGTGTGATGATTTGCTTGGTGGTATCTGCCTTCCCTTTTCATGAGCACTAAAATTTAGCCAAACATGTTTTTAAGTAATTGATTTTAGGAAATTGGAGAAAACGCAAATTTTGTCAGATTAGCAAATACTTTATTAAACAATTCAGACAAATGAAGTACAAGTGGAAATAAAAATACCCTTACTAGGGTAAGAAATTAGTCAACATGTCATTCCTGACAACAGAAACAGTGTTAGGTTTCCTGATTCATTTTTCCTAACAGTCTAAAAGAAATAACAAAAAAGTGCAATATTTTAAAAGCTTACGAGGGGAGTAAATGGCACAGGGTTTCTCGTGCTGAATACAAAATCTTTTTCTTTCTATTTGAAATACAGGCATAGTCTTTGGTGATCTATATGAAATGAAAGGTGAACTCAGGTAAACCCACTACTATTAACAGAGTGTTATTTTCCCATCTTTTCACTGTCAGAAGTGAAAAGATTTGTTAGGTAAGGAAGGCAAACTGCAGTTTGACCTCCACATGCTCTTCTTCCTCTGTTCTTACAAAGCAGACGTGAGCCTCAGTCACACTGTACAAGTCCTTGTAAAAAGCACATTATCAGAAACAAACCCTACGCTATTTTTCCTGACATAAAAAGAGGGAATGTAAACATAAGATAGGAGGGAGAGTTAAGAACAGCATTTGATCAGTGAATCCTGATGCACAAGGAGATTCAGAAAGCTGTTTGATATTAGATGTGTGGTAGCACTTGCGTAAATCAGGGCTTGACCAGTTTACAGCTGAATTATCCACAACATAAAACTGAAAACTCCTCTGTTGAGCTCCTTGTTAAAGCCGTGACTGTAGGCCAGCCTTCCTTCTTAAACAGTGAGGGGAAAGGATTGCAGCCCGAGAGCTGACACTGCTGTTTGTGCCCTGGCTTCCTCAGAATCAATAGAGGACCCTGCTCTTCAAATCTCTCACATAAAGTAAATACTTTTTTTCTTGATTTGACTGGAAATGCTTGGGCATGCAATTGCCTAAGGTCAGGTTTACAGCACTGCTCTAGTTATTTGCCACACAGTTTGGAATTTCAGAGTCATCTGTGGAATAATTTATTGAGGCATCTATTTTATGCTGCAGTTATGATCCTTATATCCATCGCATGGCAATTGCTATGCCCATTGTGACTGACATGGTTTTCCATGACATTTTTCATGCACTCCACTATTGCTATAACTAATGTAGCTTGATTTTCACAGGCATGTGACCATTTTGGGCACATAACACAGCTCTAAAAAATTTACCAGCCTAACCATCATTGCCTGCTGCTAGAGGGCTACAGACATAATGGCTTTATCAATGCAACAGTGGACTTTTGCCACTTGCAGTAAATTTCAGATTTATAAGTTTTAATGAATTAAATAATGTCTCCTGCTGCAGGAACTCTCCATTGCAGGAGTAGTAACCAATGACAGAGGTTTCTATCAATTTGCCATTTTTAAATTTCAATTAGGCTTATACTTGTGCATATCCTGATGGTGGTGTTGTCTAAGAAAGCGTGAGACAACTGCTGTAATGTTACTGGAGAAAATTCATTATTGCTGTGTTGCAGTGAATATTTATCTTCAGAATTTACAGTAAGACTTTGCTAGATGGTAATCAGTGATGTTTTTTCATTCAGGATTTAGTGGCCTTTTTCCAGAACAAATTTCAGTAGTACCCCAGAGGCTGTTAATGTCTAATAATAAATATGTCCTTTTGTTAGTCATTGTTTCGTTTATAGAAACTAGTACAATATTTTGCAACTAGATATAAAACAAAGTGAATGATAATGAGCCACATTGCATTCTGTTCTATGTGATCTTATTCTGCTCATCACTGCATTAACCTAATGCCAATATGTAAAACTTCACTGAAAGCTGACATTGCAAAAGTGTTCTGCAATGTTCAACAATATTACATGTCTTTATATCATGCAGAGAATTATTGATACTCAACAGGAGACCCGATCAGTCAGAATTGAAAATCTTTAAATTCCCTTCTGATCGTGAAATTCAGGGCAGTGGTTTGTACACACGATAATGTGTGGGTGCATCGATCATGTTTATAACTCCACTGGCTTGATACACATGCACAGTCCAGATAAGTAATTAGCAAAATGACGTCAGTTGTGCTGCGTGTTCCAACTGCAAATAACAGTGTTGCAAAAATTACTCCCAGTGGATTGTTCTTCTAGAAATGTAGTACACAGCATCTCTCTCTCACCGCTGCTCTGTGGCTCTCTCGTTCCCCCTCACTTCGCCCTTCTGTTGTAACCTCTAATGCTTCAAGCCCTGGATATGCTGAAACCCAGGTCTTCCCACCCAGATTAAAGGGTTGCATTTTCACGGTGCTATGATTCCATCTATTTTAACATCTCCTATCAGAGAGGAAGGAGTCTGCAGGTTCACTAATAGATAGCAGTACAAAGCTGTCATTTTAGGCTGGGGGAAAATGAGATTAGAGCTGATCTGACAAGAAACAAATCTCCTCTTCCTTTCTCTCAGGTAATTACACAAGTTGAATTCATGATCTCAGTGTATTTCTTGCTTTTCAGGCACTTTCCAGGAGGAAGATTCTCCTTACTATAAATGAGTACCCATGTTCTATAATTGCTGACAGTCATTTGGGGAACTTTTCCCTTATATGCATTGCTATGCTGCAAATAAAATAATGTAAAATAAATAACACCATATCACATATTACTGCTCTTAAATAGAGGGGGATCTTTCTGATGATTGGTCACTGTTTAAATCTTCTCATGATGTATCATTACCAATAAGGGAAAAGGAATTTTAAAACCTGAAATAGCAAAAAACTAAAGTGTGACTGGTCACACTTTCACCACAGGTTTTTCTCCAGTGTAAATATAGGTTTATTGTTCTAAAATCAGGAATTATTTTACATCTACATAAATGAAAATGAAGAGGCTTACTCCTTGTTTCAAATCTTCACCTATAGAATAATGCAGAAAGACGAACATCCTTGTATCAGACCAATTGACAGTGTCACAGCAAAACATACTTGGAGCTGTAAATAATCATAAAAAGTGTATGTACAGACCTGAATGGCTGAATAAAGTAGAGAGTGCTCGTGGTTTATGAATCAATGTATAGATATCAGTACATCAACTAATCAAATGGGCAGCTACAATGATTTGGCTAATTGTGCATGCTACCTATATCCACAGTAGTTTAAAAAGCAATTGCAAAAATCCACAACACTTTTGAAAAGAGAATAAAAAGCATTATATTTAGTCCCAAGGGCATGTTCGAAAATTAATTTGTAAAAGTGTAAATAATAGGTAAATATAAAAGAATCCTCTGCTTTTAAATATGAACTTTTAAAAAATGGCATTCCACAAACAGCAAAATTTTCACACTGTTTGAACAGAGCTTCTTGGTTTATTTTGATGATTAGTATGCCATCCTGTAGGGAAACTCATACGTGTGCTAAGTATATTATCACCGTTTTGCTACGTGAAGAGCCTGGGAGAATAATAAAGATAAACCCAGCAGAACAATTGTCTGCTGCCAGCCCAAGTACAAGCATTAAAAATGCTACTATAATTGGATGATTCCTAATGAAACTGCAGCTTCAAAATTACTGATTTTTCTATATAAAGAAGTGAATTTGGGTTAAATAGGTGAAGGACATTGTAAGTCTTTCCATAAAATAAAGCAAAAATATGAAGAATGCTGTAACAAAGAGACTGCAGCATATGTATATATCACTTTTTACAGATTTCTCCAGGCAGCAATGGCTGACTTCTAGGGGCTTTGCTCCTGGGACAATTAGCTCCACATTACTTGATTAAAAATTACTTAAAAACATTACTTACTCAACAGTATCTATGATTTGCTTTGTTTTCCCCCAAAGCTTAGGACTCATGCAGCTGTACTGCAGTCATTGCATGCTAAAACAATAGAAGTTTTTTAGATTTCTCCCCTACCTTCCCACTCTCTCCCAAAAGTGACTACGATATTATTCCTGAGAAATGCAGGTCTCTGTTTCATGCTGCATATGACATTGGGTCCTTCTGTTTCCAGTTAGATCAAAAATAAATTTGAAAAGCAATCTCCTTTCCACAACTGAGGTCAAGTCCTTCAGAATTCAGCATACTTTCAATCCCGATAAAAGTCAGTAAGTTATGAACATAATAACCATTTTGCAAGGTCTCCACACATACTTAAACACATTTCTTTCAGTGGAAATTTCATTCAGGTATCTCCATTTGAAGGACCAAGAGGAACCACCTTTATATTTTTAGGTTTTTGAGTGAGGAAGATTTAATTTTAAAACACAGTATGGCCTAAAATATAAATGTGAGACACTTTGAAGTAAAAGCTCTTTCTGAAGATCAAGTTGTCTCATAGTGATTTAAAAAAAAAGAATTAAATTGTAGCAGTATTGCCTGCAAAGTCCACAAAACAACCGTGATAAGTAATAAAAGTAATAAGGATAGGCAGCAGGTTGTCTGGCATGCAATGACAATTTAAGCAAAGACCAGCCTCCCTTGGTAAATGTTGATGTGAATAATTAAATTGAATAAAGGCAAAATACAGCCTGTCAAAACCAGTTTCTTTCTAGAGACATAAGAGGAATTAAGATTTATTTTAAGAGAGAGCTTTTATGCATGTCTCCAGCATCTTGGTTTGCACAACTTGTCTCTGGGATGAAACTTCCCAAACTCATTTCCCTAATAAAGAATGTTGGAATAATTTTTTTGCAATATGCAGTTTATCTTAGCAATTTCTCATTTATATGTGAAATTTTCATTCCCAAGTGTTTCCTGAAGAGGAAATACTGCAATATCATACTGGGCAAGTTTCAGTGGGCTGAAATGTGGCCTCCAGTTACTGATTCAATATTCAGTGTATCTGATGATGCTAGAATATATACTCTGTGTTCTGAACAAGCAGCTCTGCTCCTCACTTATTGACATAATTTTCTCAGATTAGTTATGCTAGTTCAGGAGTTGAGCAGAAGAATGAATAGTGAACTAGATGACCTGATCTCATTACCTTTCCAGAATAACAAAAAATTAAAGAGAATTAATGAGAAATCCACTCCTAAATTTAACACAGTGATTAGTTTCCCATATTATGTTCAGAATTGGCTGAAAATTTCGAGAATATTTGAATAAATTTCAAAGAAAACATTTTGATTTGGTGCACGTTGTATCTAAAGTGATGCAGAAGTACTTATTTGGTGCCCTAAACACAAGTTTGAGCTGAATAATCCCCTGAAATTTAATACAGCCCATTGTGACAGGTAATTGATTAATTCAGATGTAATCTATTTTTAGGTTTGTGTGGCATAATAGCACTGAAATAGCTAAGATTCTCTGTTTTAATATAAGTGACTGAAGTTCCTGGGGTCAAAGACTCAGGTGATGGTTTGTCCTTCAGCAAAATCAATAGAAATAATTTCCACTGACATCAAAGAAATGGGGTAACTTCTTCTGAGTCCCCTTTCCATGTCCCTTATGGTTAATTAAGGCTTCACTGAAGCGTTTCATTGAGTAGTTGCTAAAACTCTTAATATGTTTATGAGGTCTTTATGCTTTCCCTGTCATGGAAAGCAGCATCCATCCAATAAATGGCCACATATAAAAGCTTAACTTGTGATTTGATTACTAGATGTAGCTCTACTGTAAGGTCTTACAGGCCATCTGGAAAAGGATGTATTCCTTTTCTTCTTATCTCAGTGGAACATGGGCTTTGAGACAAGAATGCGTCACAAAGGGAGATAAAAAAATTATTATATGAGCACCTGGAATCTAAGCTGATATACAGAAATTCCAAGTATGATTCAGGCTCAGTGGTGCATCTTAGCATTTTTCACCAAAACCATGTAAAAATTAGTTTGAACCTAAATAATCTAAAGAAAGTTTGTAAAACTTGGATCTGATACACCTGTATGTATTTTCCGTATATACTTGGAACATTCAGGCTTGAATTCTTCACAGACCTAACAAACTGAGTTTCTGAAACATGTTTCTTTCCAGATATCATTCAAAAAAAAAAAAAGGGTGAGAAATGCTGAGCATTTTTGAGAAACTGAAAATCATGGAACTTGTCTCACTAGCTGGAGTGGCATCTTTACTCTTTTAGCCTTTGTCTCAAATAAGCAGAACATCAGGATATTTTCCTAAAAGCAAAAAATTACTACGTAGTCTCCAAGAAATTATATAAGCCTCATTTCTAGGCACAAATGAAATTAGCTTTGACAAAGCACTGATGGATTAGTGTTGAAAATATGTCTGAAAATATCACTGTCTAGTGATGGAGCAGGCACAGCTGGCATAAGGAAACCTTCTCACTTACTTAAGATAAATTAATTAACCATGTTTGGTCATTTGGAATAGCAAAATTGATTGATCAGAGTTGAGCCATACCATAGGATTCGTATCTTTTACTCTGACAGGGAATGCACTGACTACAACATGGTCTTCAATTGGAGCCTTAGGTAATTAAGAACACAAGGAACTGAAATAATAGTAGTTGAAACCACTCACTGTGGAAATCTGTAGAAAACTACTATGTAATTTGTGTTATTAACACTGAGTACATTTGGGTCTTCTTTATTTTCCTGGTCCCCTATTACTCCCATTGTGCATCTCCTCCATCTCCTTTCCCTTTCTGATGGACATCAGTGCAGTAAGTCAGTTTAAAATAAAACACTGCAGTAGAAGCAATGCCTTGTTGACATAAACTGCTGCCTTGCACACAAGACAGGCAGGTATATTTGTATCTGGATGCTTTCA
This sequence comes from Brachypodius melanocephalos, assembly GCA_013398615.1. Lineage (NCBI taxonomy): Eukaryota > Metazoa > Chordata > Aves > Passeriformes > Pycnonotidae > Brachypodius > Brachypodius melanocephalos. The sequence continues at coordinate 31,671,570 of VZSR01000520.1, forward strand.
GTGGATACTTCAGGTGGCATTAATAACATCAATATTTATATTGCCATAAGGTTAGCTTGCACTAGAGTGTCATTTATATAGTGTTATGTTTCCTGCAAATGTTCTTCCTGTCACAATAATTTCTGGTTTTTTGAAGGTAAACATACAGGACAACTAAGCCAAGTGTATGGAATTTCCAGTAGTTTTAATGTTATAGCTATTAAAATAGCTTTATGCAGCCATCTGAGGCTCTGTGCAATGCCTTAAAACTCAGAGGTTCTTTGAGATTATTAATAGCAGTAGCATTATCTCAGCAATGTGAGAACTGTAGCTCTCCAGATTGAATGTCATTGGTAAAACTGCCTTGGAAAATATACTCATCTGAATTGGTTAAAAATATAAGTACTAAATCAAAGAATCACTTTTTCAATTTCAAATATTTCTCAAGCATATTGTGCAAAATTCTGGACAGTCACTATCATTAGCAAATTAGAATTTTCAATAAAGTATTGAAGGTATTAAAGCTAAGCTTCCACTAATTTTTAGTGTTGCTTGAAAAGACAATAATTTGGCATTTACAAATTTTTGTGGTACATTTATCAAGTATAGTAGTGATTTAAAAAAAAGAGTTATTTTAAGGAAATATCTGAATAGCTTTTTTGCTGTCAGAAAAAGAAAAAAACTAATCTGATGGGCTACTCAAGGTTCTCCAGACTACTCAAAAATACAAAACTTTAGGTTTATTTTATTTTCTTTGTTCCACAGTTTCCAAATATTTCTGACAGAAAATGTTACCACTGTTAGTCCCATACATGTAAACAAAAGTTGCTGAAGTGTTTCTAGATCAAGTTCACAAATATGGTACATTGCCCTCATGCTCTTTGGTGCAAATAGCCTGACACAAGATCAGTCTTTCTTCAGAAATTTTATTTCTATTTCACTTTATTCAATTTTTGTATTATACTGTCATTCTCTATAATAAGTTAATGCTATGCTGGAACTATTTAAAGGGATTATAGTGTCAGTAAATTTTAAATCAAGCTACTTGCCTAAGCTTATATTACAGAAATAATGATTGATGAGCACTTTTGTAAAATCATGTGAAATCAAGTACATGAGAGGGCAGAAAATATCACCAGCAACACCATCAAAACAGCCTTTAAAAGTTTAGTAACTGAAGAGTTTAAAAATTTAGTAACTGAAGAGCCACTTAGAGCCATTGTGCTTTAGTGATTAGAGGAGGCAGAAGCATATTATAGAAACTGAAGTGAAATCCTGGCTAAGCAGAAAATGCTGGGGAAATTATGTTTGCTCTAAAAAGATGAAACTTCACTCCTGGGGCTTATTCCTTCTGACTCTGCTGCTGACTCACTGAGCTCACTTGGTCAAGTAATTTAACCTTTGGTCCTAGCTGGTTAAAAATTCTTACCAGTACCAGAAATTTTCTTCAGAGCTGTGTCATCTTTTGTCTTTAAAACTTTTAAAGATGATGTAGTGAAAGACTATCTTTGTATGAAGTGTCCCATAAAAATCTAAATATCTCAAATTCTTCAAAATTGAAGTCAACAGTAAGAGAGATTTTTCTGGTTTTATTGCTTTTATTTTTTTTTTCCCCAGAAAAAGAAACACGCATTTTTCACAATATAATTTGTTGCAATTGTAAGGAGACATTCACAAAGTAAAAGTATTTAGCTCAGAAAGGAGATGACATAATACAAGAGCTATTAGGTAGATAAGGAGAATATCCTTAAGTGTCTTTTTCCTCAGATCAGATCAAGGGTCTGGAAGTCAACTACTTCTTAAAGTGATTGTATTCTCTATAGTTAGGAGCTATCCTGCTGAACTAAGTGCTGCAGAATTTATGGTCAGAATAAGTACAAGCTATTTATATGAATAACAAGACATTCTTAGGTAGGAAAAAAAATATATGATTCTATGTGCCCTTCTATGGGAGTGAATATGACAGCAGTTAATCATTCAGGAACTAGGCAGAAGCTCTGAAACCTGTTTACAAATGTGAACAATCAAGATTTTAGGATTTGTGGTGCTTTAGTCTTCAGGACTTTCTGAAGCCTTTGATGATGGCCACTGCTTTTGACTGTCTGTCTTGCCTTTTTTCTCTCTTTTGTGATGTATAGCATATATTTTTCTGTATCAAACAATTATTTTTCTACTTAGAATTGTTCCATTTACCATATGGTTAAAGAAGTTATACTATCTTTTTTTTTCATGTATTTTTTAACATTAATCTTCTTATTCTGTATAACACTGTGTGCCTTTCCAGCCTTTACTTGCCAGGTTAGTTCTGATTAATCTGCATATGTCTGAGATACCAGCCTGTTACTAAGCTATGTTTTATAAAGATGTTTTGCACATAATACTTTCTGTGCAGCATGCATGTATGATTGTAGTTTTCAGCCTATGCAGCATTTTCTTCTCATTTGCTTTAATGAATTATGAAGTTATTGTAATAAAACAGTACCAATTTTTGACAATGTAGGATTAGCTGTAACAATAATAACACTATAATAACTTATTATCATAGCACAGCAATGAAAATATAGACACAATGATTTAATCTAGATGGACTCCTAGAAAATACCTGATGTAAGAGTTTTTCATCCAGAGCAAATTGTAAGGATCCCAGAAGGGTACATTTGTACACTTAGAATAGGAGATCATAGTGTTGTTATTCACTGGAGATACAATTGTGGGTTTAAACACTGGGGTTTATTTCTAAAGCAACATCAAAATGCAAGCAAAACAAGCATGCTCTGAGTGACATATTTCATTGTCCCTATTGCAGGGAAACAGATGAGATAATTTTGTGTAACTCATTCCAAATAAGTTAAATGAAGTCTTAGGCTCAGAGTTAGAACTCTTTTACTGAGTTTTCAGTGGGGATGATGCTGAAAAATGCAAAGGCAGAGAGAAAAGCTGGTGGAAGCATTTATATTTGAAACAGTAAGTCCTACAGTGTTCCTCACTAATTGGAGAAAATACAAAAAAAGAAGAAGAAGGAAGTGATTATCTTTGTTAACGTGTCAAGAGGCTTTTTGCCCTCCTCATAAGTAAGGATTTAAAACACATTTTGAGACAAACATTTAAGAATATAAATATCTGTGTAAAATGGGATGGAATACAATTTGCATTAGCCAGAGACAGAGGGGGAGTCATGCTAGACTAGCCTGATAGCCGTGTTTAACAAGATAACTGGTTTTCTTGAAGGAAATGATAATGTACTTTTTCTATCTAGACTTCAAAAGAACATCTGATCTGGTGAAATTCTTTAGCATGGGGAGAAGTGTTAGAGACTGGAAACAAATTTTTAAGTGTAAAACAACTAAAAGGAAGAGAGTTAAAAAATGCAGTAACTTGTCTCCATAGATACTGCTATTAGAATTCCTCTAACCTTACCTTTGGTGCTGACAATTATTAGCATTTTCGTTCTAGAAATTCAGTTTATTAGAATAAAATTAACCAAAGGCATGTATATAAGATAAATTCTCATAAGAGTACTGCCACAGTGTCTGAAAACTCTCTGACTGTTCTAAGAAAGAATTTTGATGAAATTATAAAAGTACAGAAACATTTTAAGTATTGGTGCATTTATATCATTACTTAACAAAAGGTTTAACTTGTAGGCTAGGAGAACAGCAGCTGGGAAGGGAGACTTGAATGTGTGAGTCAGTCACAGAACACTTGAGTGCCTTGGCCAAGAGGGAGGGAGGGAGGATGAAAGGACAAGTTGGTATGCATGAAGTGAAATATCTCCAGTAGGTAATGAAATTTTGATCATTAGTAATAGGAAGAGTTAAAACTATTTGGAGCCTTGAAGAGAATATTAATAAAAAAACGGAGCAGGTACACAGAGCAGCTGGTTTGATAACTAGGGGAACGAAGAAGCTGTTTTACATGAGGGGACTGAAAGAGCTGGATTTTTAGCCTAGCAAAATAATAGCTGAGGAAAAGTACGATTGCCTTCTATAAATAAATGGGGGGCAGGAGGAAGATGAGTTATTTTTGCAAAAGGACAAGGTTACACAAGAACAAATGAATATCAACTAGCTATGAATGCATTTGTTCCGCAGATTCATAAAAAGGGTTTTAAGATGGAGCTCAAATGAGATGAATGGGATTATATGACATGATTATTTATGATAGCAGGGAATTGGATTCACTGACCCAGGATGCCTCCTCTGGTTCTGCAGCATGTGCTTGTACAAATCACAGCTCTGTTCTCTGACTAGTAGATCACCTATTTCTGTGATTAGCTACTTCCTTTGCTGAGATACTGTAAAACTTTGATTTTTGTTTCCAGTGGTGATGCACTGAGTGGGTTTAGATCCACCACTCCACACACACACACTTTCCCCCTCTTTTATAAAATATGTAAGGGGAATAATGTTGTGCTTCTGCATTTTCCAGTATTTTTGGCAGAAAAGCAGATCAGAGTGAGTGGAGGCAAAAAAAGTACATGAAAGGTAGGTGGCAAACTTTCTGAGCAGGAATTATGTATGAGTAGGTACGAACAGGTAAAACAACCATTTTTATGCCACTGTATTTCAAATATGAGCTCTAATATATACATGCATGTTATATTTTAATGTTGGTATAAGAAGTATTAACACTTACTTTGATTTAACATTAAAGAAGTGTTTTATTTTTACAGACATATAGGAGATTCAAATATAGAGCTGTATTTCTCTGTAGATATTTTTCTTTTTTTGTAAGTTCCAGTGATTTCCGCAGAAATTTTTTACTCTCTCAGATCACCAAGCTGATTTTGTGAGTGATCTGATGCCTTGAAGTGCCACAGTTGCTTAGGGTGACCTAATTGGCTCAGGTGACTAAGGTGCATCTGTTCAGCTTACTCACATTTCTTTCTTGAGGAGTTGGAATAGACAGAATTATCTTTTCAAGAACATGCATTGTTGATAATTTGCCTACAAGGGCATGTGTGTAAGTCTTGAAAATTACCTCTATAGACATTGGCTATGATATTGCAAGAACCTGTTAGGCAAAAGAAAATGGTAAGCAACTGGTAAAGTGCCATACATTAAAAAAAATTCTTTAGTAGACAGAAAGTTTTTCTCTGCCTTTTATTTTCTTCTGAAAAAAAAATAAGTCCATATATCTTTGTAGTACAGCTGGATAATTTGGGGAAGTGTTAACAGAAAGAAAGGAAATTTTGGGAAGACAGATGTTAAATTTTTTATTCATCCACCATGAGTTGTGAGAGCTGTTAGTCAGACAAAATGGTTCATCAGTCATAATGGTCAGAATTTCAGCTCTTTGCTACTGAGCATGTGCTGGATCTGACAGTGGTATTGTCAGGCATGCTAAGCAAATACTAGGGAGTGTGAGAGCAGCAATGCAGAAAAATTCAAACTTGTGTTGCATTATGCCCTGTCAGTCACAGTGAATGTGGCCTGACACAGCATGGTATTTGTGCCCAGATGGTCTCAAGGGCTTAAAATTCTTAAAAGAAAAGTTTCTTGTGAGCCTAAGTTATTAAGAGTTTCATCTGAATAAGGAATGAATGTTGTGGCCCTTTAGGAACAGTGTCCCAAGAGATTCCTATGTCTTTGTCAATTTAAAATGGTGGCAAACAGTGGCATCATATTTATTGTGTAGCAGTATTTATATTAATAGCCACCACATAACAGCTGAAAAACATTCCTTCTCTATCTGGGCACGTCGCCTCAGTGCATTAGCAAAGGTTCAAGAACAGAAGATGACAGGCTTTCGTGGAGAATCATGCTGTTAAAATAACATCCTCTCCTGTGCCATAGCTTCTGGCACTGGAACCCACCATCCTGCTGTAAATTGCTGACATCAGTGTAGTACAGCATTAATATTATGCCTTTAACCCTTTTGGAACCATGTCTCTGGGTAAGTCTGTATCATATTTAGGAGGAAGAGAGAAAACACAGGAAAACGTACACTTATACATACATACACACATACACTGTATTTCTTGTTCACGAATTTCAGAAAACAGACTTTCTTTAGAACTCTCACTGCTTTTTCAAAATGATGGAGTTAATGATGACAGCTTTTTAATTTATAAGTGAAAGAAAAATTAGATTCTGTGTATTTAAAATGTTGTCCTTCAGAAATTCATGATAAACTCTGTCAACATCAATATAATAATTTCAATAATAGAAGAGTGACAAGGAGGGACGAGGGGGAAGGGGAGAAGGACTCAGCTGTTCCCATGGTGTTCTTGTTTTGTTTTGGTGACTGTAACTCTTTCCAATATATCATAAACATATTCTCTATTCTTCTCTGTTTAATGGTATGCAGCTCTTAGATTACATCTCTTACTGTAAAACATGGTCTTTGTAGTTTTTTGTAGACATTTTGCTCTGGTGATTCTTTATTCATAAAGAAATAATCTAACTATAGATATGACTGAATGCAAAATAAGAAGACGAAATGGACACCCAAGGCTTCTTGATCTGCAAGAGGGAAAAAGCATTTGCAATGTCAATTTACAAGTTGTAGATAAATTTCTGAACTCCACTACAGAGAAACTGAACTAGAAAAAACCCATGATGAGTGATTTGAATGAGTACAGGAGGGTTTTGAACATTTTTGGAAACAAGCATCACACAAATGCTGACCAAATCACGCAGATGTTATCCAAATCTGAGTTTTTTAACAGAATCACAGTGCAAATTACAATTTGGAGAAGTCTCTTACATGTTAAATTAATACTTGAATTTAATTCTTCCTGTTCAACTCCTTAAGAAGTTGGTCTTTTCCTAGAACATGTGGTAGATGAAATCTTTATTCATTTTGCCTGCCCTGCATAAGGACCTTGTTCTGCAGCAAAGCTCTTCCAGGTGTAAAAAATACTTTCTCACACCACATACTAGAGATTCCCAGCTATGCTGGGTCAGACTGCTTTAAATTCAACTTATTTTCTGCCTTTCAAATAGCTATTTAATTCAAAATATATATCTTTGCAACCCCTCATGGTATGGAAATGATACCTTCTGACATTAGTTTGTCCATAGTTAAATCCTAAGGTGATAGCATAGTAAAAAAGTTTATTAGATTTTCTGTTCCTGTGACGACCTTCTCTGGCAGAAATTCTGTTATTTAGAGTTTGGCCCCAAAGTATTCTTGGTATAATTCCATTAAATCTAGCTTTCTGTTTATATCAAATTCTACTCGTTTGTAGAGGGTCTGATTTGATATGGGATTTGACTTGCAAGATGTGGGATAAGAGAACAGAAGTTGTTAAAAGGTACAACAGCTTAAATTGCCAAAACTGACATATTCATCCTTGAATGTGTCTCATTCTTTTTTTCAGTACACTTACAGTGTGACAAGACAGAGGAAAACTGAAAGAATGAACTTTTATGCTGCAAAATTGTGTTAAATATACAGCTAGCTCTAACAAGAGTTCATCTGGTTTAAAGTAGTATTTTGAGGGTTTTTTGCTTGGAAAAGCAGAGTTGTTCATATACATCTTCTTCCTAGTTGCCTTTGCTGAAGCAAGGACAGATAATTTTTTTTTCCCATGAAGTTAATTACCCACTAACAAAACCATACACAAACAGAAAGTATCCCATTGATTCATCCCTGGAAAATAATACCATACCTTCCAACCTGCACCATCATGGAGGCATATGCCACTATTTCTGGAGGTGATGATAGGCCAGTGAGCTTCCTAAGCTTCTTGGACTTCTGCCACTTCTCTTCACACCAGCTCTGTTTTACCCTTCAGTACCCTGAATCCAGCAACCCCATTCCTCTGCAAGCTATGAATTTCTGCAGTGTTTTTGCTGTCCCACGTTGCAATTCCTGTTACTGTTTGATCTCTGCTGATTTTTTTGCTGTTTGTTAGGTCTTATTCCACCATCTTTTTAGTTCTTGACTAAATTATTAAGTGTAGATGTCTGCTGCAGGGCTTGGGGATTTAGCTGAAGGCTCTCATTAATGTTAATGGAGGTCATGCATAAATCTTATGTTCAGCATAGAGAAATTTTTCCCCTTCATTTTTTTGTTGAAGGATGATAGGAGTGTGATCAATTTTTCTGTGATACTATATTAAGTATGTTAAGAATAAAGGCATTTAAATGACTTCTCATTTTTATACAGAATGTATACTACATTCTCTACTCTGTATCAAAATTACAGAATTTAAATAATACTACATGTTAATATTAGCATGCCTATATATTGCACTGTACTTTCCCAACTTGTCATTTCAGTGAGTAGAAAAGATTCAGTTTTTTCAATTGTTAATTGTTGTAGTGCTGGTTTATCAGACTGGAAGTCTCAAACAATGAATGTCTCTGTTCAAAGAAGAGATACAGCACAGGTGCTGTGGAAGTACAAGCCGTGTTTTCATCCTCCTTTCACACATACATATCATCTCAGTCTGTCCCTCACCTCATCTCAGGGGGACCTTCTAGGGAATGACTGGATAGTTTCATCTCCCTTACTGTTGGGGGCTTTTTGGCCTCACAAGTGCATAGTTGTTCCAAATGGGAATTGTGCTTTTGGCTGTACCCCGTGGTAGCTGCACTGGAATGTAATTCCTTATTTCACACAGAGCTGCCATCAGCTGGTAACAGTTGTCAGGTCCAGCTGAGATTCATTTGAAATAACATGCCAAAGTTTGAGGGATTTTGTAGTCTATTTTCAGTTTTCAGTGAAATAATTCCCCACATATTAATCTAATACCATGTCTACAATCTGGGTTCTTTTCTGGACATTCTTTCCAATCTAAACTTTTACAGGCTGAAGCTAGGAACAGGTCATGCAGAAACTCTTATAGATCTGTCTAACTTTGATGTGGAAGCTAGGGCTAATTGCATTTGACCCTTGCTGTTTTGAGTGAATCTGAACTATCCTGACTCTAAATCCTGATTATTTTCTATTTGTACCTCAAAAACCCCATGTGAAAATGAGAATTATGTTTAATTTTATAATTTTTAAATTTTTTTTCTGTAATAGTAGTGGCAAATAGAGCTCTTGGTATTTTTTAAAGCATCTTACCTCAGCCTTAATAATTTTTTTTCCAGATTTACTAGATACTTAAAGATACAAGTAACTATGAGACCTGAACTAGGCAATGTAAATATGACCATGGCATGGGGTTTTTTTTCAGAATATATGTCCTGAAGAATATATATTTACCCACATCTGTGTAAATCCAGATCCACCTTTACTACCTTCCTGGCTTCAGGGAGCCAGGGAAATTGGTGGGAATCTGGCCAGGCAGAAGTGCAGTGGTTGATTATCTGTTCTCTCTATGAAAAATTGTGAGACTGATTGAAGTTAGCCCTCAGAGTTCACCAGTCCCAGATCAGTAGTAGGAGGATGCTGGTTTGCATGAACACTGAAAATATCAGCCATGCCTAAACAGTACACAAATCCAAATGACAATTAAAAATTTAATTATAGCAATGCACTACAAAGCTTTTTAATGTCATTGATTCAGAACTTTTCACCAGAAAATATGCACTGATGAAAAGTATATACTAATCAAATGCTCAACATCTAAAATTCTATTAGAAATTTGTGGTTGCTCAAAATCTTCAAAATACAGCTATTCATTTTTCTGCTTTAGCTAGTTCTATAGTATTAATCTACCCTAGAGAAATGTTTGGTGAATTGTTCATATTTACAACATGCTTTTAAATATAAAAGGGCATGTAGATCAAGTGTTGCTGTGATGCATGCACTGCTAGCAGCTCTTAATCTGAAAAATATCCTGCTCTCACTCAGAGCTTGCCTGCCATACCTCTAAGCTTCATTAATTTTTGAGTTCTTCTTGGGTTAAGGTCTTATTTTCTTTGTGTAATCATGGTTTCTAAATGGTAAGTATAATAACTTGCCATTTAGAAAACACTGACATGTGAACATGTGAACATTATTAGGATTATATGTTTGAAAATGGGGAATGTTATTAAAATATTCAACCAAATATTTGAATGTAGTCCTAGCATTAGTTATCTCTATATTTTTAATCAATATAACTACAGAGTTTGATTTTTCACATCTAGTATTCCCATCTGGGTTTTGACTCAATAATTACGGTAGTAGCTAATTGCAAATTCTATATTTAAGCTGGCTAGGAATTTCTTTACAAAGGATTACAGTGAGCTCTTCTTTCAGAAACTTCCATATCTGTCTTATTTACAGCAAAAACTTCATATTAATTAAGAGATAACCCTGTGATTTTTTTTTCCCCAAACGATTCCATTTCTGATTTGGTTGTAATACAAAGTGTTAAACATCGTAACTTCTGTTCTCTTTTTTATATAATCGGTATTATCAGACAAAGTAAACACCTTTTCTATTCTGTGTGAAGCTGCTGGTAATGTTCTGAGAACATTCTTCACTTTTGACAGTGGTTATAAGGGTTGAGGTGGGGATGAAGGCCAGAGCCCCCCCATGTATTCATGCTTTCCTCCCCATTAGTCCCAGAAGAGGCAGGTGTGCTCAACACCCATCACTGAGCCTGGAGACACACGGGGGACACTCTGGGGACACAGCTCCCTCTAAACTCCACCCTCTGACACGTGTCCACGTCCTGTTCTGCTCGCACTGTCAGTGAAGAAAGTGAGGTAGGAGCTCCTGCATGGCTCTAACAGTGCTTCAGTGATTTTTCATGCACATGCTGTTTCCCTTGCAGAGGTACGTTCTGAACTTGTCTTGCAGTCCAGCTTTTCTCTGGCAGAGAAAAATTTAAGTTCTGCAAGTACCAGAGTTACCTTAAAGCAACAGGTTATAGTAGAGCAGAGATACCAGAGCCTAGATGATGTGAGATCCAGGGATTTCCAAAGCTTTTGGTGGCAGCATTGTGTTCAGTAGAGGTGTGAGGAGAGTACTGATCCTGCATTGGTATTAGTATCGGTAGAAAAATACCAGAAGGAGCCTTGCAAATGTTCACATTGGTGGTTTTGTCTACTATTGTAAGTTACAGGACAGAAAATTCATTTTAAAGCCCAGTTTAAGATGAAAAGTCAAAACAGTTCTGGCAACACAAATAATATGAGGTTCACAAGTAATAGCAACTTCTTAATTGTGAATTCATTAAAGGAAATTCCCCATGTGGTCCCTCATGTGAGCACAGGAAGTAGAGTACTACCCACACTAGGAAGGATAATAATGCCTTCTCTCCAAATATAAGTCGAGTGAGAAAATGTCTTAAAACCTAAACCCGACAATAGATTTAGCTGAAAGCTTTTTTTTTTTTTTCTTTTTTTTTTCTTTTTTTTTTCTTTTTTTTTTTTTTTTTTTCTTGAGTGTGCACTTAAGAGACTGTGCTGCCCCAAGGAACACAGAAGACTGCTAAGGAAAAGAGGGGAAGGTGCATCCATTCCTTCTCCCCTTCACAGCTGTTGTCCAGCGGTCAATGGTAAAAAATATGCCAAACCCAGATTTTTTAATCTCAACAGAAGAGAAAATATATTCAATAGGAGACCACCATCCTTTGAAACAAATCTAATGCAATCAAGAAATTGAATGTTTTCAATACTAGATAATAATGATTCTTATCCTGTTTTTCTGTAGAATCTGACCGTTCTTTTTTGAGATCTTATTGATGTACAATTTATTTTCTCTGTTTTATGCATTTTTACATTGGTCCTAATTACAGAAGGGAAGTCTACTTGAAGATATTTTTCTTGTAACCATAAAATATGTCTCACAATATGCTGCTCTTCCCATACTTTTTGAGTTCTTCACTGCTGTTTCATTCTTGATTCCTGAACTCACCATCTACAATACTTTTCCAGTAAATTATCCCTTAGCAATGTTTAATAATAAACTTAGTGATGTCTTTGTTCAACCCATTGCAAGCAAATATATTATGCAGTGCTTACTTCCAGGTATCCAGTACTCCTTTGATGCCTAGCCTCCCCAAATCTAGACATTTCATTTTAAAGAAACATTGGAACACATGTTTTATTAAAATCAGTAGGTCAGGAGAACCTTTGCACATTTGGCCTTCAGCAGGGAAGTGTCTGCTAGATATTGTTGTACTTACAGATGAAATAAAGTCGAGCCAAATGTAATGAACTGGCCTAGTTGCACATCAGGGTTTTTATAGGTTTTCTAATTTAATTTCTTCTTGATTATGCATTTACTGGTCTTCATTTGTACTGGAGCATCATTACCTAATGTTTCTACTACACTTGAGAGGTGAAAAGTAATTTAGCACAAAAGTACATTTACTGTAGGTGTTAAATGCTCATGCTATCTCCTGTGGTCAGAGCCTGGACATCCTTAAATCCATTTATTTAGCAGAGAAAGCCTCTTTCAAGAAAGATGGATTTATTTCCTATGCTTTTTTCATTGATGCTGTTTCGGAAAGATATCAGCACACTAAAGGAAACAAAATGTTCAGCTCACAAATCTAAGGGGAACTTGAAGCTGCTGAGACACAATTGCTTTGATATGTAAGAGGGATTGAAAAAACCCTTAGAAATTCTGTTTTGAAAAATTAAGTATAAAAAGTATTCACTTTCCAACCAAATACAGTCCTTTCAGAAATCCAAATGCCATTTAGTTTATGTAAGTCACAGGAGGCAGAGAGTCAGTCAGACGCCCGTCCACGCTTGCTGAGATCCACAGAAACCTGCTGGGGTGGATTGTGCTTCATGTTGGGGAGTGCAGAGACGAGGGAGGAGGGAAAATGTGCAGCAGAGAAAAAGGGAATGAAAAGGTTGAAATACAGACGTGTGTGTGTGTGAACTTAGTGCCACAGACTAGGGGAAAGAACATCCAGTACAGGGTTCCAATTGGGTCCTTCCTTGGAATTATGCTGGTACCAATGAGAGTTTCTTTAGGATGGAGGAGGTGGAGGGAGCATTGATTTTTTTAAGAAAGATGTAAGTAAAAGTAAAATACAGCAATGCCTGGAATGAGTTAAAGTTTTGGCTCCCATTAATTAGTGAGACTGCTGTTAATACACAGTGGTGTTTTTATCTCTGCTTCCAATTAAATCAAACCATGGCAGTGAGATTTTACGCAGTGCAGGATGGTGCACTGCAGCCAGATGAAACTTTAGGATAAATTTTCGTTTTGAAAAGTGAATTACACCCTTAAATATCCCGTGAAACTGATAGAGCCCATTATCTTGTTTATTATTCAGGTCTTTAAAAATCCCTTGATGCAGCAATAATTGCTTTCCTGAATCAACTGAATTTATGTAAAACAAAGTTTCAGCTACTTTCTTGAAAATATTTCTCTCAAGCCTATTACACTAAATGTCGTTCAGAATAGTCCCAAGAAACTTGGAGAAAATTGCCTTTTTGCTGTTTTTCCCTAATATACTGAAACTACTCTCTTGTAGTTTTATGTCCTTGTCATTCCACAAAGTATTAACTCTGTTTTTCTACTGAGCTGCCATTGTTAGCAGTGTAACTATTGCATAAGCTGCACAGCTACATATCTTGAATTATAAAGTGGGACGGAGAAATCAAGTGAAATGATTGGCATTCTGTGCAGTTAACAGAATAGAGCACTTTAAGTGATGATATTTGGTCCAGCCCTCCAGGCTCATTGACTTCAGTAATTCTCTCTGTTCATGGGCATAAAAATTCTTTCAAGGTCACACCCAAGGTTAAATCATGGGAACTTCAAAATGGGAAACTTTAAGAAATACTTCTGAAAATAAAACAAAGGGCCTACTGAAACTAATGGGAAATTTTCCATTGACTTCAAAGACAGTAGAATAGAATCAGAGCCATGAAACTTTATACATGGGAAAGGAATCCATGACTGTGATTTTGTAGTAGTTTCTCAGAATTACACATTTCCTATAGGCCACCTTCTCTTATCAGTTCTAATAATTTCTGGCTTCTCTTGAATTAAAGAACATAGTCTGGCAGCCTAGTGCAAATAAACCTACTTCAAAAAAAAAAAAAAAAGAAAATATGAGAAATAGAGCATTATAGAACTTGAATATGCAAAATTAAGCAATAAAATAACTCAGTAAAGTCTTTTTAACACTCTACTAAAAACATCAATATTAATTAGTTGAGAAAGCATACAGGTGACAGATGTTATGATGACATATTAGCACAAGACATTGAAAAGAAAGTTACGGTGGAGGGTTAGGGTTTTTTTGTTGTTGTTTGGTTTGGGTGTTTTTAAGAGAGGAAGAACATTCACATTCTCAAACTTCAATATCACATTGTGGCATCTGTTTTAAAAAATAAATATTTATCCACAAATCTTAGATATATTTAGAAACAAACCTGAAAAGAAAAAAAAATCCTTTTGTAAGGTGCTAAGAATTATATATCTCCTTTTCACTGATTTCTTCAAATGTACATGCCATACCTTTGTCAGAGCATTTAGAAGTGTCAAAATATTATGTAGTATATTCTCAGCCAGACAAGCACAATAAAATGGCTATTTTCATCATAGGAGAATTTGGCCCTGGAAGCAGGAATTCCTGAAAATGGGAGAGATATATTTGCATTCCTTTTTCCTTGATTTTTGGGCACATTTACATGAGTCTTGAGAAGGACTTTAATAGAGAGTTGTAAGCTGTTGTGCTGAGTTTGTCTTAATAGCTTTCTGTGAGCATTTCCACCAGAAAATCAATCCCAGAAATTCTGAGCATTGAGCATGAACCCAAAAGCTCTCCACCTGACTGATGTGACCAACTGCAATTAATGACACTTTCAATAATAAGCCATCTCATAGCTGTAATTTGCAGAAGAATTTATTGTGCAATTCACAATCATAAATATATTTAAGAAAATCATAATATTTGAATTATGAGCACTCCAGAAACAGAATAAAAGGTGATTCTTTTTTTTGCTATTGCAATTTTTAATCTCCATTCGAAGTTTAAGATGGCTCATCTAATGAACAATAAAAAGAGCTGAAAGAAGTGGTGAAAGACAGCGAGATTATTTAACTCTGGCACAAAATTGCCCACATGGTATAGTTGAATCAAGGGATTGGGATAATCTGCAGCATTAGCAACGTGAGGTTAATTTTTTTTGCTCATGTACTAAAATAATTACCATGAATTCTACCACATCTCATTCAGGACTCATTGAAACCTGCATGCTGTATAATCTAGGCACTTCAATCAATATGAGTCTCAGTATTAGAGGTTTATATTTATTTTTCTTTCTTCCATGCATATTTGATGTAGTATGTGCAACTATTCCTTCTGGTTTTCACTCTTCTTTGTTATTCAAAAGCCAAGAAGACAAATTCCCTCTGCAATTCAGAAAAGGCAGACTTGCAGCTTTTCAGCATTTAAAAAGCCTTTTGTCACCCACTGTCAGAGAGAACAAGGTAAAACCAGCATTGTCACTTTAATAGCTGGTGCTTAAAACAAAGATGGATTTGAATAGTTGCCTTGGCTTTCTGCAGTGTATGTTTGTGCTATTCTCTGCACAGCACTATAGTTTCCAAGCTGTCTTAACCACAACATCAGGGGAAGTTGTGTGCTTGTTTCCCTGTGTCCTTGTAAATCATACTGTCTATTTACATGCTTTCAAGAAACAAAAAAAAAAAAATCTGCAAGTGCTTCTATTAAATTGACTTCCCCACTGTGACACCAGTCTTCTTCCCTCTACTTGCTTTGAATGATTCTGTCTGGGGTTGGTAGTAAAAGCTAAAAGGAAAGAAACAAACCAAAATAACAAAGCTGGAACAGTCAAACCTCAGGCCATTAAGGGCTGTGTCTTCAAAGCCGTGTGTCTAAGCAGAGAGGACATGTGGTTTCATTGATTGAATGCAGACTGAGAGACAGGAACTTGTAACTTTTAATTTTACTTGTGCTCCCGTCTCACTTTGCAGCCCTTAAGCAACTTCATTTAAGTCTGCAGAAGATGCAGCATTGTCTTCTGTAGAGTCACAACACCAATCCCAAAGGCCAAGGCAGACTGAGGCCACACTTTGAGTTGTACTCACTCTGATCTGCTCCAAGGGGGCAAGAAGGCATCCTGAAGGTAGCTCAGAATAACCCAAGCTAGTACAATTATGTGTACTAAATCACACACTTAAGTGTTGTCCTCAAGCCCTTGGCCTTACTCTTCTATATCCCATGTACGAGGTCTCATCCTGGATTTCTTGGAAGAGTCTTTTGCTGCTTTTGATGCTGGCTGTGCAGGCGATCAGTTTCTGCAGTATGTGGATTTACCACGGGGCTGTGTGCAGTTCACAGCTGAACCCAGAACACACAGCCCTGTGTCGCAATTTCTCAATCTGAACTGAAAAATGAAAATGCTTTTTGAATTCCAGGAGGAGGCTGAGGATGGTTGTTGTGCCATGACTTTGCAAGGGATCTTTGGCTAACCCTGGGAACAAAAGCAGCTGAAGCACATACTCCCATCTCCCTGGAGAACACAGGGAGGGTTTCACAGCAGGAAGAACAAACCATACATCAGCTCCCAGCTGAGGGATTACCTTTCAGGGCAGGGCTGCCTGCCAGAGCAGGAGTCTGGATCTGGGACACAGGGGTCAGCTCCACGGTGCCACAGAGTACTGACGGACCAGGGATGAGCTCCAGTCCTGCTGACAGCCATCTGCTGCTCCAGGACAGAGCCTGCAGACCCCAAACTGACAGGAGTCAGTGAGCACTAGGGTGGATATAATTGACTGTAGCTGGTACTAGCAAAAAAACCCTTCACAAGCCAGCACAAAAACATATGAGGCCTGACCTTCTGATTCCTTATTTTGAAGAGGGAAATCCAAAACCTTAAAAGTTTCAAAAAAGTACCAGAAGAGGGAAATGGCATCTGTTTCTACCATGATACTGGTAAATGAAGTGTGTGGTGCTGCTCCAAACCTTCTTTGCCTGTTGAACACAAGCAGCAGAGAACATTTTATCTTGTTAATTTTTTGTTACCTTTGTAGTGAGATATCTGGGACACCTTACCCACACAGCTTGATGGAGAATGCTGGTTTTAGGTGCTTAGCTTCATTTTACCTTTTATTATGCTTGGGAGAGATAGAGATGTCATAAATATTTAAGTAGGAAGCCAGGTAGGATAATTGAATTAATCAGTCATATTTACTTAATGCTCATATTGGGTTTAAGAAACACATCCACTGGTGTTAGGTCTGATTATGGGTTCTGACTTGCAACCTGATTTTACTGTGAATCTTAATATGCTTGTCATGTCTTTTATGGCATCTTCTCCGTCAGCCAGTGGATCCAGAAGTACTTCAGCTTGTCTTCCCTGAGGTGCAAGACTTTGTGATTATAGGTATGAGAGTAAGGATTGCAAATGTAAATGCTAAGGGATATTCAGGCCACTGTAGCATTTTTTTAGAAAAAATACTTCATTGATTAAACAGCACCATTTACAGGTTCAAGAGTATTCTATTTGCCATACATTAGAAGGATAGTCTCATTTTCCGTCCTGTCTTTATCTCCTGCTTCTAACTGTGGAACAGTTTTCATCCAAAGAGCTTGTCACTGAAAACATCAGTGTCTACCAAGAAGAGACACTGAAGAGTGGAGGGTTTTTTTATCAGTGGAGTGACACTAATCTCTCCAAGCTCCTCTTTTAGAGGCCTGCCTGACTGCTTCTGGCTCAAGATTTAATGAAAGATTTGGCATCAGGAAAAAGAAACCATCACAGCAGCATTGCCTCCTCTTCACACCACTTTGGACTCTACTTCTCCTAAGGAATAGCCTTAAGTTGCCAACTCATTTTTTCCCATACCCATAGCCCATTCTAATGACTGATGGTTGGACACTACTGACCTAGTCTAGATTAGAAAGGATGATGAGAGGGTGAATGATGTTGCATGACGTGTGACATCCCAGCAGATCCCAGGATGTAATTATGCTTTAGGACTAAAGCAGTATTTGGACTCTCATGGCTGTATTAACATTCTGAGATGATGTTTACTATGTCCTGCAGTAACTGATGCAAAAGCTGACCTGACTCCCTGAGAGAGAGGCTGCAAATATGACATGGAAAGAAAATTATCTTCTGGGATCAGAAATCTGTAACTTCATTTTTTAGAGAAGAAAATAAACAATTCTTGTTTGCTCTTACCAAGCATTTACTAAGTGCCAGTGCCACAGCTGTCAAAAGACCATCTCTGGATTTTATTAATCTTTAGGACATTCAAGCAGCAGGAAAATAGTTATTGCTTAGAAAATGGACTTTTAAAATTCTGATTGTTATTGCTCAGGTTAACAATGGCAGAGACTAGTGGAAGTTTTTGAAGTTCATCTGAAAAAAGTGGAAGGGCATTAATCAGGATGGATGTTGATGTGTTATGGGTGGTGGTAGAATGGAATCAAGCCCAGTATCAGAATTAAAGATGTGGTTATTCTCTGCTTTTGTTTGTTTTTATCACTATATTTATTCTGAAATTTTCTTTGTGGTAAGTGTCTAATTTAGAAAGGGAGAAATTTTCTCTAAACTCTCCTTATATGGAAACACAAGTAAAGTTATGGATTCTATATGTTAGTGGAAGATGAGGACATTTCTAAATATCTTACCTCAAAGGAGGTGAAGTGAGATGGTGAGCAAGCCTTTCTTCAAAGGATTGTGTTTGACAACCTTCCCAGCAGTCAAAAAGGAAACTACATAACCTAGAAAGTTCTCAGACTTCATACAGACTTTATATAGCAGCTGATTGGATGACCTCTTTCACCAGTTTCACTGAGAAGAAAGATCCCATTTATATAATACAAAGAACACAAATGGAATTTTTAAAAAAGACATTTATACAAAAATTAGATAAATAAAGATTACAAGTATGTTCTAACTGAAACACTGGATTCAAAACAGTCTGGGTTTCAAGGCAGTACAATTCTATATACGGACATTTTGGCTTGGGTTTTTCTCTATAGGAAAGGTGCAGAGGTCATTGAAGAAAAGAATATAAAGCATGATGATATGTTTTAGTTCCTTCTGTGGTCACTACTTCACTCTATAAAGTTTCCCGTCCTCTAGAGCTAAAGCAGAACATTGCTATTTTAGGGAACCAGAACTTAGCTGCTGAAGCATGCTTTTTGCATCATCATTTTACCATTTTATTTTCTTACTTGCCTAAAAAACTCATGTCCTTTAAAGCAATATAGACAAGTAAACTCACCCTCCTTGTTGCATTTGGAATGCTCCTGAGAATACATTATTTGGGCAGTTTAGGTTTAACATTGTATTTGTGGTCATTAGCAACCATCCAGAATTTCAAAATGCAGAATTTGAGCTGTTTCAATGACTTTTAAGCTCTCAGATACGTTACAGGATGGCACCATATTATCTAATTTCTGTCTCAGATACTCTGGAAATGTAATGGACAGGTCCATGCATGCTGCATTTCTGTTGTTGTGCTCAGTCCCTAGTTCAGGCCATAAGATGTGACTGACTAAAGCAAGAAATTCTCAGCTGAGACAGACCAACAGTGTTCCATCTATCTCAGTGTTTTACCTCCAATGAAGACAAGAAATTGTTGGAGTTGCTTTTTGCCCTCCAGTTTCCCCTTGTACACATCCAGAAGTGTCTGAGATAGTGGAACTAGATGTATTAGAGGGTGCATTCCTTTTTCTTCTCTTTAAGGGAACCTATTTAAAGACCAATAAACTGTGGAACCCTTTCCACAGAAATTTTCCCTGTCTGCTGGAAAGAAATATTTATTGTTACCAGTTTTACAGATACCTTTACTAATTTTAATGGGTCTCATTGTCTCTTGGTATTCAAAATACTATTTTTATTCAAGAATTTTCCTAATTCAATTCTTCTTGTGAGGCAGTGTGAGTCAGAAGCTTCCCAGGTGAAGACTGGTAGTTGCAGTTAATTTGCTGCAGGTAACTATTCAAATCACCTCACATTTTCTTTTGTTCCAGTTCAGCTCAGAGATTTGTGGGAAATGAACTCAGAAAGTGACCAAGAACAGCCGCAGTGAATGTGTTCGAACATTGACATGTACTTAGTCAGTCCTTATCTGTGCTTTAAAAGTAGTTGATTATTAGTAATAATAACGAACACTATTGCTTTGACAAGATTTCCTCCTTCATATAAGCCCTAAGCAGAAGATTTGATTTTTTTTTAAAAGAGGGCTAATGCTTGAAATATTTTCAGTGAATATAGCAACAGATTTTAATTTTTTTTTCTTGCATACAAGAGGGTTTTCTGTTTCACTGGAACAGAGGAGGGCAATATCTCCCAAGAGACTCAAAAGCCTTGAAGGTAGCTGCTGCAAGGGTGGGTTAGTTGGTGCATGTGTTTGGACAGAGCATGTGGCAGCATCTCTCACGATGTATGGTATTAGGAAGTTTATTTTGATTCAAATAGGAAGGAAAGAATTTCTAAAATAATACTTTCCAGTAAACAAACTCAACTATTGTGGGCTGAACTCTTCTGAGTCAATTAGTCTTATCCATGGAATAACTGTAACTGTTTTATTTTTTGTCCTTTACTACTTCACACTACTTTTTGAGTGAAGGTCAGCTGTTTGCTGTAATGGGTCAGAGATGTCTAGATAGATTTGGAGTGAAATGTCTGACAAATTCTTTCCAAATCCAAACTGAAGGCCTATGGGAGTGGTGGTGGTGGTGATGGGTGAAGCCTCAGATGGCTTCCCCCTTTCATATTTATTCTAATTGTCAGTGTGCTTTGTTGTCTAAGCTGTGTATTCTGCATAACGCAACACAGATGCAGTAGCCCAAAGACAGAGGTGGAGTAAAAAGGGATTTGCACTATAAGAAAATTGCCTTTGTCTAATCCAAGCAACATCTGCAGTTACTCAAGTTCTCAAAATTCTTTTTCCAGGCTGTTTACAGGCTCTTCTGCCACTTATGTCTCCATAAAGCTGAGGATTTTGTTTTTTTCCCTCATCTGCTCTGCTTCCACCTACTCACGTATGCATCCAGTGTATGCAATGAAGCAGGAAGGTGCAAGCCCATGCCTGCTCTTATGCATGTGGCAATAACAGTATTTTCATGGCCATCAAAGTTGATTTCCTTTTAAGTTCCCTTAATTTATAAGCCCTATAATAAAGGAAGATGTAGAGGTCAGAGCAGATGGGCAGTGGTAATATTGCTGAGGTTTAGTTGAGGTGTCAGAGCTGGGTTGGACCCTGTGATCTTGGAGGTCTCTTCCAATCTTGTGATTCTGTGTTTCGGTGAAAATACCATGGATTGCATGTAAAGCTAACACTGTCTTTATACCCTGCATCAATGGGTTATGCCAACTATACACCTTATTAGCAGAAGTGTAAGGAAAGAACCTGTGCATTTAGTATGTAAAATTTTGGTGTAGATATAAATCAAAATCCAAATTTCCCATATTTACAAAGATACTTGTATTAGGAACCTAACTCAGTTTTTAGTACAAAGAAAAACCCATCAGCAAATCCCCAAATCCCGTAGCAGATCTTTATATGTAGTTCATTTAAAGTACCCAGAGGTCTGCATAGAAAACATGAGTGTGTTATTTGCTTCATGCAGTGACCTGAAAAAATAGAGTGCTCACAAACGGAAGAAAACAATAATGGCATATTTGAGCAGGCATATTTTGCTGCCTGTAGAATAGCTTGAAACTCTGTCTCACTTCTTCTTTATATATTTCTCCCTCTGGCCCTCTCCCAGGTTTTATTGTGCACTGCCTCTCTGCCTTTCTGAACTCATTTGAGATGTCCAGTTTTGTATAAGCACAAAATGCTGATAAGACTTCTGTGGTTCCTTGCAGTAACAACTGTGCTGAAAAGTAGCACAAGGACACATATTGATAAGGACTCCGCTGCCTGGAATGATTTGGCACATGTCAGATGGAATTTGCATTTGAGCTGAAGGCCAACTCCAGGCTTCTGTACCTCTTAGGACTCACTTAAAAGTACTAAGAGAGTTTAAGTTGTTTGCAAGTCTCTTGTTGGCTGTCTGCACATGGCTAAAAATCACCCACCATGAAGCATTAATGGCAGAGGACTATGATTTTTGCTTTACTATTGGTGTGTGTCATTTGTGGGCCTCCTGGCAATTTTGATCAACTGATGCAACCGCACACAGACCTTAAAGGTAAACGGGAGAAGTGGAAAGACAAAGCAGAACTGCTTTCTGTGTTCTTTTCCATCTTTGTCAGGATTCCTTCAACATAAAAACTTTGAACTTTACAGTTGAAATAAGCTTAGACAAGCTCTTTTAAAAATGTTTTAGAGCAGTTACTGAGAAAATATAATGGTAGAAGCTTCAGGACAGAATAGCAGGGCTTTATTCTGTTCTGAGCTGCTTCTTCTTAAATGCTCAAAGATGGCAAACTCTGTACAATGTGTACAAAATTAGACCTATTGCCATTACTGCATCATCCTTTCTCTGTTCATGGTCAAAAGACTTGTGATTTGATATATCAGGTGAAACTATTCACACAGAATATTCAGTCCTACAGTCATCAGCATGGGGCAAAAGAAAAATTGGCTGGAGCAACACATCCAGCTTCTGGAAATTACGTCCATTTGGCTCTGCTTTGTCTTTGAGCACCTTCTGTGTTGGCAGCATCTCTGCTCCTTCAAGGAAATTGTAGAGCAGAAGGAAAACTGAAAAGTGACTTAAATCATAACTGCAGATATAAACACCATTTCTTCTGCTCTGTCTCTTTTCCCCAGGGAACTGAGCTGCTGCCAGAAACCAAAGGCAGATAGTAGTTCCTTGGTTGATGTAAACTGTTGCAGTCACTGTTTAAACATGTAATCGGTACTCCTTCATCCTGCAGGAACAGTGCTCTTGCTGGCTGACACTGCCTGTATGTATTATTTTGTGATCCCCTAAGAGTTCTCGTGAGATTCTTGTGGTTTTAATTCCACAGCTGAGAATCACTGGGTTAGAAATGTCTATTTACTATTTCTAGCTTGCTCTTGTTTCTACTTGTACTTAAAACTGGAGCAGCCCCCTGTTAAATTCTGTCCCATGGAGTCTTCTTTTCTCAAAGAACTTTCAAGGTTAAATGGGAGATTTGAATGGCTCTTGGGGAGAGCTAGTAGTGCACCCTTTCACTAAATGAGAACCAAATCAGAGCAAAGTGCCAAAAAGTTTGCTCTCTGTCAAAATCAAGACCTGGAGAGGATTCACATCCCCATTGCTGCAAAGAAATTCTTTAATCCTATCATATTTTCATCAATCCTTTTAACTCTCCAATGTATATGTTGTATATGTGTACATTCTTAGGGTATGTGTTTGACCAGCAATACTAAAAAGAGACAACAGGACTCTCTCACTGAAAATAGTTATTATCACAGTTACTGGAATCTTGAATGACAATTAGAAAAAAATAAATGGCAGAACTAAACAAAAGTAAGTGAGGTAAAAAAAAAAACTGTTAATGGTCTGTATCCTTGGTAAGCTTTTCTCTCCTAATGCCTCTGGTGTTTCTTTCCTCTCCGTACTCAAAAAAATCGCTGGGTTTACTGGTGTCCAGATAACCAGTGTATGGATGTTTTTGTATTCCTATAAGACAGTTACAGCTGCATCTGTACCTTTAGTCTTTAATGTTACTGAATTTTTTTTTTCTGATAATATGTGGGAGCACAAGTTGTTTCTAGTGTGAAGTGCTGTGTCGTATCTGATGTGTCGCAGTGAGATTATTGCACTTTCTCCACCTGTGCATACAGAAAAGTGTAATTGGATCACTGGGAAAAGATAACAAATCCAGATCCCCAGGCTCTTGTCAGGCACTGTTGACGCTGAGATATTGTACAGTTGATAAATAATTCAGCTATTTAGCTGAACTGGGATTTCAGAGGCTTAGCTGTGCATTCTTCATCCATCATTTTAATATCTTTCCCCCTTTCCTGTTAACTGGCTATCTGATGGCAATGATTTAAGAATTTTCTTTGATAACCTTCTATTTGCCTGTTACAGGGACTGTATCATATAAGCAGGATTTGTTCTGCATCTGGGGAACATCTTTTGTTCCCTGGCCCCACAAGTGACTACACCGTGCATGACAGGTTCTCTGAAGCAGAAGTTAAGGGTGCAAACAACTTTATTAATCTTTCTTGATAGCTCCTTAGAAGTGTTTATGGAGTAGTTCTTAGAGCTGTGAAGGAGCAGCATGCTAAATAATATTAAAATAGGAAGGAGAGATTTCCATCTGCCTTTGTTGGAAAGATGAACATATGATGACACTTTCAACTTTATTTATATGGAGGTGCCTAAGAAGTTGAGGGGCGGCTCCTGCCACATTTTCTCTCCAGGCCATATGCTACAAATTTGGAAGACAGGAATGTGACAGCCCACGCTTATTTTCCTGATATCCTAAATGAGCGATACCCCACAAGGTAACGTGACGCCGCACAGGATCTCATCGATGATGTAGCACCGTGCAACACATTTAAAATGTGTCAAAATGTTGTCTCCAAAGCAGCAATGTTTAGCCACTTAGGTCACTAAAAGCAGCTTTTTCAAATTCTCCACAGATGTTTTGCCAGGCTGCCCACATATCTCTAGATAAAAGCAAACTGTTTGCTTTACAGTGTAGAATAATTTATAGGTAGGGACCAATTTGCTTGCAAAGAAACAGCAGGTTGCCTTCATTTTTTCTTAGTGCAAAATGCATTATGCTAACCGCAGTACAGAATGTTTGTGTTCCAAAAGGCGAATTATTTGACATTAGTTTAGTATTATTAGTTTTTCTCAAACAGTCGTGTCCAGTTTTGTCAAAGAAAGCTGTAAGCCCTCTGGAAAACGGTCAAGAAGGCAAAGAAGGATTATCTTTCTATTTCTTTCACTGTGTTAAGTGCAGCTGTCCAGAGGCAGATAATTCCACAACAATTTTCACGGTTTTAAATTGTGGAATGTAAACACTATTTTTCAAATGCTTTTATGAAGTGGAATTTTGTCCAAACTTACGTTTTTGGGTGAAAAGTCAATTTTTTATTCTTCCCCTATTGTTTTTTCTCTCTGTCTCTGGTCACAAAGAATCAGAAAACATTGGACCTCAGGCACATTTCCTGTTGAAAACATTATCAAAACTGACAAATCTACATGTAAGTTTTTGGCTTCAGTAAAATAATATATTTTAATGAAAATGTATTTTTTGAAGTGTTCTGGATATCTCCTCATGTGAGATTCCTTTCATCTGCCATTTCCAACGTTGTCCAACCTACTTCACATCATCACATGGGACACTGATGAGTTTATGGAGTCCTAGATGAGATCCATCAAAACTATTTCACCTAAGATATGAGAACAGCTTCTGGGGATGAAAGACTAGGGAATTACTTTACTGCCATATTAAATAGATCATTCTCACTGTTTGACAAATTTGTTAACTTTTGAGCAGTGCAGCATTAGACTGGTGAAAAATTAGAGTAGGCCTTGGGGCAAGGTTAATAAAGACACCCATAACCCTTTGCTAGTAGGTGCAATACTTCATTTAATATGAGTCCTGGAGGTGATCATCTGTTCCTCTTTGCCCACTGGAGTGAAAATATCATGACGGTCACCATCTGGACTAATTTTTCAGCATTCAGCAATTTTGTAATGAAAACAGGGATATTTCCTTATAAGAAGATGCTTGGGCTATCAATGACTTTGTGCTGCCTTGAAGTCTTACACAACTCAGAAGGTCACAGTGGTTAAAAACTGGAGTTCTGCACCTTTTCTTCTTCCTTGGTTCCTGCAAGTGAGTCCTGTCTGCTCATGTGCAGGCAATTGAAAGATTTTGCTTTTTAATTTGCCATGTGTGTCCTCATTAAATTTTACTCTAACAGCTACAATTAGTTGAAACACTAGGCTTGGATGTTTCCTACATTAGAATTCAGAACTCCACAGGCAGGACATTCTTAGTGGCAATTTTCCATTTCTAGAACTCCTAAGATGAAATTATCAATAGAAATAGATCCATGCAAGATTAATTCAGGCACACAGTCAGTCAGATAAGACTGGATGGTATGACACACCAAAGCAAGTATTTGAACGGATATGTTTTCCACTAGATGTGCTGCAGTATTGCATTTATGGGTTTTATTATCAAAAATAGTCTTATTTTTAAGACTAATGACATAATTTGTATTTACCTATGTGTGCATGAGCAAGGACTTTTTTTTTTTTTTTTCTTTTTTTTTTTTTTTTGTTTTGCCACAGACTGCAAACACAGTTGTTTCTGGGCTCAGAGGTTTGTCAGTTTTCACAAGTGAGGTAGTCTGGATGAAGTTGTGCAAGGTCAAATTTTTAGAATAACTTCCTTCTGTTACAATTCAGTAACTGTTAAACACAGGAATGAAGATAACATTAGTCTAGGTAGTCTCCACAGCTGAACTTTGGCACTTCAGCAGCCATTTATGGAGGAGTCTGAGGAGCTGAGCAGGGTGTGTCCTACAGCACAGTGCCTAACAGGGTGACTGGCAGCCTTGAATTCATGGCCCCACCTGAGGCATTAATGCTATTGATCTTGTAGCTATTTCAGCTCTGCTTCCTGGAGTACAGCAGTCACTCTAGTGATTATATCTTGCAGCAGGTTTTCCCTCTTGACCTGTTACTGGTTCCTGTTAATGTGTGCAAGAAACAAAATCTGTTCTACCTGAGCTTTTCCCCACCTCAACCTGTCTTTTTTCCATTATTTGTTCTCTTTCCTTTCCCTCTCTCTTACATGTTCTCTTTACTCTCCCTCCTCATGCCTATGAAGCAATTTCATTTGTAGTAACCCACAAATAAAAAAGTCTTGAACCGTGAAGCTGGGAAGTGTTTTTGTAAGACTAGATGAACATTAATTTTCCCAGTAGCAAAGTCCCATCCATCTCAGTTTGTCAGGTATGTAACAGAGACACCATCCAAGAAATCAGCAGTCACAGACAGCTTTGAGGAAGAAGTGTGTGCCACGTGTGCAAGGACGCACAAAGTGGGAAGAAAGCAAGGCACACATTTATTTATTTATTTGTTTATTCAGGGGAGAGAAAGTTTCCTGCTGGCTTAGCTCCCTCTCCTGGCAGTCAGGAATTGGGCTGTATCAGAGTCCTGTTGAACCTGTACACTACCCAAATTTCCAAAGACAAAGCTCTGGTTCACTATAATAGTATACCTTTTTAAAAAGGACTTCCTTAAGCCTGCATCTTTCTGGGCAGTGTGTCTGCATAATAATTTGCAGGAATGCAGCGAGAAAGAGAAAAAAGGCTTGGAGGGCCAGAAGATTACAGAAGAACCAGAAGGAGAAGCATGGGAAATTATGTCTTTACATCTATTGTTGCAAGAGGTATCAATCTCTAAATTTTCTCCTGTCTCCACCAAGGCAGATCCAAATCAATTTCACTTGCATCCTCAGGCTGCCTGATCTGAGGTTTTGAGAATAATTATAAATGCAAATTGAGAAGTAAAACCAGAAACATCCTGATTAGAGTAGAAAAAAGCTCAAGAGTTCAGATGTGTACATTTGCTGAATCATTTTGCTAACAATATTGCAAAGACAGCAATGTCCTTCTCTGCCAAAATCAGTTCATATAGATTTCATTGTGTCTGTAACAGTGTACAGAGACACTCTGAGGTTTCCTTCCTCTGCTAGCTACTGATCATTATCCCATCATCAACACTCACTTTAGATGAGGGGACCAAGGATGGTTTCTTCCTCTTTATCTCTTTTTCTTCTCTCTTTCTCCCTCCCTTCCTTCTCTTCTTACATAATACATACCCATAACTATGAAGCAACCAGAATAGCAGGCATGCAAAAGGGCTTCCTGTAAAAGCATTTTGATTCCTTTGAGTCATTTTCCCTGTACCTTTGATGCAGAGATTATAGACTCATATTAAAATTTGAACACAAAGTTCAAACCCAAGTAACTCAGAGAGAAATATATACAGCAAACTATCACCCAAGGCTCCTAATCACTTAAATAAAATAACAAACCAAAACCCAAAAATTTCCCAAAAAAACCAGAACACCAGGATATTCATTAAAGTGTACACTCACAGGTATGAACTCTATTTATATGAAAAAAGGCATTTGTCAGGTATTATTCTATAATTCTTACCAGTTGATAGACACACAGGACATTTTTCTTAAGAACAAGGAACTCTGTGCTAGGTTTCATACAAACGGAATTAGATTTGTTTTCTGTTTGTCATTCAATTCCAAACATAATAGCCTTGTACTTACTGTATATTATAATTATGTAGAGTAAGATTATGACTTGATTATAACCCTGGTCTGCAGTACAGCCAAGAAAATTTATGCCAAATGGTTTTGTGCTAAATAGGAGTCACTGACTGGTAACTGAAAAGAATAGGCATTACCATTTGGTTTTGGGTTTGCTTGCCTTTCAATTTATGTTGCATGACACTCAGGTCCAGAGTGAATGAACTGCTGGGAACAGGGGTGCTAAGTGGCTAGACTATCAGATAGAAAAAAAAAGGCCTCGGATTCTTTTGACCTTTTTTTATTATTATTTTCAGGATTCATTGAAGGAAAGAATAGCCAAGTATTCTTAATTTTATTATCTCTGAAAAATGTATAGCCTTAATGTAAACCATGGTTAGGCTAATGAAGACAAACAACCTGGCTTTAAGAGCACCTCAAAATTCTGTTCTTATAAACACAGGGCTGTAATTATTCATATGCAGGCTTGGCTCCATCTTCTCCCTATATTCTCTGTTATCTTCTCTGAGTATCACTAGGTTCTCAGGTAGCCACAGGGACGTTGGCTGCATGTTTGGAAGACTGCAGAATGAAAAATAGGAAAATGGATCTAAGGACAGCTTTGGAGATTTTTAGACAGCATAGGCAGAGCCACTGAGGCAGTATACCAGTGAGATAGGAAAAAGTTCCACAAACAGACTATTAGTGAGTTGATTTTTTTTCCCCTAGATCCCACAAATTTGTATTGAGTATCATTTTCAGTAACATATTAATTATTTCATGGCTAATGTTCTGGTTTGAGCCAAAATGGCAGCAGGGTGACAAAGGATAGAAGTTGTATGGAGGATTCTGATTAGTAAAGGTATGACTAATGAAAAACTTTCACCTTCCCAACTTACAGCCAGATGTTTCAACCCTTAAAATATCTTTAATCCAAAAAAAAAAAAGTACATAAAGCCAGATTTTTTTCTTTTCCAGCTAGCATCAGTTATGCCAAAAAGGAATTTAAATAAGGCAGGTTTGAAAAAAGATAAAAATGTTGATCAGAAATGTGTTATACGTTATGAAAATAAATATTTCTATTGTTTGCATGAACTACTAAGCCAAATTTTCAGACTTGGCCACCTAAAACTTGTTTTCTCATGTATTTCAATGCAGTTTTCCTAACTTCATTGTATCATTCCTTAAATCCTAATGGGATTTAGTATCCTGGCTACAGTAAGGCAGGAAATATCTTACACACTTGTGTCTAAGGAGGATATTGTGAGAAATAATAGAAATCAAGTGTACAGGGGAGGAAATAGAAACAAAAATTACAAAAGTGGTGATGGACAGATATGTTATTACTGAGGCATTTGCATGTTGATTTCTTTAAGTTAATTGTGACACTTGCCTTTTTCTCTGCCTAGTTTGGTTTATAGAGCTTTCTGACTTCAGATAAGCAAAGCTACTGCCACCTATAGCTTGTCAGTCAACTCCCAAGATTTACAATCACAATAGCTAAGGAATGCCTTTAAGTCCTCCACTTCCAAATTTCTGCTTCAGAAAAAAATCAGTAAATTTGCAGAGAGACTCAGTTTGGTATTTGCAGTCATATTGAAAACAGAGCTTGCTTTAGGAAGCCAGCATGTCAGGAATGGGATGGGGGAAGCTGAGTGACTCTACCTGCCTTCAGTTCTGGAAGGTTACTGAAAGAAAAACTGTTTATGCTTTTCTAGCTTTTTGGAATTTACAGACGATGCTTTTCCTTCCAAAAATTGGTTATTTTAAACAAGCCGGTTTCCAACTCTTCAATCTTTCCAATGTCTTTGGGGTAGAGATTTTTGACACTGAGACAGAACTCACCTTTGCATTAGGGAAAAGTACAGCAACTATGAGCCCTACTTTATGTTAGTATTAAGCAGTTGTAAAAGTCTACTGATGTAAAACCCTTCCCAAAAAAGTTATTTAAATACATTTGGTTTTATCCTTACTTCCTCATTCTTTACCTCTGCCACATCACAGTCAACCCTGAAATCATAAATATCTAGTTAGATATGTCCTTGTGCTCTTGCTTAGTATGATCAAGAGTGGTATCAAATACAGATAATCTGTGCTGATTTTTATTGTATCAGTTTATTAAAGACTGATATCTGGAGTTTGGGATACTGGCAATAATAAGAGGAGTACCTTTCTTACAGTCACGAGGGAGGAAAACATCAGAAAAGTTTTCTAATGTTTTCTAAAAAATTTCTGATAAAATCCATGTAACAAAAAAAAAGAGAGAAACTCCAGAAGTGACTGTCCAATCAAAGCTCTTTTTTCCTGTAATATCTAATCAGAAGTGTTGTGTGCTTGACGTAATTTGTTCGAATCATTACTGAAATTTTTAATTGAGGTGCCACATCTACTTGGGTGAGAGGTACACTGGACAGAGTACTAGGATGAGGTGAAAGCATAAATCAGTTTTAATATGACAGTCCCCTCTTAGGAGATTCCCAGTGAGCCAGGAACTGCAGCTGCCTGTGGCTGCATGTTCTCAGCTGGGCTTCCTATTATACCCGGGAGTGAAATAAAACCTAATCAGTAACTGGAGGTACAATCGGAAGGGAGCTTAGTGCAGGGTATTGGATCTGTTAGGAGGTGCAGGCTGTCTCTGATGATGATGATGGAAAAGTGAGAGAACAACCATTATTACTCTGTGTGGTCCTGAGCATCTCAGAGGATGCTCTGCATATCCATTCTCATTTTAGAAGAGAGTGTCATGACAAATCAGAGCACTGTGATCTAGATGGGAGCCAGGCCGTATTAAAGGCGGATAAACTGTCACACTTAGGCTCATGTTAGAGTGTAATCCTGTTAAGAGTTTCTCTACAGGATCACGTCATCGGGCATAATTGAAAAGAAATCACTCTTGACTGAAATATGCCTGTGAGAGAGAGAACCATGAACACAGGATACCTAATCTTTCTGTTTCCATAAAAGGACAATACACAGTATAAGCTGTTGCAGTATTACATTTATATATCTTTGAAATTTGAATTCATAATGATGAACAGGATTTTTCAGGGTCTCACTTTTTTATCTCCAGCTGTTTGAACCTTGAGGCTGATACCTGATGATGCTCTAAATAAATGCAGTAATCTGTAAGTGCAAGGTTGAAGGGTTATAAGTTTGACTCCTAAGGATGGTTTCTACACTACGTAGGATTCCCAAAAGTCGCATCAGAGATATGTAATAAACCACAGAGCTGTATCAGAAGAACAAGGTTTTATGTACCACCAAAGTAAGTTTCTTTCTGAATGACCTGGATGTTATTAAATTGTTTAAATAAATATAGTAATAAAACCCAAAGAAATTTAAAAAAAACCCCACCATTTTGAAACAGGATTTTTGTTCACTAGAATTCTATTTTCTTGAAATCCCAGCCTGAGTTTTGATCTAGATAAACAAAACCTGGAAAATTACTGTGCTTACGTCACTGCAATTGAAGACCCTGGGATCTGCACATGCTTTGTACTTGCTGAGGTTGATGTCCTTCATTAGGTCCAACAATGTATAATGCATGGGGGGGCAAGGGGACAACAATCATTGGAAACAACATAGAACAAGACAAGATAACATCAAACAGCACAGTACCTTTCATTGCATGCTTTAGAGAGTGGGAATGTTTGGTTATAGATCTGAATAATAAATAGTAGCTGGGAACATAAAAAGTATGCTTACAAACTGAAAATACACATTAAGGAACTCAACTATACTAAAGCTAACACACTTGTTTATGTAGCCATTCACAGATAACTGTGTAGCAAAATTAAAAGCCATATCTAACCTTTTATGGTTTCAAAGGAAGTGCTCTGCAAAACTGCCATGGTTGGAGCTGATCTCCTAAAATGATACCTTAGCAGATGTGAGCTTGTTTCATTTAGTGGAAAGCAAGTTGTGAAATCTATTCACAGCACAGTTCACGTCAGAACCAATATCAAGATGATAGTTTTAACAAATATGTGTCTTACAGCAGAGTATCTTACATTTATGGACTACCATACTTGTTTAAAAGACTCTTCTCATAAGTCTGTAATTCACTAGAGTGAGGTACAATAATCTGGCAGTATGCATTAATTTGGACAATATACGTAATGGTATTACAGAAATAGAAGCAGAATATTCCAGAGTCTGGTAGAAAATGAAAAAATGAAAATGAAAAAAACCATGAACGAAATGAAAATGAAAAAATGTGATTAAATAATACAGCCCAGAGCCTACTGTGTCAGGCATCAGTGAATAGCAGTCATTGAAGTCAGTGGTTCCGCAAAAGAAAAATAATTACCTGAGCAAAAATTTCCAGTTAAGTGGTTTAGGTTTTGGGTTGTTTTTAGTTCTAGAATTTTAAACAGACTGTGAGAGGACAAAGACTGGAGGTATAGTATGCAAATGCAAGTAATAGATCTAGCTTTCACTGAAGTCACTGAAAGTCCTTCAGCCATTGCAATGACTTTGCATCAAATCTATTTCAAGACTGTTTAACAGTAATATTAGGCTAATGTTTAATATTAATGTCTTTTTTTCCCTTTTCCCCCCAGAAATCCATAAAGAGCTCAGCCTTAGAATAGTCTTCTAATGGGCTTGATCTTCCCTATTAAACATTTCATGTTATTCAGCTTTTTCTTTTCTCTTTCCTTTCACAGGCAGGCCAGATCTGGCAGATAGCAGATATGAAGACTTTGCTGACTTCAGAAAGCTGACAGAAACCAACAGACTTCAGTGAAATACCCCTCCAAGCACAGAGACTTTTGGTAGCTTTAAAGTAACCTGTTCATCTGCAAAGACATGGCTACTGGTTCTTTCAGCACACATGGAGGAAGGCAACAAGCATTGTAACCCTGGATAATAGAAGTGTGTTTTCCTTATCAAAAATAGGAGGTAGGCCAGTTATATTCTGCTTAGCCTCCAGGACTTTAACTCTGGCCTGAACACTGGACATAAGTAGAAGCCAATTTTAATGACCTGAGATTTTGTTACCTGTGCATTATTATTGTTATCAGTTCTTAAACACTTTGGTACTTTGTTTCTCTAAACTAGAAATGGGTTCGTGGACTAAAATGTGGCCCACAGATTGGGCTCTTTTCATGAAATCATGGCTTATCTTTTCCCTGGGGCTCTACATACAGGTCTCCAAAACTTTGGCCTGCCCGAAAGTTTGCCGCTGTGACCGAAACTTTGTCTACTGTAATGAACGAAGCTTGACCTCAGTGCCTCTTGGGATACCGGAGGGTGTAACCGTGCTCTACCTCCATAATAACCAAATTAATAATGCTGGATTTCCTGCAGAGTTGCACAATGTCCAGTCTGTGCACACAGTCTACCTGTATGGCAATCAGTTGGATGAATTCCCCATGAACCTGCCCAAGAATGTCAGGGTTCTCCACCTGCAGGAAAACAACATTCAGACCATTTCACGTGCTGCTCTTGCTCAGCTTTTGAAGCTGGAAGAACTGCACCTGGATGACAACTCCATCTCCACTGTTGGCGTTGAGGATGGGGCGTTCCAGGAAGCCATCAGCCTCAAGCTTCTGTTCTTGTCCAAGAATCACTTAAGCAGTGTGCCAGTGGGCCTTCCTCTGGACTTACAAGAACTTCGCGTAGACGAAAACCGAATTGCTGTCATTTCAGACCTGGCCTTCCAGAATCTTACAAGTCTGGAGCGTCTGATTGTGGATGGCAATCTCCTTACCAATAAAGGCATAGCTGAAGGCACCTTTAGCCACCTCTCCAAGCTCAAGGAATTCTCCATAGTTCGCAATTCACTGACTTACCCTCCTCCCGATCTTCCAGGTACACATCTGCTGAGACTTTACTTGCAGGACAACCAGATAACCCATATACCACTTACAGCCTTTTCAAACCTCCACAAACTGGAACGTCTTGATATTTCCAACAATCAGCTTCGGATGTTGGCAAAGGGAGTGTTTGATAATCTCCACAACCTGAGACAACTCACTGTAAGGAATAATCCCTGGTTATGTGACTGCAGTATTAAGTGGGTCACTGAATGGCTCAAATTTATTCCTGCTTCCATCAATGTACGGGGCTTTATGTGCCAGGGACCAGAGCAGGTCCGAGGTATGGCAGTCAGGGAGCTCAATATGAATATGTTGTCATGCCCCACCACCACCCCTGGTCTGCCACCTATCATCACCCCAGTCCCAGCTACAACCATGCCAACTACATTAGTTCCCAGCTCATCATTTCCTCCCTCAAGTAGTAAATATGACCCTCTCACTCCCATCATAGCCACACTCCCCACTGTGCCTGACAGGGAGGACAGAGAAAGGGTGACACCTCCTTTGTCTGAATGGATTCAGCTCTCCATCCATTTTGTGAACGACACTTGCATCCAAGTCAGCTGGATGTCCCTTTTTACCGTGATGGCATATAAACTCACATGGGTTAAGATGGGCCACAGTCTGGTAGGAGGAATTGTTCATGAACGAATAATTAGTGGTGAGAAGCAGCAATCAAGCTTGGTAAATCTGGAGCCCAAATCCACTTACCGGATTTGTTTGGTTCCACTGGATACTTACAACAGCTACCGAACTGGAGAAGACACTGTCTGTTCAGAAGCCACAACCAAGGCTTCCTTTTTGAATGGCAGCAACATCCCTTCCAGCCATGAGCAGACGACTTCTCAGAACCTAGGCTCCCCATTTCTGCTGGCAGGGTTGATTGGGGGTGCAGTGATATTTGTCCTCGTGGTCTTGCTCAGCATTTTTTGCTGGCACATGCACAAAAAAGGTCGTTACACCTCCCAGAAGTGGAAATACAACCGGGGCCGTCGGAAAGATGACTACTGTGAGGCAGGGACCAAGAAGGACAACTCCATCCTGGAGATGACGGAAACCAGCTTCCAGATTGTCTCCTTAAATAATGATCAGCTCCTTAAAGGAGATTTCAGACTGCAGCCCATTTATACCCCAAATGGGGGCATTAACTACACAGACTGCCACATCCCCAACAACATGCGATACTGCAACAGCAACGTCTCAGACCTGGAGCACTGTCATACGTGATAGTGAGGGAACATGGGGGTCTCTAGGACAAGGAGAAAAAAACTCTAGAAAAAATAAACCCCCTAACAATAATGAAAAGAAAATACATTTGATAAATGTTACACAGATGCATTTATGCATTTGAATACTCTGTAATTTATACGGTGTACTATATAATGGGATTTAAAAAAAAAAAGTGCTATCTTTTCTATTTCAAGTTAATTGCAAATGGTTTTGTAACTCTTTGCTTTTTAAATCTTTAAAAAATATTGCTGAGTACTGTACAGGGTTGTACAATAAGAACCCAATGTCATGGCAAAGGAAAGAATGACTCATTCTTCAAACATTAACCACTTTGCTGTCGAAGCAGTCTGAGGGATGTTAAGTTTCTAGGTGTCCTGAATACAGGAAAATAAGTGCATATTAAAACAGGGTCACTAGGAACAGACAAAAGCAATTCAGATAAAATGGGCACAACCCTTCTGACTTGAACGCAGCAGTTGCTGTTGAGCTTCAAACAATTGGAAATACATCTGTTCCTCTTTGTCAGTTCTGCACTTCTCACCTCCAACTGAAAGCTGGAGTTCGGAGTGCTGCCAAAAAAGCTACTTTCTTGTTTGATTACTTTTCTTTCAATCTACTTGGAATAGGAAACGTGGAAAGAGCTCAGTGTCAAACTCAAAGCGACCTTGATTCCTATTTGCAAATGTTGCTGGGAAAATGTCCCCAGTACTAGATACTTTATCTTAGAAACTATTCCTGCTTTTCATTACTATTAAGAAGCTTTAGGCGTTCTCTGACCCATCTCAGTGGGAGGTGAAGGTTATGAAACAGTATGTAACAGAGCTGTCATTAAGTTGCACCTCTTAATAGAGCAGCACTTGTTGACATAGCATGTTCAGGTAAAGCCAGAGTATCTCTAATTCTGTGTACTCCGAGCTCTGTAGTGTTCATGTATATGTTCATGTAATTTGAAATCTAAAAGTGCATATTGCTGAAAACATGGTGCAAAATATAATGGCAATGGAAAGGTTTTGCTAATAATTTGTGTGATTCAAGGCTTGTTTGACTTAAGGGTCTGAATTATGTTCAGTTTGGAGAAATAGGGCAAAAAGACAAAAAAAAAAAAAAAAAAAAAAAAAAAAAACACCAACAAAACACCCCAAAAAACCCAAACCAAGAAATATATTCTAAAAAAGTATTTAGTACTGGAAAGACCTCCAGGGCTATTAAGAACTTAAAAATGTTCAGTAGGTAAAATCATGTACAAATCTTGGTGGCTTTTGTTTGTTTGTTTTGCCTTTTTTTTTTTTCCTTTCCAATTAAAGTATACAGAGACTAACACTAGCTAAGCATTTGATTGACAGGGGAAATTTGAGAACAGAGGTACATAGTGCCCCTCTGAATTACCCTTCTTTTGCCTTAAGCATTTTTGAGTTTTCTGTAATGATTTCTGCTCCACAAGCAGTATGTGGGTTTAGAATTTGTTTTTTTACACCCTCAGATTCTTTAGCTGCAATACCTTCCCAGTCCTTGAGCTTTACATGCACTATGCAAAACATCATGCCTGTATTAAAACCATAATGCAGCTCTCAAAATTATGTTCAGCCACTCTGCTAACTCAATGATTGCCAAGAACTGTGGTAGAATCTAATTATTTGGGGGTTTTTCAGATTGCTTTTTTAATGTATCTGTTTTTCTCCTGAGTTTGGGGACAAGCTAAAGCAACATCACACTGAAAACAAACAAACAAAAAAGAACAAAAAAGAAATTAAAAAGATACAGACAAAACTTCCCTAAGGTAGCAGGGAACCAAAGAGAGAAACTTTTACAGTGATCACCTAGGGATAGACAGAACGTTGGAAGATTGGAAGTGAGGCTGAAGCACTTTCACAGTGGAATGCGTAGACTTTTCACTTTATGAAGCTCCTTATGCTGGAAGAGAGGGGTTTAATCCTTTCCTTCGCTCATTTTACTCAACCCATTCTTGAAACTCAGCAGTCTGTAAGCATGTATTTTCTGCAGTTCAGATCACATGGTAACGCTTATTTTCTGCAAGACAAAATTAACTCAGTTATGACTGATGGCAAAGTACTACCATTTTGTAAGGAACCACGTCCTCCCACCTACACCTTTTGAATTCACATTTGAAATTCCACTCTATATTCTATATATTTGCTATTTTGTTCAGCTATAGCAGTATTCTAAGCAACCTGTGTGGCTGCTATAGTAGTTAAGTCACTAAAATGTTGCTGATTAAAAGTTTACCGTATGAGTTCAAATGGCATAATGGATAGAAATGTCTATGCAAAGTGGAGGGTTTTTTCCTGTGAACTATTTACTGAAGATGATGATAAGAGTGGCACTTTTGGGCTTTGGTTTTTTGTTTTGGTGGTTTTTGGGGGTTTTTTTTGTTTGTTTGTTTTGTTTAACATATTTTAGGTGCCACAGCTCAAAAGACAAGCAGCAAATAGTTGTGCTTCTGAACACTTCTGTTGCGTGCTGGAGTTTGCTTGAAGTTAAGCAGAGCCAGTGATTCCTATCGGGTGTGGACGTAGTGTTTAATTTCAATGAAATAACTGGTTGTACATTTGGTTTCAAAAGGCCTCCTTTAAAAGTACATGCTTACTAGTATTTTGTACTTCAATGACTGATGCAGGAGGAATTTTCTGTTCTAGACCTTAGTATACCTTAGGTACCTTATTTGTAGGGATTGACTTATTCAGGGAGTTTGGCCTGTACTGCAGGTGGATGGTCCACAAGCCCAACCTGATGACAACGAATCTGGTTACTTCTCAAATAGAGTGAAAATGGAAGGCATTCACAAACTGTTTGTTTTAATCTTGAATGATGAAACACGTCTGTATCTACATCTAGATATCTAGATATAGATATAGATATATGTAGACTGTGACTTGCTTACCTAGATCAAAAGTCATGGTGATATTAAAGATAGTGTACTTTATGCTTCTTTGCAGTATTAAGAAAAATATACCAATTTGTATGGGATACTGACAAAGGTTTCTCCACTATAAATACTCTTCTGAAAAAAATACAGTAAGCAAAGCACCTTATACCAAAATCTGTGAATAGAGCTGGGAATGTTGTCTAAAAAATTCAGAGTTGTAGTCAGCTGAAGGGTCATATGTGTCATTTGATGAATGTTTCTCCCAATTTAATTGTTCCTTAGCTCCAGAGCAGTTAATGTATTTCAGCCTACAACAGAATTTGGGACTTCTCAAAGTGCCAGTCATGCAAACATCTGAGATTTCATTTCAGTTCTCACAAAGATGAGCACTTAGTGAGCAAATTTCACTAGGTAAAGTATGTAGGAAAAGTCACAATTAAAAATGGACAGTGATCTTTTGGCAATATAAAGTTTAAGATTAGTAGCTTTCTCCTTGGGCTTTGTAAAAATTGAGTGATCTTCACTTAGGACAAATATCTGACCACATATAATAGCTAAAGGCTATACAGCAGAAGTGCCAAATATGTGCATGTACAATTCACTCAAAATGTTCACTTTTAAGTCTTGATTTGATCAAGTTCATTGGATCTGGGGACAAACTATTTTTTCAGAAAAAATCTCACCCATCTTCCATTGTATACTGCTAGTAGTTGAAATAGATGTGCAGAAAGATTGGCGAGTAGAATAAAATAAGTGTTTAAGTGGAATTGTGTTAAAGATATATTACAACACTGCTGTTCCCAGTACTTGGGTTCCTTTTGAAAACATATTTGTTTACAAACAGGTAGTTATTTTCATGGATTCTGTCTCTTTAACAAGTGTTCCTTGCATGTGTCTTGCTGGCAGAAACAAGCACCTGATTAATGCATGGACTTTGTGTTAACAGGTTCTTATTGGAACATTTTTACTGAATTTCTTTATAAGAATATTTAGGGAATAAGCTACTTTGAACTGAAGATATTAGCAGTTTTCCCTGTAAGCCAATAAAAGGCTGCAGTGAATATCATGTAAAACAGAAAAATGAAGTAGCATATGATATTTGCTACTAAAATAGTTCAGCTCTATTTTTCTCTGAATCATTTTCTTTTTTTCATGAGAGCAAGTTTCTCCCACTGAAAAAATTACTAATTTCAATTTTGCAAACAAAAGAACTTTATGCATATTGATATTGTTTAAGGGTCTACATAAGGCACTTTATTAATGGCATTGAAGTGAAAGTTCAGTCTCAGCTTTTGACAGTAAAGTGGTTAATTCCCATTGAATTCTACATTTATAGTACTTCTTCACCTTAAATTTAACATGGAAATACTAGGTTTTTTTTCTTTAGAACATGAGAATTATGGTTTTACACTACTTATCTTTACAGCTCAGTGGAAAAACAAAAGAGAAGTGAGTGCCAAAACCAAAAGCTACTGGCTCTGAACCTCATCAAATCCTGCCTGATGCTCTCTTCTAAACACAGAGATAATCCTAGGAAGCTGATGATCACTCCTTCCCTGAACTCTATTGAACAGGGCACTTTGTATCCCAGATGATACTACAGGCAATTTTGAAGCATTTGGCATTAAACTTTCATACAGCAGAGAATGTTTTGCTCTTTAAAAGGACGCTGGCTAGTAGTCCATGTGGAAAACTAGCACAGAAGAGATTTGGCAACCTTTTTTTACACTGGGGCTCTGTGGAAATGTGCCTCATGAGAGCTGAATTCTGATCCTCTCAGAAACAGATAAGCTACTAAACAAATTGTTATGATGAGTTGATCCCAAACATCTGAAGATGATCTTTCATAAAATTGATTTTACCTGAGATATGCACACTTGATTCTGTTCTGTGTTTGGTATACTTTCTATCTTTAACATGGAAAAATAGATGGTTTGAAGTCTGCGTTATCTGTTTTCTGCAATCTGCCATGTTGCACGCATTGTTAACTTCAAAACCTCACTATACACTATATATTATCTTGTTGACATATTCAGTAAAGAGTTATTTAAAAAAATACAACAATCTTGCTGTATTTATATGAGCAAGCTAGTTAAAATAAGGATGTGGGTTTCTGAAAGGGACAAAAAATATCAAACTTTTGTACTTTCATTCACGGAGATATTTTCAGGTGGTCTACTGAATCTTCTCTCTGTTCAATCCTCTCTTCAGGTTCTAAAAGACAAATATCATCTGTCTCTCAAAGAGTTAAATAATTTTTTACCTCAGTTTCTCAGATTTAATCTTATCTTCATGAAGCTACCAAAAAGTTAGCAATGTAAAATAAGAACAGACTGTACTCCAGTGTTTGCATTAATAGGTACACTTAAGGAGCTACACATGTCTATAACAAATATATATATGTGGAAGCTGTGACTCATTATATGCAGAGCCATTTGATAAATGCTTTTGACATTCATCCATGACAATCATGAATCTGTTGTTTTAACTATTATTATCCATTTAATCTGTTTACTTGACACAAAATGTGATTCCTTTTTCCAGTTCTCCCTTCAAAATTGTTCTTGAATTTTCAGAATGCACATAAGCCTTTCAGAATTCATACATAAGCCTTAATAAATTTTTGTATAAAGCAAATCTTATACATAACATATATGGTAATATATACTATATATAAAGAGATGGTTTAGCTACTTCGAAATGGAAATTACTCCTCTTCTACTTCCATATACAAGAACTAATTTTTTGCTTTACCAGAAAGTGGGATACTGAATGTTGCAAGCTATGTTATTTCAAAGCTTAGAAGTTTTATATTGCTGAGTGTCACAGTTCCTCAACAAATTATCTTACTCTCTTTCTTAACTCTGAGTATCATATTTAAAATGGTAAAACTACCGAGGGCTGGTATGCAGTACATCCACACCTAGTCCTGTCTCTTTTCCCCTGTAATATGCCTCCCCTGATTTGAAGCACATTAGACCCTGGTAACTAAACCTACTTGCCTCACCACGGGAGGGTGGACAATAGAGATAATGAAAACAACAAATGCCTGCCATCAGTTATGTGTTTCTGACAAGGAGGGCATCATCATTTTCCACTGATAATATTTTCTGTCAAAAAAGGAGTTGCCAACCACTGATTTCATGAGGTAATCTTTTAACAACCCAAAATTATTCTTTGTAGCACAGATAAAACTTTAATACTTCTAAGCTCAGTTATCTGGAATTGTTCATACACATTCAACTGTCCATAAATTTCTTGTGTATAGATTTAGCTACAAAGATTTCTCAAAGCACATGGAGGAATTTTTTCATTATTGTTCAGTCAAAATTTTTAATATTCCACTTTAAAAATAGTTTTTCCATTGAAGAAGAGTTACAGTGCCACATGGAAAACTGCATTCCACCATTAAAGAATGTAACAAATATTTTAATTCTACTTGAAATACCACTGTCAACAAAGGCTGAAACTAAAAATTACTAAACATGCTTCCATTACACAGAGCAAATTACAGGTGTTCTGCATCATTATATAGGACATTTGGTTTGTCCAGGACCCTGCTAAGGTGCCTTCACTGAGGTTTGTGCTCTTGGAGGGTTTGTGTCAAAAAGCAAAACCCATGCTCATAAAAGCAAGGAAGGACCTGGTTTTTACTTTGTTTTGTGGGTCTCTAATTGCTTTTTTCTCTAAGTTCTGAAGTGCCAGCTACACCACAATGTTCAAGAAGGCGTGTGCAACAAGGCAGGTTTGATTGACTGAAGGTTCTGATGACTCTCCTTTTATGAATGCAAATATTAGTAAGGTCCTTGCAGGCAAGATTCCAGTCCACAGCAGACACAATCATTGTGTTAGCCATCGGATCAGACACTGCTTTCAATTGAGATATCTATTACTTTTCTCCCTTATTTCTTGTCAAATTATTTTTTTTCTTAATACCTGAAACCAAGCAGTTAGTACTACTGCTTATTTGTCACAACACAAGGAAATGTTTTCTATAAAACCATTATACCTGCAAACTGTGATGATTGCCCAGCAAAGCTAAGCTACAGAAATGCTGCCAATACAGTGAACCATTTGTCATGAAGTAATGGTCTTCTACTGTGATACCAATTCAGTTTATATTCATACTACCAAAAATGCAGAGGCACCAATCTCACAATTTCTGTTGCTTTTGCCTCATTTCTTCTATGCCACACCAACTTTCTCTACCATGATTGGCTTAGAGAACAGATTTCTGCTTGGTGCCTCATATGGCTACCTGATTTGTTAGTGTTTTCATTTAAGATTAAAACAAGAAAAACAAAGCTCTTTCTGATTTCCTGCATGTTTGAGCTACTCTAGTCGTAATTTAGTCTGTACCTGTCCACTGCACTATTGGTTTCTCAACATTTTACATGCACATAAACATATGCACAATCACACTGTATTTATTAATTTTCTTTATGTATATTCAAATATACAAATATATAGACATGTGGTATGCATATCTGTAACATAAATATGGATTGATCTATGCTGAGTCCATTATGGATCTTTTGCTCTGGATTCATGCATCAATTCAGTTCCACTTCAGCTTATTAAAGAGAGCAAAGAGGTAGAATAGCAGAATTTTTCTTTTTTTTTTTGGAAGAACTGTAATGTCAGTAAGAGCATGTTTTCAATATTTTATGTGATTTGACAGCCCGTGCACTAAAACTTGTAAATTACAGAAATTATCACAGCTCCTGGAAGCAGACAGTGTGCACCTTTAGGAATACACTTCAGAATGCACAAAGCACATCTGGGGCATCAATTTATAGCAGGACTGTTCTATGTGGTCTCTAAATAAAGTGCAGACAGAGGAGAATGTGGAAGAAGGCAGTAAGAAACTGAAACCCAGTATGAACAAGAAGGGAAAAATTCAGATATTTCCAAATCATTATCATCACTGTTGACTTTTTATGTAACTTCTTCTCTATGGTCTATATTTCCTTCCCTGTATTTGAGAGTTTTTCCTTGTCATAGGAGCTGTCTTTTAACTCACTCTTAACCTTCTGCTTCATGAAGAACTTGATTTTTTACACAGGATTTTTGTGGAATGCCTGAAATGAATGCTTCTGTTATACATGAGCAACTGCATTTGTGTGTAGGAGCCCAAATGGACAGTGTTCATTGCCACTCGCCCTCCTCAAGTCATTAATCTAATTATTTCAAAAAGATCTTCCTGAGATGAGCCACATATCCAGTGTGCTATTACAGGAAAACCTAGAAATTTGGTGGGTAATATTCTTTCAGTGTTTTACTTTGGAGTAATAGTAAATTAACTGATATAAGTAGTGGAGTTCCTTCTAGTTTTTGAAGTTCGATTAACAGTCTACTCTGAACATCAAAGCAGTTTTAGTATTTGGAGCAGGGGTGGAGACAGAGAGATAGATTTGAAAGACAGAAACCCTGCCAATAAAAATGTCTTTTAAATAAATATGGGCCAAAATATAAGTGTTCTGTTCAGACCTAGGGTACCTAACAAGTGTGGTAAGTATAAGGATGCAAAGTTTTCTTCTATTTTTTCTCTATTTGTGGGATTCAATTAGAGTTGCTGCTTATTTTAAGTGACTAAATTAGTACACCATTATAAAATCTTTGCCTGGGTTGTGAAAAAATCTTTCTTTCGTATATTGTCCATTAACAATTTGAACTTTTGTTTTCCATTTTCTTCCCCAAAGAAACTAGTGTCTGCTCTGTTGCACTGAATTTGGAAAGCTGCATGCTTGTCAGTTAAAACAAAATATCACAGTAGATGTTTCCCCACCTTGCTATAGAAGATAAATTGTTTAGAGAAACATTTCTTCAAGCCCTAATAATCTAGTAAACAGCTGGATCAGGAGGAAAAATTTAACAGTGTTTGAAAGACTGATATTAATTTGAAGTATTAAAGGAATTCACTGTCAGATGAATGCTTTCTTTGCATTAATTCTAAGAGATGACATGTACTCATTTGAATTTAGATTTAGACAGCTGATGAAGGATAAGTGAAATAACCATAGCAAATAAAAAGTTATGAGTAAAACACTAAGAGCATTACTTTAGTGCAGAATATGAGATGCCTGAAATAACGTGAATTTCCTCAAGTTAGAATTTACTGCTTGCTGTAAAATGCAGTTGTGTTTTCTAATGAACAACTGTGACCATCAAAATTTTTGATCAGATAACTCTCATAATTGTTCAGAAATTGTGTTTCAGAAGCCATCTTTCAGAAAGATTTTTTAGCCATGCTAAATACTCTGGTGTTCTACCTGCTTCCAGCCCTGACAGGTCTTTGGTAATGTTCTGTTGGATTTGCTTGCAGGTTTTTTCCTTTTGTTTTTCCTGCTTGACTACCCTGGCTGGAGCCTGTCATGTGATGTATATGCCATTTTTCCATGTGCATTTTTTTCTCAGGGCAGCTGGACAAGAGGGAGGAGGCAAATTAGGACAGATCCTTTCAGTCCTGTGATGGTGACCCACGAGGGGTTTGCCAGGCAGTGTCCCCCGCACAGCTGCCACCGAGCCCTCAGCAGGTGGGGGAGGATGCCAAAGGTGTGGTGGAGGATCATTGTGCCTGTCACCTCTCCTCAGCAGCACTGCCTGCCATGTGTTACTGCAGCATGCAGTCTAACACAGGGCATCAGCAAACAGATCCCTGCTGAATCACCTCTCTGTGTTTATGAGGCTGCTGGACAGCATGAATGGCACAGAGGGGACTGGGATCTGCTCCATGAGATCCACATTTCCCAGTTTCTTTTCACCACCTACATGCACTACATTCCTGAAAAAGTGTTAGATCCA
This sequence comes from Brachypodius melanocephalos, assembly GCA_013398615.1. NCBI lineage: Eukaryota > Metazoa > Chordata > Aves > Passeriformes > Pycnonotidae > Brachypodius > Brachypodius melanocephalos. The sequence goes on from VZSR01000520.1 coordinate 31,716,314, forward strand.
TAAATTAAACTGAGAAAAGCAAAAGCTTTTGTAACTTATGTCAAATTCGAAGCTTTGTGCTAAAGGCTCTAGTTTTGCATATTATATAAGAACTTAAATTTTTAATAGGGTATCCACATCCTTAAAGAGTACTTGGATGCATCTCTTTATAAAAGAGATTAACAAAATGTAAATTGCATGGGTATTTAAAAGGACTGAAATAATCTATGGATTCTGTTACAGTCTTCTTCTAAGAGAATTATTCTAAGAGTTTCACGTTTTGGAATCCCGAAGTATATCTTTTTAGCAAAAAACCTTTTAAAACCACTGTCATATTAGAATAATTTATGTGGAAGGCCATCTAGGTCAGTTATGATTTCTTCTGTAGATCCACATAGAAATTTCTAACCTTCAGTGTCATCTAGTGCATGGAAAAGATAAATTCTGACACCAAAATGCTAGTGATCCTGAGCCTGCAAACTTGTTGATTCTTGCTTATAATGGGAAAAATGATACATCCTTTACTAACTGGAGATAAACACTGGGTAAAAGTTAGGCATTTTTCTTACTTCACAATATGCAGCTCTGCTGAAAAACAATAAATTTACCTAGAACCGTTTTAGTAGAACATAAGAAGCCACTTTACCATTTTGAGAGTTTTCCTTAATATATGGACTGCACAGGCACTCAATAGCAATATAAAAAATATTAAATTATATCATCACAATATCCACATTTCTGCTTAAAAACATGATAGGTAAAAAAGTGAACAATAATTGTACATAAAGCTAGGACTTCATTATTAGTATAACTGAAAAGTTTAATCAGAAAACCAGCCAACATCTAATTATAACGAAAATTAAGAAAATAAAGAGCATAAACAAAAGATACCACCATTACTAAAAAAGCCTCAAACCAAACCAAAGTAAAAAAAATCAAAACAACCCTCAATAGCAGTACAGTTAGAAGTGTATCACACACTTCCTAGCTGCTAATAGTTTAGTTGAACCTTTCACTCTCCTTCAGGATCCTTCCACCTGTTATGGTACCATGTAGAAATCATCAGCACCCAAAGTACTTCCCAGGGAAGACTATGATGGAATTTTTGTTCTCTTCCTCACTTTAGGATCTGCTGGGGTAATATTTGTTTCATTTTTTAATGGTCTTTCACACATGGTTTCTTCTTCATTTGCTGTACAAGTCCATAGTACATTCCATTTTACTACATATGATGCACTTGTCATACCCTCAACCCCCGATTTTGTTCAGTTGTGCATTTCTTTAACTAACAGTTGATAAGCTGTTCATAGCCATGGGATCTCTGATGCCTGGCTGTGACTCAGCTCCTATCCCACACCACTATTCCTCTATACTGCTTGCTTTCCTTCCTCTTTTCAAGGACTCTGCCATCATACCAGCCCTGTAATTCTCTACATTGCTTCTCACATTAGGTGCACAAACAGCTCATTTTATGTAGAACAACTACTTTTTACCACCATATATGAAACTGGTTATACCATAGGAAGACAAGCCATGTTAAAACAAATGCACATGGCTATCCAGTTATGAAAGGAAAGTAGTGTTACAGCTCAGCTAGGTCAGAGCAAAGTTCCAGGCAGATCAAGAAAAAGTCATACAAAGTAAGCTTGACAAGCCATAGTCCTGAGGCCTCATAAACTCAGTACAAATCCTGTGGCCCATTTCTATCAGTGAGAACGCTGTAATACTAAGCTACAGGCTAGGACACAGAGTACACATGTTAAAAATGCTGTAATAAAGCCACTGTGCATCCTCTGTGCCCTAGTTTAGTGACTAATATTTGCACAATTGTAAGAAAATCTACTAGAGATTAGAAAGCATTATCTTAGTTGTAGGAGTACCTACAAAGTTGCTTAAAGGGTTTGAAAAACACAAAAGTGTGGCTAAAATAAGTTGTCTTTTCTTTCTACTACTAGTGCACTATAATTTAAGGTTTATGGTTTAGTCTAAACAAAGCCTTCTAAAAGAGAATATATTGTGAGAACCCATGACACAGTAAGTAATACTTTCTGCAGTCATTCTGCAACCTTAACTTAGTAAAAATCTGTTCCTGAGAAGTTTTTACAAGCTGTCAGTTCCACTTTAGGAGACACTGTCCTTCTCAGTGTGATGGTTGGCTTCTCTAATGAGATTATATTTCTCATAAGACTTTCATAAAGTCTTATGCTCTGGCTTATTTTTCTTTTCTGAACAGACTCTTTCACCTTACCAACATTTAAAGTAATTGATTAATTAAGTATCATATTGAGATATTGCTAAGTTAAAAAATGTAGGGAATTGTTGCTTAATCTGAAGAGGGTATATATTCCAGATCACTCAATACTTTTCTAGGAAGCATACATTTATGTGGTTGTATGTTACATGCTGATTGTTTGCTCATCTAAAGAGATAAGGATCAGAAATCTGGCTTAAAGTTAAATGTATTGCTAGACAGATATTAAAGGAATAACATATTCCAATGAGATGTTTTAGTCTATTCTATATGGCATCTTTCTTACTTTTAATACTTAAATAGAATTCTTACTAGGTTTCCCAAAATGTCCTGATTTCTTATTTTCTTGGTTTTTGAAAGGCAGTCTTTCTGTTACCTCTTTCTTGTTCGGTGAACAACTAATTGTATCTTGTCTGTCTCACACAATAATGTGTCTACTTGATGCATTTGTAATGGGATGATAGGCTTTGTTTTTAATTTATTTAAAGGCTATCAGATGGTTAAATCAACTTGCCTTTACAAAAATAAAATCTTTCTCTCCTAAAGGAGGAAAACCCAGTCTCAAAAGAAAACATGATTTCGTTATCGCTACACATTCTCAGGTTTTCTGCTGTTAAATAAAACATCACTGAATAGATAGTGCTGAAATGAATAAACCTCCATAATAACTGTTTTGTTAGAGCTAATATAACTGAAGGCATATCTGTACTTCAGCTGTAAATATCCGTATATTGAATTCTGAAAAAAATGCTAGAGAGAAAAAAAGCCAATATAAATTGATTGAAAAACCTACTGGTGTTGCTTACATTCCTCAAATGATCAAATGAAACAATTTGAAGGTGTTTTCAAAACAGGCTTTTAATATAGCAAAAATATAGCTTCTTTTCCTCTGCTCATTGCTCAGCTGGATGTCCTATGTATGCCTTTTCTCTTTTATTCTTGAATGTCACTTCTTTTTCCACCCCAGATATGATACAAAAATAGTTAGTCAAGCTGGCACAAATCTGTTTTTAGCTAGTGGAAGAATGTATTCCAGTCACACTTCCGTGCCCTCCTCATCCATCCAAATACGGCTGTAAACAGCATTAGATAACTTAATCAATTTATCTGGCAAAGATTTTTATGGTTTATTTTCTAAAGCTTTGCTTAGTCTTACATATTCCTCAACTATTTTCCAAAGTCTAAATGTTAGGTCTTTTAGCTATTTTGCTTTTCCTAATGAAAAGGTCTTTTTATTAGCAAACTTTTCCTCTTGATACTTCCACAATTTCCCTTATGCTTAGTGTTTACACTATTTATAGGTAGAAGACATAGTATTGCAAGTACAGAAGAGTATTAGAAATCTGTACCTGTATCTCTTCTTACTCCTGTTTATTCCTTTTACCCTCTGTTTTGTCATTACTTTTAATTGATTCTAATTGTGTAGAATCTTTAAGTGAACATCACAGAATTCTCTCCCAAAATGTACCACACCTTGGTGAAAAGCACAAGTTCTCCCTTCTCAATACAATCCTTGCATGGACAAGTGATGAAACCAACATGCAATGAATTTTACTCTGTCCCATTTCTTCTCCACTCTTCTCTACCCTCTTTTTTCATATCCACTTCCTCTTTTTCCCTACATTTAGTTCCAAGCCACCAGTAGTGTAATGTCTCTGCTGTGCCTAAACAGCTCTTCTAGCTCTCTCCATGTTACTCACCACCATTTAAATGTTAGTCTAGCTGGTTAATAGGCAAAAGCTGCCATGGGTGACTGAGAAAAATACTGATGAAGTGACATGGTGATAAGCCAGTGCAGGACCATGGACTGACCACCTGGATGAGTTCATTCCTTGAGAGTGGGCATTTACAGAGTCTTTGTAATCTACCTCACCATCCATTTTCACACATTTTAAAGCAGTCTGGATGTTTTTGATTCCTCTTATTTTATTACTTCCTTTAAAATAACCTTAAAAAACCACTAAAACCAGGCAAGCAAAACAAACAGGTGTGACTGGCAATCTGAGATGAAGACACAGGGCATAAAATGTTTGTGTTCTACATAAAGCAATCAAAAATGGTTAAGTGATGCTGCAAGAAAATCATCTAAGGAATTACAATAGACCAGCTGAGTAGGGAATAACAGGGTATTGCTATGATAAAAGAGCAAGAAAATCAAACAAATTACATCTAGAGTTGTGTTTACAGCAGTGCCACATATTTGAAAAATCAGGGTGATTGCATAAGCCTCACTCAGGGACAAAGCCTGAAAATTTGAAAACCAGAAAGGATAAGAAGAATAAGGGAAGAATAGGAGGATGTAATTCATCCAGTGCATCACTTTGTTCTTCTGTTAAAACATTAACAAATGGATGGCATTTGTGAAAGCTTCTTTGCATTTAAAAAGATGTCTTTGCAAAGAAATTTTATAGCCTATAATTTGGCATATGTTAAGATAAACAGATGTGTCCTAAATAGTAAGATTTAAATGTAGATTTTAGTTAACCTGTGTGTTGAGGGGCCTCTCAACAGAGGTTTGATTTGAGGCTTTACTCTAAGCCTGTTTATTATATATTGTGTGATAAAGCATTGAATGCAAGCCCATTTTCTGCAATTCAGAATATGGTTAGTTTTGTGTTTGCTAATTCAGTTAAGCTTCAAACTAATAACAGCACTTCTAAAGAAACACAAACAACTAACTATGTTAAATTCTTAGAATTTCTTAGGAACTAAATTGCAGTTTATATTTGCTGCAGCACATTAGGTGGCTTGGAGCACCTTGATGAAATGGGCTGATTTAGTGAAACATTACCAAGTCTATAAATTTAAAAATATATGAATCAAGACATCAAATATCAGACTTTAGTATTAAAATTTTAAAAAATTAAAAGTATGCATTTTGTCTGAACTTTTTTCTTTTTATTTTGCTGTAGAATATTTGGTAATCAGACAGATTTTCAAAACTTTTTGCACAATTTTAAATTCGAAAAAAAAGAATTATGTTATATACTTTTGCTTGGTTCTAATTTTAAAAGATAGCAAAACACCAATATAGTCAGTTATGCCACTGGTGGTAAAATCAAAAGAATTAAAAACCCAAACAATTTTCAGTAGAGAATACAATACTGATTTCCTTTTAAATCAGAACTCATTCTACTGAAGGAAAGCCTGGAAATATGGAGAAAAAGTAAATTCTTGTCTCAAAGGACATATATAAATTTTAGCACTTTGATGCATCTTAAATGAAATGGAATGCTGAAACTTTTAATTTACATCAACGCACAGAAATATCTAAGAAATATATAAAAAAAATCAATCCCACAAGATCTTTTGATTCTGACCTTACTTCAGTGTCCTACTTTAACAACTTTGTTTGTTCCTACAATTAAGTAAGGTGAACATCATATTTATTTTGACTAAAAAAAATCTTTATTTATTTTCTAAACAAAGTTCTAAAAAGACAATTAGTAAAAAGAGTAGATTCCTCTTCCATGCCTCCAATATTCACTCTCCTCAGTGTGTTCCACAGTCTAAAGAATTTTCTTAGCCATTGATTTTCACCTTCCGTATTTTTTCCCAGTCCACTATGCCTTTGTATGGGGTCTAGAATGCATTTGGTCTGGTGTGGTGGCCCAGGTGATTAACTCTGAATGCACCGGATGTTCTTCTAACAACCTGGTCCTGGTTTTTCAAAGAGTCCATCCAGCTCTACGTATTCTTTGCAGCTGCTTCTGTGAATGACTGCTACCAAGGCAATCATGGCATCTCTCTAGTTGTATTCTAAAGTGTAAGTTTGGCACTGGACAGACAAGGAGAGGATATCTTGATCTCTCAAACTGTCTATGGTGAATGCAGATTTGAATGTTTTGAACAGAGTCTAAAAATATAAACTTTTCAAACCAAATGAAATTGATCTAGGTGAATCAGTTTCAAAGTTACCAGCAGATTATTCGTCTTGAAAAAAGAAAATAGATGAAAAGTTGCCATTCTGCTCAGCCATTGCCAAGTCATATGCAAAATGTATTTTCAAAATATTCTTACTTTGTCTCAAGGACTACTTAATTTTCCCTTAGTCCTTATTTATAATGTTTAAAATCGCTGACTTCATATTACTGGCTGCAGCTTTGTCTGATAGGATCTTCATCATGGCCTGAAAATTTATTAGAAACATTTTTCTATTGATTATGCAAAATGTGCCCTTGTGGAAACAGGCACCTCCCAAAGCAGAATTATGTTTTTGAAAAAGCTTCCTTTCATTGTTGGCGAGTATCTGACAGAGGAGGGCTTAGGGCCCTCTTTCCTACAAACCATGTTTATAACCTCTTTACATCTGTAATAGGTTTTCAAATTATCATTGTGCATTGCTTTTGTCACTTTCTATCATTGTAAGTAGATTAATTAACCTCTTCATTTCCTCAAAGGCTTCTCTCAGGAAGTTTGCATTTTAAAGTAGTTTTCAAGGATTAAGGGTAGCACCAAGACCTCCACTTCAAAAGAATTCTTGAAAAAATCCTGGTTGTACCACATTTTCCAGGCCCTTTGGCCTTTGGTCATATATTATTATGTGAAATGTAATGTGCATTTGAAATCACCACATAACACTTTGAATATATGAAGTTCCTCACTTAATCTAGTGCTGCTTCACAAAAAATATCCATTGAGATCTGAAGATTTGTGTTTTACCTCTCTATGTGCGTAAACGCAAGAACCACAGAGATTCCTTGGAGTAGCCAGGAGTAAATGAGGTAGTACCATGCTGCCATTGTAATCTTTTTGGTTGCAGATATTTCAATTTAGCCTTAAGCACTTTCAGGGAAAATGCCTATTAAATATTTTTTTCTGGGTAAAATAGGAGGCAAATGTCATTTTTTAATTCTTTAATAGGTCATAAAAATTGTTTTTCCCGTTGTTATCTGAAAGGACAAAGAACTTGCTTTAAGATGTTGGACAGCAAAATTTCTTGCCAGCTTTAGAGCCAAAGTATTTTTCTCCATCTGGCCCAATCCATAAGGGCACTCATACTGATGATGGAGACCATCAAAATGCCTGCTGGACCATCTGAGAGAGTAGCTTAGCGGGACTTTCCTGCAAGCAAATATTCTTTTTAAATTTTGAGACCAGTTACAGAAGCTGCAGCAGTGCTTACTTCACCATGCCTGCTAGCATGAAATAGAATAACTTTTTAAATGAATATCATACTGTGATAGCTGTAAAAGTATCGTGTGTCTAGGAATCTACAGGTCTGTCTCTGACATAGCCCCTCGTCTTTGTAGCACCTCTCTGTATTCCTCTCTGCTCATTTTCCATGAGCCATTTCTATTTTATGCCTGCAATAACACATTAAGACAAGGCCTGCCTAGACTTTCATTTCTGACACATCAAATCTTGGTGTGGTGGGTGCTGGTGCATCACCTCCCTCCTCAAGGCTGCACTATGGTCTTTGATCTCCATACCATAACTGCTCTGACCTTCCAGTATTTGTGTCAGTGCATGGATTGTAGTCTCTAGCTCTTTTTGGCTAGCTGGCAGTAGCATCCCTATCTGTGCTGTCATCCACAACTTCTCTACTTTTAGCCATTCAACATTTATTATGCAAGAGAGGTCATAATTTCAGTCAGAAGCATGGGGGAGTAGTAACTCCCACTAGTGAGAGTCCCCCCATGTTTCTTACTCAAAGATAATTTTTTGCCTTTCCCCAGCCAGTTTCTCCAGTTGTATTGTCTTAATAACACTCCCCCTTCCTCATGATGTATTCCTGGACTATAAAAGCTTTTGTCTATTCTAGCATTTTATTCTCCCTCACAGTCCTATATTCTACATCTATGTTCTCAACAGTCATATTATGTCTCTTTTAGCTGTCATCAAAGGCAACCTGTGCAGCTACAGCTCTAGCTGGGACCATTCTCTTGGGTAAAGCATTCCTTAGTCACACAGATGATTTTTTATTTTGCAAATTCTCTGTTCTATCTTATCCTGCAGAAACATACTGGATGAACCTCCCTCTTTTTTCTCTTGCCTGTTCAGTAAAGCGAGCATCTCTCCTTGACAGTACCTTCAAAACTCTTATTCGTGCTTGTTTCACAGACTAAGATTCAAGTGGTTGGGCAGTAGGAATAGAAAATATCTTGGCTGCAGCACTTTTGAACAATTCCTTTGGGACTATCAGGTTTTAGTTGTCCTGTTCGCTGTAGTGACACACTGTTACTACTGAGAAATACTTCTTTCTTTCTTAATCTCCTGATATAGCCTCTTATCCATGCAGCTTAAAGAATAGATTTCTCATCTTTTGAATTTCTTGCATCAATATTTAGGGAAGCTATAAACTTGATAAAAATTCAATTTTAAGGATCACCACATCTGTTGATTTAAAATAGCTTTCTGTAACACTGTTTATTTTAATGTCCACAAACTGAAGTAGATTATGGTAAAATGCAAAAAAAACCCCCAATTTATGTCTTTAAATATACAATGTTATGGACCCTTGTAAAGGAGGGGTAACAAATGAGCACTTCTTTATTGAATTATGCTAGCAATAGGTTTTTCTATTGCTAGTATTTAGCTGAAGACTCTCTTATTCAAGATGGGTCTCTATTTTAGAGCATGACTACTTTTAGAAAGCTTCTTCCTGGACAATATTACATTCTTTCTAAGGCACACTGAACTTTACTTGTTTGTTTTGGTTTTTTTAGTGTAAACATTCTCCTAGGAAGTCTTCGAGCCCATAATATTTTGGGATTCCACAAGCCTTTCCTTCCAAAATAATTGTCTTTCCTCAAAGCTTGTTCACCTGTAAGTACACAGAGATATTTTTGACATTTTTCCTATTAAATTACAGTGGTGTTCGGACTTTTTAAAAGATTCTTTGTTAATGAAAAGGCACCTGTTCTACAATTGCCTATTTACATGTCTTGAATTCTTTTATTAGTAAAGCTCTCTTCCCCATTTGCCTACTAAATGTGTACATTCCAATGTAAAACATCTCCACATGAAAAGCCTTAAATCTGGAGCCAACCTGCAATTTGAAAAACATACCTAATTCAAGGTTACAGTTGGAAAAAATGCCTGTCATTCATCACCAGCTCTTGACTGAGACCAGACGTGATATTAATCAACACTTTGAAAGGATGATGACTTGGGATAAAAGTATTTCAAACTAATCTTTGAAGAATACTGTAGCAACTCTCAACAAACATTGGACTTGTGTTTTTGGGGAGAAAACAGAGAGATTTTGTTGGAAATATAAGATTTGAAGTCACAACTGAATTGTTGTAATTGTTGAGGTTAAGTGCTTAGATTAAAATTCCTGAAACAGAACTTTAAATATGTGGATATAATTATTGAATCATAGAAAATTTATCTGGGAAGTATATTCTAAGCCCTGTAATCCTTTTCTCTCTTCTATGTGATGACATTCCAGGTAGGCATCTATCCAGTGCTTTATATTTAGTGAAAAAATATCATGTTCCAGGGCATTGCATTTGGAGTTTAATTATCTTGTCTGGCCATTTTCGAAACTAAAATACATTCTTACTTGTCCTACAAGCCCAAGAAATAACATTTATTAGTTGTTTCTACACGATCTCTTTGATCGTAAGAACTACTAGTTTTTCTAACTTCTGTCATGCCTTGACTAATAAAGGTCAGATTTTTTTCCATACTTCTAAGATCTTTTCTTTCCTGATTAATCTGTCCAAGCAGCTTGTTTGATTTTTTTTTTTCCTTTGGAATGCATTACAACAAAGCTACATATAATATTGAGATGCAGCCAGTACTAAGGAAATCAGAGTTATTTTGCTCTTACAGCTGTTGCTCAAGTTTGGCGTTCTCTTTTTTGCAACACAGCAATGAAAAATTGATTCCTGTTCGCCTTGTGATAGCATTCTCTCCTCATGTTTTATCCTTATATTAAGTGGTCCGTGAAAGACTTCTGGTGACTCTGTGAGACACAAAATTTTATTTATTTTTACTGACCTTTCCATGTACATTATAGTCTCTATTAATTCTATTTATTCTTATACTTTGTTTTCCAGCATGAAAGTCAGACATGTTGGTCCTTAGCTGTGTATGTCCCTGGAAGTGCTTTCTAAATTATTTGCATTTATTTCTGTGAAGTGTCTTTCAAAATTGTTAAACTTTCTACTGCCTTTCAGAAATTTAATTTCTGAGTCTCTGTAGCACTCAAAAGTTAATATTGCATGCCTTGGCTATTTATTAATTTTATCTGTTTATCTTAAAAACTCAATTCTGTGATATTTAAGAAGTTTCTGAGCTCACGTATTCTTAATCTTCTAAACAATATTCTTGTCGATGCGCCCTGAATATGAATAGAGACATATCCCATTCTGCCACTTCTCTCCTCTTTGTGCTTTGTAAGTTCACAGAATCATAGACTCATAGAATGGTTTGGGCTGGAGGGGTCCTTAAAGACAATCTAGTTCCAATTTCCCTGCTGTGGGCAGGGAAAATTTCCACCAGCCCAGGTTGCTCGGAGCCCTGTCCAGCCTGACCTTGAACACCTCCAGGGATGGACCATCCACCGCTTGTCTTGACAATTTGTTCCAGTGCTTCACCACCCTCACAGTAAAAAACACTTTCCTAAAATCTAATCTAGACCTACTCTTCTTGAATTTGAACCAATTTCTCTTTGTCCTATCAATACATGCTCTTGCCAATAGTCTCACCCCATCTTTCCTGCAAGTTTCCTTCAGGTACTGGAAGGTCACAGTTAGGTCACCCTGAAGCCTCCTCTTTTCCAAGCTGAACAATCCCAATTCCCTCAGCCTTTCCTTACAGGAGAAGTGCTCCATCCCTCTGATCAAGCTGATGACCCTTCTCTGGACTTGCTCCACCATGTCAATATCCTTCCTGTGTTGAGGATGCAGTATTTGAGGTGGACCCCCATGAGGGCAGAGTAGAGGGGCAGAAACCTTCCTTGCCCTGCTGGCCATGTTCCTCTGGATGCAGCCCAGGGCACAGTTGGCTTTCTGTGCTGCAAGCACACATTGCTGGATCAAATCCAGCTTCTTGTGCACCAGCACACCCAAATCCTTCTTGGCACGGCTGGTCATAATCTCATTGTCCCCCATCTTGTGTTGATACCGAGGGTTGCCCCAATCCAGGGGCAGCACCTTGCACTTGATCCGGTTAAACCACCAGAGGTTCCTAGGAAAATACTTAAGCCTGTCCAGGTCCCTCTGAACGGCATCCTGCCCTTCAAGTGTTGATGACTCTGAGCACAGAACTAGTTTTTTGTCTCAAGTAGAATGCTTCTATTTTATGTCCCTGATTTATCGATGAAAATTCCATGAGACAAGAGCTGCTCAGAAAACAAACTGTACTGCTTCATATCATAGAAACAAGCCTGCCTTGTTAGTGTTTGTCCTTGATGGTCAAAGCTGGCCAATATCCATCATCAGGTCTTCCTCAAGTGCTTATAAATCTGATTTGCTTGATGAGCTATTCAAATTGAAATTAAACTGATTGTTCTACTACCCTCAAATTCTTTGCCAGTTGGTAGTTTCAAGATATGTGGGTAGAATCCATGTATGAATGACTGTGAGATTAACTGAGTTGGTTAGAGCATGGTGCTAAAATCATCAAGGCTGTGAGTTTAATCCCTGTATGGGCTATTTACTTAAGAATTTGACTTGATGATCCTTGTGGGTCCCTTCCACCTTCCAGGCTTACTTTAATATGACTTACAGGTCCTACAAACATGCATGTGATGACAACAGGAATTTTCATTATTTTTTTCTACAATAATGTCCTTTCATAGATACCTGAGGGTCATGGCTTTTAAAATGACTGTAAATATCTCAGACTAGTTTGAGGTCATAGCTGAATGTTGACAACTTAACCTGAACACTGCCTCTTAACATCTGAGGGGACTGGAACTTCATAGAATCAGATAATATTTACAACTACAGCTTTAATACAACTTCATAGCCCTTTTCTCTGAGCTACCTGCAAGAAATGTGTACCAAAATGGCAGTACTCTCTCTGGAGACAAAAACCAGATGGGATGTGAGCACCCTGTGCACCTTCAGCTGTCTCTTTTTAAATCTTCTAATGAGTTAATGGAATATAGCTTCTTTAGAGCACTCACTAGAAATGGGCGTGGAAAATGACATTCTATTTTACACTCACTATCACTTTGTAGAAGTACATAAAATGAAAATTTTCAAGATTCTGAGATTTTATTTTTCCCTTCAGAACAAAGCTCTGGATTTAATTTCATTTAGTCGCCTGGGACCTAAAAACAAAAGGCCAAAATTCTCCCCAGGCAGAGTATAAAAACCGACCCTCCATTTGTAGGAGGTAAGGCCTTTTGTACTGTTTCTATCGTCCTGCTAGATGGGGTTGCCATTCAAGCTCTCCTGATCAGAAGGGGGGAAAAGTGTAGTTTTAGTGATGTGTTGTCTTATTTATGACAAGAACTATAAATCACAGTCTGCATTCTGACTTTTGTTTCTGGAGCAATTCCAAATAGGAAGGGTGCAAGCACAAAGTTAGCTTATTTCACAGTGAAAAAAATAATAAAAGAAAAAAGGAAAAAGGAAAATAACATAGGTTTCATTTGTCTGGTAAATTCAGACACAGTAAAATGATGAGATGAAATCCTCACGCCTTGGAAGTTAATGAGGATTTCTTACAAAGAAATTTTATGTAAGTACTAATGGACTTTAGTAAAACAAAGATTTCATGAAGAAAACAAAATTCTGGGACTGGACCTTCTGCTACATTCTATGAATTTGTTTTGTCCATTTCAAAGGCAAAGCTACTTTAATAATCTTGGAAGTAGTTTAATTTTACATCATTCTCTTTTACTCTGACATCATCTGTTACCATCACTCAGTTTTACCTACTTTTACAAACACAATATCAGACAGCCACGTGGGCCATGATTGCAGCATCTAAAACTGTTGTAGATGCAGTAGCAAGCAGTAAAAAACTGTAAGAATTGATGTGTTTTTGTTGGTCATGTTAGAACTTAAATTAAACCCCACACAGAAACTAATCCATTTGAAAATTCTGATCCATATGCCAAAGTCCTTTGAAACAGAAACTAAGATCTAATTCTGTTCTTTAAGGCACAGCATTCTCATAGGAGATTATATTCTAATTTCCAAACCCACAGACTCTCATCTGAGAGAGTTTTGGTTTTTCCAGGGCTAGAAACACCTTCATGAAGGTTTTGTAATCAAAGGTCTGAATGTTGAGGCGTCTCGTAGACATTAGGCAGGAATTAGACCCACTAAGCCATTTCATGGCTTTCTTTGAACTACAGAGTAAAACTTTATTCTTTTGTCTTAAAAATGCAATTTAAAACACCCAGCATGATCTAAAACTCATGCTTATATAGTAACAGAATTTTGCTCTAGATAAGTGATTAAATTTCAGAAGCTGTTTTCAAACTCTATTTTTATAAATAACCTATTTCCATTAAATGCAGATGCTAAACTTCCACAATGTAGAATTAACACAACAAATGGCTAGAGCTCTGTTAGTTTTGTCTTTCATATGGTTATACTGGGGGACAGTGTAGCAGATGTCTGAATTATAGCTTGTTAATAAAAAAGGCAATGCACATTTTGAAGAGATGTTTTAGGATTCATTTTTTGGATGAAATCCTATACAAACAGAACCAGGCCTTAGGCAAATCCAAGAAATAAAATGGGAAATAAATTGGATACAAAGGCCCATATGCTGTGTACAAATCAGGTCTATTATCTTTGCTTACCTTATGGCAGAGATAGCATTTATAAACCATTTTTATAGCTGAGCAGAAACAAAAATTCAGTGTTAACAGTATATTGTATCCTATCTCTCAAAAAGAGTTGAGGAGTCAGCTTTTTCTTTAGGAAGAAATAATCTCAAAAACCTACAAAAATAGGTGTGTATATTTGCCATGTTTATTTAATTGCAACACAGTGTAAAAATAATGAGGAAGAAATATAATTTTCTTCTTCCTAGAACAATGGAATCTGCTCAGCCTGAGCAATACCAGCTCAGCACCTGCCATCTCCCTGGACATACCTGAGTGTTAGAATTCAATTGTACTGTAAATTATTAAATCAAAAGGACAAAAAAGTCAAAACAAATATTCCTTGAGTTAAAAATGTCCAGGATAGATCAAAGTGTGCTGACTTGAAATATATTTTGATGATTAGGATGAATGTTGGATTGGGGGAATTTTTTTTGTGTGTGGTTTTTTTGTTTGTTTGGTTTGGTTGTTTGTTTTTCGTCGTGGGGTTTTTTTTTTGTTGTTGTTTTGGTTTTTTTGGTTTTTTTTTTGTTTTGTTTTGTTTTTTGGGGTTTTTTTTGTTATTTGCTAGGGTTTTTTGATTGTTTGGTTTGGTTTGGGGGTTTTTTTGGGGTGGATTTTTTTGCTTTGTATTTTGCTTGATTTGGTTTGGGTTTTTGCTTGTTTGTCTGGCATTTTTGTTTTGTTGAGTTTTCTTCTTTTTTTTTTTATTATTGCTTTAATATAACTTTTCTCTGATTGCAAAAGGCTTCCTACTTTCAGATATGCTGTTGGAATCAGAAAATTCTCCTGCTCATACATACGAGAAAAACAAATTCACGTATGCTTTTCTGATAGTGTTTTAATGTGATAGTATTCTCACTGTCATCCTCATTATTTAAAGTTAATAAAGGCTGGTGACATGGTGATACATTGGGAGATTATATATCTATTTATTTTTCATTAGAAGAGGGAGACATTGTGGTTAAAAAAACCATAAAACATAAGAACTCTAAGTTTAAAATGCTGGAACATCATCCTTTTCTCTTACATATTTCCTGTGTTGGTTTAGCCAAGGGGTTCAAACCATTACTGTAGTATGTAATCTAGCATTAATGTGCATAATATATTGATGTGATAATGTTTAATGATCTCTATTATTGTCTTTGACTGAATTCCTTCTCTGTAAAATAGGGACAAGACAGTGATATGCAGTGCAAGAAAGATCTACAAAGCTAAATCTATTAACATCTAAATTATAACATAAAATGATTCAAGCCATGAATACCTTCATTACATCATCTGTCTGGGTATACCTTACTACCCAAGTACTCCCACCATCTGCAGTTCACAGCATAATGCAATATTGACCACGTAAAAGAAACTGTTCTCATTTGGATTAATGCATCTTTTTCTCTGTGAGTTTGGGGAAAATTTCCATCTTAATCCAAGTATACTGGAAAACTAGCAGTAATGTTTGTCATCTATACATAACTGTCAGCAAATCCAGCAATGATGGAAGGTATCTGGTTTATTCATTCTTCTTTTACAGTACATTATTTATATTGTGATCCATTAGTAAATATGACTGAAAAGCATAGACGATCACCTATTTGAATTCTCTTTGCAGTAAAATTCTATCTCACTTTTTGGAGATTGAGGGAGAATTTATGCCTTTTCATGAGCTCAAATGTCTACAGAAGTGAGGGATGCCACAGAGAACATGACAGGTCAGCAGGGATGGAATAAAAAGGGCAGTCTGGGAACATGCAGAAGGAGCAGAGAAGAGGAGGCTCCTGAGAGCAGTAGGGAGCAAATATGTAGCCAAGTCAAACAAAGCACAGAGTGAAAACTGTGTGTAGTGGACTACAGCTCAGAGGCCCTGGAAATTTCTAGGGTAAGAGGACGAAAGGAAGAAAAACCCACTCTGCAAAAATATACACACTCTGTGTGTGTGTGTGTGTAGTTTTTAAATCTCTTATTTTAATCTGTCTCTCCTGTGAGTATCATATGTTCTTCACATTCTTTAACAAAAAAATATGCATTAGGTCTTGTCAGTGGAATCCAGTGAGAGAACAAGAAGCAACTATCATAAAACAAAATACAAAAAATTCTCATTAAACATTAAGAAAAGAGAGAAGGTTTTTGGTTTTGTTTTTGTTTGGGTTTTTTTGTTTGTTTTTTTTGTTTGATTTTTTTTTTCTATGAGTGTGGCTGAACAATGGAAGAGATTGTCCAGAGACATTGTGGAGTCTCCTTTCTCTGAGATAATTTAAAATCCAATTGGACACAGATTTAAGCAACCTGTCCTAGGTGACTGTTTTGAACAGGGGTTTGGAGTAAGCCAACTTCAACCATTCTATCTTGGCAGAGGTTTTCTGGGGAGAAAATGGAAGTTGACATGTATATATCCATTAAAAAATATTTTCTCCTTTGTTTTTTTAAGGAAAAAGTGGGGATATATCTATGCCTAACCCTTGTCTGACTTGTGCTTCCACAACAGAGATCTAGAAGCATCTAACATCCATGTGAATGTGCTGCTGCATCAGTAGGTCCAGGTGGCTTCCACAAATTGAAGTCACAGGGACACAGCAGGCAGCAAAGGCCACTAGAGGTCACACAAACTATTTAAAAGAACGTGAACAATGCAATTTATACTCCCCTTGGGCACCTTTTCCTCTTCCGCCTGTTACCCTTGCTTGTCAGTCTCAGGTCACCTTCCTTCCTGATACAAGGCGGTGGTCAGGTATGTTTATGCTTTTTTCTTCCTAAACTTGATTTTCAACTCTAGTTTAGTCATGTGGAGATGATATCACTTTATGGGGAAAATTCCAGTGTGATCACAGGCCATGAAAGTGTCAAACAGTGGTAAAAAATATAATGTCATGCTACCTGAGAAATGTTTTTCTTGCATTCCAAAAATGGACTCAGTGAATGAGTAAGACAGAATATGGGAGAGTGAGAGTCAGTAGCAATAGCCACAGTATTCATCTTCCCAAAACCAATTCAACTTTACCAATCAGCTTTACAATTTCCAAAATCAATTTCACTGGGTTTTATAGCAAAAGCTGAGATGAAATTGAAGTGAGAGTCTTTAATGGTAAGACTGCCCCACCCAAATATTTATCGTTATTTTCTTTCTACTCTGATATCCAGTCAGACTTACAAATTTGCAGTCTATTTTCTCACTACTGTCGCTTCTTTATATTTGCTTCTTGTTTGTCACATGTACATGCAGACAGAGAAATGTTTTCAAATACTCTCAGATTTCAGCTGGTTTTCTATTTATTATTGTCTCCCCTCCTCCCTTCTCTTGTCTGTTTTGCCCAGAAAGGCTATGTATGGATTTTTATTTGATTCAGCATGTCAAAGTGATTCCTTCAAACAGGGCAGAGAAGCATACAAGAGGAAGAAAAAGAGCACTGCAGACTTACCAAGAGTTGCAGTGTTCATTCCCTGCACTCAACATACAAAAAAGTTAAAAATTCTGTTTAGAAACAAATTAAAAAAAAACAAGTGGGATGATGTTAATCCCCTACTTTATTTTAGCTAGAGTTATCATTTGTCAAGGACATCTCTGATAATTAGTTCTCTGGACATTGATTCAAGATGTTTTTGACTCCTGTTCCTTTCTAAATACTTTTAGCCTAGTTACAGCAGCTAGCCTCATGTCTGATATTCTAAATATGACCTTTCTCTACCTTTCTCTGTCTCAGTTCAATGGTGAGAGTAACCCAGTGCATTGGAACTAGGGATGAAGTTCATATGGGTAGTAGTGGGTCAGGCTTTACTGTTGTATGAAAATAATTGTTTTGGAATATTTTAGGTTATTCATTAGGACAATTTTATTTCCTCTGTTTTTAAAGAACAGGGAGAAAGTGGGCAAGCACCCACAAAAAAAAAACAGAGAACACACAATTGTAGAACACCTGGTAATCAGAAAGGATCCAGTCACTTTTATGATCTGAATTAAGACTTGATCTTGAGTTTCCTGCTGTCCTTTACAAAAGCAAAAGCTCTAAATATCAGGTCCCTTATATTAGTCCATTTCAAGCTTCTTTAAGCTTCTCTGCATTGGACTCTGTAGAAGCACAGAAAAATTTGGATATAAAAGTGTGTGTCTCATATCCATTAATATCTTTGGTGCTTAGCAGTGACCACAGCAAAATATTTCTTTGGCTGAAGCCTCCAGTAAGAGGGCTAATGATCCATTAAAACATCTCTTCTTTAATGCATGTTTTGTACTGCACCACAGGAATTCCCAAAGGAAGGAAGAAGAAGCACAGGATTTAGTTTTATGCAGCAAGAAACAATGGGACACGGATTAATTTCCTTTCCCCCTATAGCAAGGATCTTTTGGACATCATAACAAATAATTTGAAATGAAAATCTGAAGAATGAGCTGAATATGCATATAGAAGGTTACCAGATGGTTTTTAGTTAAATAGTTGATTATGGAAAAGGAACAATATCAGTTATCAGTTGCAGATTTGTAGTTTCCTTTTTAACCAAAATAAACAGTTTATGAAAGTATAGAGTGGGGTAAAACTTTCTCTTTAACATAAATCATTTAACACAGGAGTTCACTGGGTACGTAGTATTCAGTTTCCTGCACTATAGAGAATGTATTTTGTGTTACAGATGCAAGTTACTCAGCTCCTATTCCTTCTCTTTCTTCTTTTTTCTATCAATTTCCTTCCTTCCTTCCTTCCTTCCTTCCTTCCTTCCTTCCTTCCTTCCTTCCTTCCTTCCTTCCTTCCTTCCTTCCTTCCTTCCTTCCTTCCTTCCTTCCTTCCTTCCATCCTCCCTTCTCCACCTTCTCCTCTCTATTTATTATACAAAACCCCCTTTTAATCCCAATATAGAGACTAATTTTTGAATCATTTTTCAGAAAAATAAAAGATAAGGAAATAATTTTGGAAACCTAGTTTGCTTATACTAACTATTTTGGTGATCTGTTGTGGCTCTACTGGGCACCTTAGTTTGTTCAGGTACACGAGTTTTAGAATAGAGAGGTTTGGGGAAGTGACCCTGCACAACCTGTGATATCAGAGCATTTTATGCAGCAGGTCTGTCATTTCTGTGGAGGCAGAGGGATGAGGGGATGAATGCTATTTGTGTGAGGGATGGCTGCAGCTGATCTCATTAATCTTTCATTTTATGGACACTGGTTTCAAAGGCAGAAAAAAGTGACTCAGAACTTGCAAGTGGCATAAAGGCTAGTCTCTGGCCAGTCAGGCTACAAGTAAGCATGGTACAGAGTTTGCTTAAATGTCACACTGAGCCATTATCCCTGGCTCTGAAGAGCTTTGCAACTCTATTGGAGCCTGGAAATAAGGCTCACACAAACACAAAGCAAGATGCTCTTTTCTTAGTCCAGGTGGGAAATAGTGTTCTCCATTAGTACATAATACCAGGATTTCTGCATTACAGGAGGACGTGGACAGATGCATGGTGACCTGATACATGCCATAGGCAGAAGAGCAGGAACAGCATGACACAGACCTTTATGTGTTAGTGACAGCATTCTACTGCTGAGGCTCAATTATTTCTGCATATTGCACACAGAATAAGTCCAGGAATTTTCATATTATTGTTTTGTAATCCTTGTCATATGAAGAGAGCTTTAATTTTTCTTTTGTTCTGACTCTCTGCTTTTTTAGACCTTTGCTACCTTAATGCTGTCTCTCAAAGTACTGTTCTGGACAAAATGTCCAGCACACAGCTGGATAACTGTATTGTACAGTGAGTGAGCAACTGGATCACAGATTGGGCACAAAGAGTTATACTACACAGGGTGACATCAGGCTGGCAGCCAGTCATAGTGGTTTTGGGCAAGGCTCCATCCTCAGTCCAGTTCTCTTCAACATCTTCATAAACAACAAAGATACAGGACTCAAAGAAATACTAAGTTTGCCCAGGACACTAAATTTGGAGGATTTGTTGACTTCTTCGAGGGTAGAGAGGTCCTAGAGAGAGACCTTGACAAATTGGAGAGATGGGCAATCACCAAAAATGTGGAGTTCAACACAGGCAAGTGCTGGATTCTGCACCTGAGACCAGGAAACTCTTGCTGTGTGCCTAGACTGGGGAATGAGAGGCTGGAGAGCAACACTGTGGAAAGGGACCTGGGGCTTCTGGTTGATGTCAAATTGAGTATGAGCCATCGGTATATCCTGGCAGCCAGGAGGGCCAGCTGTGTCCTGGGGATCATCAGACACAGCATCACCAGCCAGGCAAGAGAAGGAATTGTCCTGCTCTACTCTGCTTTGGAGTGGCCTCACCTTGAATAAGGCAGTTTTGGGCACCCCATCATAAAAAAGACATTAAGCTATTAGATAGTATCCAAAGGAGGCATCTAGTGTCTTGGGGTTTCATGCTCAGGGCCAGGATTTAGATCCTGGTGGAGGCTTTCCAACTCAGCATGTTCTCTGGTTCTATAAAACCTGAAAATCAACTTGTGCTTAAGCCAAATATTTCCCTATCCTCCCTCCCTCCACCCTGAATGATTGAGGTGTTACAAGACATCTCTAGGGTTGGAATAACCACTTTGAGGAGTCTGCTTTGCTGCAAATGAAAGCTTATTTCATGGAAACACTGACTTTTATGAAAAGCAGTGAAAGATTCACAAGTATCCCATGGTCTGTAAACAACTTACTTTCTTAATGAACTACTTTAAAACATCATCAAAGTTTCTAGTAGAATTTTTCCTGATCTTTACCAGTAAACAACATCTCTGAAAAGATGCACATTTTCTGCTTCTTCAAGGTCAAACTTATAACAAATTTCACTGCCTATCTAGCTGTGTAAACAGCCCAACTCAGCATCACTATATAAACAGTCAGGATGGTCTGTGTAAATCCACTGGGAGTTGATATTAAAAACACTAAATCAGATATGGATGATGCAGAGGATTTAATGGAACATTAGGTCCTCTTCATACCTACTCATATTAGTCTTCACAAAGGAGAGAGTGAGATTTGTTACATTTCAGACTTTTCTGTACTATCCTGTGCTGGACACTTTTGGAGGTTGCTCTGAGCTTGTCATGACATGGTCACTCTGTCCACACTTGCCTAAAGATGAATATGTCCAGAAAGTAAGATGTTTTCTCTGTAGTTCTCAGCATGTCTCAAAATATCTTCTGAATTTGTACCTGGCACCTGAAAAATAAAAATAATCTGTTAGATTTACTCTCCCAAATGTCTTAACCCCATTTTAACCTTTAAGAGCGTTTTACTGAATAATGATCTTTGTTAGACATTTCCTAGTTGTTACAAAGGATAACATTTGTAAAGATTTGAAGTCATCAGAGGAGATCCAGCATATTGAAGACTGGTGAGAATTACATTTTCACTGTGTCACTACCACCTGAGCATTAAAAACCTGTGCTAAATAATTATTTCCTTTGTAACCCTAAATTTACTTCCATGGAAGATTTTTAGTGTCTTTTGTTTTCCTTACAGTACAACTCCAAACCCCATAAATTATTTTGGAATTTTCCCCCCCACATTAGAAGTTTATCTTTCCCATTCAGACAGGTATAATGTGTCTATTTATGCACAACACCACTAAAGAAGTCTCTTATTTGTTTTGTCAGGGGACCAGCCCTGCAGTGTTTTTTTGATAGGTGAAGAGAACAAAAAACCCTTTTAAACACTTTTTATATTTTCCTTGTTCTTCCAAGCACAGTACTTACCTGCAGCCAGACAGTAGCAGCTCTTTATGTGTGTTTGCAGCTTGGGAGGAGCACACAAAGAATCTTTTTACTCCGTTAAAACCTGTGCAAGCTTGTAGGGAATGGTTAGTCTCCATAGGGAAGGAAAGTTTCCATTTCTAAGGTCTTTGAAACTCAAAGCAATCAGAGTAGAAAAAACTTGGGATTATGACCTGCCAGCAATCAGCCAGAAATATGTGATTTACCTAGAAATAATCCCCCTGCAAATTCTAGGAAGGAGGCAGCATTTTTTAAAATGACGGTAGAAGCACTTTTAGTTCATATTTAGTATTTGGTTAGATATCAGGTTGACCGTGTTCCTTTAATTTCATTAAATACAACCCCATTCTATGTACGTTTAAGGAGCTGCATCATTTCTATGGCCAGATAATAGGTTGCAGATTTATTAACTGCTTTATTAACGATTGGTTGCATTTCTAATACAATAGCCACCATACTCAGTAGGATTGTTGAAAGAATTCTTCAAAGCTATCTGGGCATGTCTTATTTACAGCAGGCCTTGAGAGAGTAGACTCTTCTCTAAAACATAATTCTGTTCATCGTTATGATCGATAGGCAATATTTTATTATAAATCCAATGAGGCTGTGAGCTTTAATCACAATTTGTAAAATATTGAGAAAGCACTGCCTTAAAGGAAGTGTGTAAAATCACCCTGGCTGCTATTATGAAGTTGTATCTCCCTGCTGATGCATATACCAACTCCTGCTAGCATTAAATCTAGCATAGTGAAGCAAGCAGAGCTTCTTGCAAAGGATTATTATTTCATTAATTGCTCAAGAAAAAAAAATATACACTGTGTTTAATATTATTGTGTTTAGCATTTTTTAATTTCAAAATATTTTAAAGTGTGTTTTGAAAAGCCCATTGACTGATTTTTTTTTCCTTAGACGTAACTAAATATCCTAAGTTACTAAGGCTTTGCTTATATCCATGAAATTTGCATCAATGAAACTTTGTCAATGTGAATATTTTGGTTCAAATCCTTTCTGTAAATGTGCTATCACAACAGAGATGGGCTCTTTTATGAGAACACATGGTTGAAAATATGGTAAACACAGTATCATCAACATACTTTGTCCCTCTGAAGATTATTAAAGAGTAGAAGGTTATAATGAGTAGTTAAATTATGCTAGTGTAAAATTTTTGAGCAAAACTAGAGTTTTTGTAACTTTATTTAACAGCCTTTTAAACATAAATAGAGGATATAGGCTTTTCTTGTGTATGCATCCATTGTCTTGAGTAACACTGTATGTGCAGTTTTTGTGGATGTTGTCTGTACCTTTTTCGTCAGGTTGGCTGTCAGGTGGGACAATGAATATGTGAATAAACAAACTCCTCGGTTGTTTACTTTTACGCATACAGAAATCAGTCCCATCCCTCCTGCCCCAAAGAACCATGTGTAGCATTGTTTCTAACCTTAATAAAATAGACATATTTCTTGTACTACTAAAATGGGGAAGTATTTTTTATCCCTTAAAGTCACCCCAACTCTTAAGCATTATTCTTTTTTCTTTTTTTTTCTTTTCTGAGAGGCACTGAAGATGGAAGATGGGATTTTATTTTAGTATATAACTTCAGTTAGAATCTGAGTTTTCCCACTCTCACTGCAGAGTTGCTCACTCATGGGTTTCCACAGAAGGTCCATTAATGTCAGCTGCTTTTGCAGCATGAAATTTTTGCACTAAGATAACAGGTGTTGGCATCTGTCTCTGCCATCAGTTACAATACGTGAGCATCATCAATACTTCATACTTCATCAATATGATACTTGAGCCTTTAGAGGCTGAATGGAGTAGCAGCAGCAGCTACATGGGTATATATAAATGCATATAGAATTGTGCCTAGTGCTTGCTCAGGGCCTTATGATTTTCAGATAGTGATCATTGTTTTCCTGCAAAGCTGTGAAGTAAAAATGATGTGAATTAAATGTGAGGGAGAAAGGAATCTGCAGATAATCAAAAAAATTCATAAGAACTCTTTGTCTCTCCTTCTTCCTCAATTTTTCTCATATGCACACTTTGACATGCAGGTTACTTTTTTATTTTAATTGCATTTACTGGTTTATAAAATACATATATGCTCTGAAAGCATTTTTCCCCTTTTTTAACTATGGCAACAGAACGTCTAACAAAATGAATTAAAAACTTATATAAATATTTATATAAATTTATTCATAGCACTAATAATGGCTTAGCTTAGTGCAGTGTCAAAATTATGTCAGTGTGCTTTGTATGTAATATAGAGACATCACATTTTTACTGAGGTGATTTTTTTTGCAATGTCATTGGATTTTACAGCCAAGCAGACAACCTGCAGAGAAGATTGCATGTCCAATTAACCCCTTTTAACTCTATGCAATTACTGTTCCCATCCATTATGCTGTTGATGAAGAACAAGCATTAACAATCACACCACGATCCAGTACAAAAATTAAAACTTTAGCAACAGTAGTGTCACAGCTGCCAGGATATAAGGAAATCATAAGAATAAAGTATTGAGTTATCATACCACCCAGCACAGAATTTTTACAAAATGAAAGAAGTTATGCACCACTGGGCTGATTTTTTGGGCAAGTGAAGAGGGAATGCAAAGAAAATGAGCTCCAGTCTGTAGCTCAGGCACAGGCTAAATTGCTTGCTCTCATAAATTCAGCTATATTAAATCTAACTGCTAACTTAGATTCATGCACCGTTAGGTAAGTATTGCATTGACCCCATCAGGACCCAGAACAGTAAATGCCCCAGGATATGACTTCTTGGACATTCTTTTTTGAGATGGACATTCTTTTTCGAGCTGCTGAGAACAGAGCATATCAGATTTGTCCTAACAAATCCATGCCTTATTTATTTTTCCAGGACTGTTCTGTTTCTGAGGGTAATCTAACCAAAAACTAACATCTATCTAAATGCAAAAAAGGATTTACTAAACCTCTTATGTAAGACAATTTTAGAAATACACCACTTCCAGAGTGTGCCAGAGTGTGCCAAAAAAAAAAAAAAAAATAGCAAGGAAACAGAAGTTTAGCTGCTTTTTTTCTGACTTTGACAGTAAATAAAGAGATATATGACCTAAGAATGGGAGTCCAAAACCACTCTGTGAACCCAGAATATTTGCAAATATATTTAGCAATTTGCACGTCTTGGACTGAAATCTTAGGTGCTGCACACAGTGATAATAAAGAACAAGGCAGAAAAGTTGACCAGCTGTAGGACATCTCCACTGTGGTCACTGTTTTCTGTATAAGTCATGCTGACAAGTCAGGATCAGAAGAACCACAGCTGCCATCTTCATTGTGGTCTCAGGAAATGATGCAGGAAATCTACAGGAAATTCCTTTGACACGAAAGCTATGCAAATTTTAAAGAAAGTTTAGAAAGACTTACAGGAACCAAAGCCATTGAGGGCATGTTGCTGCATAGAAGTACCAGAACAGTTTTGGTACTTCTTTTTCTGTCCAATGATCTTACCAAATCCTTGTGCCCTGTAGCTGTATGATCAATAGACCTAGCAAAAAGGAATTACTGCAGTAGTATATGCTTGGGAGCATGAGAGGGGGTGTAATTTTTTTTTCTGAAAGTACTTGTTAGGTATTTTATCAAACTGCATAAAGTTAAAATCTTAGAAACAAACACAAAAACCTCACTATAGTAGTCTACAATAAAGATTTTGCGAAGCAGAAATGGTTCAGCCATTTTACAATAAATAAAGCAAGCAAGGAAGGGCCTAAAAGCAATGTGATCTACTTGGTGTGGAAAAGTTCTGCTTGATTCCAGAAAATTGATATTGGCTAAGTAGAATTATGCACAAAAATATATAATTATTTGCATGACATTTTCTGGTTATCAGAAAAAGAGCTCCTAGGTTTATGGAAACTGTAGTTGCCACTGGTTGCACATTCCAGGGAACATTCTTGGTAAACCACAACGTCTGCTCAGCTAGAACAACATTGGAGAAGCAGAAAGACTTTAAGAAAGCCACACATGGAAGTGTAATATGAGCCTGGAAAACAAAGTCCTACTTCGCTCATGTCATGCAGATTTACGGAAAACAGCGAGAGCAGAGGAAAAAAATAAAGAGAAGGAGGCTTGGATGAAAAGCAAGCACAAATAAAAAATATTGCATGCTAGTTTTTTTTTTTTTCTTTTAAAAGAATAAATGCATGGCTCTCTGGCTTGTTCAAAACCAGTTTCTGTTGACTTTGTAAGATAGATTGTAAACTGCTGGGTGAGGTTGGCTTATACCAAAAGAAATATAGAGTCTCGGTGAGGGAACTGGTCACGGCACCAGGCTGACAGTCTTCAAGAAGCATTTGGACAATGCTCTTGGCACATGTTGTGGCTTTTTGTGGATGGTGCTGTGCAGGGCTGGGAGTTAGACTGGATGGTCCTTGTGGATCCCTTCAAATTCAGCTTTTACTGTGAGTCTGTGAAAGTGCACTTAGAGAATAAGAAGTACAAACAGAAGTAGCTTATTTCACAGCTGTATAGAAGATAGGCAATACTTACACTAAAAGAGAAGTTACACTTCAAGCTTTCATATATTAAGCTTTTAAAGCATATTTGAAATCTCATTTGAGTTTTAGTTTGTTGTAACTGTTGGATAGGTGCACTTTAGGATAATCTGTGTGCAGACTTGAGTATTTGAGAGCAGTGTATTTTTGAAATGCTGTTGATAAAAGCTAGTTATTTCATCTTATCCCAAGTGGCCCACTCTTCTGTGAGCAGACAAACCAAAGCAACAGTTAAAATAAGATTTTTTTCCAAGGAAAAAGAAAAAAAAACCCAACCATGCATATAACCAGCAGAAGATATATTGTTCATTATGAATTAGAGTTGTTTAATATTTTTTTTCTCATTTCCTTTATTTGATTTTTAATGTAATGAAGGTGCTGTTATTCTGATAAAATAAATTTCATACCCTGCACTTACAGTACAAATAAATAAATTGGCCAAAATTTTAGTAGTCAATGCATATAAGTAACCAGTTAGTTCAAAACTAAAATAAAAATTTAAAACCTGCATATGCCTTGTCAGGTAAAGTTTAATTGACCATTTCCTTCATAACTCTATCTTAATTAGATTATACGAGCCTCAGGGATCATATTAATGTTTTTATAAATTTAACGAATATGTCCTGCATTCTTAATAGATCTTCAGCATAGTACTGTCACTTGTATTAGCAAATGACACCAGTATTAATTACCATAAAAAATGGAAGCTTCTCTTAAATTATATTTTGGAACCTCACAAGGCTGAAAAAACCCCAGGCAAATCAAGGTAGAATTAATTATGGGAATTTGGACATTTTTACTCCCACTGAAATCAGCCTCTGCCAGCAGGAGACTGTGCTCCTTAGAAATTAGCAAGATGTCTAACAATGCCTCACAATGCTCCTTTTTGCTTAGACATCCACTTTAAGTGTTGTCCCTTGACAAAAAAGACTGTTCTGATAGATCAGTATTGCCAGACTATTTTCAACTCTCAGCTAGATTGGTATTCAGGGAATTGCGATTCACAGGGCCAGCACAAAGTTAATTTGATAGTCAGAGGAATGAGACTTACATAAGTGTGAGAGAGATGACAGTAAAATGAAGAGACTCCCTTTTCCTCAGTGAACTGGACAGCAAATATGTTGTGCGGAGTAAAGAACAAATCCTTTCATAACTTCATTGTCTTGCGGCTGCCCCAAGAACTGCAAGGACAACATGTGCTCCAGGTTAGTCTTGGTTTCTTTGCAGCTGCAGTTCCATTTTGTTACCTAATTTGTACTTTGGCACTAGGAAAAGATTATAAATGAAGTGTTGCTTTCAAAGTTTCAGACATTGAGATTTTATTTTTTATATTATTATTATTCTGTTTGGCAAGAGTGGCTTTAATTTGACTTTCACAAGTGCAAAAACCTGTCCCCTCAGAAGTTGGTCAAACTATTAATTTTATGGCAAAGACAACAGAGTACAGTAAAACCTTTTCACAAAGCCAGACAGCTTAACCTAATTAAATGGCTGTTTTGACAGGTGTTTTAAAGTGGAACGAATGCTATTGAGAATGGCTAGAGTCATATACGATGAGTGTCTGTGTGTTTATGTGTGCAGGTGAAAATGTGACTGTGCAGGGGGTGACAATAGATCTGTGTTCATAAAGCATTTTTTTCCTCCAAAAGCTGCAGCTGTTCAAGATTTATAGATTTATTTCAATTAATTGTGTTGGATGTATTGACTCAGGTGAATGACTACACCTGGACTACAGTAAAAGAAAGATGTTTATGGGGGTCTGTGATGTCATACATCAAGGTATATGAGATGCACATTTTACAAGGGGAAACAAGCCTTGTAGGAAATATATAAACATTGTCATCAGGGTTCTGATTTCTGGTTCTGCTCAACATCACAAAAGATCTTTGCCTCGGTAAAATGGTGCATTTGTAGTAGGAGTTAATGAGCATTCTGGTATCCCAAAGCATGCTGAAAGGGCTCTGAATCCATCAGAGTTTCAGCAGTTTGGACAGCAAGCCAGATTAGCAACCTTGATCCTACATGCAGAAGACCTCTCCTCATCCATCTCTTGCCTGTCTGAATTCCCAGGCGCTCCCTTCTGGAACTGCTACCTATGTATGCAGGAGAGGCAAGAAAAGAGCTAGCCAGATGTAGCTGCAAAAACAGTGAGGGGCTTAGGGCCTAAACTGCTGTGTGATCTCTCTATCCAGTTCTGTTTAATTCAGATAAAACCCTTATTATTTTATCTTTACAAGCCAAGCCTTGTGTAATTTCATAAGGTAATTTCATACAATATTTATTGTCCTCTAATGGCAAGGAAGAGATTTTGTTATACTTTCCCCTATGCATATTTTCAAGGAAGATTAACTGTTTCTTTAAAGTGATGATGTTTCAGGTTTAGCATCAGAGCAAACACACTGCAGCCAGGTAACCGGACAAAACTATGATATGATTTTGGCTGAGTTCACCTGTTGTGCTAAGAAATGTGAAACTGTTATACCACTCACCCCTGTCTTTGAAGATTTTGTGTAGATTTGGTGTGTTTTATTTGTATGCTTGCTTTATGTAGTGATTGCAGCCCTGAGGTTGTGCAGTGGATTCACTATGATCTATCTTTCTTTTAGCTCTATTTTTTAATATCTGCCTAAAAAATGACTAATGATAAGTAATTATGAAGAGAAGCAGGCTGCTTCAGTACTCTGATTCTCACTCTGCTGATATATCCAGACTTCCCTATCTCCTTCTGTATCAGCTGTTGCATCCATTATATCATTGAAACAGAAGAAATACTTAGTCATCTAAACATCACTCTGGTAGGTCTGCTGGTTATTTCTGTTTTCTTGTGTGACTGTTAAGGAACAGTTCTGTCAGATAAAGAGAGAATTGCAATGATGAATACGGCTTGTGAACTTTTAACCAGCATCTGAGAAGTATTTACTCATTTGTGAATTATATGTTATAAATCTTTTATGATATTATCAAATTGGTAATTAAAATGATAATTAAAGTCCAACAAACTGGAGTAATTTCTAGAAGTCAAGCTGAGTAAAGACATATGTTGTAATAATCAGAGTGAGACAGGAAAAAAAGTAGACTTATATTAAGCAAAGCATAGTAAAATCTCATAGAGGAAGAAAATTGTATATTTTGTTTTACATGTACATATAAAGCAAGCTCATTTTTACAACTCTACCTGAATATTTTGCTCTTTGTCTAACTGATGATCATTTTGGTCCACCGCACACTGCCATTTGGCTTTCCTCCAAGATATTTCAGCTTTTTTTTCTCTGTGTGTCTGTGAAAATGAAATCATTTATATTAAGAGGTAAAGTTTCCGTGTTCTTTTCATGATAATAGGCAGCACCTATTTTTCACTCGGTGTTGTGAGACCTCTAATAATAACATCAGAAGAAAATCCAAGGATAATACGTTCAAGAATCTAAGTTTTACTGTATCTTGACTGATGAAATAGATGAACACAAACCACCAACAGGTTAAAAGCTCAGATACTCTCTTTTATTATACTTGAATCCAGGAAACTGTGCTGTCCACTTCAGGGACTGGAAAAAAATTTGATTTTTGTTCAAACTTGGCTGAGGTTCATGAGGAACTAGTTGTCCCAAAACAATTTTTGCTAGAGCAGACTGCCTGTTAGCTATGTACAGGTCCTAAGGAGTAATGAGTGATCAGGGGAAAGCAAAAGTTAAGGCAGGAAGAGCAGATAAAAAGGGAGAAAGGGCAGAGTAAGGGTTTTGAATCCTTTCCAGCTGGAGTACAAATCACAGTTACCAACAGGATCCCCTGTTTTACTGCCAATGCTCTTGGAGCTCACTGAAGTAATCCCAAAGTATGAGAATGCTGCCAAGGAGTACTGAAGAATTTCAGTTTCTATAGACTTCAAACAATAATAGGGGAATTTCAGGTCAATATGGATTTGGAATGTAATGCATTTAGTGACAAATTAATTCAGAAAAAAAAAATCTTTTTAAATGGTTAAGCTGTCTTCTGTTTTCTATACTTTCACATTCCACTGGGAGCAAAAACAAGTGGATTTTACTGCACAGGGAAAGGCTGGGATCCATTGGAATCTTGGCATGAATGTAAGGAAAAACAAATTTAGAATGGATCAAGGCCAATGCCAGAACTGCAGGTAAGAGGTCTAAAGAAAGGACCTTCAAGGAGACAAAACAAATGTTTGACCTTGGACTGCATTCAACTTGCCCAGGAAATGGGTTGTAATCAGAAATGTCATTTTTTGTCTGCAATTGACTCTTAAGGCCCGAGGTACTACAGTTTTAAAACAATTCACTGGATGTGTCCCTTCAACATAATTTCAAGCATGTCTTTTCATGGTGAAGTTAAAAGAACTCTTAAAATTTGCCTCCATAACACATTTTCTTTGAGGTAAGTGAAGAACCATCCTGTACATGACATTTAACATTATTCTTTCTGGGTTTTATTTTATCATTATGAAACAGCTATGACTGGTCTGTGGTTAAGAAAGGTCACAGGATTGCTTGATTTTCTGCAATCCGTTTTTCAGTCAGTCTGTTTTGAAACCTGGTCCAAACCCAAGGTTTCTGATATTTAGCGTGCCCCACCCCAGCTTCTCAGAATAATAAAAGAAAAATCATGAAAAAAATTTTCAATTAATTGCTTTACATAAAATTAACCTATTTTTTGTTATTTTAAAAACAGAATAATCCTAAAATTTCCTCCGTGTTTAACTCCACAAACTTGTTTCCTTTTTACCTCTAAATTTGTGTTGTTGGCCTTGTGGAAGTGACAAAGAAATGCCTTTTCATATATATAGTGCAACAGTTGAAAGAAAAAATCACCTCAGATATAATGGACCTGATTTTCTTTTACACAGTTCTGGCGACATAAAAAAAATTTAGCGTGGGCATAAATTTTATTTAAATATACTTTAGGGTTCCTTTGTGCTGCCAGAATCTGTAAAGGGGTCTTTATGTAAACAAGAACCAGGGCCAATGTGTTTGAGGATTATGTTTCTTTGGAATCCTTTTCTAAACCTAAAGATCTCATATTTTGACATCTAAGTCTACTCGCAGCTTAAGTGTGTGAGACTCTTACTGTGAATCAACAATAAGTGAAATCATCCACGTATGGCTAACAGCTTATTTCCATCAAAAGAAATGGCAAACATTCAGCAAGTCGGCCTGCAATTTTCAAGGCAGTAGGGAAAGGAGAAGACTAATTTTAATAAAGGTAATTATCAGCAATTCTGAGTTTCTTAACACACAGGCACTGATAATGCCTCTGCCATTTCCCATACTACTGCCATATTAATGTCTTTGATCAACACTTTCATGATGACAAGTGGGAAAAAAGATCAGTGGAAAGAACTGAAAATTTTCCCAAAACTCATAATTCTTTCTGTGAATAAGAGAAACTTCATAATAGCCCCAGAAAAAAAAAAAAAGTATTATTTTCATGAAGCATTGAAGGACACATGGTGAACAACTGTAATGACTGAAATTTTATTTCAAAACTGTTAAATTAATAATATTTAAAAGACTGGTACAAAAACATATTAACTTTTTCAATGAATAATTTTGTCATAAATTTGGAATAATAATGATTAAAAAAGAAATGTGTTTTTACATCAAAGAAAAAAAAAGAAAAAACCAAGAAATGTAACTCAAAAATATTGACTGACAGAGTTTAAAACCTAATATATTAAAAGAACTTGATGGCAAGTGGTTACCTGAGAGTGTATAATGAAACCGGGATTTAATTTCTAAAGCCACACTTCTGAATCTTAGCCATGGTTTTCAGTGTGAGGAACACCAGCAGTGGTTGCAAAAAGGTAACTCAGGTGGCTTATCTGAAATTAATCATGTGGTTTCATCAGAGAGTAAATTCACAAGGGCCCTGTATACCTACATTCCAGTAACAGGCTTATCTATCTCCAAACCAGCCAGTCAAACACACAAGTGTTGAGAACCTGCAGTAAAATCCCAAATGCTGGACCTTGTTTTCCCCCATGGGGCACGGGGAGAGACATCTGTCACCAAGCCACAGTGAGACCTGTCCTGCCCGTTCATCTTCTCACTTTACACAACCAATATTAAAATTCAGAAATTTTTATTCCAGAAATAGTTATTGCATTTTTAAAAGAAGCATAGTTTCTTGAACATTATTTTTTCATTTGTTCGGTTGGTTTTTGTTATTGATCAACCTATACCTAGGTTACTTTTCCAGAAAGGAGGCTGAGTCATCATAATTTTTTTTGCTTTCCTTGTAGAAAGAGGTCTCAGTGACATTTTTGATTCCATTCCAGTTACAAAATTTCTTTCCTTTCTTCCATTCCCCCATATATTTATCTCTTCTCCTCAAAATTTATAAATTGACAAATAACTGATCTGTGACAGACAATATCTCTGGATCATCCATAATTTTAAATTTGGACTTTGCACATTATTTTCACATGCAGACAAGATAGCCAAGGTAATTGATTGTTTGTTACATGTAGACTTCTTTAAGTGAATATGTGCAAGAATTTTTCTGTGAAGTAAATGAAGAATTTTTTTAATCAAAATACCTTTCGGTACTTGCAGGTCATTGAGGATTTGGGGTGCATTTGTCATTCCTACATCCTGTGGATATTTGTTTAAACATCACTATTTTTAAAATATGTTTCTATCTACTTGAAGGTATAAAATTTCTTCTCTCTTGATGTCTTAGTTACTGTTGAATGATGTAATAATTTGTCAGTAAGAAAGGAACAGGTTGCCTATGTATGTAGTGGAGACAGACAAGAGCATCTGAGAACTTCAGGTATATATATACATGTCTTGAAAATGTCTTTAATTACATTTCTTCATTAAACCTCATTTCTGAACGGGCACTGTAGGGAGTGGTGGGGATTTATCTGTACTTCTTGCTACACGAACTTAAAAAAAGTAACAAATACACATTTAATACTTGGCTAAATGCTTAAGGAAAGCAATTGTTATACCTATTTCAAACTTTATACCTATTTCAAACTGGGGCATGCAACTTGCAACTGACTAGTTGAAGTTAAAGCTCAATTACAGACATGGGAGCAAAATCCTGGTTGAATGTCATTTGTTCCAACAGCAGAAAATATTTCTGCAATAACTTATATACAATCCATTCTGCATTGACAATGCAGGAAATTAAGAAAAAAGGTATGTTTTTTTTTCACTGAAAATAAGCAAAAGGTGATCTATAGGCAAAAGGTACACCTGTTTCAAGAGATGATTTTTTTTTCGTATCTTTCCAAAACAGGTGCAGGAGACCATGAAGCCTCCTTGTGTCATAAAACACAAACCTGAATTGATAAAAGAAGAAACGAAATTAACTTGTTGGAGAGCAGAGGTTATTTCCCTTTGTTGGTACAGGGGTAAACTAAAAGAGAGAGTGTTCTTTTCATCTTTTTAGTTCTTAAGTAAATACTCCATTCTGAGGAGCAAATGATATCCTTTTTGTATTGAAAATGTAACCACTAGAGGGTATCTGTTCAAAGTTACTACACAAAATATCCTGGGATTAGAGCAATGCCAAAAGACACAGACACATCTTACATCTTGAATGGAGATGCACCAAACTAGGGAGGAAAATAATAAAGTGACACTGTCTTGACTGGTTATCCTTTCCATATATTCTTCTGCAGATTCTTGACTGTCTTGCCAAAATGTAATTGTCCCTGCTAGAAGAAAAATTAATGATTTCACTATAAAAGTGCATTATAATACATTGATATTTATTGATTCTGTTCTGCTGTATTATTTAACATCACAATGAAGGATTGACACAATTTCTTGCATTTCTAAGTTAACCCTTTATACACCCACAGCTATAACCAGTCAAGGCATATTACTTGTGCCTTGAAACTTAAGTCACTCTAATGGACAGAGTTGCTACCAAGGTCAAATAAATAGAGAGTAGATTTAATTTTTCAGATATCTTATGCTTCTAATGTGCACTTTGATTTTGATTTTGAGACCTTGTTTGGATTCATGCACATTCATGGCATGAATGATGGCAAAAATGCAACTTTCATAGTGATTTTTAACTTATTCCCCATTTAAGAATTGGAATGTAGGCACAATATACACATTCTCTGCAGTTTGAAGTCTGTGATTTTTTCCATGTGATTATAATATGCTTATCACTTTCTCAGATTCCTCAGCTAAAAAAATTACAATAATGTTATTTAAATTACAATAATGTTAGTTTACAGGATTTAACTAGTTTGCAGGATAGTATTATATTACCATATAATACAAAAGAATAGAATATTTTTAGTCCTTTGAAGATATTGTCTACAAGAACACGTATGTTCCATGCTTATCTGTGTTTAGAAAGCCATATGGCATCCTAGGTTCTTTTACAAAAAATAGTCAAGGGAGTGATATGGCTTTCTTAATTTTCAATCTTTGATGTCTCAGCTCAAATAATATAACATCAATTTGTAGATAAGAAGCCTGGACATAGTTTATAGTACAAGCATAGTTCAAGGCTTAGGCTGAAGCGAAAGGATTTCTAGATGGTCAGGTTGTAAACTGGGAATCTAAGTCACCTGAGCTGAACTACGCTTGATAAATATTGTCACAATGTTGTACAAGAAGTTAGGAAAATTATTTTTCTCATTTTGAAATCGAAAATAAGCAGTGAACTATGACAAATCACACAGAATTTCTGCCCCCTCTACTCTCCTCCTCCTTCCTTCCCCCCCTGCTCCTCACCTCCAAATTATTACTTGGAGAATCTCTCCTGGCCAAACACAATTCTGAAAAATCTAGATCTGTAAACAGTTTCCCTGTTTTGGTGGGCACGTTTCCCAGCAAACTCCTTGTTTTGACCTCTGTGCTGCAGAGGGAATTTGGTAGACA
Organism: Brachypodius melanocephalos; assembly: GCA_013398615.1. Classification (NCBI taxonomy): domain Eukaryota; kingdom Metazoa; phylum Chordata; class Aves; order Passeriformes; family Pycnonotidae; genus Brachypodius; species Brachypodius melanocephalos. The sequence goes on from VZSR01000520.1 coordinate 31,751,378, forward strand.
ACAAAGCCCAAATTCTTTGTGAGACCCTTGAGCACTTTGATTTCAATGACATTCCTTGTAACTACTTGGTGACATTTCAGTCATGAAGTTGCTGTACTGTTTTTCAGTGTTACATCACAGTAAATCTCTGGCTTCTCTGAAGCTAAACTATCTGAATTCAAGCCCTTTCACTACCCAAACTTGATCAGGATTGTTTAATATTTTGTTGCTTTATTACCTAAAATCACTTGTCTTAAAGAAAAGCCTGTAGAATAAAAAATTGACAGATCAGCACAAAGTTGACAGTGAGCAGACACTGAAGTTTATCAGCCAAGTGCTTTATTTCTTTAAATATAAAAGCCATTGCCTCTATTTCCTATGTTATAATTAGCCACAACTGATATTTAAAAAGAAGTATTGTGCAAATAATCATGTGAGACAAATGAACCATGCCAGGAGGACCTGGATCCAGTCTTATCAAATTCCTTTATTTGATATAAAAGAACATAATTAGGATCAGGTGCATCCTGAGATGGACTTCTGCCTCTGCCAGCTCTTGATGCTTCCTTTGGGTGACTGTTATAAATATTAGTTTAATACATGCTGAGCATTACGGAAAGAAGAATATATAGGAAACTGCAATAGTAGTTGGTATCAGATGCACTGAAGTTAAAGAGGGCTTACAGTCAACAAGACAGAGCTGTTTTAGCCTTGGATTGAATACAAGCCATAACACTATAACCAAAATTAAAGGCAAAGTAAAAATGTGTAAAGTTAAGAAGAAAGATTAATGAGTCAATTAAGAGTTAGATTTTGTTTAGTACACTAATATCATACTTGATAGAGGGAATAAAACTCACAGTTCAAGACTAATTTTTGTGTTGTTGCACGTATGTATCAAGATAAAACAGAATAGCAAACAGAAAATATTCCCAATCATCAGTGTAAAAACAGCATGATTTTAAAAATTGTGGTAAAGACATGGTTATTAAAAGCTTCAGGTTTCACTGAAGATCATTGCAAACTATGTCTCATTGAGTACTTTGAAAAATCTAGAAAATTCATGTTGATGTGCATGAGACCTGATCTTTTTGGAAAACATGACCATTGACCTCAAAAGCACTACTTAACTGAATTAAGTAACACATTAAGCAGCCCTTAAGTTAGAAAATCATGATAGTTTACCTACTTGCTTTAGCTGCAAGTAGCCTTGCTAAACAATAATTGGAGAATAGAAAAAATATGGATATCTTCTCATTCCTCATATTCTAATGTCTTCATGTTACGGTTTATAATCAAGGATTTATAAAACTGTAATGGTTCATCCCTTTTCCCCTGACCACCCATCCCACCCCCTGGTGGTATCACCCTACCTTGTCAATCACCCTGGTGGACTCAAAAGGTCTGCTCTCCCATTTGGCAGGGCGCCCAGGTGCCACCTTCACCTATTGTGGTGTAAAGTGCCCTTGCTCCGGACCACTCCCCCCTACCTTCCCCATTGGATCAAGGTCCCCATGGTTCGGGTTTCACCCGAAGTGACATAAGGGGAGAACCGAGGTCCAGATTCATTCTGCTTTCCATCCCCATGGAATAAACATCTTCCTAAACCACAGCAGAATTCACTTTTTCATTACCAAGCCTCAGACCTTGCAGCAGCTAGAGATTGAATCCCACAGAACGTTCAGGTGGAACAGGGCTGAGAAACTTCCGCTAGCCGGTAAGCAGAAAGCCCTTGGCTCCACATCTTCGTATCTGGCTTCTGGAAGTATAGATCAAAACCTAGTAAACAGTGACATGCAAATGAAGAACAATTAAATAGAAGTATATTTGCCCTTCAAATTGCTGTCACTGACTCAACAAAGCTTAACCCTTCCTTTCAATATTGCCTAATTACACTTTCATTACTTACTGTTTCATGAAGATTGTCACCTCTTTCAAAAACAGTTGCAGAGGTGTTTGGTGCGTTGGTTATATCCCTTTCTTTATCCATTTTTCATCCTTACTAAGAAGGGTTCCTGTCTTACCTTCTTCTTTCGATAATAAAGAAGAAAAAGATAATTAAGTGTTTATTATTTTACAAAAGTACATTAACAACCTTAGTTAGTTCCAAGAACATGAGAGAGGAGAGTGAGGTGAAATTGAATGAAGGAAATTTTAGTTTGAGTATCAGGATAAAATTACTATAATTGAAATTTATGTCAGTAGAAAAGTTTCCCAGAGGGCCTGATACAAATAATGCAAAACCCATTTGAGTTATTTGTGGTTTAACTAAATCAGATGACCTAATAGCTATTCACCACAAATATATATGCCTTTATAAAACTGCATTACATGGCCTTTAAAACTAAATATATCACTAGTATCTTTATTCGACACCCTTTTTCTCAAAACACTTACCAAATTGATAAACAGGAAGAGCCTCATCTATCAGTGAAACACAACAATCATACAGTGGTAAACAACTCTGTAATTTTTCAACAAGACTTTAAAAACTAAGCTCTTATGTAAAAAAAATTGTGATCATGATTCAATCTGAAGTGTGGGGAAGATACAATCAGAACTACTGCAATGAATACCAGATTTTTATTTTTAAGATTTAATTTTAAAAACGTTGCATAATTTTGTAAAAATGATACACAAAGTAGATGTTTTCTTGCCTTATCAACATCACATAGCAATAAGAGAGTACAGTGCTAAAATACTTTGTACACTATTAATATAAAAGTTGGATACTAAGTATCAATTAACTTGAGGTGGTGTCAGTTTCACATAGATACTTTCTATGATAGATATTGTGATCCAATATTTTATAGAAATAAATTATAATTGATTAAAGAAATCTGTGAAAATAGCACAACACGTTCTTGTGATTACATTGCAAAGTTTATATTGGTTCAATTAAGATCAATTAAACCTACAGAGAGTGAGTTTATATCTGTTTTGTTTTGGTATTTTTTAAATTTCTATGTGTCATATTTAGTAGTAAAATAAAATCTATGCTTTTTATATAGTTCTAGTGGATTTATTTGTGTGTAAACCTTTTCTTAGTATGACATCATGGTTAGGAAAAAAACCTTTATGGGAGGGTACAGAGGTCTTAAAATTATTTTTCTAATGGGCCTTGTTCTTTATTTCAAAAGTGTGACTGAAACAAGAAATCAAAAGCTGATTACTTTGTTGAGTATTGACCAAACTGCATGTCTACCTTGTCCTAATGCTTTGTCTGTGCACCTTTTCATTGATTTTAAAGGCCTCATTTTCTGTGTAGTGTTGGACTTCTACACACCAAAATTAAATCTGAGAAAAACAAAGCATTTGCCTGTGCATTCTTTAGGGACAGGACAGTGCTATAGGTGCAGTGTCAGTCTAGACCAATGCAATAATTCTTTTGTTCTATTTGGATTTCTGTCAGTCTTTTTCCCTTTTTATTAAATTTCTCCTTGTTTTCTCTCTAACTTCTCAATCAGAAAAATAGTTTCAGAAGTCAATTATAGTTGATATTTGTGTTTAATATTTTTACACTGTAGTTAATCAGATTCATATTCCCATTAAAACCATATAATTAGATCCTGTCTAATTTTGACTGCAGCTGTCTATTGAAAATTCACCCTGTTTTTGTTCAAACTCAATTAGTTTATTGACATTCTCCGAGACTTTTGTATTTCTTGACCGAAGTGCATTGAATGGATTATTATTTATGATTGTAATTTTCTCTACCCAGGGTGTGATTGGTTTTGTGATCCATATTCCACAGTTATAAGCGGGAACTACAATGGTTTGTACTCCTGCTATTTATTTCTGTATTTCATATGATAAGATAAATTATTCTCACATGTGATTGATTAACTTGGTATAATGCAAATTTATTACATAGGCATCTTGGATAGAATGTGCAATATATTTTTACATCATCTCTGTTGCATGGAGGCAGAAGATATCACCTGCATTCACTTTTTTGCTGAAAAGCATCCTCATTCTTCTGGTGGTGCTTTCCAGTCACCTTACATCATATCCAGACTCCATAGTCTCCTATTTTGCTCTGTTAAATCTCAGATTGCCATTCAATATAATGAAAACTAAATTCTCAAGGGCTATATCTAGCCTCATATCCATATCATGTAATTAACTAACACATTTTGAACATTTTGGAAGGTATTACTACTATTAAAGCTGACCTCCAGCCATGTCAATAAGCATCCTGTAGACAATTTTCCATGCTGCAGGCTATGCAGTTGAAAATGCACAGAACTGCACAGACTCATCTGCAGTGTTTGATTATGTATTTTCTGGCACTTCTTTTAAAATTACTACTTTAAATGGGTTTTTTGCACTTGAAAAGCCATTATAGTTTTGTCAGGAAGGGATATGTAAACATATCTGCCTGCCTCTCTGTGCTAGAAAATCACTGTGTAATTCAACAATATTTACTCCTAAAAGATTTTGAAGGGATTTAAAGCTAGAAACATTTTATTAAAAATGCATTTTTAAAGCAGAAGAGAAATCTATTAAAAAGCACCTCAGCTACTTGAACGGGTTCAATTACCAATTTGCCAGCCAGTTCAATTACAGACTGGTGCTATCAAGCATCGGGAAAATAGGTTGGATGCAGTATACATTTTGTAGCCATATGTACTCATATACTTTTCAAATGAAAGCTAAGAATATTCTGGAGTAACTGAATATTCATTACCAGAGTGTGTTTCTCTATTCTCAGATATATAAAAGTTACTTATGAGTAGGAGCTGAAAATGGCATTGTACTTGATCTGCTCCTGTAGAAGTCACTGAATGCTCCGCTACTGATTTCAGGGCAATCAGAGACCTACATTTCATGCTTTTGAAAATCCCATCTCAACCACGTGATTTTTTTCTCTACTTTCAATTTTTTTTTTTTTTTAATGTGTGTTATGTCCCATTTTATATGGAATACTGATTCTATATCCTGCCACTCAATGTATGCCTGCCTGTAATTGTTTCTTTTTTGAGCTGAGTATTGAACATGTAGCAAGGAAAGTTATCTCAAACTTATCTACCTGTTATGAGATTTTAAATAATTAATTTTTTCAAATTGTCCATAGAGTTCCTCGTATACTAGGACTGGGAATCTAAATCATTCATTTATTTAAATTTTTGATGACTTAAAGAAGTTTTGTGTTAGCAAGAGCCTGAAGGATGTCTTAAACAATTCATAGATGAAACTTCCTAAACCACCACTTATCAATTTTTCTAGCTTATATGCAGGAAACTAATTTGAAGCCAGACACAATATCTGCACATAAAAATGTGCCAATTATGATTCAGGACCCCCGAGGCAGGCTGCCCCAAACTCCCTTTTGGTGTGGTGCTGGTGGTGTCATCAGATGATGCCTCCTTGGGTGACTCTGACTCTCCAAAGATGGTCTTAGAGGCATAATTCAATTTTATCCATGGTTATAGACTCAAGAGCAGTGTTATTCAAGGAGCAAATATTCCCCATATAAATTCAGAAAATTCAAAACAATCTGTTGATGGTGAAGATGAAGATGAAAATTTTGTCCATATTTTAGAGTTCTCAGACTCAGTAAGGAGGATGGGCGACACGGCCCCACGTGTGAAGGGGCTGCACCTGCAAGGCTGAATGGCATCATGGTGAGAATAATTTCAGCAGGGATCCCTTGCAAAAAGAGCTCCTCAGGGCCACTGTCTGCAGCCACTGATAGGAGCATCACACAATAATTGCCATGTAACCCCTGAGGCTCTGGGAGTTGTGATACCTCCCATGGGAGACCAGTTCTCTGGTCACAGTATAACGGTTGCTTTATTTTCTGCTGGGCAGAAAATTTGGATTATGTCCTGAAAAACTGCAGCCATGAGACAGACTGGTGAAAGTGGGTGAGAGGCAGCTGTGAGAGTACCATGCTTTGAACTAGGACAGGGAAGGGAGGCTCTGCTGTTACTGAGGAGAGGATATTCAGCAGATCCGTGCTCTGATAGACTCAAAGTTGTAACTCAGCTATGACCTTATGAGGATCATAGTCACTCCCACACTTTGTGCTCCTGTTTCCCCAGAGACACAAGGACAGCAGAGAGCGAGCAAGCAGAACAAATGTAGCCTTCAGAGCATGCCTTTAGAGGAGGGGAAACAAAATCTGCTGAAATGAAAGAGATTTTAAAGAAACTTGTATGATTTGGGGTGGATGGATAGGAAGGAATAATTGCACTAAAGAGTAGACTAATTATCCAACCTGTTAATCGATAAGTGGCAAATCTCATTAGACAGAGCTGGAAAAAATCCAAACTAAATAACGCTTTCTAAAATTATTAATGCTTTAGTGGACATCTGATTTTACTTTATTTGTTTATTGTAAGAAGAATTTTCTGTAATGTTGATAAGGTGACATAACTAATAGTGACCCTCTTTGCTAATGTGATAAATTTTTGTCATTTAAGGAAGGCAACATACCTTGTCTTGTTTCTGAGGGAAATAACTGAGTTTTTATTATAGTATGTGTTACTAATTATTGTGGCAGAGAAAAATATAGCCAGCATGAAGGACTGAAATATGAGGATTATTCCTTAGAAGTCATGAAATAAACAAAGTCTCCACAATTTTATCTCATGGTAGCCTTTGTCTTTTTTTTTTTCTTTCAGGTATTTTGAACCCTCACAAATCCTTGGTTTTAGCTTTTATTTCTTTCGCAAAGAATATAACAAGAAATGTGAAATGCGATGTGTTACATGATCCAAAAGAGAATATTTAAGAAAAATATCAGACTCATGTCAAGCTCAAAATAATAGGCAGCACCACAACAATCTCCTGGCTAGGAATTTGTGCACCTCACTTCTGTTGTGAAAAAGGCATTTTCAGGTTTGGTAATTATGCCACCAACACAGTACTATGCAGAAGTGCCGTACTTCAGTTTTTATTTTCCTAAACCTCATTCCTCAGTCACCTAAAAGGCATGAAAGGCATTTTTACTGCTTGTTAAAAAGGATAACCTTTTCCCGTCAGATGGACCCTTACCATAAATCTATGCAAACAAGCAAAAAGAGAGGAAAATTTGTCTAAAATTAACCTTATGAATATTATTTCTGTGAAAACAACTTCACAGAACTCATACAGACACAAGAAATTGTATTATCCACTTCTAAAAAGGTACCTGTATTTGCTCATATAAGAATTCAGTAATTATCATTACTTTTAGATATAAAATTAACTTGCTCCTTGGTTAATTCAGCTCATAGTTTCTCATTAAATTAGATTTGCTTTGCCTAAAAGTACCAAGGGTGTGAGCTGACCCCATTTAGATAGAAGCCAGAGCTGCTGGTGGTCACATTTTCCCCTCCCAGTGGTGTTCTGCTTCAGTCTCACAGCAGGTTCAGCCCCTAGAGCAGCCCAACAGAATGGTACTTCTTGTACTGCTGGAAGGGTTACCCTTATGGAAAAATACACAGAATATGGGTCATAGCTTTTCAATGTACAGGAGGTAAAGGCTTGTTCTAAAAATAGAGAAGACAAAGTTTGTCTAGCCAACACTCAGCACAGTAGAAGAAAAAAAAAAAATTGTTCATATTGAAAGCTGTATGACAAATGTCTCAGAAGAAACAGCAGTAGGTAAATATTTTTTTTATTTACAAACAGAAAACATGAAATTTAATAATATATTATAATTATTTAAGTTATTAACATACTTTGTTTTTTCTGCCCTTATTTCTTTTTTGCTAAATCCAGAGTAATATTAGATACAGTGAAAAATTTACTACCTATATTTCCTGTTTCTGCACTGGATGTTATATTTATATATCTGATGCAACATTTTTTAACACACTTGGAGTGCTGAGTTGACCCTGGCTGGACACCAGGTGCCCACCCAAGAACTCTATCAAATCCCTTCACTGCTGAACAGAGGAAAGAATATATATGTCAGCTACGAAATATAATGTATTTCCACAGGTGATTATTTGTTTTGTTGGTTTTGTGGTTTTTTTTTTTTTTGGTGTTATATATCTTCAGAATTATTTTTTTCATGTGAATTGCTTTGTCATGTGAAGTCAAGAAATCTTAGTGCTGGAAGAGACTAGGGTAAAACCCTCTGCATCTCTAGCATTTTTATTTAATCCTGTTAAATGTTGTATGAGCTAAACCAGTACTTGCACTTTTCCCCTCTTGATTTTCTCTCTGGCAAAAGTATCATGATGTCTCTTGAGCTTTTTTTAAAGGCAAAACAAAAATAATAATTTTTTAAAAAGTCTTCTGAAAACAACAGAAACTATCATTTTCCATTAAAATTGTTGAAATGAAACATTTTAGTCAGCTTGGGGTCAGTGCACACATGAGGGTACAATTCCATGCAGACCTCAGTCCAAAAGAGTTTGTTTCCATGATCTGATAGAAACCAAGAATTTGTCTGCCAGGAAAATTCATCATTATCAGTTTGAGATCTGTGCCAAATGTATAGAAACATGCATGAGAGCACATTGCACATTCAAAACCTTGCTTGTACTACGCAGTAACTACAACAGGAAATTTCCTTTTTAAGATTCATGCATGGTTTTAATTTTGGATTTGGTTTGTAGTGGGGTAGAAAGAAGTTTGACAATCTTTTTTACTATGGTAATTAAATACACATTTTTGCTAATGGGGTTTCAGTTGGCTGTGCCAGCTTGTACATTGCAGCAATCTAATATCCCTTGTTATTAAATATATGTGTGTGTCTCTGTGTTCCAGTTTCTGCATTATGAATTTAGTACGTACACAGCTTGAATTTTGGAAAAGGCAGGTGAAAAATGCATCTTTAAGTCTTTTAATCACTTATTCACTTTTGAATAGTAAGGCTAATCTTTCATTAAATCTCTTACCCACATTTCCAAATTCAGATTACATTTTTTTTGAGATCTATGGTCTTCACTTATACACTTTAGACAGACATTTGAAAATGTTGCCACTAATTCCAGAAGTGCCTTTGTCCTCACCTGCACTCACTCATAGCCCTGATTACTCCATGGGTTAAATGCATGCGCAGGAAGAGTACCCAAGAGCCAGAATGCAAAACAACCACACTGGGGTCTTTAGTTCTCCCCATCTGTAGTACAGATCCAGAATGTAGATTGAATCCTCTCCTTCAAACTTATCCTCCATGTTGTCATAACTCCTGCATAATCATTATTTTTTGTAATCTTTTCACCTTTTAATAAATTTTGGTTTATTCTTCATAGAGCACTTGTCAATCTCTCTTTTTCTCAGTGGGCAATAGATTTTACCTATTAGGTTCTTGTATCTTTTTTTGTTTCTTGCTAATGTCTCAAAAGAGCAAATAGCAGTCATTCTTTCTGAATGTCTCTGATAAACAGCAATGAGATATAAAATCTACACATAATTGTAGCTTTTCTGGGTTATAAGTGAACAAATTCTTTCCCTATCTCTTAGTGGAATCACCATTTTCTTTCCTTTGTTTTCTATTCTATAAGAGATGACTAATTATGAGTTAGTGGGACAAGAGGTGTCATTCCAAATCAAGTTTCAGTAAAAAGTAAGCCAGGGAACAAGATGAGTGTCAAAAAACAAAATTTTTTTTTGAGATTATTTGCTTTCACACAGGTTCCACAGTCCAAATCCTGGGCATTCTCCTAAATTAGATAAGTTTCAGACACTTCTGATTTTTAACTGTTTGTTTTGGAAAAGACATGGAAAAAAACCCCAAAGCAGTCAAGACATATTACAGCTTTAGAATTTTGTCAAAACTCTTTAGGAGTGCAAAAGGAGATTTTTTTTTCAATCTGAAGTTTTGCTTTGAAAAAAACAAAACAACAAAGTGACACAAACAAAACAAAAATAAAACTAAATCCCTTATACATCTATATTTCTATCCATATACCACTGAATATTTTTCAACTTCAGTTTTTTCTAGAAAAATACCCCAACCTAATCCCTTCCTTTACCACCAACTGTGCAATGCTGCAATTTTGGAAAACATAAAAGTGTTTTTGTTCTGTTTTCCTTTGAGGAAAAAGAGATTTGCATGTACAAAAGTCAGCTTTTCCTTCGCTTATAAGGTTGTCTAAGAAAAGTTGTGACCATTTATTTAGTATATTTCTCTCCCTAAGAACAATGGAACAACCACCATCCCATTTTCCCTTCTAGTCAATGAATGAAATCTGCAAGGACTAAATAATCCTGTTACTCTTCCTTTTATAATAATTCAGAAAACTGCCCAAACAAAATTGCTCTCTGCTTTCTACATTCTGGAGATACTCTGTTTGAAATTAAACAGCATGAAGGGTGTTGGAGGCATGGCAAGAGACACCTAAAGAGGTGTGGGGCAGATAGGAAGTTCTTAGACCAACTGCAAGCTCTGCCAAGGGCCGTGCAGTGCCACCCACTGTGTGCCAAACACACCCAGCAGCGTGTGCAGCTTATCTCCATCAGCTTATCTTCATCCTGTGCACAGCACTCGAGAAGCCAACTTACAGGGTAAGATGGAAGAGGACCCTGGGGAAAGGCTCAGGATCAAAATTACAGTTAAACAGCGAGGCTTCTTTGCTGCTGACTGCGCTCCTTCCGTCCGTTGTTTTTTCTGGCTTTTAATTTTAAATATGGTTGCATTAACTTCTGATGAGATAATAGTTGGGCCATCTCCAGATAGTTATTCTGGGATGATGTCTTCTGTTTCTGTTGACTCACAACTTTATTTTTTCTACAGGAGAATGTGAGGATGGCAGATTACCAACTTGGTAACATATATTTCAGTCCAAGCTCTGATTTTTGTCCTTATTGCTATAATTACTGAAGGAAACAAGGATTTAAATTACACACAGCTTATTATGGAGGCTTAAAGCACCAGTTGGTCTACACTATTCATCTTTCTTGTTTTGCTCCAGTCTGTGATGTGAAGAAGATAGAGGTATTAGATTGCTTAGACAGGTCCATGTATACAACTCCCACCAGAAGCAGACTGACATTGTTCAGCTCAGTCTTGATGGTGGTTTTTTATTAATATATACATATAATTTCTCTCTTTTTTTGCTAACTTGCATAAACTACACTTTCTTTGTAAAACCAAATTTTATTTCCACAACAATAAAGGGAAAACAAAGGAGATTATGGAGGGAGAGGAAATTGAAATTAAGTTTCAGTCAAAAGATGTAGGCTTAATAGCCTTGTATTACTACTCTTCTCTCTTGACTTTTTCTATGTACAAATTTGTTTCTTTTTCTAGTTTGGGAGGCTAGGTATCCTAATTAGAGAATGGAACAGAAAAAAATACCATCAAGGAGCCTCTTGTCTCACTTAATTGTCATGTGTTTATAAAATTAAATTAATTGTCCTTTGGATGCATTACTTTCAACGGTATTTAATACAGAAAAGGCAAATTTATTTTCTTAGACTAGCCATTGAAATTTTAGACAGCTCAAGTTATAAAAAAAGACATTTATTCAGGAAGACTGAACACCTTTTACCTATGAATAACATGAGAAATGACAGGACAGGAAATAACAGGAAATTTTCTATACTCTTTTCTTGCAGATTTTAAAAATACTTTTGTCTAAAATTGAACCAGAAATTCAGCATCTATAGCCATAAGATCTTTTAGAACTCTGTTTGCATGATAAATGTGATATTTCCTGCCTCTGTATAAATAATACTACTTGAAAGTCTGGATGTGGAGGTGTAGACAGATGTTGATTTTGAACAGAGACTGGCAGCTCATTTTCTAACAACATAAAGCGACATCAGCGTTCTGTTTCCTACCAATTCAGATTTGATTCAAAGGATTCTGAAATGTGAAGTTCTTAGGCCTTCCTGTCCCTCAGATACACAGTTCATTTATTTATCCACTGGTAGTTAAAAATTAGATGAGTTTATTTTCCTAGATGGTTGTAAAATATGCCACCAAATTTTGAAGTAATTCCTGACCTGAAAACCAAACCAGATATTAACTAAAGTCCTGTGGGACAGATGTCAACATCCCCCAGGACAACTCTGTGGACTTTCCTATCAGCTATCGCAACAAAGCACATTTCCTTCTTGTGGGGAGGGTAATGAATAGGACACCAGTCAACAAAATCCATGGGTTCTACCTATGAAAATATGTGCCAAAATCTGGCCTTTAATTTACCATGGAGAGTTTTGCATCCCAACTATAAATTCCAGAGTGGCAGCCGTTGGTTGCAGAACATTTCCAGATTATCTATCTGGTTCAAGACCAGCCTTTATCATCTTTTCCTCCTTATGAGTGGTGAACTTTGGAGATAGAAACTCCATCTCCAAAAAGGCAAGGCTCCAGGTTCAAATACTGTTTTTAAGACTTCTGATTCTATTCTTTACATGCTTTTTTATGATTTAGATTTTGTGTGATACTTGAAGCAAAAAGGCAGATTAGTTTTTCTGAATTTGACAGAGGATAAGCAATGATACACAAGTACAAATTAAAAATGAAGAGAACAAGCAACTCTAACTTCTGACCGATTTTATATGTAGATATGTGGAAACTTATTAAAATTTTTCCTTCAATAAAAAAGGGTATCACCCATTTCAATGGTGTAAATGTCAGTATATTTTTTACTCTGACTCCTATGGCATTTGACTTATCTAGAAGCAGAGGAAAAGTCAATTTAAGCAAGTGGTCTAAACTCTTCACAAATGGCTAGGGAAGGGAACGACTCTTTCCAAAGAGTTCATTACCTGTCTGTAAAACATGAATATGCAGATAATGCTCCCATTTAATTTCTAATCTAATTTTTTCCCACTTAGGCATACGGAAAGATACTTCTCTGCTGAAAGATATTTCTTTGTCCACAGAGATATTGATATTTAATTTTTTTCCTTCATACTTTTTTCTTGCTGCTTCAAATTTTGTACGTCTCACAAGAAATTCTCAAGTCTAATTAAAATAAAGGTCTGGCATAACATGAAAAATATTTCAATCTTTATATTTCATCACGAAGGAAAGACAACTCCAACAAAAATAAATTTTAAAAAAGACCTGAATTAGATTACAGGAGATTGATCAAAAACTGCACAAAATGCAATCATTCAACAGCAGCTAAAGTCTAGATTTTAGCAAGTACTAAAAACTTTTCACAAACGTTACCTTGAAAAAAACTTTCATCTACTTGAAAACATTTATTCTCTTTCATATGGAAAATATTTACAGAAATGTTAATATCAGAAATATTTGTTACATAAAATAGATTTTTTTTGCTTAGAGTTCATGTAGTCACAGAGCAAAAACATATCACTGGGGTGACACAATTCTCTGTTCAAACAGTGAGTTACCTTGAGCAATATTTAAATCATTCATGAACCAAGCAGAAGTTGAAATTTATTTTCATAAAGTTTTGACATAAATTTATAAACAATGAAGTAACTCGCTCTGATCAAAGGCAGATAAAGACCATCCCACTGCTGTAAAATTATGCCTGTGATTAGGGAAAGGAAAAACCAACAGTGACTATGGGAGAAAAATATAATACTAGATGATAATTTAAGTTTGTGACTGCCAATCTTCTACTCAAAGAATACAGAGTTAGGATCACATATAGGACAACAAATTCAGGGCACTTGCAAGCTCTCACATGAATCAAAGTTGATCAGAAAATATTTTACTTTTTCAGATTATTTATCTAGTAGAAAACTGTTAAAAACCTCACAATAGAGGCAGTTAAAAATTTACTGGGTTTCAGCCTAAATGTATTAAGAGCCAATGTTATTCAATTTTTCACTTTCTAACACTAACTGCTGAGTTCCTTCCCATGGGTCCAATAAGATACACTCTTCCCTCCATTTTACTAGGGAAAAAAAATTCTTAAGTGCCTTGAAACATTTTTGTGGAAAGAAATCTGTCTTGTGTCTACAATCTATTTCAAGAGAAGACATTGCAACAAACATTTATTACCTCCCTTAGGTGAATAGCTTGACAGAGACCAACATGGATGGGATGATTATATCAAATGCACTGTTGCTGTCACATGCTTGAGATTGTACACACCATAATTAGCTGCAGCATAGGAGGCTACTGCCCCCTTAAATGTCTTGATGAATCCAGGTCTTGTCACCTCCACCAGTGACAAAGTAGTATAACAGTACAATTTGTTAAACTCCTGACCTTTCCTAAGGATGCTGAAGTACTTTTGTGATGTCCAAGACATTTAGAAGGAGTAGAAATGGGGTCATCAATCAGCTTAAATTGACCATGCAACAGCCTCAGGTTAGTAATGCTGCCCATCAAAGTTTGTCTTGACACAGAAATGATGTGTGAACAGTCTGCTAACCATCCCTCTGAGACCTTCTTTGCCACAGGTCATACTCATGTTTTGGTTTGGTTTTTGTTGTTTTTTTTTTTTTAAATCTAGGAAATAGTTCTGTTATTTTCTCTGATACACAACAAGGTGAAGAGGTACGAGACATTAGAGCCTAGGAATAACAATGAAAAGTATGAGACAATTTCCTTGTCTGTCAAAAACATATAAAATAGTTGTAGTTCAAATACTGAATGTTCATGAAATACTGCATGTCGTAGACCTCATCTGGCAGGACAGTTCTTGGGACAAACCATGTTGGGTATCAGCATATGAAAATTGATATAATGCTAAGCTTTTCCTGCCTTCATTTCAAACAAGTGTGGATGATACAGTTACATATATAAAAGTATATAACAAAATGGAATACAAAATCAAATTTTTTTTAAAAAATGGGGTTTTACATACTAAATTAACATGCATTAAGTGAAACACATTAAAATAGTAGTATGCTATTGTAGTGTCTTCCCCTCTTGTTTATGAGAAGTTTCCAATTTCTTCCTAGTCATTCTTTTTTAAACATTCTGAAACTATGAATGCAGTTTTCTTATCAAAATTTTTGTAGGCATTGATGGTATTCAGACTTTAACTAATCTGAGAATGGTCAGAGCAGTCATGTGGTGTTGTTTCTGTTCTGAGAGTGGATAAAAAAGCATTGTTATTGTCACTACTTGTTTTCTGCAATTAGTCACAGACAGGTATCTGGAAGCTGGCTTCCAGAAGCATTACAGACAGTAAAATTCAAATTCAGTAGAAAATGCAAGTCCAGTGGGTGAAAGAATCATTAAGAAAACTTCCTAAGAAACTACTTCTTTTGAGTAGTACATACTAGATAAATATAATCAATTGTCTAGTCAATGTAATGCTTGTTGCCTTCAATGTTAATGGAGCAGAGCAGGAGAGAGTAAAATTTTAACACCTCTCTCCTAACTGTAGAAGTCACATAGGAAATCTCTCAGAAAGCAGTGAATAATGACTCCTACTGTGTATTTTTTGGAGGAAATCAGATTTCCACTGATTCTAAAAATTCTAGATTTTTTAAAAAATCAGTCATCTAGAAAAAAAAAGAGAAGGAAATATTGATGTATTCCATTGTCATCAAGAGAAGAAAATCACTAATAATTTGATTTAGGTTCAATTTTCTCCCGTTCTTAATACACAGACGAATCTCAAGTGAAACAAAAAGAGCAATCACTAATTTCTGACAGCAAAATATGTTGTCCCAAATAGCTTCAGTTTTTAGTATTTTTCCTTCATGATTACTTACTTTAATAATTTTACAATGGATTTTTGTTTGGTTGTTTTTGTTTCGTTTTTTTTTTTTAATGCCATAATGCCAAATAATGTAGTCCTACACTAAAACAGGAGGAAATACCTTTTAAGTTTCACATATTATCATTAAAAGACTAGGTGGGTCATTGGACTTTTCTGGCATGTTAGCACGTTTTGTAGTAATAAAGCCTTGAATTGTGCATGAAAACGACAATTTTTAATAAAAAGGTGAGGCTTGAAAGGCAATCAAATTCGATTACATTTTTCTGATCAGATTTGCTATATGGAGCATTACACTACTCACCTGCTCTGAGAGGACCCCACAAAAAGAGAAAAACAACAAATGAGAACCAATATACATCTTGCATTCAAAGGAGCAATTCCAGAATCAGGTCTCAATTAAGGCAAATGGAGGTAGTCAGAAGACTGTGAGAGTGAGAATTAAATTTATGATCCAAGAAAAGGAGGTAAAGAAAGTTCAAGGAAACAAGAAAGTAAATAGCAACACAGACAAAATTGTGATGAAAACTAAAAAAATAGGAAAAATCAGTGTATTTTTCTATAATTTGTATGGGAACAGCATTTCTCTCAATGGTTCTGAAGTTAGCTCTGCTCTGGGTAAGGTCTCACTGCATGCTATACCTCAATGTATTAACACATCTCTAAATACAGTTTTTCAAAGGAAAAGGAATTACAGAATTCCTCCTTGAGGGCTCTGAAATGTAGGAGATGAATCTCTATGCATTTCTTTCTGTGTAGTGGTTTGTGTGATGATTGAAGTAGACATGAGGAAATTGGACCAAATGGTGGTGTTAAATCCATTAGCAAAATATCATGCTCATACGAAAACAAAAAAGGCCAGAACTTTAAGAGTTTGTGCAAGGAAAAAAATGCACAACCAGGACAATTAACTCCCTTGTGAGTTGTTATCCTACTAAGTATTTCTTTAAAATTTCAGCATATGTAGAGACTTGGCATGTGTTACAATTTGTGCTCAGAAGTTATTTAACAAGTATCATCCTAACCATCTTATAACTGGAATTATACCTATTTGATAAATAGAGCTAATTTAATAGAAAAGCTGTAATCTTGGCCATGGACTTCTTTGTGAGCCACAGGATATTAAGTGTATAGCCTGTGATCATGTTCAACAGAAAAGATATTAATGTGTAGAACCTACTTCAACAGACCTCATTACTGAAAATATTTCAGAGAAAGACCTGAATCCCTCAGTGCATATATTTCCAGAATTGCATGCATAATTCTAGAAATCTATTTCTAGAATTGAAAAATATAGCTGTTGAGGTGGTAAGAGACTCATAAATACTGCAGATTGCCTCACAGTAGCTTATCTTCTCCAAACAGAAAATGTTCAACACTCAAATGTTTCAGCTGCTGGTCCCTTGGGAAGCCTCAGCTGACAGCAAGGGAGTCACTAACAAAGGCACTGTCCAGTCCAGGCTGCGAGGGTAGTGAAGTTGTTGATGTTTTTGTGAATACTCTTTATCAGGCTTCCAATATGAACATTGTCTAAGAGAGCTGGAAAACAAATGGAAAAAAATTCTTTGGATCTTGGCATGACAGAGAACAGAAAGATTTTTGGGTAGGTGTAAGGGGAGATTGAAAACTAAGAACATAGCACAAGGATTCTATCATTCTTAAAACAGGTTGCCTCTATCCTTTAGGGAGAGGTAACAACACCACTTTCTGAGTGGCAGATTGATCATGTTCCCAGATGAATTCTTGCTGTGGAATTCCCCACTCTCATTTCTGCCACAACACAAGGAGGCCTTGGTGCTTGGCCACAGCATCACCCACCCCTGTGATGGGTGTCAGTGACCACACTGTCAGCTGTGCAGCCCTCTGTGACCCACACACTGTCACTCTGCTTTTCCATGTCTTAGACTTGCATTCTGATATTAAAGCTAAAGTCTTCTGATGTTTTGGAACTCTGAGCTGAGTTCCCAAGCCTTTTCATGTAAGTAAGAAAATGTTTCCATTCCTTTGTAATGAGAGAACATTTGAGTGATTGGAATGATCACCAATCCGAGCGATGGGATGATCTGCTTTTGGCCAATACTTGGCCACTTATGTACAGTGTATACAAATGGAGTCAGAAAATTTGAATAAAGAGAATTCCTGCATGCTGACCCCGGACCTGTCCTGCCTCGTCCTTTCCAAATTCCATGAATGCTGCACAAATAGTGCAACAACACATTGCAAGGCTCTGCCCCACAGCTGCAGCTAGGGCATGGAGCCCCTGAGCTGATGAGGAGAAATGCAGGTGACACAGTCACTCTGGAACTGTAGCAGCAGGTGATATTGAGTTGCTGAAGAGCTCCTCAGGCTTGCTGAAAACCAAATTCTGCTTTGGTCAGAGTAAGGACAAGAGATTTGCTGTTCTTCTCTCTGATGCTTTAGCATCCTGACAATGATTTTGTTAAAATTGTGTTTGGGTATTTTAGCCAGCGTGTTTTGAAAGATTTTGAGTTACTTTTAGCTATCCAGAAAATGCACTTTGCTTAGCAATACTATCTTTCTGCCTGTCTGTCCTTCACTTTATCTTACTAATGCATGACAGATAATTCTCAAGGAAATAAAATCTTCATGAATTAAGTGAAAATAGACAAACATGTAAAAGAAGAGACACTGCTTATCTCACTGATGGGATCATTCTGTTAATTAATGCCATCCTAAGATACCAGAGAATACATATAGGAGGAAGATATTATAAATTAAAGCCACAGAAAAATAAAATCCTTAAGTTCAGCTACCTGTTATGTGAAATTTTAGATTGCAGTCAGGTCATCATGATGTTGACAGAAGCAGAGGCATTCCATTTTGCAGGATTTCTCTAGAACCTGATGCTTGACAGAGCTGCACTTTTTGGCAACTAGCTGTGTTAATGATCTTCTAACATGAGCTCACTCCATGCTCTCTCAGTCTTGTAACTGGAAATTGCCATTAAATGGAATTAGGTGATTGCTAAGGCTAAGTGCAATGTGGTGTAAAATATCCTTGTTATTACAATGTTGGTTTTGAGGTTACATCTCAAGTCTTTGGCAACAAGCCTGATGTGCTGCATAAACAAATGTAATATTCATAGAAAACACACAATGTCTTCTCTCAGGATCAGCCTGTCAACACACGAGCAAAAGTCAGGTAAACATAATTCAAAAGTAACCTGATCTGTTGTACAGTAGTGCTGCTCTATCCCACTAAATCTATGAAATACTATAGCTGCCAAAAAAGGGCCTTCACACAATGAAAGAGGGATATTTCATTGCATTTACTATTTTCTAGGAGAAGGATTTGTATCAGAGATGTTTGATTGTGCATAGGGACTGTGGAGGAAGAGATTTATACACAACAGACCTCTCCACAGTAACTTGTTTGTGTACCCATGTCTAAAACATACAATAATTGATGTTATTCTAGCTTCAAAAAGGTACTTCCTCAGAAGGTGTTACCATTCAGCAAGACTGAATTTTCAGTGTCATTCTTGCAGTTCATAAATGTTCTTGGATGTTGCATAGCCCTTGTGCTTGTGGCACCAAAGGGTGTTAGCACATTGTTTCTCTTTGCAGAGACACTTCATGATGCTTTTGTTTCCTATACAAGCACAGTTAATTTTACTCTAAAAATTTGTTGTTGGCTTGCCTGTCATGTGAATTCTGTCTCGGAGGGTTGGCATGCTTCACAGATTATCTGTATTGAGAAGGTTTTGTATACTGGAGATAAAGCTGGTGAGTCATGAATTATGGTCCTTCACTTACACTAGTGTGACACGATTTCCAGTTTTATCCAGAAAATACAGACAGTGATTCTAATTTCAGAAAAGAATAAAGAAACTACAGCAGAAATATTCAAGCCCCTGTGGCAATACCCATGTATATAGTGCCATGGAATTCTGAGCCAAGCTGAGGCAGATTTGAAACACATTGTGAGAATTTAGTGTATGCTGTTTTCAGTTAAGCATAAGGGGTTCATCAAAAATATAATAAATAAACAAACAAAAAACCCAAAAACAAAACAAAACAAAAAACAAAAACAAAAACAAAAAAAATGAACCTACATAGGTTTTCCTTAGCTATCATAAGCTGCCCTGCCACAACCATATCAATGAAACCTGTGGTAGTCATGTAATCATAGTCATAGAATCATAGAATGGCCTGGGATGGAAGGGATCAAAAAGATGATCTGGTTCCAATCTCCCTGCCATGGGCAGAGACACCTTCCACTATATTAGGTAGCTCAGTGCCCCATCCAACCTGGCCTTGAACACCTCAAATGATGACATTCATTACTTTTCTGGGCAACCTGTTCCAGTGCCTCACTGCCCTCACAGTAAAGAATTTCTTCTTAATGTCTAATCTAAACCTAGTCTCTCAGTTTGAAGCCTTTCTCCCTTGCCCTGTCACTATATACTCTTGTAAATAGTCCCTCTCTGTCTTTCTGGTATGCCTTCAGCCTTGTAGGTCCTCCAGCCCTCTGATTCGCTTCATGACATCTTCTGGACTCACTCCAACAGGTCTAAACAGTTCTTATGTTGGGAAGGCCAGACTGGGATGCAGCATTCCAGCTGGGGTCCCACAGGAGTGGAGTAGAGGGAGAGAATCACCTCCTCTGACCTGTTGGTCACACTTATTTTGATGCATTTTGATGGTTTTCTTGGCTGCAAGCACACACTGCCAGGTCATGTTGAGTCATTGACCAGCATCCCCAAATCTTTCTCCAGCTCAGTATTTAAAGCAGATAAGTAGATAATACAGTACTCAGCCTTCACAAAGGAGATTATTTCTTGATATTTGACAGCATAGATAGCATGACAGTCAAGAGCTTCTGTCTAAATTTTCATCAAAACAAGTGAATCTTCAGTAGAACCCTGAAAATTATACCTTTGCAACACACACATGTACCTTCCCGACAAAACAGAAATGTGAAAATTGTTAGAATTTTCTTATAAGCTAAAATTTGCACATAATGTCAGCTATATTATAATAGATTTCATTGTCTGGATGTAGTATATCAAGCAAATTTCAAAGTCACCTTTGCATTTTCAATCATGATTGCTAATATGTAGATAAATACATAATAATTTAAATATTACAATCTTCTTTTTAAATATAGAAAAAAAACTGATTTGAATTAAGTTTCTGAAATCTGCATTAATTTCTAAATTCTTGCATTTTTTAATCCACTCAATGTGCAATAAACTTCCTTAAGTTTATACCCACTTAATTTTTATAGGGAACTGAGTGATAAAGAGGTCAGGTGAAGTCAATTGATGGAATGTGCTAGAGCAGACCATTATAGTCACCTTGTTGAGAAGCAGCATTCTTACCAGCCCAGAGAGAGGTCAAAGGGTCCCAGGAGAAAGAATTCTCTCTCTAAGCTGATACTTTTTTAGTCTTTATTTTTCAATTTGTCATTGACTCAGTTCATAACACTTGCAACAATCCTGTGTCTTTCCAGTACCAGTTTGGCTTACAAACAGCAAGATAATATTAAAAAAAAGGACCTTGTTTTAGATTTGCTGTTTCCAAAGTTTTATCTGAAACCATAATATTTAAAAATATTACACAGAAATATTTAGAAATACAATTATTTCAGTGAGAAACACAGGATCTTCCCATGAGCATGTCCAATGCTGTTTGAACTACTGATATCCTTTATCTGACTGTCTCCCATGTCTTGCTACTTTTAAGGGTTGAACCTCACTCTGAATTGTGTGTACATGTCTTTAAAAAAATTTATTGTAGCTGAGGAAATTATGTACTCAAAGGAAAAAGGGCTAAGGAAGGTAAGATGATTTTGCAAGCTAAATGACAGGATTTGCAATCTCCTTGCAATAAGTCACAAACAGGATATAAGTTTACTGTCTTGCTTCTTAGATATACATGCCTGTCTTTGGAAGTTCAGCTTTGTGACTTTCTGCTTATAGCTAACTGTCATTAATGACTGACTGATTAATTCTCTATCCAGACTATAGAAAATTTATTTAAACTTTCTGGATATTTTAAGCATTTGAATATATTTATATCAATAGATGTTGTCAAGGAAAAGAGTAGTTTTGTCTTAAAAACTCTGTGGATGTATATTTAGGAAGTCAAATGTGTGTTATCAAGATTTTGTGATTTTATAGTACATGGAATTGAATCAAGATCTCCAAAAACATCTCACATTTACTGGATTAAAGTAGGCTTTGTAGTAACAGACAATTAAAACAGTCTATGCAGGTTCATACATTCCAGATTTGCCCCATCCAGTTTTCAGTCTATCCCAGATACCCCAGAGCATCCCTGATTTTTTAGGTGTTGTTAATAGCGACCTTGTAGGTATTTCATGTCTTGGAGTCAGCTGAGCCAAGCTAGTCAGCTGAAAGCCAAGGATGAAGCTCACACCAGCCTACTCCTACTGACAACTATATAACTGCTATCAGTACATTTTTGTTTGCAGCACAAATGGGAAAACTTATCATTGTTGCACGTAACTTTTTAATGTGCTGTAGCACAGAGACTGAATAATTGTCATATCTAAAGAATGAGGTTTTAGTACAATTCTTCAGTAAAACCCAACTACCCAAGAAATAAGTTCCAATGGAATTTTCATATAAAAACAACATGAAAGGAAATAATCCCTGTAAATTCTAAAGAGCCACTGTTACTTAACTTAGCTAAAATCTGTCTTTCTCTGGATAATTTCCTGGTGCAATGAGAAGCAACAAACATAGTCCAGAAATAAATAAAACAATTAACTGGTTTGTAATTACTTTTTGTAGACCATTGTATGTGGCCAAGAACAGAGTCTGTCCATAACAGAAAAAATTCTCAAGTCCAAATAATTTGATTCTGATCTCACATTCAGGAAAATTGATGTGCTTATATATTAAGATTGTGTATATTCGCAAAAGGAAACACTATTGATAAAAATATTTGCAACAGTTATGCTAAATATTCTAGTTCCTAAAATACAATATTTCTACGTGAACAAAACTGAACTAATTTGAAAAACTTTTCTCAGCCTTAACTTGCATAGGGAAATAAAAATGCACACAAAGATATCAAATGAGATTTTTTTCTTTCTGTGTCGTTCCATAAAATTTCACAATTTAAATCATGACTACATCTTTTTCCCACACTTCATTATGCCCTTGCTCACCAATGATTTCTATTTAAAACTCAAGAGTTATTTTAAAAAATTTAGATAAAGTCAATACAGCCTTCAACCTTAGAAAATGACACATAATCTTAATGCCGTGTAAAAATCACCGATTTAAATGTGGCTATAATTAGACCTCTGTTATTTTTAAGTTTCATATTAAGTAGAAGAGTGTATTGATTATCAGTGAAAAACAATGGAAGATGCTTGAGTCAATTATGAAATTCATCAAAATGAACTGCTTTTGCATTATAGTAAAAATTTACATATTTTGTCACACACACAGTACTGTGTGCTGATCTTCAACTTGCAGATCATTAATAGTCACTGTAAAAAAATTATGCCTTTTTTTGTTTGTTTATATTTGGCCTTTTTAAAAAGTTCTTGAATCTTCCTTGTCCTAGTGCTAGTGAAAATGACGGGCAGCAGTACACACCAATATTAGATGCTGCTACCTAATAATTTCTGAAATTGTTCTCCCTTCTCCGTTCTCCCTTGATCAATGTTAATGAGTGCAAAAAACTGAAACTAGCTAAATGTGGCAAATCAGAACAGATGAAGAGCAATAACTGAATGCTTACCTTTTATTTCCCCTCACAAATGACAGCAGAACAGAAAGCTACTGATTCCTGATTTATGTGTCGGATAGGGACTACCTGATGACTTAGTGCTCAGTTGGTGTCTAAGTTTATAAACCTATTAAACAATCTACAGGACCTATACAAGACCCATATACTTAGAACTTGTGTCTCTCTCTCCAAACCCTTTCTGTTATCCCCACCTGCCTTCCATGACACTGCTGCTCCATTAGGAAGCAGGTTTTGATTCAGAGAGATGTCCTACCCTGCAGATTCCAATGCTGAGCCAAAGCACCTTGGGCTGGCTGTGAAGCCTATGCAGTGTATCCAACCTCATATGTGGGAATCCTGGAGGGAACCTCCACTGAGGACTTAGTTACAGAGACACATATGCTTTACACATAAATGTCACCAATAAAAACCTTGCTCTTTTTTTTTAATATATTTTTCTATATGTCAGGGGACTTTTATTGCTAGCTGAATATACATTATTTTCTCCCTTACCACATAGGTGCGTGTGACAGATTTAATCAGACCCATAGAATCTAAGTTAGCACTCTTGATTTTATTTTTTAAATTAATTTTCTGCTTTTGAGATTTTTTGGAAATAAATACCTTCATATCTGGAAATTGTTGCTTACTATTGCTAATAGTTACTGATTTGAAGGCAGTTTCTTACTTGTTGGAAACAAAAAGAGGAAGGCCCTTTCAAAGAATGTGCTATGTCTAAACACTGTTCACATAGCCCTAATTACACTTGCTATGAAAAAACGTGTAGATGCTGATTGTACAGAAATCTGATATAGATTTTCTAGATCAAAGTTCTCAACCTCTTAAGCATTCCTATGGTCCTTGTATCACTTTAATGAGCTTCCTTGTGGAATTGACTTTACTGTGTCTAATAACACTAAGGAGCTGGGATGCAGCAGGTCCAGAGAAATGCTGCCATTTTTTGTAATCTGCATGTATTCTGTGTCGATCCAGCCTTTCATGCCTACAGAAGAGGTAATAATTCAACACTCTACTGGCCATGCAAAGCATAAAGGTAAGGATAGGGGATTTTGCACTGACAACAAAATAATTTATTTTTCTTTCATTTGGCACTGTCTGCTGTACCCATGTATGCATTTCTCTGTATGCATAACAGAACACACAGATCTTTAGGAGAATAAGGAATTCTAAATCACTGGATCATTAAAACAGCATCTCTCAGACATGATGTCTGTTTCATATGCTTCAAAGCATAACATAGTATAAACTTCGATATAACCTTTCATACAGTTTTACAGAATAAATTTGTATTAATTAACCAGTGCATAAATGAAATTCATTCCACAGTACTGTGGCCAAGGACAATAGATTTACAGCAGTGATTCATTCAACTTTCAAACCCCCTCCCCACCCAAAAAACCCCAAGCCTATAAAAGAGAGTTGGAATACTACTTGAATTAAGAATTTTCAGCATCATTTTAAAAAAGTAATCTTACAGACTGGTTCTCAAGAAAGGTCTTTGTCTATTCCATGCTACAGCCTCAACAGGAAGGATTTCAGACTCTTTTTCCTGGGGAAAATCTGAAGCAGACAATGCCCTGTGATCGCTGAGCTCACCAGAGTCATCAAAAACAATCTGAGAATCTTAAAGGTCACAGTGGGTGCCCCCTTTTGATTTCCATTTATTATTATAACACTTAGGGGGAAAAAAAATCAAGCAATTTTTCATGTGGTATTGAAGTGTCCAATACACACATTGAAAGCTCTTCTTCCTGCTTTACCAAGGGTCCTGCTAAGCTTCAGTTTTCATGCCTTGCCACTTATTGTCAGACTTTCTTAAAATAACAAGGAGGGATTCAGAGAGTGGCAGCAGGCTGTCAATAGCACTTCAGTTTGCCATCTTCTACAATAATTTAGGAAGCTGATAAAGTAACAGTTGTAACAACCTTAATAGTCCTCTGGTCATCATATGTGCAAAATAATGAAGGTTATTAAATGTAGCTTGACTTTCCCAGGAAGTGTCTATTAAAAAACTATTCTATTTGTTTTTTATTTTTCTTTAGAAAAAGATCCTCAAAGAGTTATTACCTGATATTTTGCTTGGCTGAAGACATACAGAATTCCCTTTGGTAAGGACTGATTTATTTTATTTTCTAGGCATACTGGGACATTTTTGTATTGAATATTCAGTAGCTGCTAGTATTTTATACGTTTTTACCAAAGTTTAAACCTCCTTAAATGAAACCCAAAATTGTAGCTGCATAACTGAAAGTCAGCTAGTAGACAAAAACCCACCAAAGAAATATAACCAAAAAATCTCAGGCCTGAGGAGAAACTGAGATTTTTATTGGTTTTAAAGTTGTTTATGCCAATCTAAATTAAGACTAATTCTACAGATTTCAGTGGACTTTAAATGATATAAAATAAGCATTACATCAAAAGAGTGTCAATATTTAAAGTAATCAGCTCCTGAATTGGAGCTAAAAGTCTGTGATGGCTGAAAAGATCATTCATTCATTCAGTTTCATGTTTCATTAAATAAAAGAATGTCTGGTTCCCACAAATATTTATGGTATGACTGGTCTTGAAATATTCTTGTTGTTCTCTGTTCAGGAAAAGATTTAGTCGATTTTTTCTGGTGTGCCCAGCTGAGTCCCCAGGTCAGTAATGATGCCACCCACAAAGTCCTTTCACCTTTGTGGACTACAGTCAGCCCAGCTCTGGTTTTCTCCTGACCTAAAATGCTGAATTTTGGGGTATTTCCTGACTCTTGCCAGCACAAAGATGAACGTTGTGTATTGCAATGGAAAGGTATCCAGTAGTGGTCACAGATTCACAGCCACCATCTCACTTGCAGCCCTTGTTAGAGGAAAAGAAAAAACCCTGGAAAGAAGTGGTAGCTATTAATCATCCATTCCTGCAAAATAAAGTCACAGATCTGCTGTCCCCAAGATTAATTAAGAATGGTTTGCATATTTCTGCATAATAAAAAGGACAGTTGTACTTTATTTTGGTATGGGTTCAAGTCCTTACTCCAAGTAAATATGTGTAAACATTTATATTTCAGATTTCTGGACATATTTTTATTTTTCATACTTTATATTGTATATTTTTTGTAAGTATAACGACCCTCAGAGGTGGAGTGGGAATCTATTTAGCTTTATGTTTAATCCAGTCTTTCCTACAGGTAAGCAGAAGTTATTTCTGGAATTGCTCCTCCTGGCTTACTCATATACAATACTCTACTATATTTCCTATGGTCTCAAACGATTTTCCAGATTTTCTGGCACTCCACAGTGTTGTTTTAATGCTGTTGGCAAATTCTTCTCAGATGGTCCCTTCTGTTTCTAAGTCTTTAAAATAAATTAATTTTCTTGTAAAAATGATCCAGTTTGTCCTGTGATATCCTATTTATAAATATACATCTTTCTCTTCAATTTTAACAGTAACATTTGTTATAGCAGATTACCATGAACTAAACTGAAAGATGCTTTATGTGTACTAATAAGGCCTAGAAAATTTCTGATTGTATATTTAGCAGTCAAGGCCTAATTCTAGTTAACTCATGGTAAGGTCAGTGATAAATATATAAGGAAGACTAAAACGGTACATATAATTCTAGTGCTCTTATGTTGAACTACAGCTGAAAATTAATTAAAATAAAATATTAGTGGGTAGGGTGGTGTAAATATTATGTAATGTGTGTAAAATATGTAGCCCTTTATTATGGTATTTTTCTGATTGGCTTTGATTCTATATTCAGCCTTTCTGGACTGATAAACAAAAGGCACATTGACTGCCATGCATTAAAAATACTCATCTTTGCCACAGAAACAACCTGGTATACCCTGGTGTGTGTCTTTGGAGACATATGACCCCAGACATATTTTGGATGGATCAGCAAATTATCAGTAGAATAAGAGAAGCGGTAACGTAGAACCACCAGCTTATCAATTGCTAGTTCAGATTTGGCTAAGTCATGTCCGATGGCTTCAATTTCATGACTATATGATCTGACCTGTTCAAAGTCCTTCAGACAATTTGTTGCTGATTGCAATCCAGGTCCCGGTGGAGCTTGTCCAAGTCACAACAGAGATCGCTCTAATTGACATTAAGTGTCAGTTTCCTTGGCAGGAGTGGATGGCAGGTCAAGGATTAACTACAGCGTGAAGACTGAATTCCTTTCACAAGAAACAGTGCTGACAAAGGATACTTTGAGAACTTCAGAGAAAGTCTCATCTTTCAGCTGTTGTGAAAGATTAGATCATTTATATCAACAATATGTTGATGTTTACCACATGGTCCATCCAGGAATACATTACAATTTAGGAGATAAAATAACCTGTCCTTTATACACAATGGTATTTTCTGATTTTGAATCGATTTTTTTAACTGTGGTGCTCCCCCAAAAACTATTTTCGCAGTTTTTTTTTATTTCAAATGTTTTCTCTGAAATATGTCTTAAGGTTTTTTTTTTCTCATTTACTAGAATCTTGGAAGTCACATTATGGGGATTGTCACAGTATGTTTTGTACAATACTTTTGTACTTTCATCTAAACATGTATTATATTGAAGATATTTATTGACTTTGAAGATCCCATGTATATATTGTCACATTCTATATAAGTTCTTATATTTTGCAATTTAATTAATGATTAGCTGTGTTGTTACTGTTTTCTCATAACGTAACATATCCTACATAAGGCATTGTGAAATCAGAAACCCAGAAATCATTAAATATCATTAAAATTGAGATATTTTGAAATAAAATGTAAAACTTTTTTTTTAATTCATTTAACTTAATTTTTTGTGTATGTGCCTTTCTCAGATAGTGGGTCATCCTTCCAATTTTTTCATCTCTTGGAAGGTCAGACATTAATCCATTCCTTTAAGAGAATTGTTCTTTCTGTTTGTTCCTGTGCCTGAAGAATGCAGGTGACTAACCAAAAATGCAGGTGATCATCAAAAAATTACTAAAAATTGCCATCTGTTGCTCAAAAAGTTATAGTAAGAATATTATAGAAACATTTTTTAACTGTTTGCTTTTTCTAACTGGCTACTTTTTGTTGTCTCTTTATTGCCACGGGTCACTTAAGTTCCCAGAATCTGTGACTGCCTCTGCTAAGATGGTATAAGCAAAACACATCCTTGAAGAAAATGACATAGACATTCTATGTGATAAATTATTTATTTAAAAAAACATAATATTTTTACAGTAGTCAGAGAATCACAGCAACATATATACATTTATTTGCATGTTTACTGGTTCTTTCATTTCTGCCCAGCCCTCAGCCCTTTCTTGTCTTCCCACTTGTGACTTTCAGACCAGGTACAATAGATTTTCCAGTTCTTTATTTCTTGCTTGAAAGCTTGACACTTCCTTACAGTATACAAGTTTTCTTGGCATGTATTCCTGTGCAAAATGAGCTGGAGGCTTTTTTTCAAATGGATAGTTGCAATTAAATTGTCATGTGAGTGCTTCACTGAAAAATGAGACTTTTGCAGGTAAAATATGGACTAATTCCCCCAACTTCTGTAATCATAGGACTTTATAAAGATGTGTTGAGAGTTTAAAGAGGAAGAGAAGGACACATAAAAATGTGTTGGAAGCAGGGAAGCTGCAAGAAGAAAATTTTTAAATTTCTAAAGCCCTTTTCTGGCTGCTTTGCATCTGCATATTTTCAAAAACATCATGTAACTGTACCTTCTTTGTGCTCTGAGTACAATGGGTCAAAGAAATTCTTGATGTAATGACACTTAAGTAAAGAAAATTATATACAAGTTGAGCTCAGCACATTTTTTGTTATTCCAATACTATTCCCTCCTATTCTATTTGCAACTCAACACTTTCTGATAATTTTTAAAATATTGTTACTAGAATACATAAATATCAGAAAAATAAAGCACATTTTTATTATTATACTTCATAACTCTTATCTCAAACTTTCTTCACATTCATATTGAGATCAAATTTAAGTTCAATCATTCCTCAGATGAAGAAAAGACAGAATCAAGCAAGTATGAAAAAAACCCTGAAATGAAGCCTATAAACATTTTTTAAAGGTATAGAAGAACCTCCATATAACGTAGATAACCAAACTAAAGAAAGTTCAGGTAAGAGTGCCACTGTGCAGCAAAAGGATATAGAGTACGTTTGGTATTAGTGCAGAGAGGGAGAGAGTCTCCAGTACCTGAGCTAACAGTTTTATAATCACATTTTTTATGTTTATCTGCAGGCATCCTAGAGGTAGAATGTCAGTGAATACCTCTTAAAAGCTAAACCTCAATTTTTTTTTTGCCTAGTTTCCTTAGAAATATTTAATTTTTACACTCATCAAAACTGAAAAAATATGGGAAATTATGAATTTCGTCAGACCTTTCAGAGAAACCTGTGGGTTTCACATTTCAGCTCTTCCACCCTTCGGCTTGTATCACACCATACTCTCCTCTTGTTAAGCAGAGCCCAGCCTCTTTGACAGAGTTCCCTGTGAATTTCAGCCTTAGCCTTTAGCACATTTCTTTTCCACAGTAAGAAGAAAAAGACAGCTTCTTGGTCTACAGGCATCTCAAAAAGTCTTATAGATTTATATTTTCATTTTTCTTATACCAAGGTTTGAAAGGCTAAGGATTAATTTCAATGCAGAGAACTTAAGGCTTGAAGATTTTCTGTGCTACAGAGTGCCAGGGATGAATATCCTTAAGCAATCCTCAGAGATTTTCAAACATTTAATTCTAAATGCTTATACTTTTGTAACATACTTTATTATAATCCTTTTTCATAGTACTGCTCAGAAGAAATGGCACTAGTTTGTTACTACATCCATTTGAAATACAATAGCCTGTATTTTCAATAGGTAAATTTTGATGTAAGAGGAAATCTACTTTTCCAGGAATTTTTGTTTCTCTTCACTATAGTATCTTGCTGCATATGGTAGAGAAGCAGAAAAAACCTAAGCAGACTGCTCTATTTTTTAAATTATTTTATATTTCTTGATTTTCAACATGAGTGCCACCATTCATTATTTTCCTTTTATGTTAAAGTATTTCAATTTAAATTCTTGCAGTAAATACCTGGACTCTAGGAAGGCACCTGGACACTTTCCTGAAGAGAATTTGTTTTTCTTACTCCGTTTTATTTTTCTTGATACCACTAAATCTGTGCAATTTCAAACACCCTGTGGTCCATTACTCTTGGGACGTACACAAATTCCACTCCATCCTTCTGGCTGCTTGAAATGAGACTCCATGTGAGGAAATCTTCTCTCTAATTCCCACACTCAAGCAGAATGTGAAATGGGAGTTTGACTTCTTCCTGACCCACACTGCTCATGCTGTTCTTCATAAATTGTGTTATTATTTCTAGACCAGTTGTAATTATATTTTCATTGGCCTTCTTCATATATGTTTTGTTTCCACATAGTCCACAATTTGGTCTGTTGGCTTACCTTCTCATGTAAAAAGAGAACACTACACTGGTTCTTGTATCCTCAACCAAACCTCCACGGATTTCTCTATCAATGGATAGACCCTAAGAATCTCCTCTTGGGATACTTCATATCGTAACTAATCTATTATTTGAAGCAAGCCTGTCAGACCTCTAATTTTTCACTTCTGACCTAACAAGTCGTTATTAGGTGATATGATGTATTGACCTAGAAAATAGCAGCAATGCTTTGTCAACTTTTAATAAATTTTAATATATCTGGATCCCAGTGTTGCACTCATGAACTCTCCTCTCTGTGCCAACTTTCAACAGGATGCTGAGGCTGCTTTGCGTTACAGGGCGACAGCAGCGTCCTGTGGAAAGATAAGAGGGTTAGCTTTTGCAGACTGTAGGTTTTCATGTCACAGAATATTGAGAAACATTAATCCTGCTCACTTGAAAGAAACCATTCCTCTAATCTGCATCTGTGTCATGTCAAGATTTTTTATATTTTTTTTAAACTTTTGGCAAAAAAAACCAGCAACAAAAAAATTTTAAAAAGGGCTTGATTTACAAGGTTTCCTACAGCGGTTACTATCAGCCTGAAAATCCAAGATACAGAAAGGAGTAATTTTCATGTCCTGATAGTATTTTAACTCTCTAATTTAAAATAACTTCATAATTAGGTTAAAATGTGTTTTCTGGTTTTATATTTAGCAATGGGTCTAAACCACAAACGTGGGGGTTTTTTAACTTTCTATCTAGATTACCTCTTAAAAATTCTACTTATTAGAATTTCTTACTCTCTTTTAACTGTTACAAGTTTTTTTCCAAAGTAAATCCTCAGACCACTCACATGACATTTCTCTTGACTTCTTGTTCTAAATTGCTGTGTATCTTTGCTTTTCCTGCTGTTAGAATAGCTGACAAATTTGACTCCAAAATGCACTTCAGTGATACACGAGGGAATGTTCCCATGAACTGGATTATGTTGTATTCCACTATAAACTTGGCTCAAGAATTTGAATGCAAATCCAAATCTTTCCTACAGCTTAACAAGTTCATGCAAAAAGTAGGAAAGAAAGATAACAAAAGACAACTTTGTAATGATGTAACAGAACTGTTTGGGAGGATTTAAAAAAAAAAAAAGTTCTACTCACCGGTCTGGCCAATGTGTAAATCAGTAGTCATTTGGGTATAGGTCTGCCACACGTAGCTTGCATTTTCACCAGAATGGGCTCATTGCAAGCAGCTATTCTCATTTTTATTATTTTTTTGTTACTACAACATTTTTTTAATAACATGTAGTGAATATGTTTGACATATTTTGGTCTTTCTACAAAATATTTTATTAATTATGTATTATTTGGATTGATAGATTCTTGCAGGTTAAGGATGTAGTTGGAAAAGATAATCCCAAGAGTCATCTGTTCTGTGGAAAATTTATAAAAAGTAGAATGAAATTTCTAATTTTCAAATTTATTTCAGAGAGATCAAAAATACCACCTGTCATCATGGTCGAATCATATTTACTGAGAGTGCAAGTATTATCTTAAATGTAGAAAAATGCAGCAATGGCCAATAAGTTATGGACAGTAATCCCGACTGTGGAGTGAACTGAGGTGATTTCTGAACACACTTAAATTCTGCCTGGTGGATGAATCACCTTTCAGATCTGTGGCTTTAAAAATTCAAATAGAATTCTGAAGAAACTACCCCAAAGCAAACCCTGCAATGTCCAAGGCCTTGCTTGCATGTATAGCCTTACAGTGAATTGGAGAACGAAAGCCCAGGGGAGGACTAGTGGTCAGAAAAGAGAATTTATGTCCAAATTCAACAGACTGCCATTGATTCCCATGAACATTGGTTGACAATTTGCATGTGTTTTGGTCATCCACCTAGGGACATTAGTGTGTGTCTGTTTTTTATTTAACATTTTGTCTCCAGTATTCTTTCTTGCAGTTGACGGATAATTACCGAAAAGTGAATAAATTCAATTATGTAACAGGCATCTGGTGGAATGAGAAGTGCCTCAATTAAATAACTTCTGTCAATAAAACTCTATTGGTCTGAAATCTAAATAATCTGTAGAGGAAGAAAAATGCAGTGAAACACAGCTAGTTGAAAAGTTAATCCCAGCAGCTTCTTATTAATCAGAATTTTATGAAAGCAACATTATTTAATCTTACTGTTTGATTGATGTACAGCAACACATCAGATGGACAGAGAAACAGTGTAAAGAATAAACAGCTATTTTTCTCGGATATGCAAAGCAATTGCAATGGTCCCCTTAAATACTGCACTGTGAAGAGTTAATTAAAAAAATCTGGTCAAGGTAGAATAGTGAGGCATGGCCCTCTCTGGTAGGGAAAGCAGTAGATCCATTAATATGACAGCTTAATGTTCAAGTTAACATCTCATTCCAACATATTCTGCCCCGTTTCTGTCTATGCATAAAGAACAGACAAAGATTTATTGCTCACTGTTCTCTTTGTTGGAAGAAGTGAATTTAACTAACCAGCAAAGTGAGTGGACAGAATTCTACGCCTTACTGTTTTGCGCGGATGAGTCAAGGGGCCATCAGAAATTTTTCTCTGTCTATTCTCATCCATGAATCTCATAAATTTATCCTGGTTTCTGATTGTAATTGTTTATTGATTATCTTCAGAAAAATAATTCAAAAACTGAGCTGAATTCCACTACACTATTTCCATCAATGCCTCAAAAATAAGAAAAAACTATTAATTTGTCCCAAAGTTTTCTCTTTGGCTAATTTCTACGAAAGCTTTCACTATGTTTGCAAAATAGTTATGCAGCAAAATGCTCTTCCTGTTGCTGCACAGTAGAGCCCATCTTTTAGTCAGACAAGATTGATAGAAAACATTTGGAAAATACTGCTATTGCCATTTTTCAGGTAGAAAGCTGAGGCAAAGAAATATTAAATTTCTTGCCCAGGAGGAATCCTGTAGTAGAGTCAAGAACAGATACTTTTGGAAAATACTTTGTATATGTTTTTCTTCTGCAAAAAAATGTATTCTCATTGTAAACTGAAGAAGTTTTACTCTGCATTGTGGTACTACAAAGCACCATACTCAAACAGTTTTGAGTGCAAACAATAATTATATTTGAGGAGACTCGAAGAAGGAAGACATTGTTATGAAGTACGATTTCAGTAAGTTCTGGCCAAATGTTAGAGTAATATATATCCATATCAGTCTCATGATTGAACAGATACACCACAGCGTTTCCCAGTTAAGAGTAGGCTGAAATTTGACTACTGCAGTGAACAATACACTAGGAAAACCATGCTTTGACAATAAGACCTATTTGATTGGTTCTACCTTCCTCAAGAAATGTGGACTCCTAACAATATGTTTCCTGCTGTATTTGTAGTAATTTGACCAGTTCTTATTCATAAGTGATAAAATCCAAAATAGCAGATGCAGACATAACAGAATATTAGGGAAAAGAAAAAGAAAAAAAAAACAACAAAACCTAAAAACAATGTCTTGGAATTTTACAGTGAGTGATGCTATACTTTAAAATAGAACTAACAATTTGTATTGATAAAATGACAGAAAATGCAAACACAGATTCTCAAAAGCGAATGACAACTTGTCCTTGAACATTTGTTACAGGTCAATACTTATGTCTTGCAGCTTTTACAGCATCTCTTTAAAAAGGATTTCACTGTGACTTCCCTGTCAATTGATCATGAGGTCATTTGGTCAGAAAGAGATTGTCCCACCATCATATGTATGTCTGTACTTAATTGTATGCCCAGTTACACACTAGAGCGAAGTACATTAAAGAAAGCATTTATTAACTTAGAGAGTGATCTATTATGTTAATGGATTCACTTCTGGTCATGCAAAAGAGATTATAAATTAATAAATCATAGCAAATGTGTTCTCTTGTTAAAAAAAAAATGTGGCTAGTATTTAGTGCATGGTCTTTATTGCTCCAATTAAAAGAATAGCCATTCCAGGCTGGCCTGAACTGGATAGCCTTTCTGCTTTAACAGTCAGCCAACTCTAGCATAAACTAAACAGATCTATTATTGTCACGAATTCAGTTTGGAATTTTTTTTGTTTGTTAAGATTTTAGAATAAAAGTGTTTTTATTAAAAAGGGTAGAATAAATGGATTATTTCTAATGTTTCACTGCTTTAGACGTTATTGTTCAGACAGTAAAGGGTGGGCCTGGAAAAGAACCACAGCAAAGATGTCCTCATAAATCACACAGTTGGTTTTGGATTGGGTTTTGGCAGCTAAAAAAGCAAAAACTGCAGCTAGTAATCCTCTTTCATTAAAGAATGATAAGAGTTTTGCTTCAAACCAGAAATATTGCTGGTTAATTTAATTTAGCCAAAAAAACCGTCATAGTCCTGAAAAGTGATATGAAAAGGAACCACATTCAACAAAAATATTGGTTCAAATCCTTCACAGTGGAATTAACACAGAGAAACTTTGGACACAAATTATCCCTAATTTATGAGGGTACACCATATGTATGGGTGTTGGCAGCCTGACCATTTGCAATAGAGTCAAGTGCTTTGGAACACCTAACAAGTACAGCTTGTGACATAATGAGATAACATTTGTGATTTGTTTGCTTGAATGTGCACACTGGCACGTAGCTTCGAGATACCCATGGCACACGTACCTGAAGGATAGCCCTTTCAAAATCTGAGGTCATACATGTAGATGACTGCCATGCAATTTTCAGGCGTTGGAGGGGAACAAATGGAAGTACTCTAGAACTTTATGTGGCTACTGAGTCTCTGTAATGTTTCCCAGCTGTTCCCTCTCCAAAGAGAGGGCACGACTCAAAAGAGGAGGCAACCTTCAAAGATGTCTTTTCAAAAAGGTATCCTTACCTCACTACTCCACAAAAATCTTACACATTCTGAAAGAAAACCCTTAATCAAAATCCCAAGGAAAACAATGATCTTAGTCCTTGGTCCAAACACCATGCAATACAGAAATATTTTAATGTTAGGCTAGAAGCATTTCTGAGCCAAGCTGTTAAATTTTGAGAGTGTTTAGAATTTTAGTGTAGCTCACTCTGTGACCGTGGTCCCTGGCCTGGGTCCAGACCAAAGCTCCAGACCACGTACCTGGGAAAGCAGACAATCCTGTTGCAGCTCTGCACTTCACGTGTCAGGATTTTATTTTTTTAATGAAAACCTTAGCTAAGTTAGGACAAATTTAAGACTAAATTTAAAAACATTTGCACAATCTACAACTAGAATATAGACATGACTGACGAGCACAAGCATCCTTTGAGAACACGATAAAGTTACAAGATGGAGTCAGTTTTTGATGCTATACGATTGTTCCACTGAAAAATATTGGTACTCTGAAGTGTCTATTCTTTTCTCCAGAACATATTTTTATTCCTGCTATAATTTCACAGGACTGTATCTCAGGCTCTTCTAGGTTATGTGTGGTTGTTGTTGTTATTTTGTTAAGGGGTGAAGGTGAGAAGGGAATTTCCAACCAAAAACGAGAAGCAGAGCAACAACGATGATGGCTGGGCTGCAGAAGTAAGAATAGTTTTATTTTATATCCTGCCTCTTCCTTTATGCCTACTGTTATGAAACAAAATGACAACTGCCCCATGATTTAAGAACAAAGTGAAAATACCTCCTATAATTTTAATTACATTGGAACCTGCTGAATGCTTGATAGATTCATTCTGCTCTTTGCAAACATAGTGTAATATGTCAAAATTAAACTCACAGTTTTCTATGGTTTTACTTTCATCGTGCCTAATAATTGGTCAGAAACTGAAACAATGTCAAAGACAAAATTTGTATTCCTCTACAGATGGTACAGCTACACCTTAAAAAGCAGCTAATGAAGTATTTTAAACATTGAAGATAAATTTGATGTTTCTTTATTTTGTACCACATTAAAAATATTATAAAAACTCTTGAAAATAAAAGGGAACTGACAAGACATATAATGAGGGCAACCTCTTAAAAATGGCTACCAACAAATTGCATGAAACAGGAGGAGTGCAGATCTGTTCTTTAGTTCACCTCTAAAATCACATATAGGTAAATATAAATTTCTACTTCAGGCTCTGATCTAAGAACTAAACAAATAATTAATGGAGATTTAAATCAATCAAAGCATCATTTCATGTGTTATACTAGAAACTTTTTGACAACTACCTTAATACTCCAAGAAAAGCTGATTTGATTGGCAGAAACAATTTATAAAAGCCAGAAGTGATTTAAAAAAAAAGGCTTAAGGCATTTTGAACATTGAAAAAAAGAGTTTGAAATAAAAATTTCCTTGTATATTTTAATTTTAAATTTATAAAAAGATATTAAGAAGAGTTATTAATTATTAAAATTATTGAAATTCTCTGCAAATAAAGTTATCTTTTAAAAAAATAACTTGTGCTGAAAGGACGTTTTAATAGTAATAATTTCTATCATGTTTAAGTAAACAAATTAAAATCTTAGGGAGGATCTTATCAATGTGTGTAAATATCTGATGGGAGTCTGTAGAGACTGAATCAAGCTTTTCTCATTGATGTGCAGTGGTAAGAAAAGAGTCAATGGGCGCAAATCAAAATACAGGATATTAAATTTAAATATATAAAAAAATTAAATTCTTCTTTTAAGGCTTGCCCAGAGAAATTGTATAGTCTCCCTCAGAGATATTCAAAACCTGGCTTCATCTGGTCCTGAATAACTTGTTTTGAGCAGAAGAGTGGGACGAGGTACCCTCCAGAGCTACCCACCCTCCTCAACTCTTCTTAGATTCCATAAACCCTGCAGAAAAAATTACAATAGTCTTCCTTCTAGCCAAACATATTTAAAAAGAAAATAATTATAAAATTATGTGTGCACATTTAATTTCCACAGAAGCCAAGAGAGCACCCTTCAGCTTCCCTGGTACCAAGATCTTACTACATAAACCAAAAAAAGCTAAAACTCATTAGCAAAGACAAGTTCATTTCTCTTTATAACTCCATGTTCTGTATATAGATAATTAGTATTTGTTTACTTTTGTTCTTGAAATATTTAGAAGTTCATAGTGCACACTTTCATGCCCCAAAATGCTGATCTATGTAGAGATAGAAAGCAGAAATATTGTTGTCATAGCTAAGAGTTTGAAGGCCCAAATGTTGGAATCATGAGGAGCCAGCTGTGAATCTCTAAGTTTCTAAAATATGCAGGACGTCTGAAAACCATTTGTGCAATTCTCACTTATTATTCACTGCCTAAATTCTTACAAAAATCACCCACAACAGATAGAGCAAAACCAAATGTTCTCTGAATCTTATTATAGTAAATACAAATATTATAAATAAAAGCTTATTTGAGTCAGTCTTGATATAACAAACATATCTTTACAGTAGCTTAGGCTCACTAAGCTCCCCATACACAGAAAGAACCTTTCCTTGAGCCACATCTGTGTAGGAGTTAATTTGGTGTGACCAGATCCTAGGCAATCAAAAATGTTATGTGAATCTGCTCTGCATATTTCATTTTGCTTTTTAAAGTATAGACAGCAGTAGGCTTCAAAAGTGTACTTTTTATAAGGGTGTATATTTTGGAAGTCACAAGCACATATATGGGAACAGGAAAGCAGCACTTTAAGCAGCATAAACCCACAGCTGTTCAAGGAGCCAGAGTAAATAAAGTCCTGAAGATAAGTCTCCCCTTCCTTGTCCCCACAAGGTGGGTCCTCCTCTTTTCACCCACTTTGCAGGTGACTGTGTTTAGTTCTGTCTTACACAAGCCTCACAGCACTATCTAGGTCACTAGAAAAGCATCTTGCTTTTCATCACTTTTGAGAATTGGTGTTAGATTTATTTGTTGCTACAAGTAAGAAAGACCCTGTCAGGTTGGAGCCAATCCATCCAGATCTAAGCAACCACCTCCCCTTCAGCAGTATTTTTGGTAGTGGAGACACCTAAGTGTTTTTACAGTGTGATTCATGTCCTTATAGATGTGATTCATCTATATGTGGTTAGAATGATGCACCATCTCTAAAGACTGTCTGCTTTACTCTGTTTATTTTAAAGAGAGATGAGGGTACAGAGGATGCATAAGGCTCTATATGCATCCCAGGTGCCTAAAATCAGACATAAAGAATATATTTATATGTATCAGCCTGAGCTTCTGCTGCAAGCTTTCTGCTTTCCTCATGCTTATCTAAATTTAAATGGTGGTCCCACCTCCATAGTCCTGTTGCCCAGAAAAGTCCAATTTTTTCCTCCTCACAGAAGGTTTTTGTTGAGCTGCCTGAAGCTCAGAGGACAGGACAAGCCACAATCTCATTTGGTGCTGCCACCTTTCCCCAAAAAGTCTGGGAAAGCAACACCACAGCACAGCTTAAACAAGGAGAAACTCATAGGAACTATCAGCCATCAAACATGAATT
This sequence comes from Brachypodius melanocephalos, assembly GCA_013398615.1. Classification (NCBI taxonomy): domain Eukaryota; kingdom Metazoa; phylum Chordata; class Aves; order Passeriformes; family Pycnonotidae; genus Brachypodius; species Brachypodius melanocephalos. The sequence goes on from VZSR01000520.1 coordinate 31,790,466, forward strand.
TAATTTTCCCCTGTTGAATCGGCCATCACATGACAGTCTTTACCTAATCAGATACATGTTTGTGCCAAGTACACATTTGCAGTTACCTAGTGGTTTATTACCAACTCCACTTTTTTTGGCTATTACTGAGTTCATGAACAGAATAGGCAGAATTATGAGTGTGTCTCTTGACAGAAGCTGACTTGTTACAAGTTTTTTCTTGTCTATTAGATCATATACCAAAGAGTTTGAAGATTTCCACATTATTTTGGAATGTTTATTGACAGAAACATTGATTGATATATAATTTAGTGGAAATTATACTCATATATCTTGACACTAATTTTTTTTCTCTTTCACTTTATTTGCATGAAAGAACAATTCCATGAAAATGGTTTCTTTTTTTATTTTCATGAAATACATCTGAACTTTCTACTTCTGTTTCCCACTAAATTTTCCAGTCTCAATAAAGTATTTTAGTATCAGAGAGAGTCTGAACTCCAGCAGAACCAACAGTTTCAAAATCCTTACAATGCCAGACTCTAATAGAAGAGATTGGTAATATTCCAGTGAAAATGTTTGAGGATATATATTAGGAGACATATTGGATTCTCTAAGTCTCCATCTGCTCCAAAAACATTATTTTAATTTTCCTTCAAAGATACCTTAGCAATATTTCAGCTGTTATCTTTTTGGCTTTCAGCAGCCTTCTCTGCTTAATCTTTTTCATTAATGGAAACATATGGTCACACAATAATAAATATGCATCTTGCTTTTGCTTTTTAAGCCCTGGAAAACTCCCCAGTCCACATACTTCAAGTCTTTCTCTGGCTTTGTCACAATGTTCTCTCGTTTGAGTAATAGTTTCTATTGTATTAGTCATGATATAAAAATTGATAATTATTTTTCTCTATTTAGTCAAAAAGAGGGCTGTTGCATTGACCAGATTAATTTCTTTTTTCTTTTTAAAATGGACATATTTCTACAATGTCATCCAAATTAAAGTTTGTTAGGTACATGTGCTCTCAGAACCATATAATCAAATGGAATCATGGAAGAGAATAAGCTGAGTTGGAAAGGAGCCATCAGGATCATCAGGACCAACTCCCAGCCCTGTACAGGACACCCCAAGTTTGCACAATGTGCCTGAGAGTATTGCCTAAAAGCTTCTTGAACTCTGTCAGCTTTGGTGCTGTGACCACTTCTCTGGGAATCTGTTCCAGGGCCCAGCCACCCTCTGGGTGAAGAACCTTTCCATTATATCTAACCTAAACCTCCCCTGACTCAGCTTTAGGTCATTCCCTCAGTCCAGTCACTGCTCATGAGATCGAAGAGATCCGTGTCTGCCCCTCTGCTCTCCCTCACAAGGAAGCTGTAACTGCAATAAGGACTCACTTCAGTCTCCTCCAGGCTGAACACACAAAGTGACCTCAGCCTCTTCTCACACAGGTTCTTCTCCAAAACCTTCACCATCCTCATTGCTCTCCTTTGGACAATCTCTAATAACATGATGTCTTTTTCATATTGTGGTGCTCAAAACTGCACACAGGACTGAAGGTGAAGCAACACCAGTGCAGAGCACAGAGGGAAAATCCTCTCCTTCCACTGGCTAGTGGTGCAGTGCCTTATCCAGGCCAGGACATGGTAGACCCTCCTAGCTGCCAGAGCATTTTTCCTTTTCATATACATGTCTTTTTACCTCCCCACTCTTTTCTCATCCCTCTCTAAAAGAGATTTTTCCTGTTTTCTATCAGCTAACAGGACAATCAAAGCTGCTGGAATTTAGTCTTAACTTTTAGCCAAATTTTCCTTTATCTTCCAGGAGGTAAAATGTAACTTTTCATGTCTTTCTTTCATAAAGATTGAAATCTTACCCTGACTTCAGGGAAATGACTCAAATCTGCCCAGATAACCCAAGTCACTCTGCTTTTCCCATCAGGAAACTTTTGAATATGCATCCTGTACAACTCCTTGATAAGGGGCATCCAGCCAAGACAATATCCTCTGGAAAATGCCTAACATTCAAAGCAGGTTATCCCTTAGATTCATGAAAATCTAACTTCCAAAAAAAACTTCTGTCTTCTGCATGGGCCTGATGAGAAGGGATTTCCACATCTGCACTTCCTTTTCTCTAGAGGTTGTCCAAAAAGGGAAAAGTCTAACTTCTGAACTTGGAGATATCATTGGCAGTATAACTCTGGGTATCTGAGTCAGGGTGAGAAGAAAGGGACAAATTTCACTGTATAATTTGTTCACACTTTAGAGCCAGCATACAGTAACAGCCTACCAGAAGTACCCCAGATACAGTGCATTTTTGTGATTTATAAAGTTGAAAGTAAAGAATTAAATTCTTTAATTTAATTTAAACACCTTTAATAAGACTGTGGGTTTTTATAATTAGTAGAATCAAGCCAACTTGTACTGAGGCCAAAATTAATTTAATTTTAAAAGTGTAAGTATGTGTTAAAATACAAGATTATACTTTTAAGTTCAGTATTGATAGTTGAAATCTAATGGTAGAAAATGGCATATCTAATACAAACTTTTGTCTTGCTTTAGTAAAAGAAAAATCAGAAGATCTGTTGAAAAAATATGATTGTTTATACAGGGACAATATTTTAATATGACCTGAGAGTGCATGTTTAGCACATGCTGAAATACCAGTCCAGTCTGAGGGTCTGGATGAAGCATTTTGTAACCTCCTATCTGTACACCCACCTGGATTCCATTTTAGGATGAGGCAAATAGCAGAAGTTCAAACCTTACCCTGATGTGAGAATCAGGATACAGGATGACTGGGAGCCCAGAAACTCTCCAAGGTCACACAATTTTCACATAGTCTGGAACAACACAGAAATGATGAAAGTGATCTCCAAGACATGGAATATGCCACATTCTTACCCCACAGAGGGAATTTTCAAAAAACGTATACAATAAAATTAACTTTTAGTGGATAACAGCGATGGTGAAAAACAACAATATTACAGTTCTTTACCATTATATAGGGCACTTTCAGCCACAGTGCACAATAGTGTTCATAGCATGTCTTTCCCATTTGGTTCTTTATTGTGTTATGGATATCTTCATGGATTTTGCATTAGTATTTATAGGTCCTTTGCATTCTCAAAAGTGAATCTGAAGATGTTTCTGAATATCTGAAGAATATAGATGTATATCCTCTAATGCAGAAGGGGAACTGTCAGAATCAGATTACATCCTTTACAATCTGCCAGCATGAGTTCATAAGGAGTCTGGGCCAGATTCTAATATCCTTTCACCAGACCAATCATAAAACTTTGGCTAAAACATGTGAAAGATGGAAATAAAGTGAGCATTGACACTTAGGGGACTATTACCTTTAAGCATCTGAGCTTGGGTTCAGAAGGCAGTTCACAGATCCTATGTTGACTTGTGTTAGAGATGGTAGATCACAGCAGGAGCTACTCTTTCTCCCTTGAATGCAGCAGGAGCTCAGAGAAGCCTAACCTAATTTAAGCTGTGGTTGTATGGTCATTTGAACTCTGCATAAATCTCCACGGATATGGACAGACAGTCTGTGTGTCTTCCCACATGTGTTTCAGAAGTCTACATCTGAGCTGGCTAGAAAGCAAACTGATCAAAGTGGGGAGATGGGTAGGGAAGGGGAGAAGGTGAAGATTTGGAGATTAGTTTTTAGCCATGGCAGTTCCTGAATCCTGTTCTGGGAACAGGAACCTGAAAGAAAGCTCTTGCTGACAGAATCCAAGAGCTGAGGAATAGGCAAGGATAAGAGGGAAGAGAGGCCTGCCTCTTTAGACAGCACCATGGTTTTATGTTATAGTACTGTGGATGTGTAAGACAGACTTAATTTACTTATAGACATGTAGCACTGAGTCACGCTAATAATGTACATCTTGGTGGAACTGATTGTGGAATAAATTTCCAAAGCACCAGAACAATGCTGGTGTTTCATTACATTTAGGGAGTACTGCCAAAACTTTGTCCTTGATAAAAGACTTCTACCTGAAACACAGGCATATTCATCGTATTAACCATGCCTGAACTATCAAAACACTTCATGCAAAGAAGTGTTTCTGTAACTCAAAAGAGAAATGCCAAAGCGTGTATGAGTTGCTGCAGTCCTTGTGACCCAGTTAAGAAAAAGATGTTCAGATGTTACAGAGCTGAGAAACAGTTCAACCCCTTAAATCAAGTATTTTTATTACAAGTATTCCTCTTACTTTTGGTAGAGTGACTCACAAAACAGTCCTCAGTGTAAAAAAGTGTCTGACAAACTGTAGTTAATATTCCACAGTGTGTTACCAGGCTTGCCTCTGTTTGCTCAGTTTGGGAATTTTGTGGTGAAAAGCAACTTGTGAGCATTTTGGCATTTGTTACATACTGACATTAATCCAGGAGTTTAGACCCCTAGTCTACTGTGTTCACAACACTTAGGAGGACCTCAGACTACTATTTCAAATTTATAAAATAAATATCAGATACTTGCAGAGCAGAATAATGCCATGAATTCAGGGTATCCCTGTTTAGTTCAAGTATCCATACTATGTGTTCTGCCACAGGAAATTACAGTTAATACCCATTCATACATAGATTTTAAAATAGATGTTTTGGGGAAATTTTTCAAGTTTAAAAAAAAAGCAGCAAAACTCAACACAATAACGAATGAAGATCAATAAAAGCAGTTTGTGTAAGCTTGTTTGCTGAGGGCTGAATGTGGCAAATAATGTATGCACATGGTATAAGGAAAATATGGAGTTTAGCTCCAGTTCATCTGTCTTCTAGGCCACAAGTTCAACACCAGAGTATTGATCTTTAGTAAAGATATTATGATTATTTATTTTTATGTTTTGCACTGGTATTTACTGTTTCAGGTGAAATCTAGGCCTTGTAGACCTTAATAATTGTGAGCTCATAGTTACAAATGGCTCCAGTCTCAAACTCACCTGAAGAACATCCATACATAACTGAAAATTTTTATTATCCTCAGCATTACGCTTTTAAGATTTAGGATTATATCCTTATGTTCTTATATTTTCCCCCTTTATTCCTTTTTACTCCCATTACAGAAAGTGTGATTTTTTTTCTTCCTGAGGGATTAAATTTTAAAATAAATTGCTTGAGTTGGTCTGGTAATAAAAATGTAAATGTTCATCCAGTTATGGAAGAATAAAACATTAGCCGCTTCTCGTTTCCCTCAGAGAGTTCAGCAGTCCTAATTTTGCATTTGTACCTGGAAATCTTGCGCTGTTTTGAATTTTACCATCCAGTGACTTTGTTCTATTCAGTCTTTTCTCTTTCACCTAGTGCTGAATTCCATTTATTTCGTTTATGGAGACATTGAAATCAGGTTTTAAATTGATGTAGTACTTTAAGCTAATGGCTATATTCTGTTTTTCAGTATTCTGTGTTTACATAAATTTAAAACAAACATAATCTAAACTCATATAAGTGGAAGAAGAATAAAATAGCTTCATGACAGATAAAGAGAGTATAAAATCAAATAAGCCTTTAAAATAATTAAGTGTTTGTGTTGAAATATGCTGTTATTGTAGAAAGTGGAATGTTAAATCACTTCAGAAATCCCTAGAGGTGAATTCACTCAGAGGTATTACAAAGATGGAGTGAAATACAGATGTGTGCATACACACAAACATGCACATACACACACACACAATTTCAAACTGTTTGTTAATAATGCAATAATTACTCACAGACCAGATGGTAAAATAAAACTCCATCACCGAGAAACAGTGGTTATGTTATAACAAGAACATAAGTATCCATGACCAAAATGCACCCTCTAAATACATTAAAAAAACCCCATCAAATAAATACAGACCTATCCGTATTCTGTCAAGACCAAAGTCTTAACCTTCCAAACTGTCTGTTTCTATATATACACTGTCCTCCACTCCTTTTGAAATCTTTAAGGTAACTGGTTTCATGTTTTTCCAGGTCTCACACTGAAAACCTGAGAGTTAGATATCTGGCCAATTAAGAGGTATGGGAGGAAGGATGGACTGGTAAATGTGAGGGAGGGGGACAGAAAGGAAGTGAGAAACAGGGAGTGAATAAGAAGAAGGAAAATAGGAAGCAGGAGAGAAACAGCAACAGCACTAAAACTCTACTACTGTGGTTAAAAGATGTGGACACCCCGAATGTGCCATGTGCTGCTGCATGCCAAGCTCAACACCCTCCATTTCTGAGTGGGAGGTTATTTACAAACTTACTTTTGCTTCTGCTTCCTTTTCCCAATCTTTGCAGACCAAAACGAAGATTATTCATGAATAATCTGAAACGAGATGATGCAGATCATTATATTGTCCTGTCAATCTGTATCTCTGCACCATAAACAAACAACTATAAGATCATCTCTGTGAGCATCTGAATGGCATGTTTATATAACTAAGTACAATGTATATAAAATAAGAAAGATTGATGGAGATAAACAGCACATTAATGTGTATATTTTTTGTAGGGAATAATTGTGTCTGCTAAACACTTAGGAAATTTTAAGCTTTTATATTTATATTGATATTCAAAAGCTATACAATCAACAGAATAAAACCGAAAAAACTGCAAAATCTAAACTAATTGCTAGTCAGTGATTTAGTATATCAAGGCATGAAGCTGCTTTATACAGAAGTCTTTGTGGTTTTAAGGTAGCAACATGTCTGTGTCTTGCCCATGAGGAGAATCAGGCACCAAGAAAGCCTTGTCTTTGCCTAACTTCATGGAAATGTTGTACAAACAGGGGTTTCTGCCACTTCACTGAAGCAGGGGTGAGCGCCTTGCCCAGCTCTGCACTCACTGCTGTGAGACAGGTGCCTGCATCAGCCCTTCCCTTGGATACACAAAAACTGGAATGTCTGTTCAAGCAATAGTTACCAAGTTCAGTGAAGGTCTGGGCTGAAGTCCTATTTGTGTTTGTCTGAGTTTTCATTGGTGTGAGTTAGGAGCATTCTGTACCACCAGACCAACAAAACCCAGGCTCTCTGCACCCTTCTTCTGGAAGAGGACAGCATAATCAAAAATTAGCCTGTGATCCAGTGACAGGAAAGCTCATCAAAGGTATAGAGGACAATTTTAATTTTTTTCCCTTCTGAATATTTAATCATTAATATCTATTTATATTTCATGGAGCGACTCCAATGGATATGATGCCAATCCAGAATAACTAAGGAGTTAGAGCACTTTGGAGGTCAGGAAGAGATTCTTACCCAGGTTCTGGGTTAATTTAGGCAGTAAAGTGACTCAATATTAAACTTTCATATACGCCTTGAAAGTTAAGGTACCACTGAACCGTGTCACATAAAATATGATCCTCTTGTTTAGTCCAAATATGCCATATTTTCTGACAGTTAGCAAGTTATTATATCTGACAAAATGAAGTTGATTTAAAACATAGTGAGCCATCTCGTTTTATCTATGATAGCAGAATCATATCCTTGCCTGTGTTTTATCATGCTTTTTCAGGATTTTTTTTTATAAATTCTTTTTTTGAACACTGATTTTCCTTCCCAAACATTCATTTGAGTTTCTGTTCTCTTCTGAAACAGTAGGAATCTTCATATGGAACTGGGCATAGAAATAAAGAGATGAGTACAACGATTGGAAATTGCAATTTAGCTAAATAGACACAAGTTTATATTACATCTAAACACTTTAAGCTATACTTGTTGTAAACGGGAAATGAGCTTACAATCTTTAAAATATGTCTAACTTCCTATGATTTATATAGAATAATGGAAGCTACTCCAAGAGGAGACATTAAGAGAAGCTTTTCCTGTCAAGGGGGATATGCAATTGTTCAAGACAGGCACTTCAAAATTAAAATAGATTTCTGTTTTTATCCACAGTGTTTTAAGCCAATTTTCTGCCATTTGACTTAGTATTTAACCTTTTTATTAAAAAGAGTTAGCTTTGCTTTCCATTTGACTCCAGTTTCTTTCCTGAAATAACCCAAAGTGCCACAGTCATAATATTAATTGCTCCTTGAGGGGGGTTTTGCTCCTTAGGGGGTTTTGACAATACAATTGTATTTGGGATTCTGTCAGGAAGACTGCAACGCTATCTGAAGTTGTCTTCAACATTTTATGTTCTTACAATCTGATTTCTTGATGAAAGTCAAAGCAAAGTGTTCCTGAAGCAGTCTTTATACAAAAGCATTCCAACTTTACATGTTCACGGTTCATATTATCGAAATTTATTATCATGTTTGAGGCGATTGCTTCAGCTGCTTCAGACACTTTGTAGGGAATGATATGTATAATACTGATATAGAAAGAACACAGGTCTGTAACGTGGTGGAAATTTCCAGTGAAACATTGATTTGGCATAGAGGGTGTTTGACAGCCTTTGTATGTGCTTACGTGAAGCACTTGGCATTTTCATTGTAAGCAAATCCCACACTGTCATTCTTATAGAATGGTAACTTAGTGATTTCTGTACATGGCAGATTATTCCTACTTTTAACCTCATTGGTTTCTAATTCTTAACAGTGGAGCAAGACTACGAAAGTCATTCCTAGAAGATATTGCCTATCAAAAACATCTGGTGGGTTTCTATTTAACTGTGTCAGTCACAGAATTTGCATGCTTCTCTAGCGGTTGGTAAGGTAGGTTAAAAAAAAACCCACAGGAAATATGATGTTAAGATCACATGAGACTTCTAAGAAAAAGCACTGTGCTTTCCTCCAGATGTTTAGGCCCTCTATCTATGAACACATTGTGGTTTCTTTTCCTAATTTTTTAGTTTGTCTTTGTTTATTAGTTGAAAGACAGTAGAGTTTTTTTAATATATAATTCTACTAGAAAATTGGTAAGCATCTTAAAAGATAAGGAACCATCCTTAAGCATTTAATCTCTTTTAAATTTCTCTAGAGAATCTATTTTTTTTCTAACTCTTTCCACAGTCTTGTTTGAGATTGTTACAGATTTTGTGGCTGATTTTTGTGGCTGTTAAGTCAACAACATTCCATTAAGCAGCACATGACAACAATGCAAGGGGACCATGAATAATGTTGGGTAATTTAATGCTTCTGCATAATTGTGTACTTAGTGATTTCAACATTCTCTTGTCATTGGTATAATCTGGCTACTTGGAATCACCAGAAAGGAGTGTGGAATTTCCTTAACTTTGAAATCTCGATCAGTATATCTCTTCCATATATAAATCCACAAAAAGAGATGGGAAAGTGCAAAAATATCAAGTTGATTGTCCTGAGATTTAAATTTGGAAGTAATTATAAATTTAATATGTTTATATAATATAACACATGTCCCAATCTAAGTATTTACACATATACCTGAGTAAATATGCTAAAGATGGTGCCACTCCTTGCAATAGTCTATTTGTTTTAGATACACTCTAAAGACAATAGATAGCATTATGACAAATGGCAGAGTATGTGTGCAGAAAAGCTTCATTTTCTTAATGAAGAGATGTAAGGATAGGTCTAAAACTGGTGACAACTTTCAAACTATCCATTCAGCTCTATCTCCACCAGCTAAGCAGCTGCTCTCTACGTGCTGTTGTGGCCTGTATCACCCAAAGCTGTATAACTTCACCCAAAGTGATAGACCTGCCAGTGCCCTAAGAGCAATCTGGAAATAAGTCAATTCTAGCTCATGAGAAGAGTTTAATCTCCTGTTGTTGAAAACTCCTTAAGAACAGTTTGACAGAATGTATGAGATTATGAGAGTTAAGACAGGAAAGAGTCAAACCCTCTGTCTTTTCTCATACTTTTTCATTCTTCCATCCCCCATATTAGCAGGTACCTGCTCCAGGCAGGACTCTTTTAACCCATTTCTAATTAATACTTCACCTAATCTTCTTGTAATACTGCTAATTGTTCACAAACAGGCGATTTAATCAACACTCCTCTAACAGGAGAAGCTTTATTCTCTCCACTGTTTTGTGCTTTGACACAGGGAGAACCGAGGCAACTGCGTCCCAATTGCTTTGTTTCCATGTAATTTAACAGCAAGACATTATTTTCTCATAAGAGATGCTTTGAATTTTCACTGCTAATGAATAAATTAACTAAAAAGGTTAATCTGCCTACATGTTTATGAAACATTATGCAAATTGCTCTCAAAAAGGTTTAATGGTAATTGAAAGCAATTGAAAATCATGGTACATTTCACTCAATTTTAACTTTTTTTTTTTAATTTTAAGTATACAAATTGCACTCACTTTAGATTTTACAGATGTGTATGGTAAGAGATCCTTTTTATATTTTAAAGGAGCTTTCTTATAAATTTTCATCTTTCTAGATTTCTACGGTTATGGAGATTCACCTGAAAGTAGATGAATGAATAGCAAAATATAATTGTCATTTATTATTTTAGTCCACAAAATCACAGACTATGCTGCTTTGTCACTAACCCAATTATATTAATTTAACACATGTTAAAGAAAATTTAAAAATATTTGTGATACGATTTTTTTTTTGCCAAGATGGTTTAAGAGCTACTATGCACACCAGAGCAGTGTGGGTTTATAGGGGCTGAGTCTTGCAACTGTGAAATGGCAACTCTTTAACACTTACTTAATTTGCAGTTTCCATGGCTCTATTCTAAATTCAACAAAGGAATATATTATAGATGCTCTCAAGGAGATGAGTCGTGTTTAGAAATACAAAGCAAACCCAAGTTTCTGTCTTTATCAACAAATGGTTCTGTGTTTTGATTGAAAAAGAATGAAGAAATAGGTGGAGAAAAGAGACAGAGAGAAATGTAGAATAATTTGGTCCTCTAATTCATTGAAAAAGGCATTAATGGAAAACAAACAAACAAAAAAAAATAGGTCTATATGTAAAAGTTTGTATTCCAAAAAAAAAAAAAAAAAAACCCGAAAAACCAAGAAAAAAAAATTACTATTTCAACTATGAAATGATATAGCCCCATGGCTTAGGAAATTTTTATTTGCAGCCAAGTCACCTCCATTTATTTAATCACTTCCTTGTTAGGTTGGATTTCAAAATAATCTGAATATTTGTTCCGTGACAGAATGAGATGCATTTCTTAAAGACCATAATTACCTTACCTGGGAAATAATTACTTGATTTGCCCAGCACCTAAGGTATTTTAGGAGTTTATATAGGCATTATGTTTTAACAGAAAGATGAACATTTCTTCTGCTTGGGGTTTTCTGGGATTTGGATTTTTTCCAGGGTTTTTCTTTTGGGATTTTTGAGGGGTTTTGGTTTTGCTAGTTTTGGGGGCGGGTAGTTTTGGGTTTGGTTTTGAGGTATTTTTTGTTTAGACCTTCCTAAAAATGTATAAAGACACATAGATTTTGACAAAGTTTTTTAACCTTAACAGTGTTCTTTCATTAATTTTTTGGTAAATATTTGGTTTAATCTGCTGTGATTTTGAAAACATTCCATTTTTTAATTTGCTAATTTTTGTTTATTTAACCTTTATTTTTGTCAGTCATCCTTTCTTTTCTTTGCTTTTACTTTTTTGGGCAGGAATTGGTGAATAGAAAAAAGAAACAAAAGAAGGAAAAGAGGACAAGCAGAAGCTTGTTGTGAATACATTCAGTGTTGTGTTAAGTGAGTATGTCTACATAAAAATGTATTTAAAATTTTTCAACCAGCTCTGTTTGCAACTGTTTACTTCTGACATCCCTGACTGAAGAGTAATTAGCTGCATTGAATGCTGCTCAGACCATGCCTTGGATCTCTTTTGGAAAGTAAGAATAGTGCAGAATGTGTTTTTGCAGTCCATGCAATCTGTGCTGACTGTCAGCAGGTTGGATGGGGAAGGACCCTCCTGGATTTAGGAGTTCTGGCCTTTGTGTGGCTGCAGTGGGAATCAGCAGAGCCCTGGAAGGCAGCACAGTGCTGACACAAAGAGGTGATTTTTGCTCATCCTGCACTGCCCTGGTCTGGCAGCCCCTTCCTCCATTGCCTCGGTGGCCCAAAGCTGCCAACATCTGCATTTCAAAACACTGCAACTGTGTCATCATAGCTTTCACTGAAGGGCAGTCTTCCTTAGGAACTCAAAGGGGTTTTTATCATTTCACTTCGAGAAGTTCCTACTGGTCATTATCATTTGAAGAGGGGAGCAATTTCTACTTTCTACTATCCTAGTGAAGTAATGAGGGTTCTTTAATTGTTTTATACTCCAGTATGGTTTTACTTTTTAAAAAATAATCATAATTATCAGGGGGATTTTTTTGCTTAAAAGTAATTAGCATTCCTCCTCCTACTTCTCCTGTGCAGTGACTCTCGTAGCCAAATCTCTCTCACAATGTTTTTCTGATATCTCCCATAAATGTTTTCATGGATGTTTTATAACCCTTTCTTTCTGTACTTCAATAGGTTTTGTAAATCATTGGAGTTCTCTGATTCCCTCCATGTAGCTATAAACATAAATCTCCCATCTTTTAGCCTTTGCTGGCTGCTTTTGTTCTGCTCTTATAAATTTTGCTGTACTTTACCCTGATAATTCCAAAATGAGTTTTTTTGAGCACAAGGAATCAGAAATGCTTCAAAAGAAAATAAAAGCAATATATTTAGTATTAGTAATATTTCCTTTTAATTAAGTGAAGTTGATCATCTGGTGCATAAAATTTGTACAAAAACAAGTACAAATTGAACTGTGACTGATTCAGAAATTGGGGAACTGATCCTCTTCCTTCTGCTTGGGTAAAAGTAGGTTCCTCCGTTCCCCACATTGCAAAGCACTGATTTGTCTGTGATATAAATTAGAAAAGTCTTAGATATGCTTGGAGTCACAACATCTTGTTGTGGCAGGTGGTGACAATTGTTGGTGCACTTCCCACTTTGGTAATCATCTCTCACCTTATCCAAGGGGATAGATACAAAATCAGGGTGGCTGGGAATCAAGCCCCAGCTCATCATACAGTCAATAAATACCTAAAGGCTGCCTTCAATACACAGGCCTTCATGTTTGGGGTACGAACAAAATATTTTTTCTCATAAAATTTACATCATTTTCTACTTCTTCCCATGTCAGAGAAATACCATATGAGAAAATGTTCTTTCAGCAATTTTCTTCCCAGAACTGGCTTGCAGCCAAATGTTCACAGTTCCACATTAGTGGCAAAACAAGCTGCCAAGAATGTCTCGTGTTTCAAGAAGGAGAAGGGAAGTTTATATTTCTGTTTTTAATCTGGATGACTCTTGACTGAGCATGAAGGAGCTTGTCACCTGGGTACTCCTACCTCTTTTATGACTGTCTGGGAATCTGGCAGAAAAATATTTACCTGTTTCCAAATCATGAGCGTGATTTGTGGCTTGTGGTTTATACTTTGTCTTTTTGCACTAGGTGCAATATACTACAGCCCTCTGTGCCTTCCCAGGAGCCATCTGTGTCATTACTCATCTCACTAGCAATGTAGCCCAAGGAGCAGTCAAAGGGTTTAAAAGCAGTATTGCTCAGAGCAGAAGGATTGCTTTGCACCCCATTATGGTGTTTGGCACATTTGAGAAGCAGGGGAGGACATGGCAACTCTTCTCCTAAAGACCTGGGCAGAGGACCAGACCAACGCAGAGTTTCCAGCTTGGAGAGCAAGGACAGGTTACAGCACTGGTCAGCAGAACCTAAACCACACAGCAAACAAGTGACCTCATGGCTGCAAGATTTCTCTTCTCCATAAAATGCTTCTGCTTCCACTATTAAGAAACCCAGACAGCAAACAAAAAGCTGTCAGTCAGGTTTGTTATGCAATGATAAATAGATAACATGTACTCTCAAACATTTAATAGGTCTGAACCAAAATATCAGATTTTTCTCATCATTTCTGATCTAACTTCATACCTCAAAGGCCTCAACAAGACCAGAAATTCAGTTGGCTAGGACGTTTTACTACCAAAATGTTAGTTTTAATAAGTTAAACTCTTATTTCAAATTTGCAGAAGCAGACAAAAGAGTGATTGCTTTTTCTGTATCTTCTTATTTTTTAAAAAATGTTGAGCATTTGGATGCTTTATTTTCTCTCAGACCTGAGAACTCTTATGCCAGCTTACCCCAAGGGAGAATTTTTACTTGCTGCACTGGGAAGCCTGACAGCTTTAACACATTACTCCAGCATTTGCCTCAATTATATCTTATTTCTGTGGTTACTGACCATCAGACCCTTATAAACTCACATTGTTCACGAAGTTACCCAAGACAGTATTATTGCAGAATGATTTAACCTTCTCCAGATAAAGCATATTAGCAAAACACGATTTCTACTTTTACAGGCATTAACAGAGTGACATGAATAAAATAAGAACCAGCTTTCAGTTCAAACTTTGTTTTCAGATTTGAAATTGGTTAGTTAAATTTCCAGTAATTTTATTGGCTCTTTCTCATTGTAATTTTATTCATACTTGTTACTCTCACAGGCCTTCTTCCACTTAAGTGGAATAGTGTTTGAAAAAAATTGGGTACAAAGTGACTTGAAGTTAAAATATTTTTCAAAACATTCATAAATATGCTGGGCATAGATATTAAACCGTTCTATACTTTTATTTTTTTCTATTTGTAAATGATTGATTGTTTATGTTCAAATACAAGTAGGGATACCAAGAGAGAATTTTGGACAACCAAAAAAGGGAATCAAATTATAATGCACATAAATTACCATTAAGAATACAGAAAACCTGTGTAATACTCACTTCCAAACTTTGGTTGATAACTACAGGTCTGGCTAATTTCACCCTAACCAGACAATTGCTTCCCCTAGACCTGACTGGGCTGTGGACGGTAGGTGGGGTCACACATAAAGTTCTTAACTGTATGAGAAAATCCAACTCGTATTTTTGTCACTGATTTTGGAGTATCCCATCTATTGCCACAGAATGTTGCTGGCAGCATCTGACTATCTAGAATACTTTTGTAACCAGAGCTCTATCAGTGAAGTTTTCCTCTCTGGGTCACCTAAGAGTGGATATCTCCCACTTTCCAGAAGAGTGCAGGTATGGAAAATGAATTCTAGCTTAGGTTGGTATCTAAGGGTTCTGAGATTTTGCTTCTGCTCTATGGCTTGATCACCTACATACAGGTTAAATACCAAGGTGTTAGACATAGTGGCAAATCTTTGCTTAGCTCAGACTGAGACACAAACTGCTTGGACTGTGTATTGTGCAAAAACTGGATCTGGATCACTCTTTTTTTAAAAAAAAAAATTTGATCTTGTCTTTAGTATTCAAACCCTGAAAATGGACCTAGCTTGTCTTCTCCTCCATCTCTGTTACTGTAATTCTAGAATCAACTTTGATTGAGCTAATGATATGCCCCATAACATCACAGAAAACAAGTGTGGCATAGAAATGGAACTCCCTGGAACAGAGTTCACAGATAATCAATGTATGGAATTTAACACTAGTCTAAAGTATGCAATTAAGCACCTTTAAAAATCTGATGTGCAATTAGCAGGCATTTCACAGTAACAATCAATAAAAATAAATGAAGCTAACAGTTCAGAGTAATCATGGATCAGCAAATCAAATGCAGACTGACATGCTATACCAGAGTAATTTATTTCTGTTATTGATTTCAGTGGAAGTTTTGTCTGATGACCTATATATGCTATGTTGAATTTAGTCCACAGAGATTAACAGCCATATAGGTTGACATAGAATCAAGCATTACTTCTGAATACTTAAGTACTCAGGAACATATTAGCAGTCTATTAATAATGGAGGGTCACTGAAAATAAATTTGGAACTTTGGATTTCTGTTATCCAGAAAGTCAAAATCCCAGAGCAATCCTCCCCTGCAGCACTCCGTGTGTTAACATGGTTAAGCAATTTGTTTGTTTGTTTGTGTTTTTCTGCTGTCATGCTTGATATTTTGTTTGAAGGTAAGTAAAGGAAAAACAGAAGGATCCATCACCTAGCAACTGAAAATTTTCAGAGCAAGTTACGGGTTTGGTTCTGATTTCTATTACAGTAAAGTTGACAGGCAGGGCTCGCCCTCCACTCACACTAAATGAAGGACTGTGAAACTGGCCTAAGCAAAATAACACTTGAAATGGACAATGTTGCTTTACACCATTTCCGTCACCCTTTGCACAAGGGGTAGCATTTTTAAACTAAAAGATACTAGGTATAGGGAAGAAATGTTTTGCAATGAGAACTTTTTTTACTAGGAAAAAACACTTCCACAGGTTTCCCAGAGGGGTTGTAGATTCTCCATCCCCGGAAACATTCAAGATCAGATTGGATGGAGCTCTGAGAATAATGATCTAGTTGAATATGTTGCTACTCATTGCAGAGGGTTTGTCCTAGATGGTTTTTATAAGGGCCTTCCAGCACAACTTGTTCTATGATTCTCTCTTGAAAATCTCCCTCTTTCCTTTCTTTTTATAGATAGGCTGTTATCCTTTTAGAGCAGAAGACATAATATATAAATATGACAAAAACCTGCCAGAATGAAAAAAAAGTGTATAGCTGCTACCTCAAATGTTTACTTTGAAAAGAATTTTTTCCTTTGATGTGTTTGACAGCACTGTGCCTGTAATCACGGAGTTTCAAAATAATTGCTCCAAGAGGAAACCATAAATTTTATTGGGAGCATCCCTTTCACATCCCAGTTAACTGACGATTGTAATTAATATTGTTCAAGTAATTACTCTTGCATAAAATTTGTCTTTTATTTAGAATATTTTTCTCCTATGGAGCCCACTTGCAGGAGCAAGATTAACATTTAGATGCAGTTATGGAATATATAAGAAAGCAAGAAGAAGAAGGGAAACACTTAGGAGGCACTGCAATGCAGTAGCACCATAATAGCCTTCTTTACCTTATGAGAGTACTGTGCTGAACTGTAAATAACTTGCTGTATGGATCTAGAGCCTAAATGGCTTGTGGCTAGTCAAGGATGAACTTAAATAACTTTTAATGAAATATATACAAGAGATAGAGTGAAAAACAATAGAAATTATAAGATTTTCACAGCCGGTAACAGCAAGTTTTTGATTTCCCAGAAATTCCAGAGGGAGAACAATTCCTTTCAGACTGTAGGATGTTGCCCTGCAGCATGTATTAGAGCTGCCAGTCTGCTGTTTCACTTTTAGTGCATTATATATGTGTACAATATAGTTCTTCTCCCTGAGGTTAATTTTGGCTCATTGTACATCCAAGGCCCTGAGGGCTAACACACAGTTGAGAAAGTGCTATTTTGTCAATTTTGCTATGGAATGCTATCAATATAGCCATATGAAGAAATTGGTGGTTTACTGTTCTTCTTGTCCACACATTCTTTCTCTGAAACAGATTATTTTAATATTGTAAAATCTGAATGGCCATTCCAAAGAAAATAAATTGAAAATTCATCTCTGAATAACATTTTCGTGCTTATTGAAAAAAAAAAAAAAAGGGAAAGACAAAGCATGATGGAAACAAAGATCAATAACATTCTCTAATCTACAGTAGTCATTTTCTGCATGACTGAGTGCTGCACTCAATACTAGAATCTCTGATGTCCATATTCATTATACATATGAGTTCAGTTCAGATACACAGGTTCAGCAGTTCTGATGTGTTTGACAGAGCTAAACCCTCTAAAATTAAGTGTATAAACTCCTGTACACTGTGTTAAGCAAAATGGCTAGTTGATACTAACCTAGCCCTCAGCTATGTCCTTTTACAAGAGTTTATTTCTCATGCCCCAGTGGTAAACAAAAAGCATCAGACCTTCCAAAATTATATGAAAGGTTAGCTAGTGCTACATCAACAAGAGTAAGTCATAAATAAAATAAAAGGAACATGATGGAAGGCATCCATCTTTAAGATGAAGAGGCAGCAGACTTCTGATAGGTTCAGCTGCAGTACAGATAGGGGAAATAGGGACTGTCCAACACAGGGCCAGGAGGTTTTCAATATTTTATGTATAGCATCTGTAATTCTATTACTGACTGGGCATAAAAGTTTTCTTACCAATCAGAAGTTTGGTAAGGAGTGTGTCTATAATAGAAGGAAGGGTTGTATTAAATATTAATTTGTTTCAGACGTTAGTCTATAATCCAAGTGTCCCAACCTGAGGCTTTGAATTTTTTTTTAAGCCTCTCATTTTTCTTTTTATGTAAGTGAGCTAACATTTTTGCAAAGTACTCTGAAAGCTTGTCTTGAACTGTCTATTGTACATAAGATGTTATTATAGAATTGTTCTTTTGAAAACCAATTAGTAGGAAGTAAGAAAACTCAGATACATCAGTTGTTTGGTCAGTGTTATTTCTTTGGATTTCCAAATAACACATCTGGTTCCATAGAAAGAGTTAATAGTGTTGTCATTCAAAAGCATTTCACGTGGTCAAATGATCTTTGAAAAGCTCTTGTATCCTAAAAAGCTATGGTTTGTGTGACATTGATGAAAGGAGACAGACAAAGGGGATCAAGTGTGACAATAGTCTTGTGGAGGAGCAATGAAATTATTTTGACTATCTTATAACCTAACCAACTCTTTGCAGTATTTAATACTATACATTGGAAGGTCTGAAAGAAAAAAATGGTGAGCAGACTGGAGATAGACTGTAATATATATGAAGATTGACTCATCCCTAATCCTTACTTTGTTCCTCAGTAGTGTAACTTCATATAAGTGCTGAATTTATTATGAATAATTTACAAACATCTCTTTCAGGAAGCATGCAAGGTTTTCTAGTGGAGTAAAAACAAGCTTTTTTTTTCTCTACAATGTGTTTAATATGTCAACAGAAATTCCTCACCAAACACTAAATCAAGGGAGCAGCTTTTCATCACTTCAAACTTTACTTTCTGTGGTAAAACAACACACGTGATATCAAAAATAATATCATAACAAACCTTGAATGGGTTTCCAACACCTAAATTCATGTAAGAAACTCTTTGCTATTGTATATCTGTGGGAGGCTCCACAATCTATGCCTTGTTTAATAAGGAATGCAAAAACAGTCTGTGATTACCCTTCCTTAGATTTCATTTATGCTATCAGAAGAGTAGCATCCATGAAAAATTTTGATCCTCTAGCATTAGATAACAGTTTTGTGGTTGATAAATTAATGGCTATTTTTTTAACGTAATTGACTTCTGTCTCCTTAGTAGGTTAAGTGAAGGTGCCTATCAAGGCATCATTCAAGTCACTCTTATTGCTCTGTCTTCTAGTAGACAATATGCCTATCTCAAAATTTTGCCTGGAAAAATACTTCCATGGGCAGAAAACAAAAACTATTTTGGCTTTTCTTATTAGTGTGCATGAATGAATAACTCAGAATATATCATTGAAACATTCAAAATAAATCTCTTATTCAAAAGACATTCATGATTGTTTAGGACACAGAATCAGCTGAATACATTTACCAGCAGTCAAAAACTAATTTTGCAAAATGTTAGAAAGATATTCAGGGTTGTGTTGAAGGATACTAAAATTTTATCTGTTTGGATCTACAGAAATTCTTCTGTACTATTTTTTTTTTTTTGAAGCTGACTATCAGGTTCATGTAGATTTGAATCTCTAGAATTTTTCAGTGTCATTCATTTCAGAACAACAAAGCTATTTGAAGAGATGCCTTGGGACAACTTGACATTTCTTAGCACTATATAGATTAAAACCACGAATAATGTAAGGGATGAATCAGTATAGACCAAATCATGCAGTGTTTCTTGCTTTCTCAAAAGCCATACAAAAATTAATCTGCTAAAATTGAAAATAAGCATTTAAAATCCTATTAAGTTTTGCCTAATGACAATTCTAGCTGCTTCCAGAAAGGGATAGTTACTAGATTAAATTGAATTCCAGAATCTTGTAACTGGAACTAAAAGCACTAAGGATTTGTGGGAAACAAGCCACTAAAAGAACCAAAAAGACACTGCATACCCAAACTCTCTAAACAATGAAATATTACAAAGGTGAGAAGTTGATCAATTGGACTCCCAAAAGAAACAATATAATCTCACCAAACTCTTCACTCTGTCAGTTCCCTCAGTGAACTGTCTTGTAAGATATTTCTTTTCAAGGGAATAGTCAGAACTTAAGCAAAATTTTCTTTTAAAAATAAAATTGAATTCAACCAACTAATGATTTCAGGGCCATGGAAAGTTAATTAAAATCTGAGGAGATTACAAATAATAGTGGAATGTATTGCTTAAGATGGTCAGAAAGGTTAAGGAAAACAACATGGATAGCAAAGATAGAACCTTGCAAAATTAAGAAACAATTTACATAACTGAGTAACTATTGTGATCTGTTTTAACTGTTGGTTGGTTTGGGTTTGTTTTTTTCTCTGGTATGAGTTTGTTTTTCACCCAAAAAAGCAATTCTTGGAATAAGTACTAGTGCATGAGAATGCTAACAAGGCAGGTAATTTTTGATGGAGTAACTCATGGTTTCATTTTGAGAATCATGAAAAATTTTTAACTAAATTCTGGAGTTACCTAAATGTATATAAAGTGTTTCTTTATATAAACTTAACATATCCAAATGTGGAAAAAAGCTTGAAGAAATTTTATTACTCTATGCCTACTGTACTGAGAAGAACCTACAAAGTAATATTTGGAACAAAAGCATGAGGGTTTTTTTATTGTCTTTTGGAGTCAGGTAGTTTGTATTTTTATTCTTTCAATATATAATATATGTAGAAGCCCTCAAATCCCTCTGGGTCACCACATGTTGATCTGGGTCACAAGGACTGCTGAAAACAATAGCTTATCCAAAATTTGTATTACTTCAAGCTGGCACCATTGATCCTGACCCCAGCACAGGCAGAATTGAGACTAAAACTGACACAGAAGTGGCAATCTGGGCAAAATCTCTGGTGGTCTTGTGAATACATATGTTATCATGTCATTGTCTGTCTGTCAGAGCACTAGGGAGACATAGCTATTGTTACATAAATTGTTACAGTGGTCACCTTAAGGTCTTTTATAGCTAAAGCTGATGATGGCTTTGCAGATATGTTCCCTGATCAAATACACATAAAGTCTCTTGGAATTCAGGATTTCAAGAAAATCCTTAACACTTCAGATTTTTGTTACTAGCATTGTTGACATCCGTCCATTCACATGGATTTAACACCTTTCAAGGTAGGTTATGTAAGGTAATAGTCGATATATAATCTCATTACAACATAGCTGTTGATTTTATCTAATCTTTATAAACCACATCATTATGGAAATAAGATCATAACTATAGAACTTTTAAAAATATTCAGTCTCTCTTTTTTATTATTAATTATTTTCAAGAAAAAAAAAGAAAGATCTTCTCTAGATTTATTAATGGACCATTAATTTTTCCCTCATTTAATAATGTTGCTGCCTTTGAATCATTAAGACGATTTTTCTGCTGGCCACCATTCTCTCCTGAGTTTCATCACGCTGGTACCTAATTCTGTAAACTGAGAATGTGGTAGAATTTTTCGAATTTTTCTTTCTGTTGCAGTTCTCAAAAATAAAAAAAAAAAAAAAATCAAACATCTAAAATTATCCTTGCTCCTACGAAAGGTAAGTACAGATGCTTTGAAAGTTTCCAAAAATGACATGACAAGAACTTGGGTTTCCTTATTGTTTTTCCATATGCTATGTCAGTGTCTCTCTGCATAATTTTATACACGTACTCTCTGCTTGTTTCCTGTTGAATTGAGTGATATGAAACAAACATTGGATATAGCAACATTCTCTTCTCTGGTTTTTATTGTCAGTCTTTTTTGTACAAAATTATGTTGGAAAAGAACTGTCACTGATGTAGAAAATACACAACTCAGGTTACCTCTTTTTCCTGGATCAGAGATCAGATATAAACACAAACACTTGTGTTTGAGATGAGTGGGTCTGTCGTTAGTTTACACCACACAACACGGACTCCAAGATCAAAAGGCTGAAAATCTGACTCCTTTATTTCCAGGATTGGTCTCCCTTTTATACTATTTTACACAGACCAAGCAGATTGCTGAAACAAAGGCAAACCTCTTCAATCACATTGGTCAAACCAGAGGGACATCAGAAGAAAGTCTCTCCTGAGAAGAAGAATATACAACATCTGTACAAACCATAAACATTTGTCCTTACATAAAATTGCCTGGGAAAAGAATTTCAGAAAACAAAACACATCAGGCAAGGAACCAGGGCTACATGGGTCAGCTGGTAAAAACTGGTGAAATATTTTTTCCAGTATAATATTTTGAGAATAATTGCTGAAGACCATATGAAACACATGATGATCCACTGATACAGTTAGGTGCTGCAAATGTAGATTAGTAATACTGGTCAAAACTCTAGGGAAACTAAATTCCAAAACACAGACATTAAAGGAAAAGAAATTGGTACAGAGAAATAGCCTCAATGTTCCTCCAACAACATGAAATTCCTAAATTTCACAGATGCATTATACCTAATTTAGATTACCTTTCCTTTGACTGCAAATGTATTGGCTTTTACATATGTTACAACATATCCAAATGCCAAAGAGATGACAATCTCAAATATCAAGAAAGATAAAGTGAGAGTGAAAGTAAAGGTTATTATATCTATTGGTATGTGACTGAGGCATCAAGAGATTGGATGGGGAATGAGTCTGGTCCCTTTAATGAGAAAGTAGATTGATCTCAACTTACCTGAAGCCCAGAAAAATATCTTAATTATATTCACACTTTTTTTTTTTTCTTTAGTATTACCCATACCTTTGTAAAACAATCTACCTGTGCATTGGTAAATTAATTTAATTTTTTCTCAAATTATTGTCAGTGCATGCATGCATATTCCTCATATAATTTCCATGGAACTTTTTATGATGCCCAGAGAGTTCTATTCTTGTGTTTTGATGTTAGTACTTACTCACAAAGTTCATATCTTTGTGTATATTTCACAAATAAGGAGACATACATGTAAATCTCCCCTTTCCCAAGTACTGATGGCAGAGCTGATTCAAAAGTGCTCTCAATTTTTTTTTCCCCTCAATCATTCTGTTTCAGATGTAACTTAAAACAGGTTTCTGGGACTGGAATAAATCAAAACAAAATGAAAAACCACCTTGTCCAAATAGCTACTGGTCTGTTTTTCTTTTTATCTATTCTCAGAATTACTTTTTTGTTTTCTCCAGAGAGGTAAAAAGCATAAAGCAAAAACAAGGCATGTTTTACCCCACTCAAAATCCCACTTGAAGTACAGCTTGTAGAGTTTATAATGAGACGCTTCCTTGCACGAACTCTTTCCTCTGAACCCTTCAAGGTGAAGTTCATGCTATGCTCCACTAGGTTTCTTTTTAACTTCCATTTGTTAAATATGACATTTCTCCTAAAACTCATTGATTAAAATCCTGTGTTCTGCAAACTCACCACTTCATCAAATTTCACCCTGGCTTGGGCCTTAATTTAACAACTGATTTCATTACTTTTCTCTGTGAGACAACACCAGAGCATGAATTTTGAAGCATAGCTCCTGGACCTTCTTTTCTTCTTGCCCCACACCCTTAAACATTGCCTGTATATATATATATATATACTCATGAGATTCAGATTTGTAAATATCCAGTCATGTAGGTAGACTGAACCCAGGTGGAATTTAAGGGTCAGTTGTTTCCTGGTCTAGTAATGCTACAGCTTCTGTTGATCATATAATATTTCCAAAGGGCAGAAGCAGGTTAAGAGGGTCATGTTATATAACATGGTATGAAGGCAGGTCTGGAATATTCTGTAAGCACAATAGCATCTGAAAAAAACTCCTTGTAGATCTCCCATATAGATCTCTGTGCAGTGACCAATCATGTTTCCTTATGTGTGAGGTGTTTAGACCTCCAGCCCTATCTGAAATACTGGCTTTGCACAACAGTGTAGATGTACCCATTTATTTCATATTAGGAGCACTTTTTCAGTCTATTTTGGGAATGAATTAAAATAAGCCATGACAAAACTTAGAAAAGAGAAAAATCACCAGGGCACATAGCACAGAGGAATTTAAACTTGTATTTTAGCTTTCCGTGAAAATGTCTTATTTTGCTACTGGCCAGATAGTTAAGTATTTTCTGAAGCTATGCAGAATACAGAATATCTGCAGGCTGATCACAGATTGTCTTCCTCAAGCACTTTAGAGGCAACTATTTTTCTGCAAATCCTATCTCACCTCCCAGTTGACTCCTTTGTTATTCTCTCAGGATCTTCAGGTTTATACTGATATTGAATCATTTGTTATAAAGTGACATACCAAAAAAAAAAACCCCAAAACCCAAAAAATGCCTCTAGAAGGTCATTGGACTGATAAACTCTGCTTTGTTGAGAAAGGTGAGCTTTAGCTCATTTGTAAAGTACTACTATACAGAAAGCAATTGAGTAAGTGCATTCAGCTGTCACTTGTGAATAGGAGTTTAGGCATCATTGCTTGAAGGCTGAACATGAAAATGCTCAATGTTGATTAAATGACCATAATTCCTCAAGGTTGTGACATATCTGAGAGCTAGGGGAGCTACCATCAGAAAATCCAAGCAAAAGAAGCTACAATGGAATGGGATTCCCAGGAATGTTTTACTCTCAGCCAGCCCACAGAAAGGATAAACAAAACAGAATCTCTAAGCATTTAAAATGTCTAATTTATTATTGTGTTTTGAGATAATGTCAGTTCATTTTAAAAGAAATTTGATTTGCTATTGCACTGAAAAAGAAGTACTTTCCTCCAATTGCTCATTATACTCATTAGCATCCTTAGAAACTAACTGCTCACAGTGGAAATTTGGAGCTGGCATCATAACATATCAGGTGATGCTTGCTATTGCTGCTGGCCTCCAAGCCTTCCAGGAATTCTGGATCTGCACCTAAAAACTCCAGCCAGGAATGAATGTGACTCAACTCAAACAATACTGAACAGTCACACTGGCAGTGCTGCTCAAGTGAAGCTGTGCTGCCAGTAGGAACAGAGCCAGTGGGCAATCATAGAGACAAATGCTGGCTTTAAATCTTGCCCTTGAGGATTGAATGAGTCCTTTTACCTTGGGAAGATTATGTATGTTTTTTACACAAATGCCTTTCTAGCAAAACCAAGAGAATCTTAATAGCTCTTCTACTTCACATAGCCCAAAGCCCTAAGCGTTTAGTAATTTTCTGAGATTAATTCTGAACAGCTTCTAAATTTCCTACTCATAAGAAATGTTAATTCCTATCCTATTTGCCCTCATTTAATAGTACAACTCTGATTTAAACCATGAGAAAAATATTTATTTTTTGCATGTGTGTGGGAATGTAAAAACAGCTTTAAAAAATAAATCAGGAGCACAGGAGGAGATAGTAGCTGGGCTTAAATTTATGGGTCCCTGGTTGATCCTGAGTAGGTCAGAGTAATCACAATATCTAAGCACCTGCAGCTCATTTGTACTTGACAATCACAAAGATTTGGTGGGTAGTGGTTTATGGAGACACCTCAGAGAATGGAAAAGTCACAAATTAAGGTAATAGCTTACTGAAACACAGAACTAAGTAATTTTCCCTGTCTTTCAAGAACTGAAAGAGCTTGCATAGGGAAATGCTTTCACTTTAGAGGAAACTGCTTTAGAACTGTTACCTTAGAGATTACTGATATCAAGACAGCTAAGCTATAGAAAAGTCTACCAAGTTCTTTGGGGCTGAAGAATCTTATAAACTGTTGATTGAGAATGATAACATGTTATACATGGATGTGGATCCACCTACTTAAATCTGGTGGTAGTTCTCAAGCCTGTATCTTGCATTGCTCTTGGATGGAATATCCATTGGTCCTGTTAACTCGAGGAAATGAGACTAACTTTTCAGGAAAATACACATAAGGCTAGCTTGTATGAAAGCTTCTCTGCAATCTTCTTTCTCCTTGAGGACTGTGTGTCCTGGGGTGACTTTATGATGTTTGTATCCGCAGTTGTCTGTTCTGTTTATGCTGCATGTTAAGTTCTGCACTTTTAAGACTGGTTCAGAGAGTGAAGGGGGGAAAAAGCAGCAGCGTGGAGTTTGTTATCAGAAACTGCACTTTGCTGCCCCACATCCTTCACAGACAGTGCTGTCTGCAGTGGACAGAGGAGAGAGCCCTCCTTTGCTTTTAGTTAGTATTTTTTGCCAGCTGAGGCAGAGAAATGCCCCAGACTGTGGCTCTCCTTCTTCTTGGAACTATTCAACTCTGCTCTGGACTGAAAACCCAGAGAAACATCATGAGCTCACACCTGTGGCCCACCAGTGCTGGGATGCGGCATTTTCCAGCACAGGAGGGACTGATAAGAGACGGAGCCAGCCAAGCTACACCCATGACAAGGACTTTCTGAATTTGCAGTCTCTTCAGAACAAGAAGTTCCATTGTTTAATATTACTCACTTTTTATGCTTGTGAATACTTGTTAAATAAACAGGGTTTTTTCAACTTTTCTCCAAAGAAATCTTTTCCTGAACTGGTTGAGGAAGGGGCTGTTGGAATTTGCTCTCTGGAGGGTCCCAATTAGAAGGTTTCCTCCCAAATTTGCCCTAAACCAGGGCACTGTATTAGTTTAGAAATATGGAATGATAGGGAGAAAGCAAAATAGGCAAATTGATTTTGTCACCTGAAGTTGTACATGTGCAAATATCTGTTCTCCAGAAAATGCTTGTACGTTCCCAGGTCTTTACAGAGCTCTTTCATCATGAAACTCTACCCAGGCTGTGGCAAATGCTGTTACCAACACCATTCTGTATTCATTTTTCTTGTTACTAAGTTTAAGATCTTTGTAGGCTTTCTGCACTTCCATTTTGAGGCATCTGATTTCCACCCACAGAAACACCAAATGAAAATTATAGATATCTGATTTGAACTTTTGGATTCTACACCATAATCCCAAATCCAAGTGTCACTCACTTATAGGGATTCTTCTTTTTACCTAGATACAATTTAATGTATGAAGCAAGTAAGGAAAGGAGCATAGTTTTAGAAAATCTTAGCATGACATAAAGCTACATCATCATTGGGTCAACTTTAAAAAATCCATCACTTTAACTTCATGATATACAGGATGGCAACTTGGAAGAATGGTCCACACCGTGTTATAGAATCAGTGTCTCTTAAATGCTCAAATGACTGGCTAAATGTGATGAAATAGTGTAAGAATAACCACAAACTGTCAGAATTCACAGTTGTTTCTTTGGGGTTTTTTTTATGGTTGGCATAAGTCTTGTCTCAAATTTTCCTGAGCCTGCTTTACCCCTTGAACCTTGCCTAGCAGTTTTTCCAACTTCAGATGTGTTAGAGGGGTGTGGTTAATATAAGGGTACTTATTGGGAGAGTAGTTTTCTCATTCCTGACTCTTCCTGGTGTGTGATACAATGCCAGAATCTCTGAGTTTTCATGTAATTTTTGTAGAAATTGAGTATCTCTCCTAAGTCCTTCTTCTGTTTAGCAATGCTGTGATTATATTCCTACTTCTTAGAGAGAGATGTTATTCCTTTTCTCCTCTGTTTGTGAGGCAGTTTCCTCTCTCTGCCATTGATCTGAGATGGAATGTATTCCTCCAAAGCCAACAAAAGTACTCCACTTCTGATGGCACGATCAAACCTGACATCTTGTCACAAATGTGAAGTTTAGACTACTGACACTTACTACTGCCAGTGTTGCAGATGATCTCACTATTCTAAAAGCAAATAAATAAAGAATTGTTTATAAGGGATAAAAATATGTCCTTTGGAACTTCTTTGGCCTGAGAAAAATATTTAAAAAAAACTTCTCCAAATGTTTGGCATTCACGAGGAGACAGGTCTCTGACAGAGAAGCAAAATGAGCTAACAGCATAAACTGCCTTCAGGAGCTGGGAGCACTAAGAAATGAATGTCCTGGCTTTGCTGCAATGGAAGAACTTTCATGACCAGAAAGCACAAATTCTCTGTGTACCTTCCTGCTATGTTGGAAAGATTTATTCTGGGTAGTATCTGAGGGAAGTATGCAATTGCAGTCCATCAATAAATTGGGAAATGCTTCACAGTGGCAAACAAATAATGCTATAGATAGCAATACTCCATATTTCTCTATCTGCTTTAATTTTCAGTTTTTAAAAGTGCTTAGCATGGCATGCTTTAATTAAACCTCTGAAATGCCTTCTAAACTAATAAGTAAACTGAGCCTAATTTTAGAAATGGATAACTATGATAAAAATATTTGCATTATTTACCAAGATCATTTATCAACAAAGAAAGAGAATCAAAGTCACTGGATCCCAAACCTTTGTTTTTATCACTTGTGCCTGTCTCCTGTATTATTTTTTATCTGTTTCATAAACTATATTTGAAATGGTTTCAGGAACCACTGGAACTAACATTACACACTCCACAGAAATGTAGTCAAAATGTAATTTAGTAAAGGAAGTCAGCTGGAATGAGTCAGACCACAGTTCCAACTCAGCCTAATTACCTGGGTTGTTTTCCTCTGTTAGCAAAGAGCAATGATAGGTTTCACAGGAGTCAGATGGCAACTACAAAAATAGACCTTGGGAGTTGGAGAAAGAGAACTCAGTGTGGCTGCCACTAGATGGTAATGAGATTAAATGCTGCCTGTTCCTGTGGGTCTGGCTCAACAGTCCGGCTTCTGCTGGGGGAATTATCATACCCCAGTGGTGCAAGTGGTCCTGCACCTAAACTGCAGTGGAATTCTCTGGTGTACAGAGGAAAAATGGAAAATTATTCACAAAAGCTTGTAATCAAAGCATTGGAAATGACAGCACAACATACTATGTTGATCTAACGCAATTACCTGCTTGATATGTGTAGCCTAGATGTGCATAAAGCTTGGGCAACTAAAGCTCAAAGTGGTTGCACTGTGGTTTTCTTTTTTCTTATATAATAGGTGAGGGCTTATACTCAAACTATCTCAGATTTCCTGTGTAATGTTTGTCATCTTATTTACATGTGGACTCATGCTTTTTTTTAAAATTCTCAGATTGATTTAAGAGTAGTCAAACCCTTTGTTTTGAAAGTGGCCTGTTTCCAAGCCAACACTGTTGTGAACTAAAGCTTGCAAGAAAGGTATTCTAAAATGAATTAAATGAAAAGCTGAATAAAAACATCAAACCTCAAACACACAAGAAAAGAAAAAAAAGACACAGAACGAAAAAAATCAAGAACATTCTGATTTTTTTAATGAAAAATCAGATTTTGAATACTTAAAAATAATTTTGTTATCTTAAGGAAAGAATAGAAAGTATAGCAAAACTCTCAAGTTCCCACTGTCAGAATCTGGTAATTCTTTCAAGCTGTTTATATTTATATTTCTAAATACTGTTCATTTTTTACAAAATCCAGCTGTGCTTTACCCCTTACAAGTGGCAGCAGCATTCTTTACCCCTTATAAGTGGCAGCAGCATTCTGAATCCTAGTAGCAGTAAATTTTGTGATCAAGCTCAACATTTCTACCCTTCCCACCACCCTCAGTGAATTTGAAGCTTGAAGATCTTTCATAAGCCTAATTTATGGACTACTAAAAGGCATTTCAGAGCCAGAAGTAAAATATATAGAGTGGAAATCCTTTAGTAACTGGTGCCTACCTAAAATGAATAGAGATGTGGCTATAAATCAAATGCAAACATTAACTTTTGACATCAAAGGACAAGACAATGTCTTCTTCTGACCAGGAAAGTGGTGGGTTAAACTTATTTATAGTACTTCATATCTGTTTTCTTCCTGGATTGGCCTCTCCCTTCACACACTTGTGTCATTTTTTCCTTTCTACTTCTGTTGTTTCTCAACACCACAATTTTTTTCCATCTGTCCTTGTCACCTTTAGCAGAATTGTGGTCCTGCTGAAGGGACTCCAAAGGAAGAGTTTGATGTCTAACAAGGACAACAAGTTCTAAGAAACCTGCTTAACACAGAGGACAAATCATAACCATGGTATAATTTTCAGTCAATTTGATTATGTCTCTGAAGCTTGAGGTACCTGGCTGATTCACCGTTCCTACGGACAAGGGGTGGAGAGAGGAAAGGATGGCTGGGCTGCCCCCATCTGTGACAGCTTGGCAGCGATGCTGCAGCTGCTGATTCCAAAGGGAGGGGAGCGCTAAACCCCACTGCTGGCAAATCTACATCTGCAAAGGTGGCATTTCCACATGTGCCAGTAATTTGTAGGTGAAATGTATGTGCCTGCTTTGGACAATGATAAAGTACTACCTTTACCAACAATGAGAAAACATAAATGAAAGAATTCACAGTAAGCATTAAATACCCTCAGTATTTGATCACAATCCCTCTTTTGGTTTCAAACTAAATAGTAAGATTTTTTTTTACTGCTTTATTCTATCATTGTGTCTACCTGTTTCCTTTCCTCATCTTTTCTCTTATAAGCAAAGCAATAAATGACTAATTCTACTACAGTGTTTTGCCACGGTGATGTGGAAATTTAAATTAAAAGAATATGATCTCCTGGCTAGCTTCTGAGGCCAACTGTCTGGATTTTTTGCTAATATTCAAAATATTTTCTCTGACTTGTAGTGTTACCCTGGATAGGTCACATTCTATCTCTGCTTTATCTGTACAATGAAGATAATATTTTCTGGATGCATAGAGAAACTATAATGCTTAGACCATTTGTTAGAAAAGTACTTTGAGACCCAAAACAAAATGTAAAATATTCCTCTTCAAAGTGACAGTGTAATTTCTTCCATCATTATTGATGTCTCTGGAGATATTATAAATCAATAGCTGAAAGGGAAAGGGTATGAGAAAAAGTTCTAGGAAAATAAACAATGGAAAAAAAAGGTAAAAAAGAAAGAACAACAGAATTGTTAAATGAATAAAGAAGGTTTACTTGAATTCTTAAAGAGAACTATCTGGACTTACGTGGGTGTTTCATCAAGGGGTCAGGAATAATATGAAAGGAGCAAAGACAAATTGGAACTGTAGAATACTAGTGCAATAAACCCAAATAAATCAGTTTTAAATGACCAGATTTGTGATCCTCCAGAGAGCACTGTTGCAAGAAATCCCAGTCTCATCTCTTCCTGCCCACACACATTCTTCCTAATAAGATCAAGAAGACACAGGCAGCTCCACGGCCTATTTGAGATTTATGCAGCTATCCAAAGGAACAGGCCCATTTCTCATTCATTTTAACCCTTCCCCTGCCCTCTCCCCATTCCACTCAAATAAACCCAAGCAATACAGTAATGGCAGCATCTGTCATGCAGTCGTCCAGCATGAGATCTGAAAACATTTTCTTCCCAGGTGTGTATCTCCGGAGTACAGGGAGAGCACTGGGATTCCAGATGCTGGGGACCATCATCATCATTATCATTAAGATAATGTAAGATCTGCCATATGCCAGAAATTCTAGATAATTTTACAGACATGCAGTGACCAATTGTATCTAACACTGAGAAGAACAAAGCTGTCTTTCACCTCTAAGTACTTTTTCACAAACATTTATATTCTTATATGAAAGAATCAGTAAAACTAAGTAAAAGACAAATTCTTTGGAAATAATCAAGGTTTATTTCTGCGAAGATTAAGCTGCTTATGCAATTTAAGTTACCAAGCTTTTTTGATGCAAAATATTTTTAAAACCTCATTTGACTGGAAATTATTCATCACTGTATTGATAGCCAGCACATATGCCTGATAATTTGCATTATTTCTGCTGGTGGATCAAAGTCCAGGATCATATTGGTACAACTGACTTAAACCAAATTCTTCAATATCAAAACAACCAAACCAAACCAAAAAAAGATAACCCTGAGTCTAAATTAAATGAAAGACAAGAGATTGAGAAAAGTTTCAAATTGAGACGTAAATGTTTCCAATTTAATGTATCTTCCTGTGTAAGAGTTTGCAAAATAACTTTTGCTTTATGTCTGATCTTTTTCAATATTTTCTTGTCCTTGAAATATACTGTCACAAAATACTGAAGAAATCTCCATTGCTAAAGTCCAGGACTAAGTGGTGGTATCTATTCAAATTGAGAGATTTCTTTTAACGGTAACTAAAACAAGACCTTGCCCAAATTACTCATATGGCTTTGGAAATGCTTATTCCTTTCAGTTGTTTCTTTCTCCTCACCCTCCTGATATGTTGTTTTCCTTTTTCCCACAGAGTATCTGATTAGTTTGAGACAGCAAACACTGAAGAAAACCTGCTCTTATCGTATCATGATATGACTTAAATGAGGTCTTCTCAGCCCTTTGTGTCTCATTTGATTTCAAATCAATTTTGGCTAAAGAAAAAAGTGTTTGGCAGAACCTTACCCCATCCACTAAAATTCTGGATATCTCAGAAACAGTTCTGGTAACAACATAATCTGGCAATTTATATTATTGTCATTTTCTATAATATTTATGCATCTCTCAACTGAAACATTTTAGTTCATGGAAATGACAGATAAAAAAATAGGAACAAAAGAAAATAAGGCTAATTAGATCAAGATGCATCCAAGGGCAAAATCCATGGAAAAGACTTCAAGTTCAAACTCAAGTTTTGCAAAGCAAGTATGACATGGGAGAGAAAAATTCAACATCAAGAATTAAAGAAGATTTATTCGCCAGATCAAGAGGGAGACAGAAAAATGCAGCAGCTGTATGTTATACTTTCAATGATTGTGAGAGAACTGGAGAAGAGAGATAGCTTGAGAAAAGAATTTATAGAAATCAAATTGAGACTAAAAATACAAATTTATGAACAGAAGGGTCATGTAATTAGAGAATCAAGAAAGACACTGCTGTGGCCTACTCATTAGAATGAAAAAAACAATCTCTCACCTCTGTGGGATTGCTATACTCACATTGTTCTGTCAGATATGAGTGAAATAGGATGCTCATGCATTTTGCTGAGTTCTTCTCTCTATCAGTATATACTGCAGACACAACGGGTTGAAGTCTCAGCATTGTTGTTTCCTTCATGTCGCTTCTAGATCTACATTCTGTTCTCAACTACATATATTTTTTCTCACTCCATGCCTCTATTGCATTGGAAAAGTCCAAGTAACAGTCTTGAAATACTGAATTGAGATGTTTTCAATGCTTCCAGTCCATGCAGATATATCCTGCCACCACCACTGTAGAGGTTCTTCCTAACTCATTGCTTACCAGCTACATCCTAAAGGACCTACTAAGGAAAAATGTGCAAAAATTATGGCTAAACCTAATGACAATAATAAATACTTTGGTGCAGTCAAACAAGAAAATTAATATAGACATCAGAAATAACTTTGAATGCACACAGAACTGGAGCTAGTCTTCTCCTTGCAGAGCTTTAAAATTTTATTCTTTCAATATTTGCCCTACTGGGTATCTTTCTTAAAAAAGTTACAGATAAGTAATGTGCTCAGACAGGCAGACGTTTTACTATCATGTAAAAACTCACACACAACCTTCATTGCAACAGGTCAATCTTCAAATGTTCAGAGATTCAGTGCAGATGGTTACAAAAACAAACCCAACTTCTGGTTTAAAGTTTCTAGCAATTCTGTGGGTAAAAGTTGCCTTGAATCATTTACAGTATTTAACATTTCCATTCTGTTCAGAAATATACTGAAGATAGCAGCATTTGCTTTCAGCTAAAGCCAAAGCCAGAAATGCTGGATAAATCTCTCTGTGAAAGCCGTAAAAGCCATAGAGTTCAGTCGTGTGAGGTACTGGCTCTGATGACTTCCTGTGAGATATAAAATTCCCTCAGTGTAGTCAGTGGGAACCAAAGAACTTAAAGTTATTTTGTCTGATTTTCAATTGCAAACATTGCAAATTAAAGGTAAAACTCCATTACATCCAGGCAAAGTCTTCCTTTTGTCAAATTACTCAGCATTACTACTCCATTGTTTTGAATGGGAACTGAAATGATATAATTTTTGTGATAAAACAACACATTCTGGAAACAAAATGGTCTTTGCTCAAGAAAGCTCTCAGCTTTCTTGAAAGTGCATTTTTCATATATGAATATTGTAAATAACTTGTTCTCATAGCAGTAAAACGTACAGCAATATTTAACTCAATAATTTCAGTCTACAAATAGTAATGGGAACTCATTTCTTTAACTTCATTTCTAGACAACACACACAAATATTGACTGGTGTTTAATAACCATGTTTGGACTTCTTCAGTATAGTTTTGTACAATTACAGTGGATCCTGATTCCATTCTTGGAAATAAAGTAAAAAGGAGAAAATATTCAAGTATTTTTTTAGGAAGATGATTTATATCATGACTCAAAGGTTCAGGAACCAGTTATTGTTATCTGATGATACCAAGATAAGCAGATTTCTACAATAAAATTGAATAAATAGCACAATAACTAAAAACCTTCAGGAAGACCCTGAAATTAAAGTGCAGGAACATATAACTTTTGGTGCCTTCTTTTTTTTCCCCCCCAAAAGACGCTATTCATCACTGCAAATTACTCCACGTCACTTGACTTCCAAGTTTAAGTTTGCACTTCAGTAATGCTGGGAGAAAAAGACAGATCTTTATCTGTGATGATGAATAGAGGATTTAAAGAAAGTATAAACATAGACCTAAGGAAACCACTTCTTTTATGAAGAGGTCATTTTCTGGACCATATTTCTAATGTCCAGAAAGAGTTTAATGCCCCAAGCTCTGTAACTCATACTCAGCACAAAACATTTCAAAACAATCTACAGTTTTCAATGCCCTTTTCAAATTATGTGAAAAGCTTAACTAAAATCTCTAAAGACACGGGAACCTCGATATGCCACACCCAATACATGGCTGTGATTGAGATTTTCCTGATGTATGACAGTATTCTTGATACACATTCGTTATTGAGAGAACACTGGTCCTAACTGTAAACGTGTGTTTTTTCTTTATATTTGTGATTCATACTTATTGATACACAAATATTGTCTCTGATTGGGTAGTAGAAACTTGAGTTTAAGCAATTTTTGTTGCCCTACACTTAAAACTCCATGAAATAAAGAAAGACAAGGGCTTGGAAGACTCATCACAAGCAGATCAAACAGACTGGTTTTCTTTTGATGGTGATACCTTGGGTTTGAACAACTTTTTTATTATTCTTACCTATCCTTCATTTTTCCACTCTATCATTTCCCATCAGTGTAACAGGTTGTTTGACCTCTTGCTTTTTTGTTCTTTCTACATAAGTTGAACAAAGCTTCTTTCAGGCAGCAACACTACATGGTTCTTTGCTGAACAATTCCACTGAGGCTGAGGTAATATCCTCAAAGATTCCTGAATTAATCTTTAAATATTTAGTTTATAACTAAGTTATTGAGTAAGTTTGACAGCTGCTGAGCCTTAGCCATAAAGGAGAGAGCAACACTGTTTATAAGATACTGATTCATTGATGCTATTCTTCAAATTTGATAGAGATTTCTGATGTTATTTACAAATTACAAGCTTTTTGCACATTTTGCCCTAATTCACTGTAGGTGATGTTTACTTACAAATCCATGAGATTTCTTAAAAAATATGAACAACTTTTCAGATTTATCAAATTACACCTGAGTATGATTTGCAGATTTGTTTAGAGATAGATAATCAGTTAAGAAATCTCCAATGTTTTTACTGGCAATTATATTCTAGGTGGACATTTCAAGTTACCACTTAAAACTGGATAAGGTAAAATTTAATTTCCAAGTCTGTTTAGGTAGTTTGTGGAGTGGTAGATGTTTAGAATAGGAATCAAATGTAAAGAAGTGAATATTAATAATGCAATTTTTGATATTACCTGTCACTGAGGGTTTTTTTGCCCTGCTATAGCTTGGCCCTAGCCTGCTAAAGTGATTTCAGGTAGTTTCAAGTGCAACATTAGGTAAAGTGCATGCTAACAGTTTGGCAGATATGTTTAAATAATTTAACATCATATTTAAAATTTAATGTCAACAAATGTTTGTCCAGAAATATTTGAAAACACTTTGCATGAGCATTTAAACCAGTCCTACAGACTGAGCATGAACATGTCATAGCCAATCCATCATAGAAGATGCAGCAGTTCAGGGCAAAATGGATTTACCTGGGGTTTTTTTGAGGTCTGTTGGAGAAAGCTCATTTTTAGAACTTTATCTTTTCTAGCACTTGTCTTTCTCAGCTCAAATGCTTTTATGATCTATGTAATGCCCCTGATGTTTATCTCAAATGGAATTGTCTGAGCACTGCCAGGACTGAGAGACTCAGAAAAATATATCGTTACTTGTTTCCTCCACACCCCCTCCAAACTGAAACTGAACCCTGTGTCATCTTTTAGTGGAAAGTTTTTGGTTTGAGTTTGTTTTTTCTTGCTCAGTTGACCACAGTGCATTCACCAGGTTATAAAACACCTTTTAAAAGAAACATATGAGGCTATATCCACTGAACTCCAGCATCATTAAATATTTATCGATACAATAGTGCATGTTTCAGTGTGAAATAAACATCAGGCTCTGCAAATTTAATAGTTTCCAGTGGAGGAAATAAAAAGAAAAGAAGAAAAGAAAGGAAAAAACCTCCCAGAGTTTCTGTAATCTCAAGAACTTGCCTTAACAAATAAATAGTTCATGATGTGCCAAAACTGAATTGCCAAATGATTGACCACATCCTATATTGCACAAGGAAAAGGCTGCTGTTGTTTTTACAAGTGTGTTTCATTCAGAGTTTGACTTCATTGTGTAAATACTATGGAGCTTGCTTTTCAAAATTAACCTTTATTATAGATTAGCTGTAGACAGGGTTTGAGGGGGAAGGAAGCACAGAAATTAGGGGACAGGAGCACCCCAGAAAGTCTTAATCCCATATTTCCTGAACTGGAATTACTGAAAAAAAAAAAAAAGTTCTAGGGGACATAGAACAAAGAAATATATTTTAAAAACTGCTTGTTTTTACATCTGAAAAGCAACAAGGGAAAAATAGTCTCTCTCTATATATATATTTGCAGGCACTAGATGGAATTTCCAGGGTAGCAGATAAGTATATGTTACTAAAATCCTACTGCAGTGGAAAAAATTTAGATTCATTTTTTCCAGTCAAAATGTTCAAAGGATATTTAACAATTTTAAACAGATTAAAAAAAAAAAAAACCAAAAACAACAACAACAACAAAAAAAAAAAAAAAACCAAAAAAAAAACCAAAAAAAAAAAAAAAAACACCAAAACAAAACAAAAAAAAAAAAACCAAAAAAACCCAACCCAAAAACAAACAAACAAAAAACCCCCTTAGATCCTGCATTTTGGTGATAATTTCACGGTGAACTCCTTGAACTGATAATCACAGAGTCATAGGTTGGAAAGGATCTGTAAGATCACCAAGTCCAAACATTACCCAAACTCAAGATTTAAACTACCAGTAAACCATGTCCCTAACTGTTGCATCTACCTGTTTTTTAACTATTCTCAGTGACAGTGATTGAACCACTTCCCTTGACAGCCTGTTCCAATGTCTGACCATTCTGTCAGTGAAGAAATTTTTCCTAATATCCAATCTAAATCTCTCTGGGTGCAACTTGAGGCCATTTTCTCTTGTCCTGTTGCTTGTTACTTGGAAGAAGAGACCCACCCCCACCTGGCTACAGCGTCCTATCAGGCAGTTGTAGAGAGTGATAAGGTCCCCTCTGAGCCTCCCTTTTTGTGGGCTAAACACCCCCAGCTCCCTCAGCTGTACTCCACAGGCCTTGTGCTCCAGACCCTTTCTCGACTCTGTTGTCCCTCTCTGGACACATTCCAATGCCTCAATGTCTGCCTTGTAGTGAGGAGTCAGAACTGAACAAAGTGTTTGAGGTGTGGCCTCACCATTGCAGAGGACAGGGGGACAATCCCTGCCCTGGTCCTGCTGGCCACACCACTATCGATACAGGCCAGGGTGCCACTGGCCTTCTTGGCCACCTGGGCACACACTGGCTCCTGTTCAGCCATGGCTGTCTGCCAGCTGGATGTAACTCCATTCGCTCTCTCTGGGTTCAGCCCCCCTGCCAGTTTTCTGCCCAGCAATAACTGCACCCATCCAGGCCAGGAGCAGCCAGTTTATGCAGGAGAATGCTGTGGGAAACAGTCAAAGGCTTTACTGAAGTCCAAGTAAAGAGTATCCACAGCCTTTCCCTCATCTGCTGAGTGGGTCACCTTGTCACAGGAGATCGGATTGGTCAAGCAGGACCCATGCTAGCTGGGTCTAATCCCCTGTTTGTCTTGCGGAGCACTCAAGATGACTCTCTCCATTACCCTGGCACCAGGTCAGACTGGCAGGCCTGTAGCTCCCCAGATCCCCCTTCCACTCTTCTTTTAGATGGGTGTCACATTTGCTACTATCCAGTCAGCTGGAAGCTCCCTGACCAGGACTCCTGATAGATGGTGGAGTGGCTCAGTGAGCACTCCTGTTGGCTTCTGAGCAGTTTCGGGTGGATTCATCAGGCCCCATGGCCTTGTGCAAGTCGTATTAGTGTTGCAGGTCTTGTACAATTTTCCCTTGGACTGCTTCATTCTGCTCCTCATCTCTATCTTCTAGAACATGGGGGAGGGTGCCCAGAAAACAACTGCCCTTGTTATTAAAGACCTGAGGCAAAAAAGCTTTAAATAACTCAGCCTTTTCTTCATCTTTTTAAACTATGTTTCTCTCCTGCATCAAACAAAGGCTAGAGATTCTCCTTAGCCTTCCTTTTGTTGTTAATGTGCATATAGAAACATGTTCATCGTCTTTTGTGGCAGTAGCTAGGTTAAGTTCTAGCTGGGCTTTGGTCCTTCTAATTTTCTCCCTGAATAACCTCATAACAATTTGTAGTCCTCTGAGTTGCCTGCCCCTTCTTCCAAATGCCATAAACTCTCTTCTTCTGAGTTCCAGACCCAGACAAATCTCCTTGTTCAGTCAGGATGGTCTTCTTCTCTATCAGCTCATCTATTGACTTAAGTGTACAGCCTGCTTCTGAACCTTTAGGATTTCCTTCATAAAGCCTTCTTGGAATCCTTTGCCTATTAGGACTGCCTGCCAAGGGAGTCTCTCAAGGTCTCCGAATAAGCCCAAGGTAGCAGTTCTGCTCACCACCCTCCTTACTTTTCTGAAAATTATAATTAAATATTAAAAGTTTCTGAGAAAGAGGTGTAACCTTTCTGGAATCTATGAATAATTTTGAGAAAAGTGGGAAAAAATTATTATGAAAGTTGTCGTTACATTTGAGCCAGAAATATCAAAAAAGGATATTACATTCCTAAAATTCAATGGCTTTTCAAATTCTTTGTATGTTCCATGGTCTTCCTGCTTTGAAAAGTGAAGGACATGAAATAGCATTGAATATCTGCAAATATCTCCTTTCCAGACTTTGGGTCTCACAGTCTGGTCCAGCCAGGATGGATTTACAAAGTATGAGGAAGATGGGGACTGACTTTTTTTCCTCCCTTACTTTACTAGGACTAAATGTTTCCTATTTTTGGATCACAAATCATAGTCACAGATCACAGTCACAGATCACAGCCATTCTCCCCTTGCCTGGATTCCAGCAGGTCAGGCCTTTCACCCAGGCAATTGCATTCTTTTCTTTCTTAAGAAATCATAAATATAAAATTTGGCAAATGATATACAATGGATTGATTGCTTATTAGAAAATCAAAGTGGAAAGGAAATCGTATAATCATTGAAGGTAATTCCTTGTTTTAATGTAGTATTTGTTACTAAAAAAATTACTTTTCCTATCCTTCCTTTACCCTGAGCGTCAGATCCTTGGTATAAACCAGAACTAATAACACTGCCTAATGTCACAGACTATGTATGAGCATTAAGTAATTAATACATAAAAACTGTTTTGAGAATTCAGTTAATAGAAGTGAGGGAACCAGCTATAATTGTTGGTATATGATTTTCAAAATATATATACTCACTTACCTGGCTTTTGGGAAATCTTTTAAGCAATATAAAGAAAATGAAGTCATATATCATGCGTGTGCATATCTTATTCAGATGAATACATCTTAAGGTCACTGACATTAGTCAGAAAAAAACTAATGGAGTGAATTTCCATGTTGGAAATAATAACAATTCCTGCATTCTGAAAGCAACCACACTGTGTTGATTAAGGAGACGTGCTGCTAATGGTATGCTTCACACAGGTTAACTACGCACAACGGTTCAGATCCCTTCTGAATTGTAAAGACTTTTCCTGTATGAGTGTTCGTTTTTGGTTTGTTTTTTGGTTGGTTTGGGTTGCTTGAGTATTTTAGTCATTATTTGCAGCGCAGAACTTTCATTTATGCAACATTGTTCTTTGAAAATGCAGAGCTAGTATCAATTTCAGTTGCATATAACAACTTCCTCCCCTGGGTTCAGCTGTGATCCAGTGATAAAAAATTGATGGTAAAGGTAGAGAACTGCTGGAAACTGTAAATCATTTTTGGTAAATAGTGAATGGGTGTCAGTTCTGAAGACAACGAAGGAGATGAAAGGAAAACTAACATACTGGAAGTGGGTTAAACGTAAGCTGACTTATTGTATATATTACAGGAAAAGAAGATAAGGCTTCAGGCTTGGAATGTATTAGCAAGAAATGGAGTTTAGTCTAGTGGTTTGTAGGATCCTAAGCTGTGGATAGAGCTTCTAATTTCAAAATGAAATCCAATCCAAATTCAGATTTTGAGATGATCCATTTTAGACCCAACATCATATTCAAAGTGGAAAAGTTATGCCTGACAATACATTGGATTAAAATTTCTGAAACACCTGGTAAAACCTGACATTTGTTTTTCCAGAAAGTACTCTGATTTTGCTTCTTGACATTACAAGCAACTACAAAACAAAATGAAAAACGAAAGTTAGTAACCTGCTACTTCCACAGTGAAGTGGGAGGGTACCGTGCTGTAGAAAAAGATGATGTAACACATGACTGAAAAATATCTATTGATTTTTCCCTTTCCACACGCCACTACTCTATTGAAATTAAAGCATTTAAAAATGTCTTCCAAGATGGATATTTTTCTCTCTCACTTCCACTAATTTTCAATTATTTGCCACCAAACTGATCCTGCAAATGTCACGATTAAGACATACTCCCACTTTGAACTGATTCATTATTGAATGGTATAATCTTAGTTGCTGTCTTTAAAACGGCAAAACAGAATTAGTTCACAATGTCAGAATGGTTAATTTAAAAATGTAGACTGTGCTATAAGCCTCTATATGACATTGACATTATTTTGAGGAATCCATTAAGTGAAGGTAGCTCAGGGTACAGCTGTAGTGTGAGCTAGAGGACTGAAGCTGGACTCTGCAAAAGGGCTTTGGTCCTTGCCCAGTGGTGTAGTTGTGCCTGCCAGTCTCCTGGGTGGCAAGACAGGAAAGTTTCCTTAACACAAATTATGCAATTCCTCTGTGTTCCTTTTGTTTGCTTGCTAAGTGGTAATAGTTCTGGTCATCTGTTGTATATATTTTCTAGTTAAATTGAAAAAAAAAATTTGAAGACGTGTATATCTAATTATTTACATAAGTTAGAATTTATTTTTAAATGTATATATTTAAATGTAATGCTAATAGGCTTTTGCTTCTGCAGGTTTAGTCTTCTTTCTCTATCATTTTTCCCCTTGTTCAGCTTTTTGTAGCACTTTAATCTAAATTTTCTCAATCCCTGTATGAACATGTAGTTCTTATGAATATAAGGGGACAAAATCTTTCTAATGAGAGTGGTCATTGGGAAAGGTTTCTAAGAGAATATCCATGTGGATCCCCAACTGGATAAAGACCTGACCAGCTCTAGGTAACGTTGAAGTTGGTTCTGCTTTGTGTAGAGGCTGGGAATAGATGATATTCAGGGGTCACTTGCAATCAACATTATTTTAGAATTCTTTTGTACTTGAATTCATTTGCCAAAATGCTTTGATGTTCCACCAGTCTGTTCCTACAAAACCATTAATTTAAAAATGGTTCGTCTGGGAAGCCAGTCACTAATTACAGGAGAGACTTGATCATTTTCACACAACTTGATAATACCCTGAAGGCACTATTGAACGTGCAGATTTTGTCTGCTTGGTAACAGATGTGATAAAATCTACAGTCCCTCTTTTCCGTTTCTGAGTGTAGATAACCATCCAGCTACTGTATAGTCTGTGGCTAATTACTCCCATTATAATATTCAGAAGTTATATTTATTCAGAAACAAGAAGACTGCAAGAGATTGTTACATTTTAGTTGTTTTTCCTAGTAAATAGGTTTTTTCTTCAAAGGTGATGGAGGTCCATTTATATTACATGTATCTCATCATGGTTCGTCCTAACTGACTCTAAATGAAATCATTTGCGCATGGTGAAATCTGAACTTTTCTATAAATTCACAAATGATGTAACCTTGTTCATCTTGCAAGGCTGAAAGCAGTTCAAGCCAGTGTGTTCATTTTTCTTTTCTTAAATTAAATCACTCTGCAATTTAACAAAATTCTTACCCATGCAAATTTGATCCAAGATCTGTATTGCAATATTTCAGCTGCAGCATTAACAGGAAGATTTCAGACATATCTCTGCTGTGAAGGGTTTTCGCAGTTTGGTAATCTCTTGGTTATTTTTCCAGAGTTTTTCATAGATGTAAACCAAATTTTAGCAAACAGTGAATCTAACTAAAACCTACTCGTGTGTCTCACTCCATGCTGTTCAGATTCCCTGTCCTCATCCAATGACAATTGTGTGTTTGCACAGACCTCCACTTCCCTGCAGCCCCTGTAGAATAGCTGTTCTTCTCTGACTTCAGCCAAAACAGGAATCAATCAAGTTCAAAACAATAACCAATGTCTCTTACACTTCTGCTCACAGTAACATTACACATGGAAAAAGTAGTAATTTATCTTATCAACATGAATGTACAGCACAGAAGTCTTACAGAGACACCTCTAAGTACAAAAATAAAGTAAAAAGGAAGTAAAAAATATATATACATTCTTTCATATAATTTCTCCTTTGACAAAGTCCCCATTTTGAGGACAGGATATGCTGTTTACACAATCAAAGCTCCATGGAGCATTTCGTTTTCTAAAAGTTACAGTTAGTGTGACATATTTTGGTAGCTGCCAAAGGAATTTTTTTTACTACAACATCTCACTCTGAGAAGAAAGTATAAACTATCAAAGTACCCAGAGACTGCAGTCTGAAAAAAAAGGGGGTGTGTAGGGCCAATAAGGGAAAGCTTCAGTAATATAATGCCATGAACACTCATGTTTTCATTTGAAAGTACATGAACAAGAGTGCTTATTTTAGCCACTTAAAACAACAATAACTAAGTCAGGAAAGATCATTATACTGGAATTAAGGAAACTATGCATTTATAAAAACAGTCTCCAATAACAAAGTCCCTTCTGGAGAAATGCTACTTTCCCTGCTGAATGCTAAGCAATCATTTTGAGCTCAGCTAATTATTAGTAGCTTGAAATGGACAGAGTTAATAAAGTGCAGCCCCATAAAATTTTCATTGTTGTTGGTAGTTACTCTGTCCCTAAATATCTGGAGATTTTCTTTCCTCCCCCTGCTGTTTCTTTCCAATGCATTTTTAGAAACAGGTGCCTTTGGCTACTGTCCATTTTGTATAGAAAGAAAAAAAAAAACAAAACAATGAAAGCAACTGCCAGCACAGAACTGGAGTAAATCCCATCAGTGAATGACTATCTTACAAAGCTAAATCCTGTGTACTTAGGGGAAAAAAAAGACCAAACATATCCACCTTCCCCAAACAACAACAAAGCACCCAAAAGCTAACAACATTAAAAGGTCTTTACAAAGTAAGGGTATAATTGCCAAATAGTAGATAAAGTCTTACTGTATCAGTTTGGCAAAAATCACCAATATTGATAGATGATGTTTCATGTAACATCAAAATTCAAACACTGGTCTTAGAGAAATCTAGGCAAAGCCAAATTCTTTGCAAAAACTACATAAGGCAATGTTTTTAAAATTCTTTCCTAACTGTTAACATGCAATCTGCATGCTTTTGGAAGAAATATTTCAATAGGAAAATTATTATTTCATGTAACCATGCACTGGTAATAGGTTTTCCACCACAAGTATCCTAGCTTAAGCATTTTGATCATCAGTTAGTAACAAA
This sequence comes from Brachypodius melanocephalos, assembly GCA_013398615.1. Taxonomy (NCBI): domain Eukaryota; kingdom Metazoa; phylum Chordata; class Aves; order Passeriformes; family Pycnonotidae; genus Brachypodius; species Brachypodius melanocephalos. The sequence goes on from VZSR01000520.1 coordinate 31,834,325, forward strand.
CCATATAAATTATACTTACATACATTTGAAAATAAGAAGCATATAAGTTTATACTCTGAACAAAGATCTAGTAAAATATACCTGTCAAGTTAAAGGCGTTTCTCAGAGTCATACCTGAATTCTGAAGTTAGGGACTTAAATGTATCTTTACATTTTATAAGGGAATCAGTACATATCGATCTAGATGCCATTGGTTGCTATTTTTATTTTTATGCAATGTATGCTTGCTGGAGAGTTCTATCTTGGTGTGTTTTCCAATATAATTGCCTTGCTATAATTTGCTTCTATTGAAAACATGCTTGTTCTGGTTTAGTGCCTAAATAGGAATTAAAGCTCTTATCCAGAGGAACGTATGTGTGAAAACACCAGCCTGTGTAATTTCCACATTGTAAATGTACTTGTTTTCTCTGGACTTGTAATAAATTCTGTAATTCACTTTCAGAAAGTGTTTTTCCAACTTTTCCAGCTATTTTAAAACTCTCATTTGAAAACATTTTTTGAACTGCTAGTAATAAAACTGCTCAGAAAAAAGACCTCTATATTTTTTAAGAATTCTACTCAGAAAGCCCAATAAATGGAAGCCTGCATAATGGTTTTTTTGCAGATAACGTAGTAACTGGTAGAAGTGCACACACAGTGTAGGTACACGTATTTTATGCATTTTTATACATTATGAATAACATATTTTATATTTTATATATTGTACAGTAATAATTATTATATTATCTATTATATTAAGCTGGGAGATCAGCCCTGCAGAGAGGGATGTGGGTCTGCTGGCTGGCAGCAGCTCAGTGTGAGTCAGTCATGTGCCCAGGCAGCCAGGAGGGTGAGCTCCGTGCTGGGGTGCATCAAACCCAGCACAAACAGCTGCCCAGCTGGGGTGGTTATCCCACTGTACTCAGCAGTGGTCTGGCCTCAGCTTCAGTCCTGGGCCCCACAATATAGAATGATGTGAAGATCCTTCAATGTGTCCAGAGGAGGACAAAAAAGCTGGAAGGAATGGCCTGTAAGGAGCAGTTAATAATGACTTTGGATTTGTCTAGCTTGGAAGAAAGGAGGCTGAGGGGTGACCTCATTGCTCTCTACAGCTTTGTGAGGAGGGAAGTGAAGAGGGAAGTTCTGACCTCTTCTCTCTGGGATCCAGTTATAGGACTTGTGTGAATGGTTCAAAGCTGTACCAGAGGAGGTTTAGACTGGACATTTAGATGTCAAATGCTGCAACAGGGGGTCAAACACTTCTTAGAAAGGTGAGCAAGTGCTTAAGAGCTTTTGGCCAAGGCCCTTAACAACAATTCTTTAAATTTGATCAGCTCTGAATTGGTCAGGCAGATGAACTAGATGATTCTTATGGGTCTTTGCCAACTAAAATATCCTATTCTATTCTATTCTATTCTATTCTATTCTATTCTATTCTATTCTATTCTATTCTATTCTATTCTATTCTATTCTATTCTATTCTACTCTATTCTATTTTTGTGGAATTGTATTCATTTCCCCTTGGTTCCAACCATAGCTTAAAGACTAGTCTCCTTCTCCAGAGAAAAAGTGAGTCATTTCCATCTTCTTACAGTAGAGTTCCTTCTTTGAAAATGTCTCTTTGAGAGTGGATTTAGTGGATGAATCTCTCAACTTGCTGCTCAACATATATGCACACTTTAGACATTTCAGTATCATAATACTGGGCATATATGTGCTTAAAGCTGAATGGAAATAATCATGACCTTCATTCCTCTCTTCATATATAAGATTTTCCTTCAATAAATGACAGGAAAAACATACACAGCAGTGCTTGTGCTGAACAAGAATATGAAAAATGATGTTACAGGAAAAAGATTTGTTTTGTTTTGTGTTGAAAAGGAAGGCTCAGATGCAGTAAGTACCCTTCTGGTTGATAGTAGGAGCAATTTAATAATTTTAGTGGTCACATCCATACTCTAGGATTAAACAATGTCTCTGTGTGTGTTCTGTATATCAACTTCAGATTTTTCTGTGTGCAGACATTGAGAAGAGGTATACAGCACTTAAATCTAACCTCACCAGTACGAAAAGAGAACTTTTCTATTCACTTTGCTCCGTTCAGGATCAGTTCCTTGCAGTCTTTTTCCTTCAGTCAGAAAATGTTGTCATATCCTTAACAACAGAAGTTGGTACAAGCCTTGAACAGAGACAAAGGCCTTTGTGTGCCTGCTAGATTTGATTTGTATCACACAGTACCACAGAGATGGTGTTTAAAAATGTCATCACTCTTAATGAAGCCTGGTAGCGACAAGCTTGAGCAAACACAGCCCTGGTGTGCTCTGCTGCTCGGAGGCAGCGCTCTCTCAATGTTTGTTGACGTGTTTGTCCAGATTCAAATCTTGCCAACACTGGATTTCTTTTTAAGAATGATGAGAGTTTTAAAGATCCGTCTGGCAGAGGTTTTCAAATTCATTGCCAGTGCAAGGAGAAGAATAAAAGAAAGAAGGATAGAGACCCCAGGAGGGAAAGTTTTGAATTCTAATGTTTAGTTTCTAAGACGTGGTAGGAAGCTTGCTCCTAAGAACAGAACAAAAGGAAAACTGAGCTTCCTTAACAAACATTTCACTTTTATGACTTCCTTCTCGTCAATTCATTCCTAACTTCTCTCTTCCCTGAGAAAGACGGCAGAAACCCACAAGTTTGCAACAAATTGTGCCTTTATTTACAGGGGACAGAGAATTCTTTAAAGCTCCTCAGAGCTCACTACCGGTTAGTGCATGGAAATCCTATGAGTTGTCTGAGGATCTGAACTACAAATATTTAACCTTTTTTTCTGAGCCACAAGAGAAGACTTAATATTATAATGGACTCTGAAAAGGACAGCTGGGAGAGTCTTGATGAGGAAGTAACCTCCAATGGTGCATTTATATTCCAAATGTATTTATTTTAATTTACTGGATATAATTTTTTATGTGTTCACATTGCAAAACTATACTGTCAAATACATTGTATCAGGAAGAATATTCTCGAATAATGCATTGGACCACAAATGCTTGAAAGTTGCACAATTAATCAAGAGAAGTGCAGATTCTTATATACCTTTACAGTTTATTTTGCTCTTTGAATATCAAAGTAAATCAAAGCCCATTCTCCCCAAATCTATGTGAACATAAACAAACAATTCAGTGAGTAGAAAAAAAAAACCAGTATCTTGTTTTATAATCAATTATTATATCATTGATCAATGAAAAAATGGGTTATATCTCATAGTGACTGCTCTTCTGCTTTCTTTGGTGGGTGCATGAGTTGTAATTGTTTAGCTATTTCATCCTAACTCCAGCCCCACCTCTGATCATCTATTATTTTCCAGAAAATTTTGATTTCTCCATTCTTCTACCTCTTCTAAATGATCTGTCACAAAACAATTACATTATATCTTCTCCAAACTCATTCATCACTGATGATCAGCAAACTTCTGCTCTTGCCCTTGTGTAGCTGGGATATCTATGTCTCTTAATGTCTACAGCACAATCGCAGTTGTCCCTCTGCCATCTATATTAAAATACTGGCTAAACTATAGATTTTCTCCAAACATCATTGTCATTTTTTCAGAAAATTCATGGCATCGTTTCCTAAGAGAAAAATTTAAATTTTTTTTGAGAATTAGTCTAATTTTCCTACCTTATCTTCAGCATAGTCTGACACAAATATGTAGAAAAACAATATTGATACAAGTTTTTATACAATGTATATAAATATACAAATATTACAGTTTTGTAAACAATTCTCAGACAAATAATTATTTATTTAAGTAAATTTAACATCGTTTCTAATTAATGAATTAGGATTTCTAAGAAAGCTTGTGGATAATTTAAGCTCTATGGATAATTTTATGGCTGCTGAGATATAGCCCAGCCTTTAAAACAGCCAAATCTGCAGAATAGTTTTACTAAGATAAATGGTCTTCTAAAACAGAATAACAAAAAAAATTATTTTAAATTTGTTGTTGTTATCATCATCATCATCATGAATGAGATGAAGACCAGAGCTGCATTGTGATACATAAATGGCCCTAACCCTCAGCTCAGGAATATGCTGTAGATAAGGGCTTTGACATCGTTCATTATCCTGGGTAATTGAAAAGTTAAGTTGGGGCTGTCATTATCATCAGCTGAGATCTGTGGAGACAGGAAGTGTTTCAGCAGGCTCTTAGTTGCTCAACATTGCATGAACAACCCTGGATTAAACAATCCGTAAGAGCTGAACAGAACTACAGTCTCTGTCTTGAGAGCCTATGTTCTAAGATAAGATGAGGCAGAAATAATATATTTGCACATATAAACAGTATTTTCATTAGAAACATCTCTGGTTTTGTTTATAGTATCTTCTTTTTGTAACTGCCTGTTGCATGCTATCATCATCAATGTGCATCAGGTACTAATGCAATCCTCAATTGTAGTATTTCTCATTTCTTTACACTCATAGTTAAGGGAAATTAAACTTTTTTGTATACTCAAATAATTTCTAAAAGTGATAATTTTAGTTAGAATTAATTCAGTTTCATAAGGCAAGAGAGAGGAGAAAACAGAAAAACAGAAACTTCCAACAGTTCTTTTTACCCTGCAGTTTTCAATCTCATTCAAACCCCAAAACAATAATTCTCTGTAATGAGACACAGAATATGAGGATAGAGACAAGGATATATACCTTTAAAGGTTCTCACTGGCCAGTATATGTTTGATTCCAGATTGAAGCTGTATTCAGTCTTTGTGTAAATATTCCAGTTGATATCAATTTATTTATCTTGGGTCAACTGGTCCACAGTTTTTCTTTGGTGTAAAAATATTTTTTGAATCTGGTGTAGTTGACACTTACTTTAACCTAATATATACTTTCATTCTCTCATGTTGCAGCTACTGTTGTATTTGCTTTTAATTTTTAGATAATTCTAGCCAATTATCATATCCTCATCACACCTTCTTCATTAGTGTGTCCAGTTGCGCATATCCAGCCTATTTAAAGTATTCTTGTAAATAATTCCTTCCAAACCCAAAATATTTGTTCTTTTTTCTCTAAGCAGTTTGCTGACTGAATTCGAATGAGGTGCCTCAGGTTCAATAAACTTGTTTCAGGGACATCTAATCAGTACTCATTCTGCTTGGCAGTTCATATTGTAAGCCAAGTATTCAGATATATTTCATATTTCATATTCTTATTTCCTGAACACATTTATGGTAACATGACCACAAAAGAAGGGGGAAGAGTGCTTGGGTGAGCAAAAAAATTATTTTACTAGAAGTTATGGTCATCTGGGATGGTAGTTGATATGAAACTGAGCAGTGCTACCTGTGAGACATGCTGTGGTGTGCTATGTGTTCAGATGCATCTCACAGTGAACTGCAGTCATCTACCTTGTTTATCTAATGTAGCTGGCTGGCTGCAAAACTTGTCTGTGTCAAACTGTATTAGCATAATTGTCAATGTAAAATTAATTGACAAGCCCGGCAACGGGCAGAGCTATCCCTTTAGGGCTTGGAGGTTAAACATCTGTGTGAAGTGATGTTTCCTGAAAAGCTTTACATAACTAGCGGTATTCTGTGCAAGCATTTGATGTTTCAGCTGGTGGAAATCAGCAATGAAGCAAGAACAAAACACAGACACTTGGGTGAGCGTGCTGGGTCATAGTTTGCTGACAGCCTCACCATCACACCAAAAGGATAGAATCCTCAGGACATGCAGTCTTTTAAGGTCTATCTTCATGTCTGTGCTTGTGACCCAGAAAATTTATAGTATCTTTTCCTTGAGGGGTCTTTGTCTTGGAATTTCTTACGCGTGGGTAATAACAGTTAGGTCAAACTCTTAACCAGCAATTTTTATCTGAGAAGAATGGTAAGAGAGAGAAACCAAGAGTCTTCATTTTCTGAAACTCTATCATCAGTCCACTGCAGTCGTAGCCCAATATCTTAGCCAGGAAGCAACGATGGTTTCTTCAATTGAACTGCAGATTTTTTTTCTCACTAAAAATAGATTGTTTTATGATGCAAGAACATATAATGTGTACACACATTTGTAAACCATGAATAAAATTATTAATAATGTGTTGGAGCTCTTGTTCCTCCTCTCTAATTCCTATTTCAATTTAGAACTATAGCTAAGGATTGTACAGATTGTCAGACAGCTCATCATCATTAGTCTGCTGTGATGCTGTTTTATAGCCACTTCAACCCATATCTACTTTGAGTTAATAAAAGACAAAGCATACTCTCTTAATTAATTCAAAATCATAGGTAGAGCCAGAAACAATACCTACCCTCAGAGTCTTATCTTGAGTCATAGAATTACAGAATCGCACTATGGTTTGGGTATTGGAAGGGATCTTAAAGATCATCTAATTCCAGACCCACACCCCCTGCCATGGGCAGGGACGCCTCTCCCTAGACCACATTACCCAATTTCCTATCCAACCTGGCCTTGAACACTGCCTGAGTGCAGAAAAGGGATGATGATTCCAAGGATGACACACCCTGTTGAGGTCCCTTCCTGAGTAAAAAGGAAAGCAGGACTCCGTAGGTTCTGACTCTGTACCAAAATCTGATGACATCCAAATAATACTCTGGTGCAACAAAGTACGCAAAGCAGTAGTTTCAGTGCACTTCCTCATCCATTCCCAAGTCAGAGAAAACACAGAGCCAAATAATCATTGATTACACCAAGTAAATCTTTTACATTGAAGACTTTCAAGCATCACAAATACTGTAAAAGTTTTGAGCTTTGAGCTCAAAAGGTGTCAGAATCTGAAAGCATATAAATATATGTAGTAAATATGATTCAGGGATTTTTAAAGATGAGCAACTTATTTTGACTATATTGGGGTTTGTATTTCTTACTCATACACACTTGTTTACATTTTGTAAGTCTGTGATGGCTTCTCACTAAAGGAAGACTCGAAATGTCCAAAGTCTCATTCTGTTCCATCCAAGCCTTGCTGTAGTCTTAAAAGGTTGGCATGCCTTCCTCAACATTTGCAGTTCATCCATTTCAGCATCACTCAGCATCCCATCTTCCCTGGAGAAAGCCTTGTAATGTGAATTCACGTGGGATAGGAAATCTTCCCATCATTAGAATACATGTTTTTATGAAGGAAAAACAGATCATGGATTTATGGCCAAAACTGAAAGTCCGAAGTGAGATGCCTGTGGGAAAGCAGAGTAGGTTGTAGTTAGCAAAAAAATCAGTCTAGCCATCAAACTTTATTTATATTATGTTATATAATATAATACTTATGATATTTATTATATTATTCTCAGTGCAAAGACAAGATCAACTGAACTCAAATCAACTAATTAAAACCACAAAAAAATAGCAGTCATGGACATGAAATTATGATACAGTGTATTAATTTTTTTAACCTATAGCTACCTCAAGACAGCACTTCTGCTGGTTTCCATGCTTACAAAAATCTTTTCATTTTAAACCCTTGAGCCCATTGGCAGTAACTATGTGAAAGGTTGTTAATTTGAAGCATGGAGTACTGACTACACTAGGGAACACAGCAAGAAATATTAGCTTTATGCATATGGCAGTTCTATTTATTTGTATAAATGAACCATATATATTTAGTAATCCTGAAAAAATTGTTATTTTCATTGCCAAAGCAACAAAAGACTTCTGCCAAAAATCTTTATTTATTGAATATTAAATAGGGCTGCAGCGCAAAAAGAGAAAAAACCTAAAAATTCACTGCCAATGGTCAGTGCCTAATTTCTAGGTATCTAGAAAATTCATCATTTTAGCCTACGCTACAAGGGAGATACAAGCACCAAGGGTATAAATTCAAAATAGTCTTCTAAATCTGATCTGGATAGCAGATGGCTTTGAAAAACTAGCATAGAATATTGTGAACATATACTGGATATTCTGTGAGAAGATGAGATGTCTCACTGCAAGCTCAAAGCAGCTTTCCAACACCTGGAATGTATAGCTTTGAATTGGTCTTTGTAATCTTACCACCCTTCTGGCAAAAGAAGGACTATCTCTAATTATTGAGTGGAGAGACTACAGAGAAAGACAGTGAAAGATATCTGGAAGATATTCAAAGCATCTAATTATTCTTTTTCTGTGATCAATTCACCTTCTGTAGAGCAAAAATGGTTTTGAATGGTCTTTATTTTTGTTAAATTAGAAGAAGAAAGTAGACTATTTTCATCTTTTTACAAAACACAGACTTATGGGCATTTTCAGCAACAGTTGTTAACCTGTCAAATAACCAGCAAAATGCAGGACTGAGAATAGAGGCCAATCTGTTAAGTGGAGCCTTGCCTTTAGAAACTCAGGAATCTCCATACCTAAATACTAATTTTTTAAGAAACTTCTTGTATCTGCCATTTAAAGCAGTTTGGGTTTTTTTATAATGACCTTTGATGGTGAATTTGAGCCACCAAAAGCATCAGAAAGCCTAGGAAATAATTTGAACTGTGAAAACAGATCAACATTTGAATCCTGCTCGTTTTGGAAATGTGACTTGATGAGTGGTATGTGATTTTTTTAATATTTAGAGGCTTGGATTAGATAAACAGAAGAAGGTTTTTTGTTGTTGTTGGTTGTTTGTTTGTTTTGTCTTGTTACATAGATATCTATATTCTAATAAAGAGCTGCTCTTCCTTTTCCCATATTTTTGCTTTGAAGCCCCGTAATTTTTGAAGTCACAATAATCTGGAGGGAGATGTCGTCTTTCCATCCCAGGAAGGTTTCCACCTTCCTTGGCAGACACTTGTCTTTTAAACCAAGACAACATGACAGGGGATACTAAATCCCCGTGCTTAACATATTGAAAACTTTCAGAATGTGGCACAATTGAAGACTAAATGAACGGCAGAAGTATCTACAGCTTTACCTCACCAGTTCTTAATTTTGTGTCGGTACCCTCATTTTAAGTAAAAAGTCATCAAAGTATCCTCAAATTGTATTCCTCTCAGTTGTATATAGAAGCAGATTTTGGTCCCCATCTGCCTTGGCCAACATCTTTCTCTCTTTCTTTCTTTCTCTCTCTCTTTCTCTCTTTCTCTCTTTCTCTCTTTCTCTCTTTCTCTTTTTCTCTTTCTCTTTCTCTTTCTCTTTCTCTTTCTCTTTCTCTTTCTCTTTCTCTCTCTCTTTCTCTCTTTCTCATTCTCCTTCTCTCTTTCTCTTTCTTTTTCTCTCTCTCTTTCTCTTTCTCTCTCTCTTTCTCTGTTTCCCTTCTTTCTCTTTCTTTTCTTTCCATGAGTGCTTTTCACATGAGAGGCACATAGTCTTGATTTTATGATCATCTTTACTTCAGTGTAATTGTTTCAATGTGTTCACTATAGCTTTAATGCTTCAAGCCATAAAATTTAAAGACTTCAGAGAATTCACCTGAATGGAAAGAGTTTGTTATGGTTGAAAATGACATACACTGCTGTTAATTTAAATAAATACAAATAAAACCACAGAAGTGTTGTCCAGATGGTTTGTTTCTTTAGCAGAAATAATGTGGTGGGTCACAAATCCAGAGTTCATTAAGATTTTAAAAATCCATTTGCTAAAGAGAAAATGCAAAAGCTGCCAATAAAAGCTTTTGCACAGCCACAAGAATATTGCTTTCAAACTTCTTGAATTTTTAATGCATTTAGGAAGAAGGGGGAGTGGAGGAAGAGAATTAATAAAGACGTTTCAAGGTGAAATATTTCAACATTTCTAATGGACTCTAAAATGTAAGCTCTGAAGCTTCTGTGTCTATTGCAGGAGCAACACAGTTGTGCTGTTTAAATTCAGAGAGCCCTTCTTCATTTCCAGAGAAAACAATCTGACCACACAAATTTAGGAAACATTTTAGTAGGCTAAAATCTTCATCAAATACCAAAGAATATTTTTTTGAATATTCTCCTTTTTTTTTTCCTCTTTTTATCATCAATTTTTAATGTTTAAGGATAACTTTTACTGTGTACCTTCTAAATTCTCTAACATGAAGACTATCCAGAAAGTTATAATTGACAAGTAATTTTCTTATATACCAATACATTTTCTATTACAGTTTCTCAGAAAGATATATTCCTCAACTTTACTTGTAAGCCTGAGTGACAAAAATCCTGATGCTATATTCAAAAAGCAAAAGTTATATTTACATTGGTGTTGCTTGATTTTCACCAATACCTAATAGTACAAGAATTTATCCCTTTTTAACTTGTGCAGCATTTTCACTTAACAGCTCTCTCACACTTTTGAATGAAACATTCTTATTGTTTGTTGTTTTGTTTTTCCTCACTGAAACTGTATCTCATTATAAACTTCTGTACATTTGACCTTTTATTTAAATCATGGTCTGTTCCAGTACGACTGGAACAGTTTCCCAAGTACTTATATCATTAGATATTTGGTTTTCAGATCAATACATGCCAGATTTTGTATGAGCTGAGCTTTTTCTAGGATCAGTCTAATTTTATACTATTTTAGGCCATGATCCTTATTTATTCTAGTTTATTTGATGTATTGCTGCATTTTTCCTCATATTGAAAAATTCTTCCAAGTTATTATAATTTTTAAATGTAAATTTTTTTATGTGTGTGACATAAAACAGACACTAATATTGAATACTACAAATTGAAAACATTGGAAATTTGCAAGCAACTAAATTGCTTACTAGATTTGGTCAGACGTTTCTGATTTGGGGTCTTCCTACTGTTATGAAAGCAGTGTTTTAAAAGACTGATATGAAACACTGTTATTAAATACTTATAACTTCCTAAAATATTCTATGGATACACACATACGTATATATATGTATCTATGTATGAATTTATGACAGTTACCTCAGAAAAATGCACTTGTGACAGGAAAGATGGTAAAATAAAGGGGTGTGATGTTTTAAGGAGCTGGCAGTTGACCAAGCTGTTATACCCAAGAAAAATACAATTCAGGTTATTAGATATGGACTGAGGTGAAGTGACTTACCATACATACTCCCAAAAAATTCATGTTCATGAAATTATTTCTATAACACAGTTCTGTGGGTTTGCGTACAGACAGGTGCTTGCATGCATTGTCCTTAAATATTTAATGAAGATCAGTGAAAATCTGACCTATCTATTAAATAATCTGGCCTTCTAATATAATGGCAAGCATTTTGCCACTTTTAAGAGAGTAATATGAAGGTGGGTTTTCTGGACATCATGTTTCTCAAAAGGGATGGTGTCATTATCACAGTCTTTTTCCTTCCTCTCCTTCCCCTAAGACTTTTTATCTCTGTCCTTTTTTACCCTTTTGGTCAAATGTTTATATTTTTAGGCAAAATCCCAATCTTATAAAATTTTAAGAAGTTCCAGCAGAGAGGTAAAATGTTCAAATGCCTCCCTGTTGCAAAAGTACTCACACCTTATTTTGCTGTGAGCTTCATTTTATATTGAATATACAATCCTCAGATAAATACAGAAGACTACTCTTTTTTAATAAACTACTTTTCTTAAATTTGGTTCATGAAGCAATATATGCTCTTGTAAGCGTAAAAAGTGTGTACAACATCAAACTTTAAGCTTGGGACATTATTTTTAATCACTTTTCAGTTATTTCTTATAAAATTCAAAGAATATTATATCAACATCAAGCATAAGATTTTATTCTGACTGTGTTCATATATTTAAAAGGTGAATTAGATCTTTATTGCCACATTTTCATTCATAATACCAAGTAGGTATAATTTCCACAACCATATACCTGATAACATAGATAAGAATTTTACAGTGTTTTCATCATTTGGAGATTTTACTATGTGAAATATAAATATTTTCTGGTCTTTTATGAAATAAACTTATTTAATACTCTTCTGAAATTAACTAATTAATTTACCTGTCGTATCAAAATGGACATGCATTGATTTAATTCCAAACTGTACTATTTCCAGCTCAGGTATTTATGATGTACTAAATTTTCAGTTTCTGTATGAATGCATAGATATACACCGGGAATAAACTTAATAAAAAATGTAATATTTGTTTTAGTTGAGCCCTGCAAAGCAGCTATTACCTTAACTTCAAACATATTCCAGACAAGTTTTGAAAAGCAATGTTGGCATCTTTCTTTATTTTATAAGAACAAGATCGTCAATATATATTTTAAGAGGAAAAACTTATTTGCCAAAAAATCTTTTCTTAGTTAGAATGAGAATGTGTCCTACAAAGAAGAATTCCTGCTGTCTACTGCTATTAATAAGTAATCAGACATATCTTGACTCTTCCACACTTCTTCCCTTTGCCAACCAAGTTAATCCCTGAATGCTGTTCTATGGGGGCATCCATTTTCCCAATCAGCAAAGAAAAAAATCTGCTGAAGAAGGGGCTCCTTTATTATTCTGGTGAAGTTTCCTTCTAATGAACTTTGCCATTACTGAAGCCGTGGTGTTTGATGCAATCTGGAGCACTCTGCCCAGCTGATGGTGTGGGAGAAGCAGTAAAACAAGGATTTCTCCTTGGTCTTTCAGAACGTTCATGGTTACTCTGAGCACATTCCCCAGTTGCATATAACTAAAGACATTCCTTGTTCTTGATTTCTTTTGTGTATTGCTTTCAAAAACACACATTTCCCACAAATTCAGCATGGGTTTGGCAGCCTGAATAGTTTCACCAGAGCATGGTATAAGACAATGACGTGTTTATCTTGGTTTATTAATATTACTTAAATCCTGCTGGGAAAAAGACATCCCTGGTGGTGAAACATTTGACCAGTCTTCAACATATACATACACAATATCATTGGCAGCTCTTTATCACAGAAAGGTTAATTTTAGGATTTATATTTCTCAGCCATCTGAGACAATGTTTTTACATTAAAATATACACAGTGCAGTAAGATAAAATAGAGCCTAACTGCAGAAAAAGATCTTTGCTATGGTTCTTTTTACTCAAAGACCAAAACAGTTCCTCTGATGTTCCTTTATTTTCATATTTTCATAATTTTCCAGTGTTACTTTCACTTCTTCCAAGTACCAGTATAGCCCTTGTACCCCTGAGTATCTTGTATAAACTTTTATATAGAGATATATACATTCCTTTTTCTTTTTATTTTTCTGTCTTTTTCTTTGTCTTTTTTTATAATGCCCTATTTAAGGTGCAGAAGGGAAAAAAAAATGGGCAAAATATACAGAGGATTGTAATACAATGTGCAAGATTTCTAATATTTTTCAAGGAGAACATGTCAAAATTAAGGTAAAATCATTAGAAAAATCTCACAATAAGTTTTATATAATTCTTTATCTTTCTAGCAGAAGAAAATATCACAAGTAAATACCAGTGAACCAAAGGGGAAATGCACGATATTCCCTGTTACATGCACCTTTAACAAGAATTTTGTCCCTTTTCCAGGTTTAAGAAAGTGCATAACTATCATTTCTTTAAGAGAAAAGATTGCTAAAGACTGGGACTGGGCTAAACTCTGGCTGCAGTAACACAGTTCTAAACTGAGCCTCCATCTGTGGCTGATTCTGAATCAACATTAATAAAATGGTCCTTTGCAGAACTAAAGTTGTTCAGACTTCAAAATGTCAAAGAAGCTAGTGTAAAATTTCACAAATATTAGATAGATAGACAAGGGAAGAGAGAGAGAGAGAGAGAGAGATGGATGGATGGATGGATGGATGGATGGATGGATGGATGGATGGATAGATGGAGTGAATTCACTTGGATGAAATTTTAGAACTATGGAAACTAACTTTTCTCTGAAGATATTAAAAATCTGCTTGGGCATGATCCTGTGCCACCCAGTCTAGATGAACCTGCTTTAGCAGGGGAGTTGAAATACATAATTGCCAGACATCCCTTCCAACACCAACTATTATGTTATTCTGTGATATTTAAAGACTGCTTGAGGAGAGTAATTTTCAGATAACAAGTACAATTGAGAAATTTTAAATGAGATGGCAATTTGTGGTTTTCTTAATTGCAACTGACATTGTTCCCAGTCCTACACGTATATTTGCTTATCTTTTAATCAGGACACTGATTATCTCTCCATGGGTTATTTAGAATGCAGGAAAGGGCTCAAGCAGAAGAAAGGGTTAATCACAGTGAGAGCACTATTACAGAGGTTCTCAAAAAGAATGAAGACTAAAAAAATAGACACAGATACTGTCTATATTTAATGAGCCACAGAGTTGCACTAGCATTGCAGGTAGTGCATTGAGCCATGATATTTGCTGTTCAGACAAGTCACATTTAAAACTTTTCTTTGAGTGAAGCTTGTTTCTGGCCTTTTTCTCTGTATTGTATTTCCATTTAGTTTGACTGCCATAGTCTATTTGGAAACAATGTTTTAAAAACGATAGTAACTTAAAAAAAAAAAAAAAGCTGATTGACATGGAATCTGGAAATCTTCCATTTCTTCTGTTCCTTAGACACTTCAGTGCAATTGTTCCAGTCCACAGCAACTAACACAGGAAAAAGGAAAAATACCATAAATTGACTAGACGTTATTAGATAGAACCTGAAAACTGAACCTGACAAAGAATTTGGCACAGTAAGAGTAAGAGATATGAGAGCATCTCTGGAAATACAGATGGAATTGTCATTTTTGTTTGCACTTCTCAAAGCTGGTATTAGAGCTTAAAAATTCAGTGTTTTGTTTTGGTTTTTCCTCTCTTTTTCCTTCTAGAAGTTTACTTAGGGTCCTTTCTTCTAATTTAATGAAGTATTTTATGTTCTTGCAAATGTTTTATAGCTCTAATATAATAGATTCAATACCTCTACCAGTCAGTGAAGTTCACTCTACTTGTATCCAACATTCTCTCTGTAACAGCTCTCTGGATGCTCACCTGAAATTTTCACCTTACAAGTTATATCTGTGCTGTTGTACTTGGTTTTTACTCAGCTAAATAATGCCTGAATTATAAAAATTGTTTAATAGAGTTGGCATTCAGCAAGCGTTTAGCTGCAATTAGTAGATTTAGCTTTTTTTCTCATAAAGCGTGATTTTTGTTTTGGAATTTAACATGACAGCCTGCCCAGGATCAAACTTTATCTCAGAAAAGGCCAGCTGCTATTTGAGGAGCAAGTTTGTAGTTGCTCTTTAACATCAAAAATTTGCACTTCAAATTGGCACAGAAAAGAAGTCATTGCCAGCTAGAAAGACAGCTGAAAGACAAAGTGATAGATACATGAAGAGCTGTTGCTCCCAGTCT
>VZSR01000520.1:31849563-31885147 GCA_013398615.1 Brachypodius melanocephalos
CACCAGAGGATCCAAAGGGAAAACAAAAAGAGCAACCTACATTGGTACAATGTCTGAGAGGGATGGATGTCAACACACATAGTACTCAGACATTTATATGCTTTATGATCATTTTTACCTGGAAATGAAAAGGCAACAGATGCAGAATCACAGAGTATGGGTTTTTTTCAGTGGAAAAAAAAAAAAAAAGTAAAATGAGATATGAGCTTATGTACCTTGGGTTAGCCATTATATTTCAACAGTGTTGAAATACAGAAATTAAAGATGCATGAAAAATTACAATACTTTGGGTTTTGAGATAACAAAAACCAGAGTTATGAAATCTGTAACCAAGGAAAAAACCATGGAGCAGATTTCTGAAGATAATTAATATTCTTCAGTAGCTCAAATGCTAGACTATCATTGAATCTAGGTTTATCAGTCCTACTGCAAATTCTGCTAAAATTACACTTCAGGCACATAAAAGTCTGCAGAAATATGTACTGTTTTGTTTTGTTTTCTTGATAATGAAAATCATGAAAACCCTAGGATCTGGCATTATGAAAGTATCTCTGCGTTTCTAGTGTTTCAGCAGTACATTAAAATTCTATTCATTATTTTGTTTTGTTTTGTTTCTAAAGATTTCTGCCTATTTCTGGATGCCTATTGCATTGTATATGAAATATGCATTGTATATGAAATAAAATCTGATCTAACTAGAGAACTATATTTTTTGTGGGATCTTCTTGTCCAAAAACTGTCTTTTCACAAAAATTCTGCTGAAAATTTTAATTTTATGTTTCAGATAGTCTTCTTGAATAATCACTTAGCTCTAGGTAATAGTCAATTATAGGTCAATCCTCCAGAGCTTTTATTAAAGATGAGATTTTTTTAACTTAAAAGAAAGAGGTAGTATCATTAGTGGACCACCTGTGGACCCACTACTCCAAAGGGATGCATCAGAAAGGATTTTCTGTCTCTTTTGTATAACTTTTGGATATTATTCTAAAATATTAAAACACAAATTTCATAAAATCATAGAACAATTAGAGTGCAAAAAGACATTTAACTTCATTGAGTCCAACTGAACTGTATTTTTCTGGAATTAAAAGACCCAAATTCAAATCCTTATTTTTAAATACATATTAAAAAAAAATGAAAGCAAAATTCTGGCTTTATTGTGAGGTATCATGTGATGATTAATCATCTTGAAAGAGGAATAAGCTTAGAAATGAAAAGTTAAGCAAAACAAAACTATTAGTAATAACTTCTAAAACCTCTGCATGGCAACTATATTTCCTTTCAGTTTTGCATTCAAGGTGTATTACAAAAAACAGTAAGAGCAATAGAATTTAAGAGCGATTAAAGCTATGTAATCAGTTATTGTCACAAGGATATTCTTCCTACTGTTCTGAAAATGAGCCAAATTCAGCCCAATTATGCCCTTTTTATGCTCCTTGACTGATCAACTTCCTTCAGTGCTGTTAACCAAGATCCTCCTGAAAACTTGCATGATTTTAATTTCTTGACTCTCTCCTTTCCTGGTCACTCTTCACCTATATAAAAGTTAGTCTTTCAAAGAATAGGAAGTCCTCCTTTTCCTTTCATCCTCCAATACCAATTCCTTACTTTTTCTCTTCCAGAGCCTTTTTCTACAGAAAATGTGATGCACAAGAACAATTCACAGTCTAATCAGCCTTTCAGTGCTCATTGTTTCAGTACAGCTTTCTTACCTGACAAATGAAAGTCACTGCCATTACATCATCCCTTGGTAACAATCCCAGCAGGGGCTCTAAAGAACTGCTCATACAGTGCCATGACAGCAGCTCACTTTCAAGTGCCATTTTTTGTCTTTGATATCACTCTGGCTCTTCACAGCCCAATTTTTGTTTGCACTTGTTTAAGGTGTATTATTTTTTTTGCGAATTACCAAGCTAAAGATCTTGTCTAGATAATTATATACTGCTTTTCAGTTAAAACAATGTTTTCTCCCTGGTTTGACATCCACTGATAAGTCCTGACCCACTTATATTCATCCATTTATTTTTCCTGGCTTTTGCCCTCCCTTTTAAAATTTTTCCATCAGCTACTTCTACTTCATCATCTCTTTACAATCAAGCATAATCCACTTCCCTTCATTTTCAAGGACCTTAACAACCTTGAAATACCCAGCTATCATACCTTATTTATGATAAAATGTCACCTCACGCCTCAGATGGATGCACCACTCACTATTTGTTATATTTTCAAATAAGCTTCATGCTACGTCTCAGACATGGGAGGAGTTTCTCAGAAATATTTTCAGAGTAGCTAACTGTTACCATATTTCATCTCTCCTCTTAAAACTCTTCATCATGATGCTTATGTAAAATGTTGGTATCCATTTGGTGATGTACTCATTCCTACTGCATATTGATTTAGACAATATTGTCTCAGAGATTTTTTTTATTTATCTGCCTTTTATGACTGGTTCTATGCATAAAAAACAAGTTAATCATGACAGGAGTTGTCTTTTATCACTGTGTTTGAAATGTTTTCCAGCTTGGATTATGGTTGCATGAAAGCAAAATTCAGCTGTGCTTTTAGTATAACACGAGAGAGTATTATTCTTTCAATATGTTGCATTAGATCTTTAGTATTTCTGGCTGTGTAAAAGCAGAAAGTGTTTGAATTTAGAAAGGGCTGAATCTCAGCTTTGCTCACATATGTTTTCACAGCCATTGCTAGTGAATGTTTTGTCTTTCTTTTCTTTAGAGCTGTAGACAAACAATTTCATTGTCTTAAGACTGAAGATATTTGTTACTTCCAGATTTTTTGTTTATTTAGGAAAAAAAAAATTGTTCCTACTTCTTAAGTTAATTGAGATTGTGTTAGTAAAAAGATATGACAGAGGTATTAAAAGTGTGACAAATGTAAGCAGCCTCACCACTACCTTCAGACATAAAAGCCATAGAGAATGATGTATCTAAGATACTGACGAAACACTGATTTGTGTAATGTGTTTATAATGTTGTTATTTTATCCTTCATTATATAAAAATACAGTCTGGCATCACTTGATTTCTTGTAACTGCCGCTACAAGTTGGACATACGTTTCCATTGCACCGCATGATGTAAGAAATGCATTAGGGAAGAAAAGTAAAGGTGAATAAGTACTAAGTATCCAACTTTAATATACATGTGCAGCACGTACATTGCACTCACCAACAGGCACTGTCAGGCCACGTTGCTGTGCCCAGCACGAGTTCAAGGTCTAATAGGCTGCAGTGATGCATTTGGCAAAGAAGCAAAACTCCAAGCACACACAGGAATGTACTGACTGTAGTCCAAGTGATCAAACAGCATCCAGTGGGCCAGAACACTACACTAAGTGGTCTAACCTAGAGCAAAAGGATAATGGAAATAAATTAAAAATCTTCAACATACATTCACTTTTCTCAATCCTTTTGATTGATGCGTCTTTCTATTCCCTGCTGTCCAACAGGCCAACAGACACACATGGCTTTGGCAGAGCCTCACCAAATGTGGGAGCATCATGTTCTAGGCAAAAACCACAAAAAAACCCCAAAGAATTTTATCTCAGTAGCATCAAGGTTAGAAATAATTTAAACTGGATGTTTCACAGAAATCAGCACTGAATCATTTTTTTTAATTGTTGCAGAGACAGAAAATATGAAAAGATAGCAAAGAGCAATTTAACAGGTCACGGGATGAACAGGCAACAGAAATTATATGCAGAATTCCTGCTTTGTTTTTATACAATGGGATTTTGCTGAAATTTTCTGGCTTAATACCAAGAGATTCATCTACAATACTGATATCTAAAAGGTAGGTTAGCCTTAGGGATTGAGTACCAGGTGCAAATACTATCCAGGAATAAATCTTTTGCTTATAACGGTGTTGTTTATTCCACCATGAGATTAACTTCAACCTACTTAATATACTTATAAATGTTCTGAAGATCTATATTCTGAATCCAGCACAGTGCATCACAACTACAGTCTCACAATTTATGCATTTCAATATATTGGATAAAATATTCTCTCTACAAACAGGATTCTTGTTCTAAATTTTTTTCCATGAGCCAAAATCTTTGAGCCCCCATCTCTCACTTACTGAGAAAAGAATTTAACTGCTTGTCCACAGATTGATATTTTACATCTTTTTTTGAATCTGAGTCGATATGGATCCAAGAATGGTGGAGCCAAGAGCCAGAAAATGCGATGTGTTACTGCGCATGGCATGTATAATCATAGAATCTGCTCAGTTGGAAGGAACCCATCAGGATCATTGAGTGCAAATTCTGTCCCTGTGCAAGACACCCCAAGAGTCACACCATGGGCCTGAGAGAATTGTCCAAAGTCTTCTTGAACTCTGTCAGGCTTGGTGCTGTGGCCACTTCCCTGGGGAGCCCACTCTAGTGCTCAGCCACCCTCTGGGTGAAACACTTTTCCCGGATATCCAACCTAAACCTCCCGTGACCCAGCTTCAGCCCATTTCCTCGAGCTGTGTCAGTGGTCATGAGAGCACAGAGACCATACTGGCCCTGCACTTCCCCTCATGAGGATGTTGAAGACCATATAGGGGGCAGTTGATCTCAGTTTCTGCATCCCTCCTGGGATTATCACAGATAAGAGAGATAAAACTTATAAGTATTTTCAGACAAGAATCTAACAGAGAAAAAAAGAACAGCAAATGTTTCAATACCAATAGTTTGTGTGAGAATAAATAAGAGCACAATAAAACCTGTGCAAAGTCTGCAATTATTTCCTAACAAGCACACATATAAATCCTGAAGACGCAGAGAATGCAAATATCTATATTCATAAATGTCGTTCTTGCTGGTACCACCAACACACAGACACTACAAGGCTGTCATGCCAAATTTACTTCAGTAATTTCAGTGAAGAAAGAATACTGAAAATTAAAATCTCTGCACACATGTTGGCATGCAAATGAAGAATACTGATTTCTAATTAAATTATATTTAAATATAAGTGTAATAGTAACTGGAAATAGATCACTTTAAAATGTAAGGGGCACTGAAGCCAGACTGAGAGGCTTCTTATATATTTTTGATTTATTACCTATATTGGATGCACATACTTGAGAAAACAGGCATTTTCTAGATAAGTATATAATGCAATCAGTGAATAACTGGCACAAAGTGTTAAAATAAATGGGGTTACATTAGGCTGGAACTTGGCACTAATGGGGTTATGCAGAGCTCCATCTCAGGGCTAATTCTCTTCAGCACCTTCATTTAACAAGCTGGATGAAGGACTTCAAGTGTTACTAAGAAAGTTTACAGATCATAGCAAATTTGGAGAAGCTGTTGACTCTTTTGAAGGCAGAGACACCTAGACTAATTATAGGTCTGGGAAATCCCCATCTGTAAGAAGCTTAAAAAAGACAGGAGACAGATTCTGCACATGGGATGGAGCAACCCTGGATGTATGGACAGACTGGGGAATGAGAGGCTGGAAAGCAGCGCTGTGAAAAGTGACATGGGGGTCCTGGTTGATGGCAAGTCGAGGCACATGAGTCTGTGTGCCCTGGCAGCCAGGAGGGACAACCCTGTCCTGGGGGCACCAGACCAGCACTGCCAGCCGGGCAAGGGAGAGGATTGTCCTGCTCTGCTCTGCTCTGCTCTGGGGCAGCCTCACCTCCAGTGCTGGGGGCAGTTTTGGGCACTGCAATATAAGATGTAATCCTATTAGAAAACATCCAAAGGAGGTAATTGGGAAGATGGGGAAGGTTGTGGAGGGCCTAGAGAGGAAGTCATACAAGGAGGTCACTTAGCCTGCTCAGTCTGGAGAAGAAGAGACAGAGAAGGTACCCCATTGCAGTCATACTTCCTCATGGGAGGAAAAGTAGGGCAGGCACTGACCCCTCCAGTGATCCAACAGAATGGCCTGAAGTTGTGCCAGTGGATGCTAAGGCTGGTATTAGGAAAAGCTTCCTCAGCCAGAGAGTGGTTGGGCACTGGAGCAGGCTCCCCAGGGAAGTGGTAACAGCACATCTGTCTGAGTTCAAGAAACATTTGGACAGTGAACTCAGCACAGGGTGTGGTTCCTTGGGCTGTCCTGGGCAGTGCCAGAAGTTGGACTTCAGTGGTCCTTGCATGTGGTATGGTGCTTTAAGCCCTTGCTCTTGATGTGCTGCAACTGTGTCTAATCACGAGAGAGTAGAAAGAACCTTGTCCTTGTGTCCAATAAGCAGATGTGTTACAAAAGAGCGCTTTGGGCAGCTGTGATGGGGGAGTTGGTGTTGGCTGGTCATGGTGCGTGTGGGACCCAACAGAGAAAAGCTATGAGAGCTTTGATGTAAGATAATAAACTGCTGATTCTTGTACCTGCCGTATGTGGGGCTGTCTTGAGCTACCATTAGTCAATGGGGGAGTTCTTATAAAGAGTCTTTGAAGGGATGAGTGACAGGAGGGGGCTGCCTCAGTTGTGCTGCCAATGTTGACTGGTGCCCTGTGTGAGGAGTGAAGCAGCTCCTCACACCTGTGGGACCCTTCCAGTTCAGGATACTCTGTGATTTATCACATCTGAGAAAAAAATAAAAATTGGTTCCAGAATGAGTGGATGTAATCTGATGTTATATTTATTAATCACTTAATAGTAGCTTGCCTATTTTATCCAACTTGTCGTCCCTGCAATGAGAATGGTAAAGATTTCACAGCAGGGAATCCTTTATTTCATGCTCTCATTGACTCTCTGGTCTTTGATGCTTATCATAGTTTCCTGTTGAACACTGAGACACATAATGGGCATATTCTGCCAGAAAAGTAACCTACTGTGGCTTTCTGACCAGCTCTCAGATCAAATATGCAACAGTTGGAAATTATATGATAGTGCTGTTCCTGCCAACATATGATCATATTTTGATTATTTTTTTTGTCAGTGCAGAGGTGGATATTTTTTACAGCACTTTTATTTCACTTTGCCTTTTTCTGAGAAGAAGATATGTTCTTCAAGAATTTTTCACATTTTTAAAGACACTGATAGTTTTCCACTTGGACCACATATTTTTAAGTTATCCAAATACTAAAAATATAAAAAAAGACTAAATCTAAACTTTACATCTGGTTTCAAATGCCCACCCATATATTTAAGAAGCACAGATATGTATGCAATAAAAAAGGATGTTTCTGAATCTTCTATTGTTCTAATCCTTTCATTTCCTCCATAATAACATTTTTGGCTTTTTTTCCCAACTCTTGGGTTTACTGGCAATGATCTGTTTGTGTCAGGGAAGCTGGGCTCGTTTATACCAGCTAAGAAATTAAACCTCTGTTTTCCAACAACTTTGTTCTGTGGGTCAATTTT
This sequence comes from Brachypodius melanocephalos, assembly GCA_013398615.1. Classification (NCBI taxonomy): domain Eukaryota; kingdom Metazoa; phylum Chordata; class Aves; order Passeriformes; family Pycnonotidae; genus Brachypodius; species Brachypodius melanocephalos. The sequence goes on from VZSR01000520.1 coordinate 31,856,877, forward strand.
TCCCATTTTATTTTTCTTTTTTTACCCCTTTAGTTTATATTTCTGAATTCATTTTTTCCTTTTTTTGAATGAACTTTTTTGTTCTGCAAATGCTGGACATTGTATTATCATTAATTGCCGTGCTAGTTTCATCCTGTGTTCCTTCATGAAAAAGAAGAGTGGTGTACTACATGGCAAGAGGCTTCCAAGCAAGCTGTCAGGGCTTGAGCGTGTTTCTCTGCATGTCTTGGGGTATTATACTGAACTTATTGCTTCAGATTTTTAGACCTTTTGCTTAGTGGAACAAATTTAATAGGCTTTAAAGTTTTTCAGACCTAAATCACCATGACTTTACCCCAATAAAATACCAGAGTAATACTCTTGACATCTTTAATATTATTCCAGCGTAAACCTCTAACTATTATTTTAGCCATTTGTAAAGCAAGAAAACTGAGCTTGTGGAGTTTGTGCCATTTAATTGAATATTCATGAAGAAAATTTAGAGTATGAACATTCAGTGCTAATCTGTAGTTTTCATTCGAAGTCTTCAACTTATTTTTAAATATTTGTTCCTCATTTAATTCAATATAAAATGAATTGATATTCTAAAAATATTGTGGGTAAAAATCCATTACTTGAAGTTCCATCCTGCGCCCACTGAAATAATGGTGCATCATGTAATCTACATTCCAATGTTTTCATAAAAACGAGTTATGATCTTTTGTCAAATAATCAAGTTGACATATTAAAGTTAAGAATCTTGGGCATAAAATTAAGAATCTTGTTAACTTGGATTAAATAGAAATGAAAAGTTAAAAGAGATATTTTGTACCTGACTGTTTCTGACAAAGACTGCATCAGGTTTCTCCATAGATTTGTCAGAAAATGTTTTAGATCTCTGGAAATAGATTTAAAAATTGATAAAATGATAAGAAATGATAAGAAATGATAAGAAAACATTGGGTCTCTTTGGGTTGGAGACTATTTTATTCATTAAACACTGCTGGTGATGCTATCCCACAGCTAAAATATCACTTTAGAAGCTGCATAAACATACTGTTTTCTGCACCTCCTGTGACAATAACACACTGGTACACAGTGCAGTGTGCTGTCTTTTCTCTGAAATGGTTGCCACAAGAGTAATAACTGCAAACCCTGATACTAATCCCATTTTTCAGATTATATCTGACACTTCCATATGGGCAACTAAAAACGTGTAGGAGGGTTGGGATGCTAGAGAACATGCTCAGTTGTGATTCTAGTTTTGTAATAAAATGCGAAAGAAAAGTAGAACAAAAATTTTAAAAAGGGAATATTTTTATTTGCATTATATGGCTGTAACATAAAAGAAAACTATACCCCCAAATTCCTCATATATACCAGCATCCAAACACGATGTAAAGTTTTTATCAAGGCATAGGTTCAGTCTTTGTACGCTGCAATATTTATCCAGTGGTGTCCTTTAGGCATTACATTTGCTTTTTCTCTCTGAGAGAAAGTTATCCATTTATGAGGGTTTATACTACCATCTAGTGTAATCTTTCTTTTTAATAAAATATTGTCTTATAAGCAAATCCCCAAGTCCACAGCTGCTGATATTACTGAACACACTTTGCTGAAAATGTGTTTGTCCATGAGTTAGAAAAAAATTATATTTCCTTCAGGTCAAATATCAGTTAAGTTCATGATTGTAACTTTTCAGCATCAGAGACATGTTTTATTAATTACAGAAACAAATTTGGATTAAAGGCAAAAGGCTGCCCTCCACAATCTTTAATTCAATTAGTGAAGCAATTGCCTGTCTTTACTGAGATAACAGAGGCTTAATTGGTGCCCCTTCCTTCCTTCCTTCAGTATTCTATATTAAAAAGGAGGAGATTAATGTCTGCCAGGAAAGGATGCAGAAAACAGAAAGAAAGATGAAGAAACCAGCCATAATTAAAATGCAGAACTTGCTATTTGATGCTTGGATTAAGCAGCTTTCACGCATACTTTGCTATTTTAATTTTCAGAAGGCAAAGAAAAGGAGACTGGTTTACCCAAGATACTTCTGCATTCCAGTGGGACTGCTCAGAGTTTAGAGTTTGCCTGTGAGCATAGGTAATATGCTGTGACTGAAAGAAGACACAAGCAGGATTATGTAATGAATATATAACATATAGGGTTCAGGGAACCAGGATTTTGTCTTCCTAATTGATGCACATTCAGACTGGACTACTACAGGCCCATGAGGAATTCAAATGAAATCAGTAGGGTGTATTCTGAAGTAAGATGTACATAGAGGGATGGGCTAAGTTTATTTGCTGACCTATTCATTACCTCATCTAAATCTAATGCAATAGGAATCAGAACGGCAAACAATCCAAAGTCTAGTTCAACATTTCTTCAGCTTGAAAAAGAAACTGTGGCCATTTTCACATAGAGATTAGATTAATTAGATAATCAAATTAATTTAGATACTCCAAAATCTAAAAAAATGTGGTAAAGAAGGAAGAAAAAAGAAAAGAATAAAGAAGGGAAAAAAGCCCCCACATAGTAAAAAAGCCACTCCAGCTTGTTAGCACAAATCACTATTCTTCATAATAGAGGGATAATATCTCCTGTCCTAAATTTCAAATATCTGACCCTTGCCATTCTTTTTAGGGCTATTATATCACCAAATCTTTTATTAATACAGTAATTTTAGAATCTAATAATAACAATTATTTTTTGACAAGAAGCATCTGTTTCCTGGCTGGAAAGGGTGTCTGATCATCCTCAGCCTTAGCTACCTTCCCAATGGTAATTTTCAGCCTTACAGCTTTTTTACAAAGCATAATTTGCTGATGTGTGTGTTTGCTTGCTCTCTGCTAGCTGTTTCACTGATTTGTGAAAATCTGCTAAGGAAATACAGAACCTGTGTCCAGCAATTAGGCAGCTCATCATCTTTCTAATTAATTTCAAGGCATGATGTGGTATTTTACTGTTCAAGATAATTTATTCAAATTATTTTTCACCAGAGAACACACATGCTTGTAACAGTCGTATTTCCAAATTTTTATATCCTGTCTTTAAATTTAACCTCTGACTTAGGAATTGCTCTATGACAGGGAACTGGAAGTCATAAACGCAATGTTGAAACAATACCAGATAAAATAATTTTTAAGTGTGCAACTCAGTTTTCTACAATTCCAGTTTCATTTCCTGCATTTCACATGGAGGCGAGTTCACAGTATTGCAGCAGTGGCATCTGAAAACTGAAGAACAAAGACTTTCCAAAGAAGTTTATTAACCTCCTGTGGATAATTTGCACACAGATTGCATCTCCTACATGACATTCTATACACTGACATTATAGAAATGCTTGAAAACTGATATTTCTGAGTGCCAACACAACAGCACAGCAATTTTACAGGAGCCATGATTATAAATACAGGCTGTTTACAATGTATGTTATGGTAGATAATAATAAAGATAATCTGATATAACATATTTCAAGTCATTGCAAAAAAATCCAATTTGTAAATTCCTTCATTTGATGATTTTCAACAGAATATGTGCTTATTGCACAATTTTTTTCCTTTTAGACAATGTTCAGAAGAGTAATTTAATGTGAACAAGGTGGATGTTCTCGCTTTAAAAAGGATTAATTCTAACCCTTTAATTACTGAAGATTATCTTTCTTTAGAAGAATTAATTAAAGCACAGGATTTTCTTTCCACTAAAATTTTAATTGAAAATGCTCTGAAATGAATGAAAATCACCCATTACAGCATTTGTATAATATTGGCTCTGGTTTTTTATGCTCCCAATGTAGTTTTACAATCTTTTCTTACATTTCTATTTTACTTTTTTTTTCTCCATTTTACCTCTTAATAACACCTTTTATAAAATGTCTCTTTTAATAGATTCATTCATAGTAGTTATTCCACTGTTGAGTATGTGACCTCCTTATTTGTTACTGTAACTACCAGAGGGCTCATTACTAACCAGATCTCTTCGAAGTGGTTCTGAACTTGCATGACAATGGTTCCTATTAAGAATTCTCACATGATGATGTGATTTCCGTGGGAACTGATGGCATTTCGGTCTAGTTCAGCATCACAGCTGAAAGCATAAAATTTGAATTAGTCCAAGTGATTTAGATTTCATTCTCTGAGCCATTGATTTCTAGCTTTGTGGTATCATATGAGTTTATTTTCCTGGGGTTTTATGCCAAGTGGTTCAAACTAAAGATGATGTTTCTTTGTGACATCAGATGATATGTGTCAACACAGACTTTTTGAGAATAATTATTATCACATTCAAAATGGAAAAGACATTTTTTTGAAAAAAGGCATGTGAACTTCTGCAATTCTCTTACTATAATTTCAAGTAAATCCCGTTTACTATATGGACTATAAGCAAAAGAAGTAGGCATATTGTTTACAGAGCTGCTTCAGGTGCTGCTGAAGTCAATTATTTGTGATACAGGAACAGGGCACTCTAAAATTAAAAAGAGTAAAATTCAAAGCCTCAAAAAGAAACATTTTTCACCCAAAATGAAAGTTTGTTGTGTTACATCTTCCCAGGAAACTACAAAAGACACGATTGTTATTAGACTGTATTGGATGTTTGTACGGATATTAATGGTATTCGGTTATCAGAATCAACCCCAGTGAACATTGTAGAATATGGCTAGATGTAATCATAACTAACAGCTATCATTTGTGGTGTTCTGCTGAATGATGTGGACTTGGTCCCTGCTGGATATATGAGAATGCACAAGATAGAGCCACGATAACGCTCAAGTCCTTGGGAAATTCTGAAAATCATTTATATTTGAAAATCACACCATGGAAATAAAAGGCAGGTAAAACTCAGTGCTTTGTTATTAATAGAAGATAGATTTTTTTTCACTCTGTCTATGGGTAGATTTCAACAGGAAATTGCATGAAAAAAATCATAATTGATTTTTAATTTTTTTTGGGGGGGGGCGGGGAGTAAAAAAAATACCCCATCAAAAAGAATTTGTTTTCATGAAAAGTAGTGCCAGTTATGAACTTCTGTGAAATGCGACTTTGGGGATCTGCATGGTTGCATGAATCTTTTCATCAGGTAGGACATTGGAAGAGCAACACTGTGGAGTGTGTGAGTTCAAGAAAGCTCTGCTGTGCATGTGGAGCACATCTTGTGGAGCACATCTTGTCCTCCATAACCTCTTACTTTCAGCTCTAGATTCATAACTAGGCTGCTTTGTCACCTGATGTATTTTAGCTGCCCTGTCCTGATATTCACAGGAGGAAGAGGTTTAATAAAAAGTGTATGATTACTGTATTATTGTAGCCCTCTTTTGTTCTGACTAAATATTCGAGATAATTTTTCTCTGAAACCTTCTATTTTGGTTTTCTTGGTTTTATCCTCTTTGTTTTTCAATGACTGCATGCACTAGTATATCTTAGTGCTGTACTAGTCCAAATAACAGCAATGTCTTTTCTTGCTCTATTAATAGGCAACATTTGCATACAAGAGGTACACTTGCAAGTAATCAGAACCCTTAAGTCCAAGAAAAACACAACTAGTTTGATATTAGAATGTATTTTTAATTTGCAAGGTCAATAAGGAGACAACAAAACCCAGCTAAAAAAGTACGAGGCTCTCTAAATATTGACTGCTGTGATGCAGAGCTACATTATATACAGTTTATACGATGTTGCCAAATATTGGACAGGTTTTTTCAGTCAAAACTGATTTGTTTAGTAATGCGCTCACTAGGTCTCTTGATTCTTCATTTCTAATAGAAGCTCATGTGAAGAAGGGTGTTGCTAAGGCATATGGGATCAAATCCATAACAAAACATAAAGCTGAGCATTTATCAGAAAGATATTATCAATTTTATATACCAAGACACTAAAAAAGAGACCAGGAAATGGTATGCTTCATATAAATCAGCCAAATGCTAAGTCCAGGATGTGTGGAAGCTGTAGCAGAGCAGGGATGGACCTGCTTTGGGAGTTTGTTGAGATTGCATGCTTGGTTGTTAGAAACATGGAAATTGAATATGGACACAGAGAAAAGACAGAGGGAGGAACTTGTGGGTGTTCACTGCTGAGATCCTATGGAGCATGCATTAAACTGTATACAGTAATAATAAAGACATCTCTTCAAATCACTTTGAAAACTTAAACAAATCCAGATGACCTACTGAGAGAATTAAGAGCTAATTACATTAAAGCAATGAAGATCAATTGCACGTATGTCAGTACCTTCACTTTATTGTCTTAACTTGAGGAAGCAAATCATAGTAAGAAAGGATAAAGCTTAGTTAACCTAATTCTGATTACAGAATTCTTATTTTCAGCATAAGATAAAGGTTTTTCAGCATTTCCACAATAACCTTTATCTTAAGAACTTTACATTTTTGCATTATGAATTATATGAAACTGGAATTAAGCATAGAGATTTCTCATATGGATATCTTTGACCTGTTTAAACAAGGACAAAAAATATTACTCTCGAAAATTTTAAGCTGCAGACTCCAAAATGGTAAGGATAGCATCTCGACAGGCACCAGAATTTAAATAAAAGCTTTACACTTCTAAGTAAAATATAACAAAAATAACCTTATGGCCACTTTAATGATTTTTTTTTTTTAAGTAAGACCAAATCTAACTTTTAATCAGAATAAACCAGTATAAATAGAGTTTTCAGGTTATGCTAAAAATGTCTTTGATTTGTGTGATTTGTGTATTTACCTCCTCTGCAGCATCCAAGTTTACCATGATAGCATTAAGCAATGGCACTCAGAGATCATTTGGAGGAGCCAGTATTATTCCAGTGCTAATATGTTTAGTTTTGTATATGCCTATCTGCTAGTGCACATCTGCTTCTTTCTACATGCCATTACTTCTGTCCAAAAGAGACAGAAGTGGAATTCTGCACTGCCTCCAAAATATCACTTATGTTTTATCTGCCTGGCGCAATGCAGAATGGTATCAGACCTAGCCCATTTAAAAGTGTAATAAAAAAAAATTTAAAAATAAGAAAATATATAAATCCAAATAGCAAAAAACATGAAAAAACATCCCACAAAAAGCCCCAGGTCGGCAGCCACACTGCCAAAATAGGTTGATCTTACAGATAGTATCTGATTTTGGCATCTTAACCAGTTTATACAGCTCTGTCTTCATATAAGTCTACATGACACTTCCTTATATCATATCACTGGACCTATCATTTCTTTACACTTAAGCATATATCCTTGAAAACAAGATACTTAATGTGAAATATATAACATGCATATCATGTAATTTAATTAATTTTACCAAATATTTTAATACCCTTGATTTAAAAAAACCCATGTGGCTAGAAATTTAAAAACAATTCTATAAATACAGGGGTTTTTATATAAGTGCCTGAAAGATTTCTTAATATTCAGCAGATTTAAAGTTGGTGCTTGTACTACTTGTTCAGTGTCATATAAGCATATAAGCCTGTTTCTTGATGGTCTCCACCAAAAAAAATTATGTCTTTCAAATATTTTTGTACTTAGAACTTTATGGGAACTGAAGCCTATAAAGACTACAGACCTGTAGATTGCATCATATAATCAAATTTTTATACACAGAATGTTTTTATTGGATGGAATGGAAATGGAACAAAAAAAATTGATAAGAACCAATGGCATATTGGCTACAGTTTTGTGTGAAGTAAAATTTCACTTTTTCCATGCACAACAGCCAGAAGCTTCTCATCTATATTTGTTTCACTTCTACACACTGCAAGTGAAATTTGTATTCCATACAAAAAGAAAGTTATACTTCTTTAATTGAGCAGAAAAAAAATCAAAAGTAGAATCAAGTGGAGTTTTAGAAATTGAAGACAGATTTCAGTTTTATATGTTTAAAGGGAAATAATAATTTTATGATTTCTTCATGCTTTAAACAATGTTTTTCTTTGAAATGCAACCTAGTTATTCTTTTTAATTCAAATGATAACATTACAAATCTGCTGAGAAAATCAACAGAAAAGCATTAAAGTAATACAGTTTGCAAAATACTGTCAATATCAATTTCTTTCTCTGAATTGAAAAAGTGAAAATGTTTCTATATCTACCTCGGTTATTGATGTACTATGCAAATATCATCCTTTCCACACAGTCATGCTCTGCTCCTGTGTTCTGTATTGCTACCCTGCTTAGATATATTTTCTCTTAAATCAGGTTTCCTGTACAGATATGTTTATGCTTTTCCTACTTGCTCATGATTATAGATTTTCTGATTAGTGTCCAGATGCACTAACTTCTTTCCAAAACAATCCCAGTGCCAATTCATTTTGAACAATGTGAAGATCAAACACAGCAATGAACATTGCATTTCAAAATATAGATGAACAATTCTGGGATTGTTCAGTACTTTCTCTTTTTGAATAAGACAACACTTACAGGAGCCAAATTTCTCTGTGAGACAATCTAGCAAAACTCAGCTCCTATTCCAGCAGACCAAAAGAGAATGCCATGAGTGGTGTGTCCCATCATATTTTATTTAATGTTTCTTTATGATTATGAAGACTAAATGGAAAAAAAGATATGTAGCTTTCAATTTTTTAAAATTTTACATTTCAATTTTTTTCATTTAATTTTATCGAATATGAAGAAGAGGTATTGCTGGTTTTACTTTTAATAGTTTGTAATAAACATGTATATTGAAAAAGTACTTTGGTGTTTTAATATTTAAAGTTATTACAATCTGTGTTCTTTCTAATTTTAATAAGTAGAAGAGGAATTGTGGGGAATTGTGGTTTCTGACACCCAGTGTATAACACTTGCACGCCAGGAGTAATTATCCAAAACTCTTGAATAGAAACTAAACCACAAGGTAAATAAATTCTAACAACAACAGGATTTTCAGATTTGTCACTTTTAATCCTACACATATGTTAAGTGTTTCTTATCAAGCACACATTAATGTATATTTAAAATTAAAACTGATGATTTTGTTCTCAATGTAAAAAAATAAATTTTTGCTCATACAGAATAAATACTTTGCCATTTATACAATTTTCTTTTGATTTTTTGTGAACAATCCCAGTCATGCATATTGTGTCTATACAGTCTGTATGTGTCTATACAGAAAGATCACTTTAGTTACTGTCTGGGTGAAAATATTCAGCTTTAAAAAAAAAATCTGTTAAAAAATTGAAGAGAAAAAACACATTCTATTGAAGGTGCATAGGAAAATCTATAAGAATAACAGGGATTTCAATTTTTTTTAAAAAAAGGAAAAACAGCATAAAGCTAGCTTTCTGAACAGGATAGTTACAACTTAATTAAAGTGGGGCTAAGAGCAGCATGAATCTCAGAAGAAAAAGAAAATAAAGCTAGCTAATCATAACACCTTTTCTTTTCCTGACTGGGTAGGATAGCTACAGAAAACACAGCTAATCTGAGATAACCAAATATATTTTATTTGTTCGCTTGGCCTGAAAAAAATAAAAAATGAAAAGGAAAGCAGTGGCATAGTGGCCATTCATAATCCCCTAAAAACTCCATCTTTAGTTTTATAGTGACACAGGTAGAAAGATGCCAAGATAGGTCTCACTTTCCCTCCTCACCTTACGCTTCTGTGCCTGAGTTCACCTTCTCATCCCCATTCCTGCCTTTCTCTTCTCTGTGATTTAAAAACTGAGTGTCAGCCTTAATTCTGAATTTCCTGGCTTTTATGGTTTAAGTCAGTCTCTTAATGTTATCTAAACATACTTTCTTGGTATTTAATATAAAGAAGCTTTGGTTCTAAAATAGAAATACTTTGATCTGATGGACTAGAGGGGGGCTGCTGGGGGAATGTGGTGTGATTTCCATTATTTCTCGGCTCTTTCCCACTGTGCTACTTTTGATATAATTTTCCTTTCATTTCCCTTTAACCAGCTTCCAACGATTCACTGTGAGGACCACAAAGAACCCTGTCACGTGAAGAATAGAACTGACTTTGCCAAACTGCCTTCAGTGATGTTTGCTTTTTTGTTCTCTATATGTAAGTGAAAGGAGTGGATCTTCATGATTAATGTACAAACATTACCTTTAGCCATTTTTTACACTCTCTTCCTCAATGCAGAGTTAAGTGTGATGATCTCTGCTACAATTTATTCAAGTTTTGGTTTAAAGATATTTTCACTGACAATAGAATGATGTATGTGTCAACATAGATATCTGGACTAGCAGATATCAGATCTGACATGTCCATATGATAATCTTAAATGATGCCTGGCTCAAGTTTGGAAATTACAGAGCAACTTCTAGCAGGCTAATGGGCACTACCTGTTTGGAAGAGATAATTAGTGTAGATGCAGTACTGACCAAATAGGGTCCAATTCTGCCTGGGTTGGGATGACTCTGTTGATATTACAAGCACCAGATCCAAAGTCATTTATGGTACCTCTGCCCCTATGGGACTAAAAAGTCTGAGGTGTTAATAAATAAAATTGGGGAATATGTAAAGAAACGTTCCAGGTGAGAAAATGCAAAACAGGGAGGGTTCCGTACAGAATAGCTTCTAAAATCACATAATGCATTGTAAGTTAGGACAGACCTAAATACTGGGTTTTCAGCTTCCTTTGATGAAAAGAACATTTTGGACTCCATGGAAACATTGAAAAAGATAATTAGCAGCCTTAGTGATTGAGTGACATGAGCAGGATTAAAAAAAAAAGATCCCTTATTTACATGTCAAAACGTCCATCACAACCCGTTGGTATGGGAGCATACTGCCTTTCTTTAGGAAATGAGAAAATGCTAAGAAAAAGTGTATGTTCACTGAACACTGGATGAATATATCTCCTCAGAGATGTTACCCTGAATTTACAGCATTAAGAAAACATAATCCAGTCTATCATGTACTGCTCTTGTTCTGCTGCCATAGATGGAAGGACACCACAAAGGACTCAAAATAATTTGACATATATTCATAATCAGCAGCAAACAAGTCATGACTGCCACTCACAAAATGTATAGAACCTACCAAACCTAGGGAGAAAGTAAATACAAGAGGTAAGAGTAAAACTTAACAAAAATATTTGGTTAAGGCCATGAAAAGAATGAGAATAATCTTCTGTAGAAGGTCAGCAATGATGCAATGCTCATAACAGCAAGAAATCTTATGAAGTGTTGTGAGAAAGATAAAGTAAACATTGCATTTGGTTTGCCAGACCGGAGTGGGTTGCAGGAATACAGATGGCAGTATGCCTGATTATAAGGGCTCATCCATTATTAGCCTTTCATAAAATGCTGACATCAATATCAAATAGAAACAGAAAAAGATATTGTATTCAATGAAAACTAAGTGTTCTTGCAAACTATCAATGAATGAGTCCTGAAGCAATATCTGGGTTGATCAGACAATGAAAAACAGTCATCACTCAGTTGATTAGCAAAGGGTCAGAAAATTAATTATTAGAGTTATAAATAGAGTTGAGAGTTGTGATCAAACTGTGAATCTAGACAAAACACAGCAGGGACATGGGGACAAATCTTTAGTGTTTTCTGAAAGTATTTTTTGAAATATCTAATACCTAAACTCACTTATAGAAATCTAGATGTTTCTTTCTCCAAGGGAGATGCTAAATTGCTGTAAATCTAGCCCATGAGGCCAACATGAGAATAGTTTCTTTAGTCATCAATATTTGTTTCGTGCAGAGGGAGCAAAACACTTGAATTAAGTCACACAGTTACAGCATGGAAAATTTCTAAGGGAAACAATTGCATTCAGTGAAAAAAAATCTCTAACTGAAATGTTTCAGGAAAATGGTAAAGCTGTTTTGCCACTCTCAAAGACAAATTGCAGGTTTTAATAAAAAGAATAATCAGAATACGTGTTCTATATTCCCCCCAAACATTCACTAAGTTTTGCAAAATTACTTTTGAACTCTTCTAGTCTCGTATTTAGCATGGTTACACCTCCACTGCAACAAATTGCAGTTGGATAAAAATACAAAGCTCAATGTGCTATGTACAAAGAAGCCAAAAACTACTGTTGGATTTTTTGCAGTGTACATGCTCATGCATATTTACGTCCCTAAGGTAGTACCTTATATTCCTACCCGACTTTTTACTGTGTAAGAGTTCCCTCTGCTGGCAAAGCTACTGGCCTTGATTTCCATTTCATCTTGCTGATTCAAAAGATTTCAGAATCCAAGTCTGACAATACTTCTTGCAGTTTCTCTGAAACTCTACAACAGTTACACTGAATACTTTTGAAACTGAGGAGCCCTTATAAAAAGAAATGTGCATCCCACCAATATAGACTAAAAATGCTTAGAGCCAGTACAGTCGTGACAGAGCCTAGCCAAAGCTGATTGATCAAAAGAAAATTCAATAAGTAATTGAACATAGAGATAATTGAAATACCAAGGAAGAATTTAAAAAGCAGGGTTCAGTGTATTGACTTAATTTTCCAATCCTTAAAGTGGTCAAGTTACAAGACTTATCTCTATTATAGACATAGCATTTTCTTCAAGCTGCTCCAAAAGCTCTTCTCATTAGTGTTCTTTATCCTAGAATCTTGCACAGCTGTGCACTGGGTGAAAGGACCCAAATGAAGATATTAGTTTGTGAAGACTGATTCATCTCTATTCTTCTTTCCAGGTCCACTGATGAAATTCCAGGATTTCCTTACTTAGTAAAATTGGTTATTTGAGCTTTATCCACACTGGGCATAATATTCTTACAGATGACTAATAGAAATTCCTGAACCCTCTCCAAGAAGTGTATACCGTTTTTTGTCTTGACTTTGAGGAAGCTGAGCAAATCCATCATGCCTTTTTTTACCTGAGAGAGAAGAAATCTTTCTTGACTCTTGGCAAAGGCAATCAGACTAAATCCTAACTTCTGCAAGATCTATACTCCATCAATGAAAGTCAATGCATTAATAAGGGGGAAAATGAGAGAAGACCAGTTTAAATATTAGAGAGAAAACAATAAAACAAACTGTCATGACCCTCTCACTGGGAAACTGGAATTTTGAAAAGAGGCTTTTTTTCTCATCTTATTTAAGTGTTGTGATCAACAGAAGACTCAAATATTCCTAAAATTAAACCAAATAAAGACATGAACACTACAGGATATTGAATAAGATCATGAGCATTACAGGATATTGATAAGAGTACCCCATTTAAAGTGCAATAGGTATATTATTTTAGAGGAAAAAGGTAGACAGTTACTGGTTTATCCCTATGCTTGGACATCAGGAATTCCTTTTACACTAGAGAATAATGAGGGCCTATCAGGTCAAGATTTCACTGAGCTGTAAATATTTTTTGCCATCATTTCATTAGAGAATTAAAAAAAAAAACAACAACCCCCAAACCCCCCCTCCAAAAAAAAACCAACCAAACAAACAGGAATTTGAATGATTTGAACACAAAAGAGAAAAATTTGAGCTCAGAAAGGTAGTCTTCTGAGGCAGTTTTTAATAAAGAAAAAGCTATTGGCTTATTTTGTAATCTGACCTACTTCCTTCAAAGGACATCTCTGAGCCTATTGAAAATATATGAATGTACCAATTTATTTATCTACACTTATCAAAGTGTGCAAGTCTATGGCACAAATTCTACATTACAAAGCACCATACTTTTCAGAGAGAGAACCTATAGGACAGAAACGCCAGTTCATACAATCTATTGCGTGTCTAGGTCAAGACATCACCTTAGTATAACATGGATGTGCATTGACTTGTGTCCTTCTCTTGCATCACTCTCATAGCTAAGCTCAAAACCGAAATTTCTACATTAAATATAGTGTGCTTTCTGGTTACGGAGTGGTCTATACAAATAAGACAGCTAGAACAAGAGGATCACAGCGTAGTAGTCTCCTAGCTTCCAGAGGACATCAGTTTAAATCTGCTTTATTATTGTTTCAAAGTAAAGGAATTAAAGTTTGACTAAAATATTCCTTTCTTTCTTGCAAGAGAGCTAGGTCAGGGCATACTGTTAAAAATACTCAGACTGAATTTCAGAAGTGAGATAAAACATGAACTTAAAAGAGTTTCTCACTGGCTGAGGTTAAATTATTTTAAAATTATTTTATACTACTTCACTTTTATAAGCACAGTTTTACAGTAGAAGAGTTTTACCTATTCTGCTTAAGTTGAACAGTACATAAGATATAACAGGTTCTGTCATGATGCTCCAAATATGCTTAATATGCTCCAAACCTGCAACTTCCCCATCTTCTAACAAATGTATTTTTGTTTCATTATCAATATTTATTATCAGTCTCTTTTGTAGTGCCTAGAACTCAACTGAAGCTGGTGTCCAGTTGTGCTAGTTTAATACATACCTGTGATGGCAATGGCATTTTACAGAACAGTCAGTAAATGTCCTAAAATTATAAATACAAATAATTCCTTGCAAAAAATTATATAAGCTTTATTCCTACATTACAGGAGGGGAGCACACAATGCAAGAGAGATGAAGTGGAATGTGAGAATAGTTCTGAAGTGAGAAAGAAAACTCATTTGCACGTCCTACCTATTGAACCAAAGTCTCTAGGCAAGAATTGAACACTGACAAAACACAGCTGACACAAATCAGGCTCTTTTGCACAGTTTAGAAAAAACATTAGAAGCCAACACAGAGGCTGAAGTTGGATTTTTCAGGACACGGTCCATTAAACCTGTTGCTTTCTTAAATACAACCTTTTATGGTAAAGGACTTCCAGCTATGCACCCAGATATTCTGTTTGGACATCATGAGTTGTAAACACCAGTAAGCTCTGGCTACAGCTGGAATGCTCTAAAAGATACAAACAAAGATACTTTAACAGATTTCATACGATACAATCAAGTCATGAGACACTGTGGTTCTCTCCTGGCCCATCACACATGTACATGGCCAAAATTACCAGACCCTCTGAGGATCCCCTGACCCAGCACTCCTGGAACTGTGCCAAGGGTCCCGTGTGCATTGTGGTCTGGAGAAGCTGTTCCTGGTGAACCTGGGCAGGAATGGCAGAGGGTATACTTTTGGAGGAGTTTTGTGGTTCCTAACAGACCCTTTAGACATTCTAAGGAAAGGCCAGGGAGCTGTAATACGAAAGCTTGCTGTG
This sequence comes from Brachypodius melanocephalos, assembly GCA_013398615.1. Taxonomy (NCBI): domain Eukaryota; kingdom Metazoa; phylum Chordata; class Aves; order Passeriformes; family Pycnonotidae; genus Brachypodius; species Brachypodius melanocephalos. The sequence goes on from VZSR01000520.1 coordinate 31,871,911, forward strand.
ATCTGGAAAACATTTCCTGTCCTCCTTTTTTTTTTTTTTTTTTTTTTTTCCTTTTTTACTGGTTATGTGATTCATACTGAAGAGAAATTAATGTGGATCAGGTGATGGGTAAAATGAGATGTCAAATTAGGTGAGATAAGAGAGTTAGTAATGATCAAATATTAAAAGCAGAAAATATTGCAGGTCTTTCTTAATATTATTTAACCATCCGCAATGTAGTCAAATAATGAACACATTTCATTAGTGAACAAATGTATTCATCAATTAGTGAGGGAAAAGCAAGAATCAAATAAACAAGTCACAAATATTACTTAGCCATATCAAGAGCAGAAAAGAATTTTTATGTTGAGGAAACATCTTGCCACTGAATACATTTTTATAAAACAAATAGAGTACACAGTGCGGATAATTAGAGAAATGTCCTCTGGAAAAGGCCTTCACTCAACAAATATAAGAACATGACATCTTTATTGTCTAAGTAAACTTAGGCAAATGCTCACAAAAAGCAAAATAAAAGATATTTATGAGAAATTAAACAGAGGATGGAGTAAGTAACCTGAAACAGATGTTGCTTTGAACAAATGTACTTTATGAGTCTTCCCACTAGATTAATTAATCAGAGAGAATCAGTGGTGTTGTACTGGTGATGTTAACCACAGCAAACAGATACAAAATGGAAGGCCATTTTATCTCTTGTTGACAGCAGAATCTGTCTCCTTGTCAGATGTTGTTTACCTCTGTATTGACACCTCCAGCAATGCTTCTGTATCCATCAGCGTCACAGGAACCTACTCTGACCCATCGCAATCATCATCCTTATAAATCTTTTTTTTTTTTTTTTTTTTTTTGACACAATTCAGGTTTTTTAAAGTAGATTTAAAAAAAATCCTACATTGGGGCAGATTTTGATTAAAAATATAAAGGAAGGAATCTGCTATAGAAACATGCATTTAAATACAGTTTACGGACCTTGCAACAACACAAATCTCTAGCAGATATGTAAATATTCAAATGTGTGCTGTAAAAATACAGATGTGTTTAAGTTTCTCACACTCACCTTTTCAAAATATCTCTCACGTTTTTGCCCATCCATATGGATGGATTTAAGCATATATTTGTTCATTATTCAGACTTAAGGTCGTAGAATTGATACTCCTTTAGTGAACATAATTAGAGGGATGGAACTGAAAACTGTAAGTCATCAATGAATTTTCAATTATTTGTAATGCAAATGAAGTTTTCTCTGCCTTCAGTTACTAAGCAAAAAACAAACATATTCTTTGCAAATCATCCATCCTCAAATGAAAGAGAGCTTTGTTAAAAGGGAAAATATTTTCTCTCAAATGCATTTTTCTAGTCTTTTAAAAAATAAATAAAGCTAAATTCTTTAAAGTGTAAATTCACAGGAAAATAATTTAAGGGTTTTTTAAAATTGAACTGTAGGAAAGAAGGTAAACTTGTGAATATTATTTAGAATATATATTTATATATATAATATATATAATATATATATATATTTATAATATATACATTATATATATATTTAGAATATACTCTTATTGAGGACTTACTACATCTAGTCCTTCATTCTACTGCTAAGAAACAATAATCTAAGCTCTGAGAAAAAAACTGAACACCAGAAAAAAGGCCTCCAAACTGATTAGTCACAAAGATTCTCAAAATTCCATTGGATGTTTGCTCCAGATTGTGGTACGATTTTGCAACTATACATTGTTAATCTAAATTTGTCTTGGTTCTGAAACTCGGTTTCTTACATAAGACATAGACATTACTACTCTAATATCCCAAGTTTAACCTTCACCTTTATATATTAAACCAGTACAATTCTTCCAGCTTCTCTCCATTTTATGTTTATCCAGTTTATAAATAGCACCTTACAGCAAGTAGTACTAGGTTTAAGCTGAAACATTAAATAGAAAAACTCAACTGCTTTCTGTGTTTCAGTGAGACTCATACTAATAATTAGAAATACCATTTTTTTTTCACAGCTAGCTCGATGCCTACTATATGCCAATCACTTTCCCGTAGGGCTGCTCTGAAGTTAATTATTTGCCAGTTATTTGCCAATTTTAAATTGAGTCTCACTTTTTTTTAAAAAAAATAAGTGTAGCACATTATGCATTTAAATTTATCTTGTTGATAGCTTATCTCTCCAGTTTCTCAAGATCATGCTGGAGTCTAATCCTGGCTTGCACTTGCCTCGCATTTCTTTTGAATTTGGTGTCCCGCACAATTTCCTGGTACTCACCTGATATTACTTCCTCCATTTCCTTAATTAAAATATTGACCAAATCTGCATGACAAGTACATGCCATGCAGAACATGAGCACTACTTGAGGTTGGAAAGCACCTCAGGAGGTCATCTGGTCTGACTCTCCAGCTCAAGCAGAATCACCAAGAGCAGGCTGATGAGGCTGGTGATGGTATCAGTCACGATCTTGTGAGGCAAGGCAGCCTGGCTGATAATTCAGTATTGGTGTGACCCTCCCATTTTGGCATGAAAACATCGCTGTGTCTCACAGCATTGTGGTAAGCTGAGGGGAAAAGCCTAAAGTCTTCATCAAAACCAGAAGGTTTAGGAAAGACATCTTTGTACCAGGCAGGTTGTCTGTGACACCAAGTTCCTTTGGAATAAAATTGCATGTTTATCCCGATCTCTGAAGTGCCTGGTGTACTTTGTGTGGCATATAAATATCATGAAGATCTTCTTGTCCTAGTGCATCCTATCCTAAAGATAAGTGCTGAATTTTAAATTGGACAGCTTGTAGATGAGGTCTAAATGTAGCCTAATGCAAATTTGCCAGTAAGCTGAAATGTTTCTGAATGGTCTGGCATGAAATCTACTTGTGTATTAAATTTGCTTTGATAATCACAAAGTAAGCATACTAGCTTTCCCTGACTTTCTTTCAAGCTCACAATTACCTTCTCCAAATTCAGTGGCAACATTAAAGTATTTAAAGCCAGATAAGTTGAACAGTTTTTCAGACCTTTAGTGAATGATTTAAAAATTCAAAATTGAGTCAGAGAAACATTGTTTTGTCATGTCACCAATAAAAAAATAGCCTAATAATGTTCTACCAAAAATCTGTCCTGAAGCAATCTAAACTGGCTGCTGATAAGCCTCGGGCTGCAGCTGATAGTGTGTGCATATATGTATCTGTGTGTTCACAGGTTTTCCCCCCAGGGGAAAGAAAGGAAATCACCCTGCAGTTCTGCCTAAACATTAATTTGAGCAACTGTGATATATTTTTTGGCAGGAAAATGTGAAGTGGAAAAGGACAGATTGTTTACTAAAAGAAAGCAAACAGAAACAAGATACATTTATCCTGGGCTGAAAATGACAGAGATTTGCTGATATACAAGACCCTTGCTTTGTAAAAGTTCAAGGTAGCTCACAGTATCATATCCTAATGAAGTGAACTGTGCAAATAAAAAGTCAGTTCAGTGGTAACCACAGGGCATGATCTGGAAAGGTTAGACTTGACTTGAGGGTACTGCCTGATTAATAGGGAAACAGATATCTTCCTCCACAGAAGGTCTAAATAACTTTTCCTCCCAAATCGATCATTTTTCTCACATGTACAAATTTATTTTGTGGATTTTTTTTTTTTTTTTTTAACTGAAGTAAATCCTGCAAGTGCATGATGGATTTTTTCCTGGACCCTGTGTGATTATATAAGGACTGGGAGTCAAGGTGGTAGCAATGATGCACTGATGGGGTCCTTCACAGGGGAAAACAGAACCTGCTGGATGCTGGGTTTTTTCAAACTCACTTAATTTCTCTAATAGAATACCAGTCCTACTCAGCATAGCCTAAGAATAGTTTTTTCCTTTGATGAATTCTATTTTGCCCATTTAAATGTAGGCAAAAAGCAGTATCACCGAAGTTCTCTGCTAACCTAGTTTAGATAGCAAATGTGATTTTGACAGCTTTATTCAAGCTTTTGTTCTCCATAGCCCATCTCTGGGCAGTGACAGTCCCACATGTTGCTGTAAATTACCTGTTTATTCTTTAATACCACAGTTGCACTCCTTTGGCAGAAATGTCATGTGAGCCAAAGTCTCCAGTTTCACAAACATACCCTTAGAATTAGTTTAGGCTGTCTTTGCATATGAGTTCACACAAAACATAGCAGAATATCTTTATTCGGCTGATAGGAATACTACCCTTAAGTACTTGAGAAGTATTTTTATCATATCTAATGCATGAGGATCTATCCAATAGGGATATTCAGAAGTTATCAGAAAAATTGTTGCCAAAAACTGTCAGCAGAATCCATTACTACCTGAAAATTTTGGAATAATTTGGGTTGGAAAGAATGTCTGGAAAGGATCTGTACCAAACTCCAGACCAGAGCAGGTACAATTCTAATCTTCTTTTTTACCACTTCCTCACACTTTAAAGGTTGTGTATACACACATGCACATGTGTATATGCAAAGAAGATTCTGACTAAAGAATCACATATGGAAATAATTTTAATTTGAATTTTCCTGGTAGTCCAGTGCACAAGGTAAAACTGACTGTTTAGACTGAACTTAATCCTTTGGTGCAATCATTCTAGACACTGCCTAAGGTGAAATAATGAGATCAGCTGAAAGATTCTGTTGTCTTTACGAGAGGAAACTGTTCCTAAATAGGACATTTTTACACATGTAAATAGCTACAAAAATATCTAAGATTTAAAAATACAATATGAAAACAAGTTGAGAGAGAGAGAAGAATCACAAATAAATGTGCTTGTATTAAAGATGCTCAGGCAATGTGCTGCAGCAAAAAACTATGATTTCTGTATGAACTGAGAAAATTATGGGGAACTGAAAAATAAAAGGCATGCATAATCTCGTTACAGCTGATTTGGTCTGCAGTGTCAATGATATAAAGTGTGAAAACTGAGGCAGACTGGCAAGAAATTAGAAACATTTGTGACTGCTGATACCCACTACTGTCTTTGAAAGAAATATTAGTGTTTTAGCAGCAGGAAAGATATTTTTCAGCCATGCATAAAGAAGAGGTCATTGGATCCAGGAAGAATGCAACAAGGGTCATGCTGAAAATGTGGAAACCAAATTAATTTGTTTCTCCTCAGGCAAATCGCAGTTCAGGCTGACCAGCTAATTACCCTAACCTTGACCCAAGTGGCAGTCTGACTTCTCAATAACTTACAGGTGATTCACTCTTTTCTGTTACTTGAGCTGTTTCCCCTCCTGAAACCAAGGCGATCCATTTGGATCAAATTATGCATGACAATTTTGGGATGTAAGCTAAGAAATGAATAGGAGCCAAGCTAAGCCTATTTCTTTCTACCAGCACAGACTGAGGTTTCACAGGTGAAAGGGTTTATTCCCCCCCTTTATTTTTTTCCTTCCTTTCAAGATTATCCTTTGCGTTTTTGTTTACACAGTTGCTGGGAATTGAGGGAAGCTGAGATCTCAGATGTTTATTAGAATGAAGTGATGACATTCAACATCCGCACAAATGGAGAGATGTGAGATGTGAGCTGGGATGCCAAGCAGGTAGTAATTGGCAGCCTGGGTAAACAGCAAGTATTAAAAAGGCAGACCTGAGCATTCATCCAGACTGCAAACTGACCCTGAAACGGCAAATGTTCACTTACATATTTTTAAAGTAGTTACAGGTGAGAAGCCTGCTTATTTTCTGCCTACAGCATTAATAGGGTTTACAAAATGAGGAAACCTCACCTGAGGAAAGAAGTTGGTCTAGTTAGAACATGTAGGAAAGTTGGGAGACCTCAATAAAAAACCCCCTATACACATATCAGTTTTCCAAAGGACTTACTAATGCTTTCAATTTAATGAATTATACAAATATATATGGTAAAATTTGGCAAAAGCAATAACATCAGCAGTGCTTGGACCAATAAATATTTATAAATAATTTATTTTCTTGAACTGCTGATTAAGATAAAAAGACTTTAATCAAGTATATATAAACAGGGAGGTTACAAAATAATTTTGCAGAAAATCAGAAAAATTTTGTATTTCTACAACAGAATATTTAGTCCTAACCTTAAAACCTGTCATCTTATCATTAGATCTTGGCTAACATCAAACTAAATGCACAGTCAAAAAAACCTTTTAGACAAATTCTGGTTTCTTACTGGTTCTTGATAGATGATTTCTTTAATATGTAAGAAATTTCAAAATTTATTCCATTTTTGTGGTACACAGGGGATGGTCATTTTATAACCATACATTACATAAGTGAAAACATGATTAGATAAAGAAATATGGTGGTGTCCAGACATCTGCGTATGAATATTTTAGATTGCATATAAATGTGACGAAAGGACATTTTCAGCCTGGAAGCAAAAGATACCAAGAATGAGAATATTTCCTAAAGGAGTAAAAGAGCAGTGTTATTTAGCAGTGTTTGGGTGTGTCTGGTCTCTGTAGCAGGATGAGTAGGCTGTATCTAACCTCATATACACACATTTGCTGGTAGGCATCGCAGCAACTTATATTTGGTTTCTATGAGAAATCACTGCAACATTTTTATTCCTTCATTATGCTTATGAATTTACACCTTCAGGTTTACTGAAGAACAGGGAGATCATTTGAATAAATTCGCGGTAAAAGTGTAGTTAAGGCAGAGATTCATATTTTTCCAAGGAAAAATCAGAGTAGCAGTACAGCTGGGATTCCAGCAGAGAGGTTGACTCCATGTCACTGTCTCTCAAACTGAGCAGAAGTCAAGAAAAACCTCCTCAATTAGCTTTCTAAAATAGGGTGGTGGTCACATCATTCTTGGTTATGGACCTGCATAAGAAATATGGGAATTTTTATTTTAATAATATGTGTTACATTTTATGCTGTGCATCTTATTTAATGTACTACCCAGAAAAAAAAAAACAGAAAAACAAAAAAAAAAAAAAACAATAAAACCCCACCATTTGTTGATTTTTTTTTTGTTGTTAATAAATAAATCAAAACTGCTAAAACAGGCGATAATACTTGTTTTCTTATTTACTGTGAAATAGCTCAGGTAAAGGATCTTTACACTGCCCTCTAGAAATCTAAGATCTTGTCATTTTTAGCTTTTGAAAATCATCCTCCAGCTTCTATTTAGGAAGCTTGAGGCTCTTCTGTGTTTTCATTAACCTCCTCAAGCCACTTAAATGATTTAACAGAGTAAATACTCTACGAATGTTAAGCTACAATATAGACAGCAACATTTAAGCATTTAATCTTGTGGAATTAAGATTCAGAGAGTCATGGGGATAAATTACAATCTTTGGTTTTTCTGTTTGTCGTATGTAGTGATTAGACAGCACTGGCATCACTGGTTGTCAGCTGTTTTGCCTAACTAAAAATCTAGACAAAATATAAATAAGGGGTTTTTGGCTGAAAATAAAAGGGTTCCAGGTAATAAAATGCTCAGCTTTGGGCCACATTCTCAGCTTGTGCAGATCATCATAACACTAAAATCAATTTAATTACTTTGATTTACCTAAACTAAGATGCTACCCTTTCATGGAAAGTTTTATCTTTCCATTAGAATAAGCAAATCAATACCACCAAGCTAAAATCAGATCTACCTGGAAGTCAAGGAAAATGCAAGTTTAAGCTGCAGAGACTTGCAAAGCAAACAAACATTACCCTCTTTGAAACAGTTTTTATGTTTTTTTGGATTTGAGATGGAAGAGTTCTTTTGCCAGTTTGATACTGATCAAAAAGCATCATTTATATATGTTTTATGTATATAACAAGACAGTCTCAGGTAATGTGTAGAATACAACTACTGGTTCTATACCATTAAAGAAGTGAGTGATTCTTTGTAGAAAAAGACAAGATGTTTTCCCTTTAAATAGTTTTGGTTTGGGTTTTACCCCAAAATCAAGAACTTCCATTGCTCCTTTATGGAAAAATAAAACCAGAAATTTTAAAAATGTGTAAGAGTTACAGCATCAGGTAAAAAAAGGTCCTAAGGTCTCTGATCCTGCAAACAGAGTCTATACTCAACAGCCAAATTACTTTTGGCTTCTACTCAGTCTAAAGAAAATGAAGCAGTTCAGAATAGGGCCCAAAATTATATAATGAGTTATTCAGTGGGAAACTACCTTAAGCAGCCTACAGAAAAACTCAGAAAAGCAGTAGTTGTGAAAATTGTGAACTCTGTGCTACTGAGATGTACTTGTGTTCACCAGGCCTTCTTGGTGTACAACATCTAAATGGAAAATGAGTCACTGTTTTTTATAGGAGATAGCTGGAGGAGGGTCTGTTACTGTGATCGTGTCATTTCGTACTGGAGCATCAGAGACCTGCTATAGGACGTGACAGTCCTGGGCACCAAACCCCCCATCTCACCCTCCCACATGAGTGTCCTAAGCAGCAGGCTGAAGGCACTTTTTGGGTAGGAGCAGTCTCACTTGCAGCCACTTGTTATGGAGAGCAGGGTGTTTTGTGTCAAAGAGGCAGAAGAGTCACCACACCCGTGGGAGCGTACCAATCCATCTTGCCGCCCACGCACACCTCATTTCCTCTGAGACGGGTGTGAATACATTTTCCAGCTTATTATTTCAAATCTACAGCTACAATCAGCACTCAAGCCAGTGTGTTTGACCCAGTGGATCCAGAGCCCTTTGGAAGGATGGTGGTTGACATTTCAAAACAGCTTAACCTCATGGTAATGATGATCAGAAGATCACAAGTACAAAAGTCATGCTTAAACCCAGGTCTTTCAAATTGCCATATAACCTTTGAAATGCCAGGTACATGGGGAGAAGAGAGAAATATGTTCTCTTTTATTCTTCTTCCATATAAAAAATTTGCATACAGAAACTTAGCCAAATAAGTGACACAATTTCTGTCTTATAAATCCCAATATGTTTTATGCACATTATTTAGTATGATCAATGTTTCCAAGTCAGATCTCAAAAAGAAAGCTCTAAAATTTCCCTGGTGTTAGAATAAAAGTTAACTTCTGCCACCCAAATCTGTGGGTTTGAAATGTTGCATAGGAGCTTGGAAGTTGTTTTGAGAATTTTAGTATTTGGGGTCCAAACTAAGCCTGCTAATGACTGTAAGTGTCAAAAGCTACTGTCCAAAGGACCTATTCTCATATTTCATGGGGTGAAATGAGAAAGATATCTCAGACCCACGTGTAAATTAAAGTCTATGGGTGTCATTCTGGAGTTTCCAATTTTAATAGTCCAAGAAAAATGGGATTGTCCCATTCTGCTGGCTGTCTTGTTACTAAGCAATGCTGCAATGATTCTTGTCATTCCCTTAATTTATTCATTTTTATTCAAGTAATTGCTGATATCAACTACGTCAAGTTAAAACCAATTAAGAATCATGGCAAAATTTCCCCCACCAGCATTTTTCTGATCAGAATACTCTAAAGAGCTTCTTCATGCATAAAAGAACAAACATGTAAAAGAAAGCAATAAGCTACAGCTTCGTGCTTCTTGCACTCACTATTCTCATCAAAGAATTTCTCATGAAAATCAGTTTCTAAGAAATTATCAAAACAGAGCTGGAACGGATCATTTCAAAGGAATACACAGCTTGTTTACTGAAGAGTCTCTGACTGAGACCTGCTAACAGCAGTTTATGTAGACATGCAAACAGCCTTGACTTTAATTTCACTCTGGAGGCACAGGCAGTCTTAAAACCTCAGCAAACAAGCTGAGAAGTCAAATCAACAAGGTTCACATCAGATCAATACTGAAAATGTGATAGAAATCAGTGTGTGCTATATCATTTCAGAAATAGATCCTGCCCTGATCTCAAGTGCATATTGATCTTTTATAATGGGGTATTATATCCTTTAATTACTTTGCAGTATTCAAACCTAAAATGTTATCTATTTAAAACATCACTTCTTATTTATTCAGCCTTAAAAGACATTTATCTCTGTGGATTAAAATTGTGCATGGAACAAACCAAATATTTTTATGCAAAGATTACAGAGTTATCTTTTCATTTTTTTAATATTTATTTTTTATTTTATATTAAACTAAGCAGTTCATGTATTTGTAATGAAGATACTAGAGATGAATTCAGAGATTTATTTTAGAGACTTGCCCTTTAAATTTTCTTCTGTACACTGTATTTTCCGTCAAGACATCTGGGTCACCTTTGGGATCTAGTAGGTAAAAAAGTGTTCCAATTTACAAAGCTGAGAATGCCACACAGCAATTTATCTACCTCTTGATCGTTGTTCAACCACCAATCAGACCATGTCCTTGATTAAAACCATTTTATCATATTTCATCAGAGCTTTACATTTTGTTCTTTCTACTTTAGGGTTTTTTGGGTCTTTTTGGTTTGTTGTTTTTTTTGGGTTTTTTTTTTTTTTTTTTTTTTTTTTGCTACCCATCTGATAAAAAAGGTAAACAGTAAAATCTATGTTATACACTGCATATATTTTACTGTTTATCTTTTTATCAGACAGGTAAACAGTAAAATATATGTTTGTGGAGTGGCTGCACCCTTTCAGACATTTCAGTATTCTTTTTTATTTTTTTTTTTTAATCAGTCAATGACTTACCAGGCACTCCTACTCCAAACTGTATTAGAGAAGCTGCACTTTGGACTCTGCAAAGACCGGGTGAAAGTTAAAGGCATAAAAACAATAACAAGCAGAATTAGAAAATTAGGATGGAATAAGGTGCAGAAACTCTCCACAGATGCAAGAACCCTTTGTAACAAAACAATTATGCCTAAAAATATCTTGAAATGAAATGAAATATTGGCATTTGCTGTAAAATGTGCATCTATGCAATGTGCTGGGTGGTAGACAATGAGCATCAGCCATCCATTGCCTCTAAGAATTAAGATTATGATTTTGGGGTGTAGCAGAAGGAGAGAAAAAATCAAATCTACATTCTCAAAAAAAAAACCAAATCTGTCAATGTAATGTGTAATTAATACCAATTAACTGGGTCTAGAGATATACCTGTGTCCAAGGCAGAACTCATGTCAATGCTATTTAATATGAAATAGCTAAAATCTCTTCTCAGCAGCTCCTGTAAGATTGGCACATTTGCTTGACAAATATGTATTCAAACACATCAACAGGAGATTCTTGTATTACATACATAGAAGCAATATTTTCATGGTTATGTTTACACTTAACTATACTGACAATCCAGATTGTGTTACTGCTGTATTCTTGTGGCAAATACCAAGGTAATGTAATTCAAATTACTGTCTAAAACTAGGTCTTTTACATAAAAAGAATGGGAAAAAATCTGCTACTAGGACCTGGCAGTGAGGTTGAATTAATGGCAGACTTGAATTAATGTACCTTTACTATTATATTAAATATATTCTGTAGTACAGCAATTCTGTATGATTTGATGTGAGAAACATGTTGGGAGAAAATAAAACAAGCAACCATATTAAAAAAAAAAAAAAAGAAAAAAAAAAAAAAAGAAAAGCTGATCAAGATGTTTTCCTACCCTGTAAAGCACACATGATTCCATTAGTGTCTTCCTCCTTAAATGTTGCAATGTAATTTTGTGCTGCTAAATTAAGAGATACAACATCAAAAACTGGCATCATAGACTTTGGTCAGTCACTACTCTAAGCACCAGTGTCCCAAAAACTTTATCCAGTCCAAAACTCTGAAAGTACTTTTCTTAATATTAGACACTAGACATTAGACATTAGATTGGTATTAGACACAAGATTCTAGACTGAAAGCAAGTCAGGTTTGGAGCATGACTTTTAGCATTTCTAGGAACTTGGGGATGAGCTAAAGGCAATGCTCATCTCTTTGTTCTCTCCAGTAAGCAAGCTGTTAGCTAAAGAAAAAAATCATGCACCTCATGATATTTTAGTTGCAGTGTTAGACTCTAGGTAAATCCAGAGAAAACAATTTTTATAAGTTGAGGTATAGATGAAATGAAAGGTGAATCAAATGGAAGAAGTAATTTAAGTATCAAAGATAAAGATACAGAAATGAGCGCTCCCTTAATAAATTAAATTACTCTAAAGGATTTTTTTTTTTCTTTTTAAAAAATGAGAAAACGGTTGTCAGTGTTCTCACTATCTGTAGAAAACAAACTTCAGCCACGGGCCAGGTAATGGGGAGTAATGGGCGGGTAATAGTACTCCCCAGATCTCCACCACTTCCCTGCTTCCTGCACTCGCTTTTCTAGTTATGGTGTTCCCAAATTTCCAGGGAGATATCTCGGCATAACTTAGTCCATGGAATTTTAATACAGCCTGAGTTCCACAGGACTTAATGTAATCAGGATTTATAATCTCTTCTGCTATTTCAGCCATATCTCTACTGCTTTATTTTATTTTTTTTCAAAGTCCAATCTCATACACAGCTAAAAAACTAAACCTGGTTTTACAATAATCTTTATTTCTTTGATCATGATTTCTCAGGAAAATGGTTTGGACTTTATCTTATATAATAGAGGAATAATTCTACATTGGATTAATTTTTATCTGTGGAAGAATCGAAATTAAGGAATAAATGGGGAGAAATGTGTGTAAGAAAAATACCACGTACAAATTAATTCTGATTCTCCATGTATCTTCTCCTGTTGACTGACTTTGTTTTATTTACAGGAAATCAAGACAATGTTTTTAAAGTGTTGATGTATGTAAAGCTGAAGGTGGGTTATGGAATTAGAACTCCAGAAGGCTCTTTGACCTGCTGTCAGTAAACACAAAGGCACTTTGATCTGAAGTGGATTCATGCATTAAGTTTTCCTGGGAAATTCTCTGAACTTGCTGAGTTGTATTTCATCATCAACAGAACTGAGCTTGAATTGGCTTGGCTAAGATGCTTCCAAGAATCTAACTCCAAAACCCCACGAAGATTCTCAAATTAGTCTTTTTCTGTCTTACTTGAATTCCTTTAAGCCAATATACATATAAACATATCAGGTGTTTTTCAAAAAATGGTTCTGCTTTTAGGCAAAAGGGGGTGATTGTTACTAGATTGCCTTTGGAGTCCTGTGTTGAATTCCTGGTTGTCCTTCACTTTGCTTTCTCCACATTTCCCATCATAACTGAGGCCATAAGCACAACATTCCTCCAATGAATCAAAATTATTTAGATGAAAAGAAATAAAAAAATAAATGTTTAGGAAATTATTCAAATTAACTGAAATTTTGTTGGTTGAATATAGATGAGAAATGATTACAGGTTAATTTTTAGTACCAAGTCTGAGTGGGCAGCTACACATTGCAATCAGTTGGAAAGAGCAAGCTCCTCACCTGGCATTCAGC
>VZSR01000520.1:31893732-31909079 GCA_013398615.1 Brachypodius melanocephalos
AGGGGACACAACCAGCAGAGATGATCCCAAATGACCAAAGGGATATTCCAGACCACATTGACATCATAATCGGTGTATAAGGTAGGGGAAGAAGGAGGAAGGGGACCCAAATTTGTAGTGGTAGTGTTTTTCTTTCTAAGTCACCATGGTGTGCAATGGAGCCTTGCTTTCCTGCGAGTGGCTGAACATCTGCCTGTTTGTGGGAAACAGTGAATTAGTTATTTTTGCTTTTGTTGTTTGAGTGGCTTTTGCTTTACTTCTCAAAATGTCTCACTTTCCGCCCTTTTACTCTTCCAATTCTCTTCCTATCCCACTGAGTGAATGAGTGGCTCTGTGGGGCTTATTTGCGATCTGGGGTAAAACGATGACAATCCCTCTCTATGATTTGATTAATTGTTATTACATACATGCAAAATAGTGTTTGACATGCCCTAAAGCATCCAAACCCAAAAATCTGCACACAATTGGCAGAAGTGACAAAAGATTAAGGGGAGTCCTATGTCACTCTGGAACAACAGCTGGAGGTCAGCAGCAGATATTTCAAACGGATCACACATCTGTGTGTGCATTTGCATTGAACCCCACATGTCTTAATTTGAAGGTGGAACACATCCTGCACTCAGACAAACTGAATCCCACAGCACATTTCATTCTTTTTAGATTGTCACCCTACAGTTATGAACTGCCACCTCACACACTTCTCTCTTTTTTTACAAGTGAATGACAGACATGGCATTTGTCTGAATGAAAAATAAAAGCAAATTTGGGAATATCAAAATTTTTCTTGAGATAGATTTTTCTTTCTCTGCCGTGTTCTGGCTACAAAGAGGACTCAGGCACAGCAAGCACAGAAAGCAGTTTATTGCAAAGGAGAATAAAAATAAGGGTTTTGAGGCCAGCATTAGGCTGTTGCTATGATTTATTTTAGCACTGAAATTCTCCAAACAATGACACTGTGCCAACTCTTTCTACAAGCATTCATTTAACACTATCAGAAAATTGGTCCTTGCTATTTACTCTGAATTGTAGGTGAAGGTTTTTTATGTGGAAAGAGTGGGCGTAAAATATATGAAAATATTCACAATTTGTGTTACTTAAACTCTGCTCTCAAGTAACTCTTTCAGTCTTACCTGGAGTACCATCTCTTCCAGACTCGGGGTGACAGAAATTATTCTTTTGGAATTTTAGGAAATGGTGTGTTACAGATTTTCTTCACATTTACTCAGAAGTTTAAATTTTGCAATCATGTCATAATGAATCAAAATATTTATTTTTCTGTGGCTAAAAATAGAGAAATCAATACCAAACCAAATATCAAGGACATAAGGTATTTTTTTTCACTAATTGAGTGATTTAAAATCTAAATAATTATATCTGTATTTTTTTCCTTTTACTGTTTCTGAAAGGACAATCTTGGCTGAAAAATAACTGGTTTAATTGATTTTTTTTTTAATTTCAGGTGATATAAATTAGAAGCTTTGATATATATATTTTTGATTTTTTTTTTTTCAAAATTTTGCTGCTTTGGGAAGTTTTAAATTAGAAATATTCATAAACAGAACAATTTTGCAAATGTTTGGCAGCTTGGTGGTCATCATAGGAGGGTGGACTCTGTACTTTAGAGGTTTCTTGTCTTTCAACATGCTTTTTTGGGGGGGGTGGTGATGTGGATCTCTCTCAAGGGGAGAAAACAGAAAGAAAATGTGAACAGTGTTAAACCTAGGCCTGATTTTCATCTAATTTAGAAAAACTATTGACACAAACTAAAATCTCTTCAACAATGTGGAGGAAAACTGTTCTAGTCTATCTGAGGCAGGTCAAAGCATACAGATTTCCTTTTGTGATGTTTGATTACTATGTTGATTATGTTGGTTATTATGTTTGAGTTTAATCCCCATTGAAATACAGATGCTTTGAAAAGTTTTAACTGAGGTAAGTATGAAAATAACCTCATTCAAGTTTACCATATATAGGTGGAATAGCCTTAAAACAGCAGAATAAGAACCAGATCAATTTGTTTTTGAGGTGAAGGTCTGCACTTGGATGCAGATAGTGCCAATTAGCTGTTAAAATGCAATGTACATCTTTATGAGTCTCCACATTTCATTTCTGTATGTGCTAGACAGCAAAGCAGAGCTTGAAAGTCACACTCCACTTTTTCCTTTTGTTTTTGATGACAGAATTATTTAGCCAGGTTTGTCAGCTGATTTCCAGCAGAGTGATTTGGGGCTGCTGTTTTATTCCCACAGCAATCACTCAGCCATTTCATCTCTCTGCAGCTCCCTCTGTTATTACCCTCTAATGTCTGTTTTTCTTCATTTCCCCTCTTTGTGGGTGCTTCTACACATCTTCACTATCCTTTTCATTTAGATAAACTAGTAGCCATCACTGGCCACAGATATATTCCGTCTTCATTTTCTGTCTAGAAAGGCTCTACTTATACAGTGCTTTGGGTTTTCCATGGTCTCAAAGATGCCTAAATTCTGAATATGATACAGGGGATTCCATACCCTTCAAGAATTTAGTATTCTATTTCACAGTTTTTAAAAAGTTCATTTCCTCTCTGAAGGAGATATATTTTCATTTTGTGACTTGGGGAAGTCTGTTTGCGCATCATTTAGCAGCAAGACAGTGTGACACAAGAACAGAATACTCTGACACTATTTAATTTATTATCCTATTGCTTGAGCAATCAGTGCCACATGAGAAAGGGAATAAACCCCATAAGGAACCTAAATATGCCTTTTGAAATTTTTAGGAAAATGCCTTTTATTTCTCAGATGGTAATACCACTTGATTTTAGAGACAAAAGCTGATAAACCCTGCTGGTTTAGTTGTAGTAATGGCCATTGTCCTGCATGAACTCTGAGCTACCTCAACTTCTCTTGTAAAAAAACTGTAATTGCTGTCTCAGATTGGTTTCTGCAATAATGGAGACTGGGATGAGACACTGCTTAGACAAAACCTTGAAACAATAGGACAGAAATCAGCCATGAGGAATGCTTGGAAGACTGAAGAACTTGAGAAAGTGAACTGCCCTGGCCAAGACCCTGCTGATGGTTCCACTGGCTATTCCTGGTACTGTACTAGCCTACCACCAACAGTTGTCAAGGCTGGATCTATAGCCTTGTTCTATGGCCTCCAGAGGCTGGTGTGTAATAACTTTCACATTTGAAAACTTTATCTAAATATTTAATCTGGAATAATATTAATAATAATAGCAACAACAATAGTAATTGCTACAATGAAAGATTTCAGTCCCATGCTTTAGTGAGATAGAAAACATGTTTATTTCTTCTTTGCAGCAGGCTTATACTTGTCTGAAGGGTATTACAACATTGCTCTCTTTGTTGCTCTTCACATGAACGAAACTCAAACTTTTCCCCTATATTTTGACCACTGTCATTTCTCTTTAACAGAATATCTCCTAAATTCTGACAATTCTTCCAGACCTGTTTATTCCAATATGTATTCATCTGATTATGCCTGTGAGTAGGAAAACCCTCCCACCTATCTTCTGAATGGGGCTGATTTTTTAGTGTTTTAAATCAGTTTTTCAGGATCCTTTCCATTGGATTCCTGTCTCCAGTGTGCATGAATGCATGCAGAGGTTGGTCTTCAGGCAGTAAATTGTCTATCAGGAATCTCCTTGCTGATTTATTCTCTACCAGTTATTAAAACAATGAAGCTGGGGTAGAAGAACACGACACTGACTTCACACATACAACAAGATTCACAGGCTCATTAAGAGCTGCTTAAGTCTAGTGGGCCGGTGTCAATGGCAGTGGTGGAACATGGGATTGAACATTAGCTCTCTTACAACCTGCACATTACTTCCTTTTCAAATTTGATCAATGCTGTTGGGAGACTTAAAATTGAGTGTTATCTTTTCTGTACAATCTGAGTACTGTATGGGAACAATTTCAATTTAGTGGAATATCTTTTCCTCCAACAGAAGAAATAGAATGAAATTCAACTTAGTTTCAGAAAGATTAAAATACTTGATTTATCCAATATGGTTGGGGATTTTTATGACAGCTTGTTTTGGGTTTTGCTTTTTATGGTACATTCATTTATAAATACTGTTTTAATCAAATCACTAGTTTTGAAGTAGGCTATACCAGTTATTATCAATCAAAAACCAAAATATGAATTAAAGTGTCTGACACACTCAAATGTGTGTTTGCCTTTTAAAAGTGATTCCCTTCACCTGTGTGGGTGGTCAAAAAACATGTTAGAGGTTTATTTCATTAGTCTTTCAATCTTCTGTCGTTCTGTGCAAACAAATTGCTCAGCCTGATTCGTTTGGGAGATACTCAACTCCCAAAGTAAATAGTGATAGGTACTCAGGCAAATCAGAATGTTACAATTTCAGATTTCAGCAGTATGAACTACATAGTCACAATCAACTGGCTGCCAAAATAATATAAAGGTGCTTTTTTGCCTTAAATGCCCCTTCAGTATACTGTTTAATAAAAGCAATTTGTGCTGTCCATGCTGACCTTTATGTGGTATTACCTGGTCTGCAGAGGAAGTGTGTCTGATCAACAGTTAGTTCTCAGGGATGAGAGCACCTGAACTCTTGGATACATATCCTGCTGGAATACAACCAGAACAGCCCATGACGTAGGACTATGCTCTCTTTCTGCAAATTTATTGATGACTTGTTTAGAAAACTGTCCTTATTGCTCTGAATACTTTTCTAATCTGAATAACTTCTAAGTAAACTCTATATGTAATTGTACAGTAAGCTTTATAGTGGCATTGCTAGGAAGACAGAGGGAAGAGGATAGGAAACAAACAATTATGAAATAAATACCTGAAAAAGAACTATCAAATAAATACTTGATCCTTTCAAGGAGAACAAAGGTTTCTGCTATCATAGCTAAACAGCAAAGATTTATTTCATCTTGTAAACTCCAAAAATCCTGTTTTATTAGAGGCTTTTAATATTTTTTATTCATTTGGGACGACTTTCAATGATACTAGAAAAGAATACATGGGACCAAAAGAAAAGTAAAACATGTTCATATTAGTTTTAGCCTTTTTATTTTCTTCCTCATTTAAGCTTTAAAGAGCATATTTCAAACCGCACTTACCTGAAGCACCAAACTGGTCATCAGTGCATTCACTGTCCATTGCAGCCTTTTCACTCATGGATTCAGCTGGTTAAGCTGATCAGAATGAACTATTAAAAGTATACCTGCAGATTTTATGTACAGAATTTTTCAAGCGTTTAAGCAATTTCAACCAACTTTCTACAAGCATTTAAGATAAACATCATATTTCAGAAGTCCTGGCTGAAGTAAAGCAGGATCTACGATCCTGTTTGATGACATGGTAAGAAGAAAATTATTCTGATAAGGCAGGAACTGCAGACCCTGAGTCAAAAATTACTCAGCCTTCATCTTCCAGGTTTCTCATAAATTTTTATCCTACTTGATATTTTCAGCTTGATGCCGAACACCCGATCAATCAATTTCTGTATTTTCTCCTTCCTTTCAAATACAATTCAGATGAGAGCAAAAGGTCGGAAAGTAAGTAGGAAGTTTAAGATAACATTTGTCATAAAACTTTATAAAATATTCACCTGTGTTGTTAATCTAGAAGGGAAATGGAGGTTGGGTCTCCCTGTGTCTGAAGTTGCACATATTCTTCATTGATTCATATATACCTGAGAAACGGAGGTGAAATCTTGACTCTTCATGTTCAGCAAGGTATTTGACCTTTCATTTCTCCACTTTCACATCTGAAAAAAAGGAAAAAAAAAAAAGATTCTGCCTCCATTTTTGTGTACTAATTTGAAATCCACAGGAGTAAATCGTCATTCCAAATCCTACAGATTATTTTACGTCATATTACAAAACATACAGTAAAAGCAGAAAATTGTCTGAGGTGCTTTCCTGCTGATATTTTGAGCTAAGTGTGTGTCCTAAATTCTTCCTAGTATTTGAGCAGAGCGTTGCTCCTCAGGGAACCCTGCTGCCTCTCTTTGTGATGTTATGGATCCTGTTACAGAAAAGATATGGCCAAATACACACAAGTTATCTAAAATTTCTTTTCTTTTATGTACATCCAAATCTTCAATTAAACTGTATATGTAATATGCATAGTTAGCACAAATAGCTGAAAATTTGAAACACTTCAGCTAATGAAATACATTGGTGCAATATTATTTCGATCATCACTAAGTGACCTCTCACTTCCTTGGTTTCTCTGAAGTTTACGTTTGCTAAGTCTTAGAATCTATGAGAGATTCTTGAGGAGAAAAGAACAGAATCTTATACTGGATTACTTGTACCGAAGTGACTTATTTGTATATTTGATTATTCATGTTTATTATTTTCAAAGTTAATATTGGGAAACTGAAGGCTGGGACTACTTTTGCAATATCCTTCCATTTCAGGTATGGAATTTCATTAAACCTTGAATTATTTTCCTGGATTGTAACACCTTTTTGGTTTGGATGCATTGTTTGTAGTTCCATGATGGCTTTTATGGGCCTCATTTGCACTTCTGCATTGTAATTTTAGCTTTGTCTGATAAGAAACCATATAATATTCTTGATCTTTTGTGCACTTTACATACAGATAAACTGTGAGCAAAAGAAAGAGCCAGTCATGACAAAAGATAAATTTCAACAAGTTCCAGTAAAATTGGTTCTAGCTGTCATTCTTCTTAAGAGGGTCCAATGTGCCTATAATGCCTGAACAAGATGAGGTGCTTGTCACTGCAGAGGGCTTACAAATCCTGTAGTGTAATTCTGTGATCCCTCTACGTCATTTTATGTTTTCAGGGTGACATGCAGTCTGCATATTCTAAGCATATATATTATAATAACTGCTAATTTTTATATTGAATTTAGAAGCAAAAGAAGTTTCTTCTGCTGGGACAGACACTGTTGAAAAATCACTTACAAATTCCACAGATTTTATATTTCTTTAGGTTTTCTATTTTTTTGAGGAAGCTCTCATAATCCCAGATGAAATATCAGCAAGGTGCAGCTCTATGCACAAAAAAGCAGTGTCATTGAGCAACCTTCTGAATGCTAAATAGCAGTTTCTGAAAACAGAAATCCAAAGGGTTTCTCCAAAATTTGTGAATTCTGATCAGAATATAATGAAATTACATAAGCCTGTCCTACAGTTAAATGTGACTAAACTACTGCACTTGACATACTTTGCCCACTTTTTTTTTTTTTTTGCAATAACAAATCTTCCATACGTGGTTAACAACAAATTTATAAGCATCAGCCGGAATGTATTCCCCAGGAGAACCTGAGGTGTGACTCTGATTGCTATACGAAGGCAGCCTCACATATCTGGGCTTTAAAAAAAGCCAGCATATTTTCCTGCACTAAAAATTGGATATGTATTAATTCTGCTTAAACTGTAATTGCACCAGTGTGTGCAAATATTCAAAATGGGTTGTACAAGGGTGTTACATCATATAGACTTTACATAGCCAATCACTTAGACAAAGCCAACAGCTTTAATTAGCCCAATTCAGTAATAAAGTCACAGTTACTGGGGCTTGCAAAATATATAAGGCACTTCACATTTCAAATACTGAAATGAAACTAACAGAGTTCAGGTGATGAATAAGATTTATTCCAGAAGTTAAAATCAAGATAACTCGTCTTGAAAAATAAACTTCCTTTCCTGTTGAAATTAATTTTAAAATTTTTTCCACTTTTTTAAAATTAATTCAGTTTTACATTAGATATTCATCTGACTTTCTGTTCCTACATTTCTCCAAAACACAACCATAAGATAAAATCATTCTATAATCAATTTTCTGCCTCAGTTTGGGAAAACAAATGAAAAATCCAACATAGGCATTTTAAATATCGACAGAATACAATTTTTTTATTACACTATTTTCAACAGCTAGAGGAAGTTTATCCCTTATTTAAGCAGACCACCTTAATTAACTTAAACAGATGATTAATGTTTTAAAAATGCTTTTGAATTGTTGAAGATGGAGTTTTTGTCCTGTGGAAATGATTGATAAAATTCTACTGTAACATTTGGTGATCCATTCAGTGGGTTTGATCCAAAGGGCCAATGAGCGACTGATAGCAGATGGATAAATCTCAGTGACCAGCTTCCCAGTGTGTGGATGCAGCAAAAAGAAATAGGAGTGATGCACAAAACTTAAAAATAATATTTAAAGTTTCAATACATGTATTGTATTTTGCTCAATATTTTATTTTTGCTCTTATTTAGCTATGATTCCTCTTTGTTTGGAAACCACATCTGTTATGACAAGCTACAAAACATCCACTAGATTATAACTAAGGATGCTACAGGTCAGGGCTGGGAATAAACCAGAGCTGGAGTAGAATGTTCTGTGTTCTACTAAATGCTCAAGAATGCAACTCACTAATTTTCCGTGTGTGATTTCGTTCATTTGATAATATTTCTGCTATTCTAATTAAGGGTTTAAATCAAAAGCATATTGGGATTTATTTAAATTTTGGGGGGGGGTTAGGTGCTTTGCGGACAGGATGTTTTAATCATCCAGCATAGCTTCAACTTTGTTAAGAATATGAAAACAGAAAGATAAGGAGGTAAAATATAATTTGTAGAAACAAATCTTATAAACATGCAAGCATATACCCATAGGTTATGGGATGGTAAAAAAAAAATATTGACTTAAATTTCATAATATTTTAAAAAATTGATTACTGAAGTTTAGGAAAACAGGCACAAAAATCAAAGAAAGCTGACTTCAGAGATTTAACTGAATAGCTATTGGAACTAACAATGAAAAGGTATTAGGAAAAGTAGAAAGAAGGACAGCTAGACCTCATCAAGGTTCAAATGCAGAACAGTATATTTAATTTTTTATACTAATGGATTGGGACAAGTAAATTAGAAAAACTGAAATATTAGATCCACATTATTCTGATTATTATAAAGCAGCTACATAAATATTTTTTACTTTAAAGAAGGAAAATATCTGCCACAAATATTTGATATGAAGACAGTCTTTCCAAATGACAGTTCCAGGGCTATGATGTTACTTGAGACATGTAGGTTAATCTGGTAAACTTTTACAGGGATCAGACATCTGTAAGATCAGACATCTGTAAGATCAGGCTGTATGCAGAACAGCCTGGAAGCTCACATGAAATTTTGTCATGCCCAACAGATGGGCATGACAAAAATGCCAAATAGGCGTTTTGCTATTTGCTGCTGGGTGTAGCTCGAAAAACTCAATGAAAATTCTTCAAGGACAAATTATCCCACAGATGTTTGTGAACTGATAGAACCTTCAAAAATTAAAAAAGGAGTATTTTTTTCTATAAGCAATTAGCTGTGTTTGTTCCTTCCTCCTACCAAAAGAGAGAGAAAGAGTGTGAAATTTAGATGTTAACTGTTTTCTGTAAAATATGAACATGCCTTCAATGATGAAAAAATATAAGCAGTAAATAGTACATCATAGAAAGGAAATGAGACAGAGAAAATATAATGCAAAAAGCATGAAGGAAACAGAACACCTTCATAAGTGTATACTGAAAAGGTAATATATACTGATATCAATACTCTAATAATAGAATTTTGAATGATAATACAAAAATGCAAACATGACTTTGTTCCAACATGGATTAATCAGATTTCACCTACCTTTCTGTTCTTTCAACTCACAGAGAATTTACTGCTTTTCTGGATAGAATACTATTTTTTTTCCTGCTAGAATAAATGCTGTTGCCTGGCTGTTAAAGCTACCCTCAAGAAGCTGTTTAGTTTTCAAAATACAAACCTACCAGATTCAGAACTATATCTTCTGTGAAAGGAGTTAGGCACTCCTAATGTATCCTTCTGCTGAGGACTGTGCACTCCCTTCACAAACAAATCAATTTTAAGCTTGTCAAGAGATATTTGATTCAACCATACACAGAAGAATATGTGACCTGAACTGGAAGAATAGGAAAGAGTTGCTTGGAGGGTTTTTTTTTTTTTTAAATTATATGTATAGGAATAAGATAATAAATATTGCAAAAAAAAAATACAAAAAAGTTTGGATTTAATTGTTTTTCCCTTTTATATTTTTTATTTCACAAAAAGCCTAAGCTATAGATTTCTACTTTCATGTGGAAGGCATTGAAATCTATCTCTAACTGTAGTTGTCTTCAAGTGTGGTACTGATCATAAATTAGACATTTCCAGAACATTATAACAGAAATCAAATCTTGCAACTGGTGAATTATTTAAAAGCATTAAAACACTCTATTTTGTTTAGATGACACTTTTAGATGGCTTGTTTACTAGTAAGAGGACCACATCCTAGAAAAATCATAGGTTATTTGAATATATTATATTTTTTGCACATCCACAAGCTTTGTGTTGCACCATTATAGTTTTGTTTGTGATAGTGCTAAGAGGTGAAGGAACATGGGAGCTGGAATTTCATTTAACAGTGAAGTTTCTAAATGTGACTTTATTGCAGAAGCAACTGCAGCTAAATAACCTTAGTGACAACCTGCTGGGCAAACACTCTTTAGGAGACCTGAAGCTCATTTACACTAAGGCCCTTTTCTTGGCAGTGGTATGGATTGGGAACCTTAAGACATGGTAAGAACAATTTTAAAGCCACTTTACATAGCCAGAGCAAACCAAGAGGGCTAAAGATAAATGAAAATTAAGATCCAAGTGTTCTATGAGTCAACCCACTTCTCACAGCATCCCTGATAGAGTAAGCAATTGCTTTTTAAATAAAATATACCAAATGCTTCTGGTTTTTAAAGCTTACTTCATCAATGAAAATCTAGAAAGGAAAATGAAAGAAAAATCTACAGAAAAGCTACAGCTAGTTTTTTTAGCACAGTTGACCAACTATCAAACAAATGGAGGCTTTCTGAAATTGGAGCTTCATTTCTGATTCAATGATTACTCTTCTAAGCTCAATAAATAAACATTTAGCCTCTAATAGAAGACACCTTTCTTCACCTTGTAAAACTCATGTAAAAAATAAGTTTAGAAGAGCACAAACAGGGAGTAGTGCAATACAACATTTTCCCAACCTCTCTTTCTGTTCGTCGTGCTCTATTGGTCGCGTATCTTTATGCATTACACATCCTCTTTCACAGACAATCTGCACTATCTGACAGTAAACAGGGTATTTTATCCCTGATTAAAATGTTTAGCTTTCCTATTTCTTTCTAATATTTTGTAATTTTTTTTTGTTTGTTGGTTAGTTAGTTAGTTAGTTAGTTGGATTGTTTTTTGTTTGAGAGGGGTGGTGAAGGGGAGGGAGGTATTAATCACCAGTGAAGAATGTCAACCAGGTTTAACTGCTTCTTTTTTAAGCATCAGTAGCTGATTGGGTGACAATCACAAAGATCTCATCTTTTCAACAGCTATTGCATAATGAAAGAGAATATTTACTGGGTTTTTTTGCCATAAAACTTTTTGTATTCAAGATTGATAAAAAAACTTTTCAAATTTTTGACACCAGAGAATTATAGAAGTATATGCTTCTTGAATTTAAAGGAAACTTTTTACAAGAAATATGAGAAAATTAGAACAGTTTGAAAGAATTTGTGGTCTTTGAGGTAGTCATGAAATTAAACAGAACAGAACAAACCAGAAAAGACTGGAAGAGTGGAAAACAGTGGAAAACAGCATGAGCTGGGAGATAAGACCACACTGGTTCATGGCAGATTTTTTTTATTTGCTAGATTTCAAAAGGAAGATGGCAGGGCAAGTCATCAGTGGAAATCCAATGCCAGTTGTTTAAATAATTGCACGAAAAGCATTGAGGCCTTTAGAGTGCAGTCATTTATTCATACCATAACTGTTCTATTTAGGCCAATTTTCACACAACTGTGTTCTTGTTTCGTACAGTGTTTTATGAAAGTCAAAACTACAACAAGAGGAAGTGGCAAACTGAGACCCAGTTGCATATACCCAAAGACACTTATAAGTTAAAACAAAGAAGAAAAAGTGGTTTCCTCTCATTTGGGAGTGAAAACCAATACCGACTAAGATCTGAATAAGAAATAGTGAACGAAATATGTTAGGATTTTCCAAACAGTTGATCTTCATGCAGATAGCACAGCTTAGACCCCTTCAGACCTCTTGAGATCTTTCTGTGTAACTAATCAGTCTAATGTAAAGTTCAAATAAATTAAGAAAAAATATATATACTTTGAACTATAGACTGTTATAATTAGAGAGGTGAAATAGATTTATTAAGACTACTGAAAGACGCAACAAAGAATTATTATCAGAAAAAAAACATTATATATGCCTTCCCTTAATGCAACTTATGCCAGTATATAATGTTTTTAATACAATGTCTTTGAAAATTAAATAAGGCAGAAATACCTCATGGGCAATATGATCAAATAATACAAGAAAAACCTCATATAAAATAACACGTAATATATGTCTGTTACATACAATATAGAGACATATCACCTAGTCCATATAATAAACAGGTCAGGAATAATTTTGCATAAAAGAAATGTGTTTATAAGTGTGATAAAAACTGTAGATTGCGGGAAAAGTTATTCAAAAAAAGAATGAAGATAGTAAGCTATCTTAAGGACAAGCACTTAAAAAAAAAAAAAAAAAAAAAAAAAAAAAAAAAAAAAAAAAAAACCTGCTACTTGCAATAATAGCAGCCCAAATATCTGTCTTGGAACAGTTCCACGTTGGCTTTCTTGACAATTAATTTGACATATAAGTAATTTGGATTGTCTCATTGTTAACCATTCCACCTTCATAAGTCTCTGTAAATGAACATGATGAGACAAAACGTTTTATGAGGAATACATAATTTTCAATAACATTCTTGAAAAATTTTCAGGTCTCTTTATGTTCTGAAATTATTTCCTTTTATTTATTGTCAAATCACTGAAAGATATTTTTATGCAAATATCATAGGTTTAATTCAATAATTGCCACCTAACAGAGGAGAATATTAGGAATTATTAGTTCTCTTAAATCCTGATGTAGTTTTCCTTTAATTTTAACAGGGAATATTTTCTCTCCCTAATATTTGAAACTGACAGCTGTGTACATACCTGCAGTTTATCAATTTGTGGTTAACTCAGTTAAAATTAAAAACTTTGGAAACTTTTCTGAACTGACCTCAGCATTTGTTTGCCCTGCAGACCTCAACTAATAAAACTTAATCCAGCCCCAGGCTGAAGGTGGTGTGAAAATTGGAGCAGCCCTGGGCATGATGATTCTGAAAACTGCTGTTTTATCATGGTTTCCTCTTGGCCCCAGGAGACAGCCACTCATGGACCGTCTGTGAGAGAATTTGGAAGCTGCTAATAGCAGCTCGTGTAGACTTTATGTTTTGTAACTCACTCAGACACTTTCTGTATCAGTATATGTTGGATTATTTATAATGAAAGCTCTATGATTATGATTAAAGTCGTAAGGAGGGAAGGAGTAGCTCAGAATAAACAGTTTTTTAGTTAATGAAGATAGACCTTGTTATAGCTCTTAAATAAAAGAACACAATCTGAGGAAGACTGAGATCTTCATTCACATATGACTCAAAAAGTTCAGACTACTCACATTACTGTGACAGATATTCTCATAGACTTCTACATTTTATATCTTTGCTTTCTCCTATCAATTTCAAATGAATGCTATTTTTGCTTAAGAAATATCTCATTTATATTTTGCAATCTCAAATTCTCTAAAAGACAGACGATGCCTGTGCTCAGTCAGTAATTAATATGCAATTGTGGTAACCAATGGCTATGGGAACTGCAGAATTCTACCCTGGATTATGTACAGGCAAAAGACATAGGACCATAAAAATTGAGTTAGGGAAGAAGATGGGAGACAGGAATTAGGGGAAGTGCAGCAAGTCATATGAACATAACAAATGCAGAGAATTATTCTTCTTTTTTGCCTTCCTGGGCAAAGCAATTCCTGTGATTAGTGAATCTTCTGTCCAACAGGATTGTGAGATACTGAAATGGTAATATTGATATTATTGATATTACTGATATTCATGGAAACAATCCATGAAAATATCTAATCAAGATATATAATGTCTTCTTAAGGGCAGGGTTATTAAGTATTTCCTGTTTATCCTCTCTAATCAAGCAGGAGACCATTGCTGAATTTTCCGTGTTGGAATTATTCGGAATGATTGTGGAAATTCAGGACAGAGTTATCAGATATCAGCTAAAAAAAAAGACATTCTGAGAGACAGTTTTGAAAGAAGCTCTATCCTTATCCCAGGTGTTTGTGAGCTCATTTTGTAAAGGAAAGACAAGGTAATTCTGGATCATGTTGAAGATTGCAAAGCACATAAAAAGCACTCAAGTCTTACAAAATAAAAGTTTTCAAGTAATGGACACAGGATCAAAGAAAAACTTAGATTAGAAGAGACTTCTGAAAGTCACCTTCTTCAAATTCCTCAGAGCTCAGCCACCTTCAAAATTAGACCAGGCACTAGAAAGCCTTCCACAGCCTAACATAATGTTTTCAGGGCTAGCAATCCTCCAGCTGCCCTAGGAAACGGTTCCTATGCTTAATAATTGACAAGTGGAGGAACTGTGCCTTGTTGTGCTGCCACTTGTGACCACTGCACTCCGTCCTCTCACTATGCACCAAAACCAAGTCTGGTTCCAGGTTTTATAAAAGTTCTGTTTTAAATAGCTAGATACTGCTGTTAGTTTTATAGAAGTATAATTCATTCCTGTACTATTTATGTGTATCCTATCCAAGCCAAACCAATTCAGTCAATTTTTTTTTGATTTAGGTTATGTCTTGCATCTCCCCAACCATCTTGGTGACCTGTCACTAAAATCACTCCTTTTTTTTTTTTTTTTTTCTGTATTTCTGTTGTACAGTAGCCTCAAAACAGCATAAACTATTGATGAGCAAGACAGAAGTGGGCAGTAGAGGAGAATAAGCACAATCTAGATTTGTGGGCTACTTTCTGGCTAACTGTATTGTGTTTGCATGGCAAGGTTTTGGTAGTAAGGGAGAGCTATACAGGTGGCTTCTGTGAGAGGTTGATAAAAACTTCCCCCATGTGTGACAGAGCCAATGCCAGCCAGATCCAAGATAGGCCCACTGCTGGCCAAGGCTGAGCCTCTAAGAGACAATGGCAGTGCCTCTGGGACAACACAGTTAAGGGGGGAAAAAGTTATTGTGCAAAAGGAATTGCAGTCAGAAAAGACAGGATTGAGAATATG
This sequence comes from Brachypodius melanocephalos, assembly GCA_013398615.1. Lineage (NCBI taxonomy): Eukaryota > Metazoa > Chordata > Aves > Passeriformes > Pycnonotidae > Brachypodius > Brachypodius melanocephalos. The sequence continues at coordinate 31,908,914 of VZSR01000520.1, forward strand.
TGAGAGAAACATCTCTGCAGGCACCAAGACCACAGAAAAAGGAGGGGCAGGAGGTGCTCCAGGCACTCCAGGAGCTGAGATTCCCCTGCAGCCCATGGTGCAGCCCATGGTCAGGCAGCTGTGACCCTGCAGCCATGGAGGAGCACAGGGGAGCAGAGATCCACCT
>VZSR01000520.1:31909179-31944815 GCA_013398615.1 Brachypodius melanocephalos
TATGCTGGAGGAAGTTTGCTGGCAGGACCTGTGACCCTGTGGAGGTTGTGACCTTGTTGTGGCTCTGTCCCTGGAGGGCTGCATCCCATGGAAGTGACACAGGCTGGAGCAGTTAACTTGCAGGAAAGACTCACTTTACAGATGGTCATAGAGGACTCTCTTTGTGGAAGGTATCCTGCTCTGGAGCAGGGGAAGAATGGGAGGTGTTCACCCTGAGGAGGAAGAAGTGACAGAGAATATTTGTGATGAACAGACCACTACCCCTATTCCCTGTTCCCCTTCACTGCTGAAAGGGAGAAAGTGGAGAACTCAGGAACAAAGTGAAGCCTGGGAGGAAGGGAAAAGTGGGGGGAAAGTGTTTTGAAGGTTTAATTTTATTTCTCATTAAATTATTCTGATTGACTTGCAAGAATATTAAATTAATTTCGCTAAGTCAAGGGATTTTTGCCTGTTGTGGTAATTGGTGAGTGATCTCTCTTGTCAAGACCCATAAGCCTTCTGTTACATTTTCTATCCCACATCCAACTGAGCAGGAAGAGGTAGAGCAGCTTTGGTAGGTACCTGGTGTCCAGTCAGAGCCAACCCACCACAGTGATGCAGCCCTGCAGTGGCAGTGTGGTTAACCCTGATGACTGCAAGAGTACACTGGACAGACACATTCATCCCAGCCACCAAGGCTCCCAGGGACCTGCCTGCAAGACTCTTCCTTTCCTGTACAACTGCATGCATTGGTTCTATATGCACATTTCATTGCTCAGATTCATGGAGATGTATTTGTTCTGTTCCTCTACTGCCTAACCCAGCTCATGTCACACAGCTCATCCAAAAATGACTGGACAGTCATGTCAAGGATGTCAATCAATTCTTGTGTGAAACTAAAGGACTTGGTGTACATTAGAATATTAGTTTTACAGATTTATCCATAAAGAAATTAAATCTTTACTTTAAAGCCAGATGTGCTCAGTAAAAGAGGCAGCAGTTTTTCATTTAGCATTCAAATGTTAAATGCATGACTAAGAGTAGGTTGTTTTGGTTTTTTCTCTTTTTAAATCCTCTACTCATCTAAGTCTGTGAAAACAAAGTATTACCTGGTTTAACAGATTTCAATCTCCTGTGTTGTCTGCTTGAGTGACATTTTGTAGTCTGTTAAAAGGGATTTGGGATTGCACAGAAGAAAGGCAGAGAAGAAGGGCACTAAAGGTTTCCTTTCAGTTCTGATTTCTAGATTATACAATGAGACATGCTGTTATTTCCTTGGTTGTCATGGTGTGTTGGTACAGCATATCCCACCCCTGGCATGTAAATTGAGCAGACTGGTATGCATTCTCACTTAAGCAGTAAAAGCAAACAAATAAGGAACACAAATGAGACATAAACGAGAAAGAAACAAAGTGGCAAAGAAAACTGCTGTGCAGTTTGGACAGATGCCTCATTTTGCTAGAAACTGTCTTCACTGACAACTAAATCTCTTTGTTCTCAAAGGTATCCTGCTGTTTAGACAATAAAGCTAGAAGATACTTTGTTCCTCTTTTCTTTGTTTTTCCTCTTATTTTATCCAAATAAAAGTCAATAAATCCTTTACAAAAATTAGCATAATTTTATCTGTTAATAATACATAGGACAAGAAAGGCTTCACTTGACAGTTATTCTTTTTAAGTAGGTAGAATGTACCTTCTTCATTATGATTGATAACATTTGCTGATATAATGCATGATTTATATTAACTCTTATTTATTAGAATATGAATGATCTGTTGGGAAAAGCAGGGGTTTTTTTTCTTATTGTTTTGTCAGAAATGAAATTCAAAATATGATGAAGAATGGCTACCAATACAAAAAGTAAATGTTTTTACATTTCTACAAATGTTGTTTGTTAATAATTTTTATGTCTCTCTAACAGCATTTCCACTGTCCCCAATAAAACAATTAGGGAAATATTTGCTTCTGAGATCTATATTATTTTTTTATGGTATACTAGGCACACACATATTTCCAGGCAGAGCCTGTTGCACTGATATATTATACAGAATCAATATCCTGCCATGCATGCAGAATAAAATACTTTGGGGAAGATATGAAAACATTTCCATTTTCATGATGAAGTAAAAAAGATTTCCAGCAGAGAAAAGAGAACTTACTTAAGTTATAGATATTCTGCATTTGGATGTAAACAAATAAATATAGGAAATAAAGAAACATATTAAAGCATAGTTGACAGCTTGATATTTGATTTCTGCAAGCTAGTATCTAATAGTAAAAATATTTTCTCCTTATATATTCCCCTTCATCTGATAACATTTGTGAACATTAATTTAAACATCACAAAAAGCAATAAGTATTATATTACTAGGATAAAAAAGACATTGAAATAAGTCATTTCATGAACGACAGAGTCGATAAAACTTGGATTTCAAAGCCAGCACTCCCCAGATACTCTGAGTGTTTGTATACACTGAAAGGCTTTGATCTTGAGTAATGCTCTGCAGATTATCCACCTCCCAGGCTTTGTCTTGGAACAAAGGAAATAGTTTCTGCTACATCAAAATCTGGGGGAGATTTCTGGGACAGGTTGAGATGCTCTTCCTAGTAAACAATAAGGAATGTCAAAGTGCCAGGTTTGGCTTCCCCCGCTTTACAATGCTTTTCATAACTGTTCAGGCAGTCCTGGTGCCTTCAAACATCAAGATATGGTCTCAGCATCATTCTGTGTGATTTGATTTATGTGCATTTATATATATATATATATATATATATATATATATATATATATATATATTCCTAGTAAATTATAATTGTCATAGGAAGATTACTTGGCTCCCAGGGGGCACTGAACTGAACTGTTATATGTTAGACATGCTCTCATGGAACGTCTTTTTTCTGTCAGAACGTCAGGAAACACTTTTTCCCTGTGAGGGTGATTGAACACTGGCACAGATTTGTCAGGATCAGTTGTGGTATCTCCATCCTTGAAGACATTCACAAGCTCTCTGGACACATTCCTGGGCAGCCTGCTCTCAGTGACCCTGCCTGCACATGCATTTGGACAAGATGACCTTCAGAGGTTCCTTTCAACCTCAACCATTCTGGGATTTTGTGGATAATTGAAAATTAAGTTACAAATGTGATGCAGAAGCACATAAATTTGACACTGGCAGATACCTTTCTGACAGCATAGGTGTGTCAGTCTGAGAGGAACTGAGATTTTTTCTCAACACAGCCAAAATTAGAGGATCTTTTCCACGTGGCACTGCAAAACAGACAGATCCTGTGGTACATCTAGTATCTCTGATAACTCTATTCCTATTTGTCCAATAGTCGAAGTTGTCTATTGGCTTTGTAAGTTTAACTGTGAGAAAAGCCCACAATACACCAACAGTACTCTCCCCCCAGTTTTATCCCTCCTGAAAAGCAGACTTACAGAAACAAGGGGCATCTTGCTACCATTCCTATCACATCATGATGCTGGAAGACCAAGTGCTTCCCCACCCATTCAGGTACAGTCAATCTGCTCTCAGAAATCCTCTCTCTGCTCTCTCTGCTTTCATGGATCCTTTTTTTCTATTGTGCTCCAGTAATCTCAATATTCTGAACTGAACTATCCTTATGTAGTCTACACAATTTTATGTTAACATGAATTGTTGCTCCCCTCAAAGTGGCTGTTTTGATAACAGCAGATTTTTATACTGATCTATCCTTCATTGAACAAAGATAGGAAATGTAAAATTGTTAAATATAGCTTTGGGCATTAACCAGGAAACCCTTAAATTTCGTAAGCTGCTCCTATGGAAAAGATTTGATTTAACTGGAATGGTGAAAGACATATCCTGTTTTAATGCAGAGAAGCTTCCAGTCATTTAAAGAAAAGCAACAAACAGAGCCATCAAAAGCATCAGTGAAAAAACATTTTTTACACAGACCAAGAAAGACTTGTAAACAGTCTTGGAGGGGGTTTTTTGTTGTTTTTTCCCCCCTTAGGAATAAAATGTAAATAGTGGGAGTCAAACTAAGTATTTAAATTATTTTCTCCAAGGTAAGTAATATATGTAATAACACAAGAAGAAAACATTATACAAAACCCAAAGCAATGCAAGACCATTATCAATATTTCTGGCACCCTGCCTGTTCATGTGCAGAAATCTCCATTCAAGAAGAAATAGGTCAAAATAATTTGCCCAACAATTGTTTTTCAAGAGGAAACAAAGGTAGTGTATAAATGCCTTCAATGGCATATCTATAAGCAAGATTTTTAAAAGCTAAGAAGGACAGAATATTTATTTTCTGCTTTAGAAACATTCTTAGAGCTGACAGGTTTGTCTAAAGTGGTTTATAATGTTTGATTTATGCTTGTTGTATATAGAAAATATAAAATTTATATATGTAAAGTTTATCAGTGTTACATACCAGCTCATTACGAGTTAATCATGTTAATACAGACACACAAACCTCCCAAAATATTTAAACAGTATTTGACATAGGTTGAGAGATTTTTACACAAACAAGATGACATAAAATTGTGTCTGGAAATTTGGTTTCCCAAAATATTTTCAAATTTTCTAGACTGCTAAAACTATGGATGTTGCAATAGTTTTGGAATATAATTAAAATCCAGTTGTAAATCGTCAATATCAGCCTTGACTCCTAAAAACAGCATTTCACCTGACTCTACTCATCTCAGATGAGGCCATCTTATCTTTGATACATTATAGGTTAAATTTAGAATTGACACAAATTGAAATTTCTCCAGAAAGTATTTCGTTCCCCTTTCCTTGTGATGTGTTCATCTTTCTGTACCATCTATAAAAGTAACTTATACTGCATACCTTAACCTTTTAATCTCATTTTTCAAATGTAGAGAGATTCATAGAGACTAACACAAAGAAATTATATCTAATGGAAAACTCACAAAGCTTGATTTTATGTTCTTTGTAACTAAGATGTAGTTTGTCAAGTTTGCATTAGTTTCTTTCCGTCTTCCACTGGAGGTTCTCATCTGAACCCCACTAGTGCCTACTCTACCATCACAGTCTGTCTCTGTCCCTTCTTCTGTCTCATCGTGTCATCAGTATCAGATTATACACCAGAATGATTCCTGTAATACAGGAATGAGGTGTCAAGCAGACACAGAATGGTCTCTTTGTTTGGTTTTCAGTATTAATGGGTCCCTCAAGTTAAAATCCAGAATACAGTTTCTACATCTGAAAATCAATGTTTGAATATGTCATTACATCTGTTAAATAGTAAGTGGTGATGGAAGCCATTTGAGCAGCCATTTTAAATTATATTGAATATAGTTCTGCAGTTCCCATTAGAAAGGATAATCTTGTTCTAGAAAGGGAAAGGATAAAATAACATGGAAAGTCTTTTCTTTCACTCAATCTATGACAGCCCTGAAAGGCACCATGAGGAACCACAATACCTGCTTTTTAAAGCAAGACATGCAGTTTCCTTGAAATGTAAGTGAAAGCCTGAAGCCAGAACAGCCATAATGATTATATGACTAAATTGAGCTAAAATTAAATTCTGGAAAACTTTTAAATTATTTTTCATTCTATGTTAATGGAGAATTAAACATTGACTCTGGCATTTGTCCTACAAATTACAAAGTTTTCTCCATGAACAAGTGCTAGATTTTTCTTTATTGCAATTGCTCGACATTTATGAGAGGAGAGAATGGCATTAACTCACTGGCAACTTCAGAGAACTTCAGAGAGCTATCACAGAGGGATGTGACATCATTGCTCAGGGTGGGTGACATGGTTTGAATTAAACCTCAGCATGCAGGGAAGAAACCAAAAGTTGAAATTTCCAAATGACAACTTAGATACACAGGGCCAAATACATCCTGCTTTCATTCTGTGCCCAACAGAGCCAAGAAAAATTAAGATACAACAAAACGCTTTTCATGCTATCTTTAGCAACTTTGTTGAAGCAAGATTCAAGCTAAAAGACATTTAGAAATATTGTAGATAGCATGTTAAAAGTGTACAATAAATGTAGTATAAGTGGAAATAAACTATTACTACATTTACATGTGAGATGACCTAATTTGTTCTGAAATCTTATTTGTGCTTTTGTTATATTTTAATATTTTGAGTTAATTAGTTACATCCATTAGCTTAATAAAATTCAAAGTATATTTATTTTGAGGTATAAAACATACATTAAAAACGTCCAAAATATATTGAAAAGTACAGTAGAAGGCCAGATGTGACAGCTGTGGTGGATCTCTGCTGATTGCCTCTGGTGTGGGACCTGGTACAGCACCACTAATTGTGAAGAAGCCCATGGTGCCTTTGTGTGAGAAAACAAACCTCAATGCTCTGATACTCTGATGTCAGATGATCTGTCAGGTTTGGCAGGGAGGAAGAAGGATGCAGAAATCAGAAAAAACCTGTAATGTATCAGACTCCCTTTTATTATCATTTCCCTAAATAACATTCCAGATAAAAATGAACTCTGTTCTAATAGAGCAGTGTGCCCCTGGCTGAAATGTAAACACTTTGAGTAATAGTTGTTTGAGGTTTCACTGTACTGTGTAACCAACTGCTGATTCCTCCCCACCTCCTTCTTTCATTTGATATTCCTTCTCCATGCACTATGGTGAGCTGCTGTGCCATTCTTTGATGTAGAGTTGCTGGCAAAGAAATAACATATTTTTGCCCTTTAAAATTTTTAATGTTCCCGCTGACTTAAAGATCTATTTCAAGTACAATCAACTGTTACAATAAGTGTTTTAAACATACTTGAATGTATTGGCTTTTATTAAGTGTTACTTTAATCTTTTGGAGCACTAAATGAGTCACATTTTCATAATAGATCAATTAAGTGTGCAGCCAGTATCTAAATAAAAAATGGTTGTGCTTTTCAAACCCATTCTTTTTATAACTTACATGTATGTGTTCTCTCCAGATGTAGCTTACCAGCATGAAGAAGGAATATTACACTAATGTATAAACAGAGGGAAAAATATCAAAAAGCCTTTGCCTTTCAAAAGGGACTAAAACAAATTGATTTCAGAATGTCAAACTACATTGCAAAATGTTTTTTTATACCAGAACTTTGTTTTCCATATAGCCTTTTTATATTTCTTTTTACGTAAGTTACAACTCTAATTCTAGGTATATTTTTTGCTTGTCTCTCTGATAATCAGTTAAAATAGTTAATACACTATTTATATTCCAGTATTATCAATTCAATATTAGTAACTGCTCCATCCATAAAATATTATGGCCCATTCTAAGAATAATAAAACTGATCCATGTAGCAGGAATGTATTTCTATATGAGTATGTATGAGTAAACCTAAGAAACCATCAGTTGGCTTTCCTCCTCGGGTTTTGTTCCTCTTCTACTCTATCTTGCTACAATGTTCCTTAAAAAAATAGGCTTATTTTCCTTATGGAAAATGGTACTGCTGAAAAATAACACCTCCTTCTACCTGAAGAGGGACCTAATTTACCCTCTAGGTACATCATAACAAGGCACAAATAAAAATAATGCAAATGCAATTTCATGAAAGCAAGTAATCTGAAGTAAAAATTAATATATTCAAGAGGTAATCTATTTGTTGACATTTTCTAAATTAAGGTTTTCTTAACATAACAGTTTGATTCTTCTAAATATTTTTTGACAAATAAAAGGTATTATTACCCTCTGGAATTTCCCACCAGATGGACAATTACTCTCATTTTCAGGATACATTACGTGTAGACAAGCTACATTTCCATAGACATTATGAGAAGCAAGGTATCAATGGCTCTCTAAATATTTGTCTTTTAAAAAATTTCCCAACTGGCATATATTAATATTATCATAGCAAATTGAGGATAACTGCTGCTAATGAGCAAGATCTTAAGGTGGAATAAGTCAACAGAGTTCTGTTAGAATAAATGGCACTATGCCAACTTATACTAATTATGCACACATTAAAGCTAGAGGTAATATATAAAGTGACATATCTTAAAAGCTGTCAAACTTTCAGTAAATCAGTTTAAATTGATTTACATATCTTGGTGATAATAAGAAAGCTACAGTGTAATCTTTTAGAGTAAGTTTTTCCACGCAAGCTTGTTTAGCATTTGACTCCACTACTAATGACCCATCATTTAATAAATCGATGTCTCTTTAAATCCTATTAATGTATGTGAACAAATGGTTATTTGCTTTCATGTGATTGTCCTCAAAGAGTACCCTATTCTTGAATGTTTTCTCTGTTGTTGCAAAGGTCACAAGATATATTAGAGCAGTTGCTGTCTTGCCTCCCAATTCAAGATGATTTAAACTTTTTCTTCTTTAAAGTGAATTAGCAGTCTTGATAAGACAAAAAGCACGCTTCACACTAAGAGCCCATCTCACTTTCAGTTGCCAAATAATGGAAGATATTTTCTACCTGAGAATGAAAGCACTGATGATCCAATTGCCTCCCTCTGACAGACTACATTTGTTTTCAGGGCTGCAATATAGGTGTGAATATTGCTTTATGTGCAGGTCATGAGTGCGTTACCTGAAGTCTTGACAGATTTGAAAGGAAAAGAGATGTGGTCTAATGAAAACACAAAAACTTGAAGAGGAATGATGGTCACTCACTTCTGAGCTTTGGAGGAAGATGATTGTGACTGAGTATTGGGAGCTGCAACATTTTAATGATAATGCTGTCAAAGATAGACTGATAGGAAAACTAATTACTTGAAATCGCTTATATAAAGAACGGCTCAAAAAACCCCAAACCAGAATTTATGAGAAGGTAAATAGGACAAGGGAAAGGAAAATTAGTATTTAAAGAAACTGATGTTTTAATTTTTCTGTCTGATAAAAAGAGAACATGTGAATAATTGAAAAACTACAAACCACAAGATAAGTTTTTTCTCTTGTAATACATAAATGGCAGAGTTCACTATGTCATATTATCTGAGCTTCGAATTTAGAAAAAAAATTAAAGAATGTTTGTCTATTTTCTACGTAAAATAGTAGTCTGAATTATTGGAAAGAGATAAAGATCAAATTTTACATGTGTGTGAGATAGGTGAGACAGAAACAGGAAGGTGATCCAAGGAGTTTGACACCAGTGCTATTCCAGTGACAAAATTGTTTCTATACATTGACCCAAATTGTCTCAAACTAGGTTGTTTCTCCTGCTAGAATGAGATATTACTGAAGTTCATCTCAGGATTTTTACTAAAGAGTCCTGATGATTTTTCTTTTAACGTAATAAAAACCCACCAGTGAAATGCAGAAGCAAAGCAATAAAATGTATTTTTGGCATAGTACATAAATCACCAAAGGAACCCAGTCCTATAGCAGTCAACAACAGTAATATTCACACAGAGAGGTGCAGAAAACATTTTCAAAAAGGTTGAGAAAAATCCTGAATTTTGAGTGAAGTTGTGTGTTAAGTAACTTGATTTTTTGGTGGTTGTTGTTGAGAACATATATGTGCCTGTCATTTAAAACAAGAATTTCTACGTCTTGTTTGCACATTGCTTCTCATCAGGACCCTTGTCTCTCAATCCAGCAGAAATAATAGCAGAAAGAAATCTGTCAGTTTCTGTCAGATGTGATACACACTTAGGAAAAGGTGAGTAAAATTTTAAAGGTGTGGTGTATTTCAAAAATACTACTCTAGAAAATACAGCTCTCATGCTATTTGGATACCATACTGTGGTATGCAAAGTAATCATTAACAGAAAAGTTCAGGGAGGAGTTTCTGATAAAATAGTTCATGATTCCTCTCTAGGGAAGGAGTTCCCAAACAGGGAAACACAGGCAAGGGACATACTAGGCTAGTAAGCTTTGCAGAATACAAGTACCTCCCAGGAAATTAAAACAAGGCAGTTCAGCTTTGGACTCCCAAAGTGCAGACATTCCTAACGTGCACTTTAAATGCTCTAAAATGCCTGAGAATAATTTAATACTTGGAGATGTTCATTTTGCTCTGTCATATATAATGTCCATGGCTGCAGACAGGGTTTTGAACTAGGTAGGTAGTTATACATGAAGGAAGGGATTTCTGAAGTGCATCTGTCCCTGGGGCAGAGTGCAAGGATGTTCTAAACACAAACTGACTGTGGGAAACAAGAGGTAGGAAATAATACATAAGAAATATGTATTGTGGCACTGAAACCACAAATGCTGTTTGGCTAGTTATTGTTCTCTACTTGACATGTCAGAGTTTTAAACAATTGTCCACACTAAAATTAAACCGAGACAATGGTATGAATATTGCTGCATACTTAACATCATATTGTATATTTCCTATGCCAAATCTATTAATGCTATTGCTCATTCCCTCTTCATCAATGTCCTCATTGTCTCAGCAGTACATTTTTCACTTGCTGATGTGTTCTACATTTCACAGTGAGCAAGATATACCTATATTTCCTAAATTAAATATATATGTGATAGGGAAGAGCTGCTATCCACATATAGATAATTTGCTCCCCACAAAGCCATGTGTCTGACAAGTCAGAAACATTCATAAAAATTAATGTAAATTTAACAGACCAGCATAAAGTTAATGTGAATCTTCTCAAGTTACAACTTCATTTTTGGATCGAGACCTGACTCCTTCCAGGATCACATTTCTTTAGATGACCACAAACACTTGATTTTTCTTTTCTGACTGTGATCTGAGAAATATGTTCTTGTGATCCACTTTGGAATTTGACTCTTGGCACTTCTCTTCCGAGAACTTCCTAATCCTCACCTGAATATTATTTGCAGGAGTAAGAAACCTACTTGGCCACCGCTGACCTTTAATAAAAGAATAAATATCATCCTTCCCTACTCATTCTGTCCAAACAATCTTTCTTTAGTTAACATACTTTATAAGTTAAGTTCAGAAATTGAATGTAATCCCAAATGTCACCTTTTAGCAATTTCTAAAAGACATACATTACTCTAACTATTTTTTTTTCTTTTCTGTTTGAAATATCCACATATGGGTCAGACTCTCAGTTTACCAAAGTTAACTCTATTAAACAAAGCTATATCTATTCACACTCAAGTTCTACCCCACTGAAATGCTGAAGAGTCATTTTTCCAGCTTTTTGTTATTATATAGTTTACATTTAGTTGAAAAGTGGCAGGATTTTTTTCTGGGCATAACTAAGAACATAATTAAGAACTGTACTCAGAGAAGGCTATGAACAATTACCCTATTTTATCCTACTATTTACTGGGCAAGCCGTCATATTTTCATAGGCACCTTGACATTTGCATGAAACATTTTAATCTTCTTCCAGACCTTGTAGCAATGGATCAAGGACAGTAAAGGTTCTGTATTAGGCTGCATGGCATTAATGACTAAGGGAGAATCTTTTATTAAATCCATTAAAGGACATATATGCAGTAAATCAGAAAGGTAGGTTTTTACATGATATTCTGTAATGCACTGGGTTCCTGAATGTTGACAAGAGGTATTTTTGTCCACTCCTGATTACATATTCTGAAGGTTTATAGTCCATTTCTATACATTTCTACTAAATTGTAGCTTTCGTTCTTTGTTCCCTTTCAGCTTTCTTAAAGCGTAAGAAAAAAATGAGAAGCAACTAAGAGTAGAGCATAAAGAATGAATAAGGTGATGAGAAAACAGGTTTATGACAAAATAAAACAATTGAAAAAGACTGAAGTCGGGCTTGTGCAATCTAAACAAATAACAGTGGGTATATGATAACTCTGGATAAATAACAACCATGGATATGGGATTACCTTGTGTAAGCATTTAAAGAGTATAAACAGAAAAGGTAAAGAAAAATTGCTTATCCTGATTGCAATGAAAATATTCAATTTTATCTGAAAAAGTCACTAAAGATCTTGGAATTTATATATTAAATACCAAAAGATTTCTATTTAATTGAGAATATACTGAATTTAATGTGTTCATAATGTGTGATAATAATGGATGAACTTTTATAAGACAGTTATTTGGATAAAATGTAGACTATCATGATAAATGGCAAATGATATGTTCTTTTTATAGATTCTCTGTCACCTGTAATTTATATTTATATAAAGAAAAATAAAATTGAAAAGAAAACCTCTTTAGCAAAAGGATTGAAAAAGAATAATAGTGTTCTGTAAAACATCTCTGATGCATAAATTCAAATATGAATTTTGAAGTCATACAGGTAAAGAAATCTCATGTTTTGGAATAAAAATGCAGATTTTGGAATGTTAAGGATTTTTTTTTTGCAGCACAGAGTATAAACATGTATTTGGTTAACCTCGGTAAATTCAAATGTATAATAGAAATAGACTTATTTAACAGTGCAGTAGTTTCGACTAGTAATAATCACCTAAAAAACATTTCCTAAAAACAGCCCACATTATCACCTGAGGAACAACCACACAAGATTTCAAACCTTTAAGAGATGCCTATAAACAATCTTCTGAATTCATATTATAGAGTCTATTTGGAAAGTTGTTCAAGCAACACAGAAGTTCTGCAGAAACCAGAGACTACTGTGGAAAACACAGTAACCTAGGAAACACCTAGAAAAAATGGCTAAATACACACCCAAAAAATGAATATGAAGATAAGGATGGCCAGTCTTACTGTATTAGATTATTATGGGAATTAGCAAGTTAAAATTGCAGATATTTCAGGCCCAAAGCCATCAAACACATCAAGTTGTACTGGTGTCTAAACAGAACTAATAAACATAAGTAATAACACACTGTACTTGCAGCTGTTCAGGATATCATCAGTGCTGTAACAGTCTGTGCTGTGATGTAGGTCCACTTGTGAAATTTGTGCTTTGGGAGCCCTTACAAAGAGAATTTATAATCTGAAATCTAAATCCGTTTCATACTTGTACTCTGTCAAGTCCAATTGGCTTTTCAGAAGGTGGAAGTCTTTATAGTTAACTAAAATAGGATTGGATCCCAATAGCTTGAGGTGTCTTCTGTGTCAGATCCTCTTTTCTGTCTTCTAAAAAGGCAGGGAAAGTAAGAAAAAGGCATTAATATTCTACTTCTCTTTAATATCTGGATTTATTATCATTAGACAATTTTCACTGTCAGGAGAAATATAATATATAGTCATCTCCAAACTGTGGCTAATAGAAATAAAGTATGCTACAAGAACAGTTTTTGTTGGGAATACTTACTTTAATGCAAGTGTTATTTTGCATGCACTATTGCCAAGGAAGGTGATTCATGAACATGGTTTGTTTCAGAGCTGATGACAAAAAAAATCAATATAATCAATAAATAAATAAAACTACAACACCATTAGATAAATTGTTCTCTGTTTTTCAATCTCAAACACTTTCAAATCTATTTTCTTTATGTGCTTACATGAATAAAACCTTTGGATATGAGACCATGTAAGACCTCAGCCTTATTTCTCTGCTTACAAGACCTTTCTTAATCAATCATTCTCGTTTAAGATCTGCTCAGAGTCAAAATCTAATTGAAAACTTGTGAGATGCAAAAAGGTCACATAGTATAGCAACCTCTTGAAAGAGTTGTCCTCCTGTGAAATTAGTTTTAGGACATCTTATATTAGTTTACCAAATTCATGTTGCCAGAAAGAAAACACAGTTATGTTCAGAAGTAATCAAATTAGTCTAATCCTTTTCATATATTCAAAATAGAGAAGAGAGTTACCATTTCAAACATGAAAATGATCCAAAGAAGCACATCAATTTTATTCTATTCTAAGCAGAGCTCAGTTCTGCAACAAAATCTGACATGTTAAGATGAACTATTTAATTTTCCATTAAATTAAGTATTGATAAGAAAGAACAGCTACCAAAAGGATTCATATCTGCAGCAGCTTCTAGACACAGTATACCTTCCAAAATCAAGGCACTGACATAGGCTGTGGTTGTCCAAAGCTGAATAAAACTTAAATGGATATGTATTACAAAAACATTGTCAAAAAAGAAAGAAATTATTTCACTTGTTCTTTATATAAGTTGACAATTAGAAAAGGTCTAAACCATCTCTTCAAGCAGTTGTCTTCTAGGTTTTCAGGCATATAATTTTTTTGGCCTGGTGTTCTATTTTATTTTGATGCTTTTTAAAAGGCTACCTTTAGCAACGTTTGAGGAGAGTTGTGTATGTTTGCTACAAATAAGTCATGGAAATACACAGAAAACACAAACTGATCTTTCTGGTGAAGAAATGAGGGTACATGCTTAACTGAACAGTGATTATTTTGCAATGTGGTTAAAATAGGAAGTCCTAAATGGTTAGTCTTTTTTATATTACCATAAGAGGCTACTAATAAACACAGTAGCCATCCCCATTTGTGAGTTGAAGCAAATATTTTTCTAGAACTGTATTTCTACATCTGTCATCATCAAGATGTCCTTCTTTGGAATAAAACACTCAAAGGATGTTTGTATTACCTTTAAGTATTGTTAGGAGTTCACATAAGGAGTCTGCAAGTAGGATGATAAGAATTTGCATTTCTCTTCAAGATCAATACATTGAATCTACTTTCTTTTTAATAATTTCTTATTAATTATATACTGTACACTTCTTACTTCTGACAAGCTTGGGATTATCAGCTTTCTCCATTAAAAATATTTCCTTATCTCCATCTACAGTGTTAAGAAGGTAGGCTCTCCCACCCTAATTAACACCACTGGGCTTGTCTACCCTGGTGTGCTGACGATCACATTCTGCTCTCCATTCCAAAAAACTCTTCTACTGGAGTGTTGTAGTGTTGGAGATAAGCTAACAAATATTTTTTCTGGTCTTAGAAATGGAGTATCCCTCTTTATGAGACATCGAGCTAACAAAAAATATCATTCAGGTATGCTGTAAAGGCTATCTCACCGCACAGGAAGTCTGCCACAGATATCATCAGAGACTACTTAGAAATACACAAAATGTGACTTATGAGTAAAAGAGCACTTCATTTTGGAGATTAGCATTGCAAAATTTAAATTTAAAGCAGAATTTTACAAGTGCTATTGCACCTCAGTGAGTATACAGTCCAGTGATTGTAGTGTACTGCCAGGCTCTATAGTTAATTCCCAGTCTTTCTGCAAATCCTATTGACGTTTAGAAGAAATGTTGATGCAGTAAAATTGGTAGTTAGGCCACAGAAAGCTCCTGACCAACAGAATTTTGTGTGTCTTTCATAGGAAAGATGGCAGCACCTGTAACTACCTCTGTATACTGCTCTTCCTTAGTACTTGACTTTTCCCCACAGGTCACATTTATGTGACAAGCTCTATGTATGCTAATGGCATACGTGATTGATATCACATCAGTGATAGGGTACACACTCTATGAAAGCTCATTATTATCTATACAACAGAGGAATCTTTTTAAGCCATTTTCCATGGGCTTTCCCATGATTTCTGTGAAGTCATTAAGCTCACAGCAGTGCAATAAATAAATCCTACACAGAAACTGTTGATAAAGTATTTACGAGAAGAAGGAACATATTCCCTCTGTATGAAAGCCAGGGAAGAATGCCTGATTATGCTTCAAAGTGAGTTGTGGCAAAGCATTTAGAAATAGGCTTGGAAAAGAGCTGCAAATGTCAGATCAAGATTAAGTCACTTAGAATCCTTATGAAGAACACACAGAAATTTGGCAGATACTATTTCTGCCTATAAGGTTAAATGGAAGCCACAACCCCCTGAATTTTGGCCACAGCACATCATGGCCTTGTACTGAGGCTGGATTTCATCCTTCCCAGTCCTCTTGTAAGTGCAGCTGCATAAGGTGTGAATAACCAGTCTTTATGTGTTGCTCATTAATTTCACCCCCAAGGAACATATTTTATGAAGTTGAACACAGTATCAGAAATGATTGCAGTGCAAAATTTGCTTTTATTGCTATGCTAGCCAGTTTTAAGAAGTAATTTCAATCAGCGAGAGCCAGGAAATCATGAGTTCATCTCAGTGCTGACAATGACTCCTTGTGTGAATTCCAGTATGTCATTCAAATGCCACAGTTTCCCAAAGGGACCTCTTAGTTTGGGTTCTTTTCAACTTGGGTACCTATTTGCTGAGATTCACCATGAATTCTGGTTTCATTGAAGTTCCTTGATCTTTTATGTTCACAGGGGTCAAAATTTCACCCCTATAATTTTTGTTTAAGAAAGCTGGATTCCCAGTCTCTACTGGCTTCCTCTGGTTATCAGTTTAAAATATCTACATCTAGGCCCTTTCTGCAGTCCAGCAATTTATTAACATTTCCATCATGGGGTAAACAGTTCGAAATAACATCAGCTCTTGTTTTCAGCTACAGTAATGAACACCAACATTAAATCTGGTAGCTGGGAAAGCACCATAAAGTTGCAAGACAAAATTATGTTCTAGGCAGGGATTTGGCTCTTTCCTCATGAGGATTCATCCTTCTCTCTAAATATTTGTGGAAGCCTCATAGATGTTTATTGCAATTAGCATCAATAGCTGAGCTACCATCATGGATCAAAATAGAACTATGGAGTATTATTTTTATTTTATAGCCATAACTAAGAGTTAAATTTACAAACCCAGATTATTTTTATACACCTCTCTGCGTGTTTAACTGTGATTATCTACCTATGATTATATCAGACTATAACTAATTTCAATGCAATGGCACAAGAAAAGGAATATGTAATGAGATTTCTTTTTCTTATGTTTGTATACAGAACTTCAGCTTCAAATCTCTGTCTTTGTATTTCTGACCTCGTAGCCCATCCAGAAAATTTCATGAAACCCCACTAGAAATGACAATTCAGAATTTATCTCCCAGGTGATTTGATGAATAATTACAGCCTCTGCACACCAAAACCACTCAGTTCAACCTTTTAGCTGTTTGGGGATTTTTTCAAACCATTTTTTCAAATGATGTTAAGTTTTGAATCTAAAAAATTTGTTTCTGGTATGTGTTTATAAACTATTCACTTGAGAGCTAAAGAAAGAGAATCAAATATGCACAGATCTAGTGTACTGAGTTTTAGTTTCTCAGTGTAATATGTACTTTCACAGAACTGAAAATTCATTTGATGCCTCCAGCTAGCAACGATCCGCCTCTCTGCCAATTGCAAATCATTCTGACATAATTCAGAAGTTTTGTTTTGCAGCCGTGAATGAATACAACCTTGGAGCCAGGGCAAGGTAGATTAAGAGGTTTTGTGTGGTCTTACATAATATTTTCCTGCACTATGTCTGGATTCATTGCTGACACCAGACCATCCATAGGCAAGGAAGTGTAAGATCCTAGAAATTATTCAGGCATCTAAATTCCGTGGCTGAGGTTCATGGACCCTCTACTCTAAGCGCCTTGAAATGGTATCTACTCCCTTCCTCAGACTCAAGCAGATGCTCTTGTATAAGAATCACTCAAGGTAAACATAAGAGTTTAAGTATTTCATTCAATAAAATTGCCAAAATTGCCTAAAAATTCAAGCTATAAAGATGAAACACAAATAAATAAGGTGGGGCAACTAAGAAGTTACTTGCACTGTTTCTTTGAATTGAGCATAAATATCAGGGGAATTATTGGACTATTTTGGTTCTACCAATCGACCTTCAGATGTCCTGATACGGCAAGAACATACCAGCAATCACTAAGATTGAAATGGCTTTATTTAAATTCGCTAGTTTAGTTTTTATCTGCTTTCTTTATGCTTAATTTTTCAACCTACATTTTCTTCATATTTCAGTATGCACACATAATGCAACTTTGAATTTCTTTATAAAATTGTGCATTCTATCCAAATTAAGCAATCAAGCAAAGAAAAGAGCAAGTCGATCTCACAGAATATTGTTTTGATTTATGGTGGTCATAAAATATCAATCATAATTTTAAAGCAATTTCATAAAAATGTTGTTATAATCACCTTTTAGAAAAGCTGAATCACAATGATGGAAAAACACATGAAAAGACAATAAAGTCATTGTCTATTTTCTTGAAAATTGATAAAAATCTCTGACAGTCTCTCTATAATTTGTTTGATTATTTTTTTCATATAAAGAACAGCAGAATGAAAACTGCATAAATACAAAGACAATTATGGGAACTTAAAACCCAAGGTGCTCTTAGGGCAAGATCATTCTCATCTCTCCTGGTGCTGCTTTCCACACAAATGAAACAGCCTAAAAAACTCTTCTAGGTTACCAGCAGAAATAGGTTTGCTTTCCAAAAACCTCATATTTCTTCAGCCTTGTCTCATTAAAATGTATGGTAAATCCTTCTTCTGAATACTTTTTGTCAAGTTTTGAAGAATGAGTAAACAGGTTAGAATGTTTTTCTTTTAATCTCTGTAAAAGATACAGATCCCATGAAAGGACATACAGTGAGTTTCACCTGCATCACCTTACCTAAAATAAGATTTAAAATTTGTCTTTAAAAACCTGCTTTATGTCTGCATTCTCAGTTATTGTGTGCTCTGTTTGAATGCAGTTTCAAGAAAAAAAAAGAAGATTCAGAGATGATGATCTCACTTCTGAACTATAGTCCAGTTAAAGGATAAAAAAATTAAATATCTGCTTCTTGTCTCCTTATACATTTTTTCAATATCCATGTTTTTCATATTAATTTAAGAAATTTGTGTATTTGTTAGAATAATACCATCACTAACTGTAGCAAGAAAAAATGAATTGAAAATCTTTCTGAAATCTATCAGGCATTGTATTTCTTCATTGTTTAGCCTAGTCTCCTGTGTGACATTAATGAGATACTGAAAAGCAACCAGATTGTTGCTGAGGTACTTTTATACCTTTGAACACCCAACTATGTGTTAAATCCATACAATATTTTCAACATATTTCAGAGCCCAATATATGTTCACACTTCAGTTTTTTTCATTTGATTTATAATAATTCAATCCCATGGAGCAGTATCACAAACTCAAATCTGCTGATAGAATCATCCAGGGCAGATTCAAAATTCATAGGACATAAATGATCCCATAATGATGAGGTGAGTGTACAAGGAAATCTGTCAAAATCTGTGTGCTTAGGAGACATTATTTTTTAATAAGTGTAATAACTAATGCATGAATATCTGTTGCCTTTGGCTCTGGTGGAAATAGCAATAATAAGTACAGTGTGAAAGAAATAGAAGGAAAAAAAAAGCCATACTAAAATAAAGAGAAGTTATTAAAAAAAACCCTCAAAACGTATTTATCCATCCCATAAATCCACCAAGTGAAACAGTGAATGTGTTTCAAGGCAGATTTTCTCAATAAAGTATTTTTATCAGAAAATATAAAAGTACATGACTGAAGTTACTGTATTCTTATCCAGACACATCCAGCTCAGTTAAGACAAGTTATTTTCTTTTTGTTTTTAAGTGTCACAGTATCAGACTTGGACTAAAATATTTTTAGATTTGGTCTTTGGCATTTGTGACTTAGGTCACAGTCAAACTGAAATGTTTCACAACAGACATTTACTCATTATTTTGATTGCAAATAAATTCGAATAAATAGTGCTTTATTTTATTAAAAATTAATATGCATTTTGAGATGTAGAGCAGATTAGAATGTGGCAGATATTTCTGCGTACTGTGGCTGTCAGAACAAAAGCAAAAAAGGTTTTTTGAGTTAGTAATGACAAATTTTTGGCTCGAACATATGTTGCTAAGAATATAAAAACAAGATAACAATCAACATACATGGAATATTTTTTTATAGCCATTTTCTGAAGATACCACTGAAATATTAACTTTGTGTCAATGGTAGTGTTAATCTTACGGCTAAGGACTGACTGCTAGAGATACCTTAGTAAGCAAGAAAAATTATGGAATCAATAAAGTTTCCTAGTTTTACTTACAGTCTTATGAATTAAAATTTGTTTGCTTATGGAACAATATTCAGATTTAATGAAAGTAATAATGTTTGAACTTTTTTTTTTAATAAGTAGGAAATACTCTTTAGCTTACAAGATACAAGAAATATGTAGATTTCTCACACATATCTCCTTTATGACAGTATGAATTGCCTGGGTTTTACCCACCTCCTTGCATGCCTGAAAAAAACAAAGATCAAAATTCAAGATTAAGTGGCAAGCATTTGATTTTTGTTTGAGACCCACTGGGGCCCCAAATTGGCTGTGAGCAAAAAAGCAAGCAATATGGGTTTAAACTCCGTCTCATCATTCTCTTGATTTCAAAGACAATGTGTGTTTGAGTTTTTTTAAGTGGAAAAGAATAAGAAGTTATATTAATATCTACATTTAAAACAATCAGCATAACCATTGAAGTTTGAGTATTTAGTGATACACTGCTGATATGCTCCCTGAGAGTTATGTACCAATATCTCCTTAGCCAGGTCACTGTCAGCAAGCACAGAGAATTTGAAGATCTGGTGACCATTTTAAAGTGCTGCTCAGTGTATTTGATTTGTGAAAGCAAACGTGTTCCATGAACATAAACTATTTGCCTATAGTTACCCAATAATGGCTGTTATTGCCATGGATGAAATCTGGATGGTGAAATCTCAGCAAAATCTATGATCAATATTTTTCCAGCCATATTTTTGCTTCCTCCATACAGCATTGTAGAAGTAGGCACTAATGAACGCTGATAATATACGAAGCTTTTTATGAAGGTTTCCAAGACAGAAGACTTGTAAGATTGGTTTGACAAACTTATTCTAAAAGATTTCTTTTATAAATGCCACTAGTCTCAGGCAAGAGAGAAATTTGACAAGTCTCTTTCCCAGATAACATTTATCCTATGATACAGAGCAATTGAAGGGTTTCACTGCTGCCTCTAGGAGCAGAAAGCTAGATTCAGTAATACTAGAGATCTTTTCCAATACAATGCTTCTTCAGTTGGAACCTGGAGGTACAGAATTTTCTTTTAAAAATCTATCAAATGGCAGTGAAGGTTAAAGAGATGTAATAGATCACCTGCCCAATATTTCTATCAGAATAGTATTGTTCTTTTAAATATTCTCCTTTGTATGTTGTTCAGTGCAGTTTTAAATACCTCAAGTGTCAGAGGTTCCATCACCTCTCTTAAAGGATCAACTTGCAGTAAAATAAGTTTTATGATAGAGTGTCTCTCTGGCTACATCCATGCCTTTTATCAGTACAGTAGCCATAGGTGACCCCTGTCGAGGCTGGGGAATTAATCAGAATAAAAGCAACTCTTCACTGAAAATTACTAGCTGAGAGACACAAAAAAACTAGCCATGCAACAGCAAGGGTCTCAAGAAAGGTGTCTGCTCTTCAGAGGACTCAAAAGTTGTTTAGGCTTACTGAACCAAAAATTTCTACTGATTCTGGGGAACTGAATGCAATGACCTACCTGATTCTTTCACTCTTAACACATTTGTACAATGTCAAAATGCTTAACTCCAGCATTTATAATGGTTTGTATTCTTGACTGATGCCAACACCTAATGTCTCTGTCTGCACAATGCTGAATTTCTGAGCAGCCCTGGATTGTCACCTCTGTTCCTGGTTGATCCATCTCAGTCAGATCCCAGTTTGAAACCATGTGCCTGACTCACAGGTGTCACTTCTTCATGGGTCACTTCTTCACTTCTTCATGGCTTTGTTCCCTTGACTCCTATATGGTTTTCCAATCTGCTTTGACTATTTTCACAGTGAATATTAACAAGTCCCCAAAGACACCACTTAAAAGTTGTAGGTGAGTCTTTTCACTTTCCATGAAAAAGCTATCCTGAAGTGTTATGTCAATGGTGCTCTTTCCATTCTCTTTCAAAACACTAAAATACTCTTCCTATGAGTTTTCCATGCAAAGATGCTGGATTATGATACAATGTGGTTATTTCAAATGTCCAAACTACTGTGGAAATAGAGATAGTAGATCTAAAAAGGTGGAAACATTCAAATGGAGTTGAATATTGCCTTGAATTTTTTTAACTGCCTGCAAACATTTTTAATTATGGTAGAAGTGACCTTGACTATCAAAGTATAGAAGCTTTCAAATTATTTTTTAAAACAACTTGTCCAATAATATCAAAGCAACTTTCATATGCCTACCTTTGCCTCACTATAAGACTTTATAATCGTAAATCCATTTTCCTTGGAATTACCATAAAATTATATGGCAATCTTATCTACAGTTTTTAAAGTGTTTTACACTTCAGTGATCTAGGTCTCTCAACAACTTTTGAGTCATACATAAATATAATGATCACAACTTGAACAGATGGAGAAGCTGAGATGCTGAAAAATCACTTAAACCTGTTCTCCAGACTCAGTTCAAAATAATATTTATAATATGCCTAAATCATATTGAGGTTCCCTTGGATTGCTGCATCTCTCAGGTAAGTGAACTCCACAAATGGAAATAGTATATCTATTATTCTTCTGGGGCTTGAGCTATTATTTCCAGGCTTTGAAGTGTGTTATGTCCACACCCTTGTTAGGTGTTTGTACTATTGTTCTACACTACTGTAGTGTAGTTTGACCCTCAACTAAGCCTTTAAGAGTATTTCTTAATTATTATTAATTATTATTAAGTTCTACACAAGGGACAGAATGCCACTGTGAAAAGAGGTACTTATCTGAGTACTTCTCTTTCTCAGTAAGCCAGTGAAACTAAGTTTTCCCAGTTGTTTTTATTCCAATAGATTTGAATATAATTTTTTCTACTGACATCTTTGCAATATCCATTTTTTTATCACTTTTTCTTCTTATTATTTCTTATGTCTTTTTTTTTTTTTAACAGAAAATTACTCTTTTTTTTAACATCAATGCTACAGCATTTAGTTATTAAGAACAAATTGAGGTAATGTTAAAGACACCTTGCTGTGAGGTGCAAAACTCATTTTCAGCAATATAGACAAATAGTCTATCAGTACAGGGATAAAATGTTTTATACTGCACATTTTCCTGAGCAGTCTTCTTCGTAGTATCATACAATTATGCATGGGCATGGTGGTATTGCGGTGGTTACATTCAAGACAGTGCAGAATTTTTAAGTGCTGCTGACATTGTCTTATAATATTATGTTCATCTAATAACAAGAGGATGACAAATTTCAGAAATGTTTTTATGTGGACTTGAAAAATCAATATAATAAAGATGAAAGCATACACACGCACAAAGTAATAAAATTACTAAAACACTTCATGGAAATATAGGCTCAAATAATATTTAAACTAATTGGAAAGGTTAAGGTTATCATGAGCAAAGGCAGAGATTCAGCTTCTGCTTAAAACACGTATATAATCTAGAATTCCTCTTTGTAACTATTTATAAGGTAGATTTCTAAACTTATGCTACAGTCATGTAGGTTTATAATGACTTACAGCTGCTTACTGCCGTTTCAGAAGCCCCTGTTCCTGCATTTCCAGAAAAGTGGATGACTGAGAGTTTAGTAGAAAAAATCAGTGTAGTCTACAATATATAACTTTACCTGCAACCATCCTGTTTTCTTGTATTACAGTAGGGTCTTAAATAAGTGATCCAGCTTTTACAATGAGAAAAAAAAAATGTTTACAGCATTGGAGGTCTTATTCTTTTCTGGAATTGTGAATTTTGTGCAAAAGAAAAAAAAATTAAAATCTCCCACAGTCAAGCTGGATAGTTCCCCATATTCATAGTCATTTAAAAAAAATAATTTCTATACATATTAATCAGAAAGCAAAAATCAAGGTGCTCTCTATCAACGTCAAAGAAATAAGCATCTATAAGGTGTAACTAAAGTGCAGTAAGAAGAAAAGACTATTTATGCCCTTAGCTGATGTTTCTTTTACTGAAGGTGACTTCACACTGATGTACCTTAAACCAGATTAGAAATCACTTTAACAAGTTTTCACTCTGATTAACATTTTTATGAAATGCAAATGAAAATAAATTGTTTAATGATATTGTCCTCTTTATCACTTGAGAAGTAACAGATAACATTTTCATTTAAATTAGAGAGTGTCACCTGCGATCTTGTCTTTTTCACATTTATTTCCTCTCTTTATATAACCGTCTTTATTTTTCTTTTAATAAGACTTGTTCTCTCAGTGAAAACTATTATTCCTGCAGCATGCAGACAGACATTTTCACAGCTGAAAATACTAGATGCTTCATAGGAATGTTAAAAAGATATTGCAAAGGGCAAAGGATCACCCTTCTTAGTGAAACCTTTGCCAAATCTCATGTCATGCTCAGGAGATTTTTATTTCCCTTACAAATCTTGTTCTTCAGTGCTTTCTAATTATAACTCTTCTTATCTCTATATATATGCATATTGACTTGCTGCATATAGCACAGATCTTAGCTTCAGCATTAAATAGTAATGTATGTCATTGGCTACTTCTGTAGCATGTGAAAAATAGACTTCATTTCAGGAGTTTGAGAGAAACCTCTTTTACATACCATGTGACATATTAGATTCCTTAATTTAAGATAGGAACACTAGAAACTATTAATCTACCATAAATAATTCTGTATTTTTTTTTTTCATATCCAAGATGCAAGCAGATGTTTCTCTGCCACCTTACTCTATACTGAGTTGCTGGCTAGAAAATTTATACCCTATCATTTTAATAACTATGTTGAGATATCTACCTTAGACTTCAGAAGCTATCAGCCCACATAACGAAACCCTAAAAAATTACTTAAAACAAGATTGCTTCTACTAGTATTAAGTAACAAGAGACACAGGACTTCCCAAGTCCTGAACTTAATTAACCAATATATCAACTTTTTCTGCTGATGTAAATTTCCCTGCTTATTCACACTGTTCATACTTACAATCTTCCCCTAACATATTACATTATCAGGGTATGTCATCAGAGGCAGGTATGTGTGATCACTCTCACAGAAATCACTCCTTGGTAATAATAACAACAAATGTGTATGTATTCAAAGGGATAAATAAAGACGTATACCCAAATAAGACAAAACTAATAAACAAAACCCCATCAAATCAACAAATATCACACCCTCTCCAAAAAAATTAAATCCAAAAATGTCATGTGACTCCAACACTTTAAGCTTAGTAGTTTGGCGATAATGCCTTTTTCTACAAAAACAAAATTGTCTCAACACGGATTGTCGTATAAAAGCTCCAATGCTCATACAGGAAAACAAATAGCTTGAGAATACTGACCTTGTAAAAAGATATGCAAAGAATAGTGTAGAGGGTAAAGGGGTGAGTTATTTCAGTTTAAATGTCGACCCCTGCAAAGATTAATAACCAGACGCCATTAGCCATTCAAAGAGAGGAAAAGAGTGGGGAGGAGAGAAGGAGACAGAGAGAATAAATGGTGTGTAGCTCCAAGAATGAGATCTCATATTGCTAGGATATCCAGCCAAGCAGTGACCAATTGCAGTGACATAAACCACAAAATGGCCATTTGAGCCAAATCTCTCTTAAACTGAAACCAGAAGATCTTATGTTTTATGGTAAATGAAAACAAGCATTGGGTGGAATACTGTTTTCTTAAGGTTTATATTGATTGTACATCTGAGCAATCTGTACATCTATCATACTCTCTAAGTTATGAAGAAAGATATATCACCTCATCTAAGAAGTGATGGTATATCTGGCTTTCAAAGTCACTGGGTCACAAATGGCTGAAGAGAAGAAGACTTTGGGGCAGCAGGACATGCACTTGGTTTGTTCCTTAGATTTGGTATGAGCAGCTGACAGATGGACATAAGCCTCCAAGGTGCAGACCTGGATGAAAATGAAGGTGTTTTGAATTCTAGTTTGCTAAGATTTCTAGTTGAGAATTTTCTGCAGAAAGACAAGTGGTTTGAGAATATTGGGGTGTCAGATTCCAGTGCCTGCAGCGGGCTTGGGTGTGTTTAGAGCTGGAGCTGGGGCAGCACCGGGCAGGTTGGTGTCTCTGTCCCTCACAGCTGTGGCCTCTGCTCAGCAGCCTCCAGTGGCATCTGCTGCCTCTCCCTGCCTTAATTCCATGCAAGCATCCCCACTCCCCACGGAGTTTTAGCCCTGGTGTCCTACAAATTGACAAGCAACTCATTTCATCTCTACCTGACAAAATTACAAAGAGGTACATCAGCTTCTATCTGGCCAAAACAGCAGATGTGGTGCTGGAGTCACAAAATTGTCTCTGGAAATCTTTTATGTATGACGTGATTCTGCATCACCTTGCTGAGCGCTGTAGCTAAAAGTTCAACACATTGAGCTGGGAAACCCAAGGAATTTACAACATTGCCTCCAGAGCTGTGTCTAGTACCCTCATAGACGTCAATCTTAGGAGCTTGAAAAAGACCTCACAAATATATATACAAAAAACAATTTCCACAAGAATATATGAACACTTCAGAGGAACAGAATTTTAAGACAAAAACTCTTGGAGATCAGGATTTTAAGTGAATTGTAGTCAAAGACCTCATACCACCTTTCATAGAAAACAGAGCAAAAAAGCATAATTACACCTGGATTGGGACCAAATATGTGGTAACCTCTTCATTCTGAATTATATGTTATAGAAAACCAGAAATATTTGGCAGTTGGAAGCTATAAATGATTTTAAATATTTACCAAAAAAACCCTAAAGCAATGCTAAATATAAATGTATATATAATGAGGTATTCTTCTATGGTCTGGCTATTTTGTGCTTTTTGTTTTGTCGTTCGGGGGTTTGTTTTGTTTTGTTTTGTTGCTCAGTTTTAAGTTCCAGTTATATTAAAAAAGATGAAAATGTATTTCTGGAAACTTTTAGGACTATTGAACTCTCGAATGCTCACAGTCCATGGAACTGTGTTATTTAGAACAGAACTTCTGTAATGGCCATACATTAAGAAAATAATGCAAGGTTTAATGGTGTAATAACAATTGAATTTATTGCAAAGTACTAGTGGATTTCTCTCAGATTACTGGGAATTTAAATAAGATGCAGT
Organism: Brachypodius melanocephalos; assembly: GCA_013398615.1. NCBI lineage: Eukaryota > Metazoa > Chordata > Aves > Passeriformes > Pycnonotidae > Brachypodius > Brachypodius melanocephalos. Next base: position 31,935,925 of record VZSR01000520.1, read on the forward strand.
AGCTAGCAGGGAAAACGCAGCCTTTAGGACTGCAACTGTGTTGCAGCCCATATTAAGACAAACTACATTGCCAAAGAGTTTCTCCCTATGGTCTTGTCTTTATTATGAATGGCTCATACCTTTTATCAGCAAAGGAATATGGAAGGAGTAAGACACTGTGTGGGCTCTGTAGTACCAATAAATCGAGGACATGATTTATGTATCTATTTTTGCTAGCAATACTGTCGCAAAGAAGCTGAACTGCATGTGAGAAACGTGACACATAAAAACAGATGGCTGAGTTTCCACGTAGTTAAGGCTGTTTACAAGAAAATAAAGCCACACTGGGCAAGCTGATCTCATTTTTCCCTAAAAACTCTTTCTTTTATTTGTCTAGGTACGTCTAGGTATAAATGTCTATTTTGTAGCCATTGTGCTTTTTTCTGGTGGATACATAAATAAATGTAATTAAAACTGATTTGACATTTATATTAATTAGTGTGTACGTTTCCTTTTTTCTTTTGTCATTGTATCAGATTGTTAGAATATAATCTCTAGAGACCATGGTAGTTGTTTCAAAATTTCAATAACTTTATCAAATGAAAAGTTTTATTAGGTGGATAAATACTCATCATTGAATCAGTAGAATTGAGTCTATGTAAATTCATTATTAAATGTGGATGTAATTCAATATGTATCACCAATCTCCTTAGTTAATCAAGGCAAATGGAGGTATTTTAGACTGCACTTTATAGAGATGTCAGACTTTCAGTCTCTTTCAAAAGAAGGTGACTAATATGATTTTCTAGCCAGTTTTCTAATTCAAAGGATCTCAATTGCACTTTATGCTGCCTGAACAGTGAACATCAGGAGAAGTTACTTAGAAAGGAGAGAACTAAAACATGTAAAACAAAGAAAACAAAATCCCATCCAGATTCCTAAAAATTTGACTAATTAGAGTGACCTGCTTTCTATTTCATATGTCAAAAAAGAAAAATGAATGTGTACACAGAAAGCCATTTACTGTGCTCTGTTCACCAATCAAAGTGTCTTAAATAAAAATAAATTCCACACATTGTGATATTTATGCAAGGAATTTGAAATGTAACAGATGACAAATTGTTGGGCTAGTGCTCTGTGTTCCAAAACTTTGTGAGACACGCTTTAAAATTATTTTTTCCCTAAGGATCTTTCTAATAATTGTATTAGCTTAAAACTCATCCAACACAAACTTGTTGATAATAATATCTACTGCATAAGTCAGAAGCTGCTTAAATGAAAATATAGTTGAATTTAATTCTGAATATAACAAACTGAAAATTAAGTTCAAAGGTTAATGAGTTGGAATGAGCCCCCTGTGTTTCTTAAGATGCACTAATCCATCTAAATTTTGGGTTTATACAGAAACTGTGTGAGCAGACCTGTACCATTCAAATAACAAAACATCCTTAGAGAAGGAAACTAATATAAATAAAACACTTCAAAGTTGGTAAAGAAAGGACTTAGATTTGTCATCAATATTAATATTTACATACTTTCATGTGATGTTATTAATATGATATTTCAGTAACAATAATTAAAATTAGCCTTTTTCTTCAGATATCCTACTAGGATATTGTTAGCAAATAAAAACAGTTAACTTTGATCTCTTTTTCTTACTAAGAACTGGATTTCAACCCAAAACTTCATTTTTGCTTTCAAACCCCTGAGATAGGTGAATATTGACAGTGTGTTTGGAAACTAAATTATTTAAAGTACACTAAAGTGAATCTCTTGAGGAAATTATTTGACTTATTTACTTAAAGCAAAATTAGTCAAAAATAATTTCCGCTTTTACCATATCTGGCTGTGTGATTGATATCCCTCATATTCTAATAGCAATTGCAATTAAAAGAACAAAATGAACTGGAGATTTCCAAACAGAATAAAATATTTGATAGAGGTTTTAAACTGAAAGGCCATAATTATGTTTAGACATTACACAGGACCAACAGTCTTTCCATGCAATGCTAATTAGAAGGTATAAAGTAGCAAACCACATCACTGAATAAAGTAGAGTGTTCTACTGGTTAAACCCATAAGGACCCCCAAATTCTGAACTGGAAATATTAAGTACAGAAAATTTTTGAGGTCTTGTATGAGTATGAGTCTTAACCAGAAGAGTAGAGCCTTATACTCTGCCACATGGAATGTTATGCTTGTAAATTCTGTATATTTTACGTGGAGGAACGTTTTGATTGGTTTTCTCTACTTTAGAAGAATTTTTCAGGTGTATCTGTAGCAACACAGTAGTTAAGAAGGAGCAGATCTGGGGGTTTTTTGTGCCGCTACATTAAAAAAAAAAAAAAAAAAAAAAAAAAAAAAAAAAAAAAAAAAAAAAAAAAAAAAAAAAAAAAAAAAAAAACCAAACAAATAAAAAAAGATAATTTGAGAAGTAGTTAAAATGTATTTTATGTAATAAAAATTACACATTGTTCCAGTTCTTTTGCTTCTAATTCTCTGAACTTTGTTTTGTACAGGCTGCAACAGACTGGAAGGGATCATGTGTTAATTTGTAAGTCTAAATCAGATCTAAATTGAAGATCAAGCGCTTTATGTTAATTAGAAGAATGTCACTCCAGTACATGATAACAGGTAGCCAATTTCCATCATCTTTCCAAGAATCAGATTATCAGGCTTCTGGGAATTTACAGATGTCCCAGTTCTAGAATGGGTGTAAACAGCTGCTCTGTAATCTCAAAATGCCTTTAATCCTCACTGAAGTTTTGCTTCTGTTGCCTTAATTTGATTATGTATTTTTGCTCTAAATATCAAATCTTAAACAAAGGAGAAAACCTATTTTTGACTAACCAGTACTAAAAAGAACAAGCAAGTATTCTATGGCTCATTCATTAACAGAATAAATCTATGGAGGAATCCCCAAATATATTCTGAAAAGCTAAACTAGAAGAAGATCTCTTCAAAAGGCTATGTTTAGAGTATGTTACAGAGGAGTGTACCTAAAATAATCTTGAACGTATAAAACACAATACCAAATCATGTTTAACAACTGGGAAACCTACTGCAATTTACTAAATCTGAGAATTAGTTAAACAGATATGCAACAGAAGATAATGCATCACAGCTTAATTTACTCCGACAAGACTACTTTTCATAATTCCTTAAATCTTGCAATGGGCTACGGACTAAGGTTAAACATATAGTAGAACAGCAAGAATAGAGTAGGAAGTTTTTAATTTTTTTTCATTGGTTATGCTGAAGCTGAGTTGTGTCTCACTCTGGGTCAGTTTGCTTAGTGACATGAAGGAGTCCATAAACAATATTTGTATTGAATATTCTAACATTTTTTTTCCAAATTAGTAAATAACTCTTCAAATGTGATAGGAGGTAGGACATATCTGTTTTGTTCATTGATGAAAATATTTTTTATCATCCCAATTAATTAATTAATTAATAATTAATTAATAATCAAGTAAAATAAATATTTAACAACAAGAACTAGAGCTGATCAAAAATAAACCTGTTTCCTTTGGATCCAATTTTTTACTGGTCTCATAGTAGAAACTCCTAACCATTTTAAAGATACCATTTTTAATGATATATGAAACTATGGGGGTTTTACTGCAAGGTAAAGGCACCACCCAGATGAAGCTGTATAACAGCTGGTAGAATAGGAAACTAAATTATGGTTTTATTTCCTCCTTAAAGCCTGGAATTTGTTTAATAAGATTTTCCATAAAAGCATTTACTGTGTACATAAATATAAAAACCTTAAAATCCTTACAATGCTGCTTTTCTTTGCATATAAAAATAGAACATGAAGAGATGCAGCTTTATTCCAAGTAATGTTGTTGGATTCTGCCTTATTCAGCTCATCTGTGCTATTGTGTCAATGAACGCTATGTCTGCTACTACTAGAGCTCTGCCCTAGAATAACCATAATTGATGAGATTAAATGGGAAACAAATTCTTGTTATCAGCAATTTGTGCACTTGCAAAATGTCAGGAGAACGGTTGGGAGAATTTTGCTCTCCACCAACGTGCAAAATAGGGTGGACATTCTAGATGGAAAAAAATTAAAGCATTTAGCAAAAGAAATAGATTTGCATGTTAAATCTGTTAAAAGACTGTAGTTAAATGTCATTGAAGAACATGGGCTTTTATTAAATTGTCTATTCAAGAATGCCCTAGTACCAGTTGCCACTTACAGCACCTAAAAATTACAAAGTAAGGTTTCTTTTAATGATCTACTGCTTTCTCATGCTTTCCTGCATTTTAGTACTATTTGAGAAAAAATATGTAATATAGGATGATATTTTTCCACAATTTAATCCTATAATTTATGAAAAGCTTTTTTTCTTCCATGTTCCTTAAAAAAAATGCAAGTTCTTCACAATTCTTTACTAACACCAATGTAGTAAATTCGTCATGTACAGATGCTTATAAGGGAGATAAATTTTGTGGGGGTTTGTTTGTTGGTGTGGGATTTTGGAGTTGTTTTTTTTCTGCTTTTTTGTTGGTGTTTTTTTCCCAGAAAATATGAATACAGTATGTTCTCATCAGATATATACTTGCATTTTTTGGGGCATGAATTATGATTTCATACACAAATCACACATTTAAACATTTAACTGATTAATGTAATTGGAAAATTTGTTGCAAGAGTGCAGTTTCCAAAACTGATATGCACCCTAGTACTCTGTGTTAGAACTTTTGTAATCACTGATGTCAAAAAAGAAAAAAAGTGCTTATAGTCTCCAATTTATAGATTACAAAACTGACAAAAAGATTTATCTGAGCACAGAGAGCAGACTTACACATTTACCTGGAATTTTTTGGTGGCTAGCATCCCTAAACACAAAATTCAAGAGAAGATCACAGTTCAATAAGCGTTCAGCATCATGCAACAGCCCCTTTATATTTTAAATTTGCCAGTCATCTAAGTTCACATCTCTGATGTAGATATGAAGCTGTTCACTTCAGGCTGAATGACTATCTTAGTAAGAAGAAAATTCTCCTTTAGGAAAAAAATCTTATCCTAAAGAAAAAAAAATTATTCTCCAAGTGTCATTTACCTGGATCAAAATACATTTCTCTAGAATGGAATGTGACACACAAAAAAGAGTAGGAATCCAATTTAAAATAAATGTCTGTTTTCCCTCAGCCTCCTGACACAGAGGTCTGGTATCCAGACCACCAAAATCTTCATGCTTTCGCATGAAGGCAGATGAAGCCTTATGGTGATAAAACCACATTTGTAGCCCAAATCTCAATGATAACATGTCATAAGAAGGGATTTTAAGTGGGAATTGGTCTCAAGAATCTTCCCTATGAAAGATCCTGTTTAAGATGCTGTTTAAAATGCTCAGTTACATTTTCTCAGAATAGGACTGAAGAAAAACTCTGGTTGATACAAGTAATTCCCCTACCAAACTTCTGACTATTGCACAAAGTGGGGGAAAAAAAATTAAAAGCCCACACAAATCAACTCTGATTCTTTAATGCTGTCATAAAACAAGCTGTTAAATCACACAAACATTCCCTTAGAAAGCTATCAAAAAAGTCCCTCTGATCAGTTCGCTATGTGAAATGAAAAGGGAAAAAAAAGCAGAACCTTTAAAAATTTGACCCATTTTACAGCTGAGTTCACAGTAAAAGTCAGCTAGAGAGGAAATGAGTTTTTACATGGTTCCAGTTTTATGTGAAAAGATAGATAAGTTGCTGATTGCATCAGTGGTGTTTGTCATTTAATCAAATGAGAAATTAGAAGCTAAACTTAGTAATTCAGCTGCTACTGCATATATTATCTCTTCTTGATATAATCACAGAGAACTTCACTTCAAATTAACTCTTGCAATCCAATTAATGCCTTTTAGAAACCTGAACAAACATTTACTTCTCAAAGATAGGCACATTTCTGTCCCATTTTTCATTTGAACAATCTTTGCATGAAAAGAGACATCTTGTGTTTTAGAGGTCACCTGCCCCTGCTGTTTGTTCTGCCCCTGAAGTCATAATCTCCTGCCTGTGACATCACAATTGGTTTCCACAGAGCTGATTATAGCCACAAACCAAGGATTATGACTTCAGGTGAGGCAGAAGCAGCAGGAACAGATGAGCTCCTAAGGAAAATGTCCCTGTTCATGACTGTATCCTTAGAAACAAAGTGCAGAAAGTAAAAGCTGTGCTCCATTTAAAGGAAAACACTTTATGTGAGATGGCAGTATCTGTTAGGAATTGCCTATTGGTCATATGCATGTAATTATTTTCCATATAAATATTGAAAAGCAAGAAATGGAAAATATTCAATAGATAATACCAAAGCTACCAGAAATACATTTAGTTTAGATTTACAAGCCCCAGATTGTCTCATTATGTACTACCCATAGCAAAGAGTAGATTAACAGTGCACTTCACAATAACAGTAAAGATATTGCACCAAAGCTTTTATAATCTGGGTTGAATGAGAACAAGCAGAACTCTAAACAAGACTAGAGTGCAAGATGCCAGGGCAGAAAAACCAAATTAAATAATAATATAACTCTGTGGGAGGCTAAAGTATATGTCTTGAAACTACCAAATGTAGATTTTAGCATGAGTTATTATGTGCTCTCTGTTTAAGAAAAGGGTTATTTTTTATTGCCTGTCAACATTACCCCATTGAAATAAGCAGTGTTTTCTGTCTAGTGGTGACAGCAAGGGGCTTTGAGACTCCACCATTTGCTTGCTGAATTACTTTAAATAAGTCACACAATGCATCCAGGTCTCATTAACTGTTCTGTGAAATGCAGTGTTGCAGCCATTACAGTAATAAGCACTATTTAGACTTTCAGATGTCTGTATGTTCTGAATGTCAGAAATATCCATATCTATCTATCTAATAATTCTCTCACTACGAATCTGGCATTTGGCCAGATTCTCACACCAGTAAGTTGTAAACAGTGCCTACTAAATTCAAAGATGGAAACTTCGCAGATAAAGCACTGACAATTACATTGTAATGGAAGTACAAAATTTAAAAAAAAAAAAAAAAAAAAAAAAAAAAAAAAAAAAAAAAAAAAAAAAAAAAAAAAAAAAAAAAAAAAAAACAACAAACAACATTTTCCCTTCTGGTTTTGGATCAAGAAACACCTTTCAAAGACATCAGAAATTATACTTCTTGGCAAATAAATTAATTATTTAAAAAACCCCACTGTTGCTCAGGGAAAGAGAGAAAAAAAATCCCCTTTAGTGACATATAAAATAATAAGCTTTTTAAAGCTGTAAAAGTTTGCCATGCTGGCACTGTGCTTTGAAACCTGAAAAAGCCTTCGTTTTGACTCTGCTGAAATACAGTATCTGTGCTCAAAGGCTTTCCAGGTAGTAATATTTCATAAATTATAATTAATCTTTTTAAACCTCACCTTGATGAAAGAAGTCAAGCAGCTAAGATTAGGTCCTTAGTCTTTAAAATTTCCACTTGCCCAGAGGATATTCCACTGGGCTCCATACTCAGCCCCCTATTGACTTTAATTTATATAAATGATCTGTTGCTTCTCTCACACTACTGTAGGGGTGCCATGCACACTGGCAAATTAGAGACAGGCTGGTGGTAATGAATTACTAGGCAGACACTTTCCACATGGGCTGCTACTAACACTGATTTAATTATTTCTTCAAGAAGTTAAAATTCAGGCTTAACTTCAGCCTTGTCCAGGCTGTGGCTGGATGGCTAAGGGAAGTAATACCTATCAGGGTTTATCTGACTATTAATTATATTTAAAGTCAAAAGGAAGAAGAAAATAAGTGGACTAGTAACTGGTATGACTAATAATAATGAAATACTCAATGTAAGGGGAACTAGTTCAGAAAATGTGAAAAAGGCCTGAGGTCAGTGCTAAGGTGCATTAGGTTGAAACACAAAGAAACTAATTGCACCTTTTTGGCTGCTTCTGACATCCAGAAATATGACATTTTCATTTCTCCATGACTTACTTCTGGGCAGAAGGCCTGTACATTTAAATCTTCCCTGTGTCTCTAAAAACATAGGTGGCATGTAATGTTTATAGAAGTTCTCATCAAACTAATGAAATTTAACTTGGTCAAGCTGTTTTCCTTCTCAGTGGATCTGACAGCTAGATCTGCAGGAGCTCTGTGTGAGGTTGCCTAGGAACTGGATTACAAATGGGGCCAACCACTCTTCTGAAGGGCTTAAAAGTATACTTCTAAACTCTCATGTTCTGCTATTGCACATAGCACCTGCAGTTCCACCTTTAGCTGCTCTGAAGTTTGCTGTGGAGAGTTTTGAAGTCCGTAATTTCTGGTGATGAACAAAAAGTGGTGACTTCTGAATTAGTGCATGTTGTTGGCTATGATTCCCTCAGCCCTGTGACCCCAGAGTCCATCAAAAGAAGACAATATTTAATTGTGCAAATATCTACTGTACCTTTTGAGCTACTACTTGGGTCTCAGGTAGAGGCCAGCACACCTGGGACCATGGAACACTGTTCAAGCAGGTGGCTCAGCTGAAAATCCATTGAGTGTTTGGAAGTCTATGAGGAGCTACAGAGAAGGAGCTGGTAAGAAATCCTGCTTAAGATGCGTAGGAAAAGATTCTTTGCAAACTCCACTGACCATTCTGGTAGGCATAAGGAGACTACTGAGAAAGCTGAAAGGTAGTTAATGATTGCTAAATTAAAATCTTCACAAAGACAAAAATATGGATTATTCTCAAGGGATTATAGACTAGGAAGCACTGGACAGTATACTTTCTGAATGCATCCAGAAGTCAGGTCAGGAAAGGCTGTTTTGAAGTCCTAACACTTTCAAAGTTGAAAAACGCTGAAAGGTAGGGTTCCTTGAAGGCAAGGTCTTGGGGTGTCTGTTTGTTTTATTAGTGTCTCCTGCATTAATACCTATGGACAGAAAAAAAA
>VZSR01000520.1:31944825-31964973 GCA_013398615.1 Brachypodius melanocephalos
AAAAAAAAAGGTAAATAATAAAGGGGAAAACTGCTCAATCTGTAAAGAACAGGGGTGTTTCTCTATATGCACATCTGTTGTTGAAAATGCAGATGCCCCAACTTTAGACATAACCATGACAATCCCTAATATGTCATAGTGCCCACAGTGGAGAAAAGGCTCCTCCTATGAGGTTCCCTATGCAAAGCCCAGTTGTAGATCTGCTTCTTGTTGCAACCCACACTGTCTTTGCATGTGCTGGATACTCTCTGCTCATCTCTTTCTAGCCAAGGCAGAGTTTTGACACTGTGGCTAAAGTTCTGGCTGCATCAAAACAGATTTAACTACTGTTGTTTCCATCTTCCTATTCTGAAGTCACTTCCCACTCCTACCAATGTTTGTTCTTTTATATTTCATTTCATTTAGTTTCATTTCATGCTGCATGACTCTTTGCTTTTGGCAGCAATTTCATTACTGTTTAATCAGGTTGATGGCCATCTTGAGTAATTGTCACCATTGCTGATTTCCTTACACCATTATCAAATTTGGCTAAAACTCCTCTTACTCAGAGGTAGATAAGGTCGTCCACATCAGCAGTTTATACTCACACTCTTCCCTTACTGCCTGTTGTTACCCAGGCTGTGTCACCACAGGGATGCCACACAGACTGCCCCAAAGTACTGAACTCTGTGAGTATTGCCAGGCATTCTCCTCTGATCTTGCAGTACAGATCCCACTGGGTCCCACTGGCACTGGTATTTGCCCTCTACACCATAAACCCTTGTGATCTCTGCTACAGCTTTATTTGATAAGCCAGGAAATTCATCCTTCATAAGTATTGGATTTTCCTCCTGGTTTCCTCATCTATATTGGCCTTTCCTGGGCAAAATATAACCCAAAACATTACTGCATTCTAATAGATATATTTTTGGCCTCCAGGCTTCTCCTTTTTGTTTTGTCGTTGCTCACTTTTGGTTGTTGTGTGGGGGAGTTGTCATAATTGTGTTGTGTTGGTTTATTTTCTCTCTCTCTCTGTTATCTCTCTGCACACATAGTCAGGAAAGGGGAAAAGGGAAAGGGGAAAGGGCTGCCACCGTGTTTGTCTTCCCACACACAGTTATCTGTGGAGTATGCCAGATTTTTTGGGGCATTTTTAGTTTCTCTTCATTCCCAGGAAGCCCATGAGCTTTCAGCAACTTTGTAACTAGTGATTATTACTATTATTTCTCTTACCTGTTGCTATTTTGGTTTTTTGAGTAAATATGAGGGTTTATATCTACTCGTTATTCGTCTCTCCCTATTGGTGGAAGGCATTGGCTAAAACTAAAGTGGAGGTAAATAATTTTGGAACATCTGTCTCTTAAATTGTCTTTAAACCAAGACATAGACCCATGCTATTATTTTTTATCTGGAGAAACCAGAAAACTGAAAGTTTAATACTTCAGAATAATCAGCAAAACTGTGGAGTGCCTTCACTGAGTCAGAAATTAATAAAATGAGAAATGGTGTTCTGTGCTCTGCCAATGTCAAGGGATTTATATTCCAAAGATTTCGTTTCACTAATGTCATGTAGGTCTTGAGCAGACATTTCACACCACTCATCACTTTCAGAGGCAGAGAAGCTGCAGTACATCAATGTCTTTAATGACAGCACTGACATATCTCGAATGAAGAGTCCCCCATGTTTATCCTTCAGGATGTCAGTTTTATTTCTCCATTTCTAAGTGTTGAGGCTTGTTTGTGGGTTACAAGAGCAATATGTTTGATTGCATGAAGATGCCTTTAAACCCAGGGACCCAGCACTCCAAGAGGGATCCGGGATCATTAAGCCCAGTCTCCCCAGTTTTGATGATACATACACAATTTAGCTGACTCCAGACACCATTCAGGCTCCACTATAGAGATAGGTTTTCCTCTCACCATATCAACTATAAGTCTGGGTATTTTTGCTTTTCAGATGTTTTTCCTAGTTTTAATTATTTTAGTTTATAGTCTGAATGTTTGTACTCATCACCACTTTATATCCATTTCTTCCTATTCTGGAATTATTATTCAGACAGAGATTTTTTTCTTAGCACATATCAAATTGATGTGTTTTTAAAGTGCAAAGATTTTTCTACATAAACCTTAATTTCCTGCCCTTCAGTTTTCCATGATAAGACAAATTTTCTAGCTTTTTACTTACCGACATAGGCCTTGTAAATCTGTCTATTAAACAAAAAGAGTAACTGTTTTTATTTAATACTTCAGCAGAGCAGACACATCATAAATGAGCTTCTGTATGACGTCTCAGTGGTGACAGTGTCTCCTGGAAAAATGTCCTCTGGTACAAGGGTCACAATGGATTTTCCCATGGTCACAGCATTTCAGTGTCTGTACTTGCATTGTGAATAAATAAATACTCTTTAAGCAGATGTAATTTTTGGTTGACAAATTTCCAGCTTTGATAGAAATTTATCTTTGAAACAAATCTTTCCTTTCTTTGTGCAGATAGATTCTGTAAGACACATACTTCCAAAGCATGATACTTTATCATACCATGCCTAGTAAACAGACTGTTTGGTTGAGTTTTTTTAATTTTCTGTTTTATAACAGCCTATAATTATCTGTTTTATAACAGTCTGCTGAATATTTTTGACAAGGAGATCCTCCACCTCTCCAAGGTTTCTTTAAGTTCTTCTGCTTCTCATCTTTGAGCTCTTTTGTTTCTCTGTGTCTCTTGAACCTTCTCAGACTTATCAGTCCTTCCAAACACTGCTGGGGTGCCCTCACTGCCACATCATGATTCTTGTCTTGTACCTTTCAGGGTAAGAGCTTTAGGAGAATACAAGCCAAAAATGCCGAAAAGGGTGAGACAAGCGCGACACAAGATTCTCAAGGAAACATTCTGTCTTCTATTTACCGTCAGCAATAATAGCTCAGAGGGGTTTTTTTCTATTTCCAAGGATTAAAACCCATGATTTTTTAAAACTAATTTCAAAACTAAAATTGTTCAACAAGACTCCAAAAATATTTCTTTTTAGATTGCATATACTGTTCAAGGTGAGGAAAGTTTTAGCTAAACTACATTTACAACACATTGTAATTTCAATATCCTAAATGTCTTCTTCCAATATGAATTTAAAAATACTAAAATTCTGAGATGATTTGTTGCTACAAGAAAACTAATTGGGTATGCAGCCAAGTAGAGGAAGACAGAAAGCACATATCAGAGGAGGAAAACATGAGACAAAAAGGATATTCCAACATTCTGAAAAGTCAAATATTTTTAAAGAAATTATCCAATAACAAGCAAAAAATAATTACAGTATTGGAAAATTTGAAAATATTTTTTCATGTGTTTGAAGAACTCTTAAATTTTTGTTAATAAATATTCATAAAATATATTATCATTAGTATATTTAAACAGAAACAATTTTTAATATTTTAAATATTTTTGTGACCAAGAAATTGTCCCTTGAAAACAAAATTAACTTGTCTGATATCAGACAAAAAAATCCCAAACCCTTATAAATCTTAGTTCAGTGATCAAATTTCTCAAATAATTGATATATTATAATAGATTGAAAAACACTATCAAGAAATATTAACTCTAAAATTCAAAAACATTTTTAGGGAAAAATCATATCTGAAGAGATTTTTTAAAATTCATGTCAACTCTCATGAACATGAAAGATGATCTAATTTCAGCCAATCAATCATTCTTCGTGAATTATCCATTTTCCTTTCATTGTGAGGGACAGATCTACCGGCAGATGAGCAATGATTCCAACCCAGTTTCTCTCTCTGGACTAGAAGAAAGTTTAAGCAGAGAGCTATGATGAATCTTCGTAATTCTTACATGTGATGTAGGAATCATATATCACTTAGCAGGGAAAAGAAACTCTATCTGTTCTATGAATTTTAGCATGCCTGATAAAGCTGGAGTTTCTAAAGAAAATCAAGCACAGTCATCTAGCAGCAACCCTAAGGATCCACAATCCTTGTTTGGGTCACAATTTTATCAATATATATTTCTGACATCTAATTATTTCTGATTGAAATTCTTGAGCTCTGTATCACTGCCCCCACCTTGAAACATGAGTGGTTTCGATCCTGCTGTCTCACTCCCTTGTTAGTGTTTGCGTAAAACCCCTGTTCATATCCTTTGTGAGTGTGTGTTGTCAAATGCACCATGCTGGAGCAAATGGGGTTTCTTTGCTAGTTTGACAGGGAATTAATGAGAAGCGTTCAAGCAGAGCTTAGTTTCACATTTCTTACTTGTGTTTTCTGTTTATTTTCACTCAGTTGAAGACCTTAGGAGTGAGTATATCTCTAACCCCACCATTCTTACCAGTGCTATACTAAGTCCCATGAAAACAGTATAGGAAAGCTTAAAGAATTCCTTTAGCATCATAGAGGAATTTAGCCATCACAGCTGGAACAAAGTTTCTTTCTTCATCATTTGCCCTTCCAAAGGACAAAAATACACAAACACCCCAATGAATCTCTCATTTTTCATGTAGTCTTTTACCTTGCTTAGCAACATTTAGTAAAAATATCTGTCATGACTGTCATATAACATATAATTGAGCTTTAAAGTGTGTCTGATTTAATGGGTGACTCTGGTTATTCCTGCTGCTTCATGTATTATGCTTACATTCACAAAAATATCTAATGTATTCGGTTAGAACTGAGATGACATTGGGGTAGCTAAATGTAAATTAAATAAAAACTTGAAGTAAGAAGACTGAGACATGGCAAAACCAGGAAATGAAAAAACATACAAAATGCTCACTGTAATAAAATTCTCTTCAGCTTCAGAACTACACTGTACTTACACTGTAACTAAAAGATACAAGATTAAGTATTTGGACTATTCCAGAGGAGACAGTCTGTGCTGATTTGATTTACAGATGTTTAAAGTAATTCAAAACTTTGATAAGAATCATCATGTTGCACCACTGTTTGACTTACAATGAATAGGCATAATTTCAGTCCATGGAGTCATAGAATCATACAATATCTGGAGCTGGAAGGGATTGGGATAGAAGCTCCACATTTAAACACAGGATCTAAAATACTACTAATTGCAACCTATTACTTCATAATTACTTACAGATTACTACAATTGAAAATCCCAGTAGAACAGGTAAAATTAATTCTATTTTTTTCCCCTCAAACTTTGGGATAAAGTGACCTGTATATATAGGCTATTTTCTCAAGTTTATCTTCATTATTTCAAAATTTAATGCTCAGGAAAATAACCTGTCAAATCAAGAGAATAAAAATTGCTTTCAGTGTTTTGACAGTTTCATCCTATGTGCATAAAGACAAATAAATAGGCACTTAAAAGCAGATTTCCAGTTTTACTGGAGTAGCAGAGAGAAGACTCCACAGTAGACACTTGCAATGCTAGACACTGTATTACATTTTTACCTCAGTAGACCATAATCTAAATAAAGTTAATGCAATTGGAAATTCCAATTTAAATTTTTTTTAAGTTTTGTTTAGTTTCATTTTGTATTGATGAATGTATTTCTCCTTTTGTTTACAATAGTTCAACAATTTCAATCCAAAATTATATGTCTTAGTTATTCATACTCAGGCAAAATGAATTAATCTCAGTTCTGTGTTGATTTAAAGATTTCTTTTCACAGGAGTAGCAGAATTATGGCAAATCTTTCTCTTGCAGTAGCAGTCACATTAAACTACCAGTGCCCCAGTGAATGCCAGGATTTTCCTGTCATATTATATACAGAAGCTGTACTGAATATAAACAATTCAAACTGCTTGACGAAAAAAAAATACTGAGTAGAAATGTTAAGCAAAAAGTCTGCTATCTTAATTGCCTACTCTTAAATATTAAGCATCCTTAGTTTGAGTCATACTGAAAGTATTTAGAATAAATCAAGTCTAATTATGTTCCACTTTCTTAACAGCCATTTTATCCTGACAGCATTTACATGAAAGAGGATCAGAAGGACAAATGGTTTCACTTATTTATACAACTTGATGGAACATTCCACATCTCACATCACGTTTCATAGCATTTCTTAAGCAATGGGAAGATAAAACCTTGAAATATGTTTTTCATAATTTCACCAAAGTTTTCACAAACTTGAGGCTTTGCAGATTAAAATGCAAGTACATCTGCACACCAAATGGAGCAACTGTGATCAGATGAAGATGTTTAAGTACTTTATAAATATATCCATATATACAATACCTTAAATTGTTGTTATAATGTACTAAAAGCTCCTGATTTGAGCACAGATATTCCATGAAAGACAGAATGTTCCTCTTTGGAAATGTAAAGATATAGTACTCCATAGATAAAACATTAAATGCACAAACACACATAACATATAATTTATTACTTAAAGGAGGTAGAACAATGATCTACACCACCAATAGCATATAGGTGAAATTGAATTTTGCCAGGGCAAAATGGTAAAGACATATAATCTATTCACAATGCCTTGGAAAGTTTTTTATTTTATGTTCAGTGTTTCTGTCCATGGCAGTAATATTGTCTCTGATATTTCAGTAGATAATGATCCTACCATTCCCTGCCCAGCTAAACTTTATAAGGTAGAAACTCATGTGAATGTTTCCACAGCATTCTGGGAGGGAAAAAAAAATGAAATGTCATTGTTCTGCAGAATTTATCATTTTCAAGCTCCTATCTTGGGAATACAGATAGAATAAGATCCATCAGGAAAATTTTTCATACAGGTTTGTAAAAACTCAGCAAAAGTGGGATTCATCTCATCTCATCTCTAGCTATGAAAAAACGAGTTTAATTAAGTCACATCTGTAATGGAGTCAGTGAAGAATAAATGACTCCCAGTCAGTGTGCCTTTATTAAGTATAATGAATTACTCTCTCATGAAAAATACTGTGGCAAAGTCTGTACAGGCTTAAGATCAAGATCAAATGAAAGTTCATGGTCCTTGAAAATGGCAAACCTAAATTTTCATCTACCAGGAGGTCCCCTTTGGATTTTTTATTGGAAACATTGGGAACTGGAAACAGCATCATTTTCAGGATTTTCAAAAATCATAGCATATTTTGGGAATGTGAATATTTTTTTTATTTTCTTCTCTAATGACCTGGTCTATCATTAACATTATAATGGCCCATCTACATAACCTTTTGCAAGCAGATGTAAGTTCAGTTCATGTTTGATTGAACCAAGATAGACATACATCAGTAAGTCTCATACTTAAAGCAATGCTACATTTTAAAAACTTTCAGAGTTCCTGAACACCAGGGTGAATATAAAAGAGAAATCCCTTTACAGGAAATGCTAGTCAATGCAATATTGGTCATGTGGGAAATCACAGGGGGTACTAACACCATCAGGAGGAAAGAGAGAATGAAATACAGTTATGAAAGGGTTATGACTAAAGGATTTTCTTTTTTAAAATGTGGCTTTTGCCACATCCTCTTAGAAGTCAGAATATTTCATAAGAATGGTTGGTTTCACGCATTTCAATTTCATAGAATTATGCAGTGGTTTGTGTTGTGAGACCTTTAAAGATCATCTAGTGCAACCCTGCAATGAGCATGGACACTTTCCACTAGACTGCTCAGAGCCTCATCCAGCTTGGTCTGGAAGACTTCCAGGGATGGGTCAGCCACTGGGAACCTGTGCCAGTGGTTCATCATCCTCATCCTTAAACATTTTCTTCCTTTTGTTTAGTCTGAATCTACCCTATTTTAGTTTGAAACCATTACCGCCTGTCCTACTGTAATAAGCCTTGCTAAAATGCCTGTCCCAATCTTTCCTGTAAGAGTTCTTTAAGTTCCCAAAGGCCACAATTAAGTCTCCCTGGGGTCTCCTCTTCAGGCTGAAAAACCCCAGCTTGCTTAGCTTTCCTCACAGGAGATGTGCTTCATCCCTCTAATCATCTCCATGATCCTTTCTGGACTCACTCCGACATGTCAACATCCTTCCTGTGCCAAGGATCCCAGAGCTGGATGTGGCTTGCAGGTCTCACCGGAGCAGAGGGGCAGGATTCCCTCCCTTTCCCTGCTGGCCACGCTGCTTTGGATGCAGCCCAAGATGGGTTTTCTGATCTGTGAGCTCACACTGCCAGCTCCTGTCCAGGTTTTCATTTACCAGTATCTCCAAGTTCTCCTCACAGGGCTGCTCTCAAATTTCTCACAGAATATCAAACTTCAGTCTAGTACTACCTTTAGAATTGAGATCACAATTAGAGTAATCCTATGGGATGTCACAGGCTCTCCACACTAACTGGAACAGAATTAGTAATATATTTCAGGAAGTTTCGAGCTTTTGGGAGAAACTGAAATCGTTAATGACTTAAACATTGCTAAACTCATTGAAGGACTTTTGCCCACTATAGCAAACTGCGAAGAAGCAGCTGTTCATCTGTGACCCTCCCCAAATATGCCTACTAACTGGAATTTGGACTGTGATGGGAACTTCAGATAAAATAAAGAGGGGTACTACTGTCCAATCATTCCAGGTCTAGGAGGGAGAATCCACAAGCTGTACTGGAATAGAGATTGGAATGCTGGTGGCTCAAACATTGAGGCTGTGAGCTGCAATGTAACCCCCGAGGTGCAGAGGGTGAGCACAGCCAACAGGCTACAAGATGGGTGTTGAACAAGGTAAGGAAAGAGGCAAATCCTTCCAGGCAGCTAATGTCTCTTTGTCCTTACTCAGCTGAATTCAGCTGTGATAACTGCCCTCCTGGAGAATTACCAGAACACTCACACATAGAACTGAAGGTGCTCATCTCTCCTGACGGGCCATCACGGGCTATAGTAGGCTCAACTGCACTGAGTTTAACAGGCAGCTGTAAAGATTTAGACCGTCAAAGACTTCAGAAGTATCCCATGACTCACAGCATTACATCATCCAGTGTAAAACTTGCTGCCCCAGGGTGGCACTGGGAGTTTCCACCTGAACCTGGGGGAATATAAACCAAAGGATTTGTAGGAGTCCCCTGTACTGCCACCACTGCAGCCACTGCTCCTGCAACCAAGACTCCAGACACCATTTCTGACCAACAGACATCAAAATTGTAATAACAAACTGTGAGATCTAGGAGTGGTGAGGTCTTTCTACTCTTATTCTTTCTTTCTTTTCCTTACAAGTATTTTCAGTGTTATTTTTTAATTGCTACATTACTATAGACAATAACAACTAAAGTAGCTACATACTTGTTTTCCTTTGCAATTAATTTGTTTTAAATAAACATATCTATATTTACAAACACTGGTCATTCAGTGTTATTTCACTCTAGTCCACACCTAGGTATCTATTGACAAGAACTTCAATTACCCTTTTCTTCTAAGGTGGGTCATAAGATTTTTCTGATTATTCTCTTCGGTTCTTATACTTCTTAATGATGTCCTATTACTTCATACACAGACTTGCAGGAAATAGTGATGTTATATTATCTATATAGTAATAAAGATTTTGAGAGTATCTTCTATTTTTTTATTTGGTGTAACTGCAATTGATAGTGTTGGGTAATTCTGGTTATTTGACTAGATTATCTTAAAATTATATGCAAAGTACACTAACATGAAATCAACTGACATGTTTTGGCCACCTATAGGTGTTGTGACAAATTATGGTGGAAAATATGTTGTTAATAAAAAAGTAGTAGATGCTAATTCACTCAAAAGGTCTGTTGAACATGTTAATGGGGGGATGCTCTAAAGATATCAGTTAATGACATAAATGAAGAAAGGAGACATAAATGAATCTAGCATATGGTGCTAGACAAAATAAACATCACAATACAGAGTAGAGATGTATCAACAAGGATTCATGGGATTTTAGGAGTTTGTGTTTAGGGTGTATAAACCTAAACTGTTCAGGACACTGGAGTCTGGGACCTTTTCCCTGAAAATGATTCCTTAACATCTGACCTTTCCTTCACCCAAAACCTATGATTATTTTCTAGTACTGAGAGTAGGTCCTCAGCTACAGTAGCCTTTGTGTTAACTATATTTCATATGGCAAATAGCATTTGGACATCAGTTTAACAATTGTTGTCATTGGACAAATCTAAGTTAGCAACTGGTGAGATACAAAGACAGAAAGCAGAGTGTCATGTATTGTGGGCCAGCACCATTCTGGCACCATTTGTGTTTGCTCACTGCCAATGAATCTTTCAGCAGTAGCTGGTCCTACAGAGCCAATGAGTATCTATGCTTAACAGAGGAGGTGAAATAAATTTTTGTATCTCAGATTGTCTGAGAAATAGAAACTTTTGTGTACAGAGACCAAAGGGATAGAAGACCTGAAAGAAAATTTGCTTTCCTCCAAAGGATGCTACCTTTTGCCCAAAATGCATGCTCTCTGTAGCACTGCAGCAGAATACCACATTGGTTCCTGGTTTCTGAAGGAAGATACTCAACCTAAAATTTGTATCTTTTAGTTGATTCTAATACAGTCAGTTGGCAAAGCTGGGGTACCCAATATTACAGCAATTCTGGGCTTTAAATAATTTTTTTTTCAAATTAAAATATTACTAAACCCTAATAGTAGGAAGAGGATATAATTTAAGATAAATATAGTCATCTATACTCAGTTAAGCTTTCTTACTTTATATCTCAAGCACATGAGAACAGAGGTGTTTACTTTGTTCTAAACATCACAAAACATTTTTGCTGTGGTGTAAGAAAATCTTATATTTTTAGCCTATTTTTTTCAAATGCTGTTCACTAAATTTCTTGCTATAGATGTATAACCTGCCTAATTAAAATAGCTCAAAACATGTTAAATAAACACAGAAATTATAATTAAATACTTGCTTGAAGTCATGCCTTCCTATCTGTTTGTCAAACAATCCTCTATCAAACAGTACTGATAAAAATTCCAATAATCTGTTCAGGT
This sequence comes from Brachypodius melanocephalos, assembly GCA_013398615.1. NCBI lineage: Eukaryota > Metazoa > Chordata > Aves > Passeriformes > Pycnonotidae > Brachypodius > Brachypodius melanocephalos. The sequence continues at coordinate 31,955,669 of VZSR01000520.1, forward strand.
ACTGTATTAATAACTTATGGAGAATTGCTCTGCATTGCTCATGGAGTTTCTGGGTGGTGTGAGTAGATTTTTTTTTTTTTTTTTTAAACTAGAATTTCAAATGAATCTCTACAAATCAAAACCACTACTTTTCAAAATGGTCCATATATGCTTAGCACACCATCCCAAACTGTCACACTACTTTGGAAAAAATCCTTTACAGGCCCAATATTGGGTTCCAATAGTTTTCAGTTCCATGGCACAATTTTTCCCCACTTGGCGTTGCTGAATTTTATCACGATTTCCACAGATGATAAAATACTTAAAACTCAGTAAAATTGTTATTCTAAAAAACCTCCTAGAATCTAGCAAACGGTTCTTGTCTCAATTTTTCAGCCTTCATACCTAGCCAATCATCGTGGCTATCATTCCACCTATTTATTTCATTGCATCATAAGGCAGCATAAATTTCATTTAAATTATCTCAGATGTTGTGAAGTGTATGAAAAAGTGACGCATATGCTTGCTGTAAAAGGCACAGTTAAAGAATTTCATTCCATTTTAGCTTTAAGATGTTAACAAGGTTTCATTGGATATTAATAAAATATCACCTTCCTAATGTGAACTTTTCAGAAAAGAGCATAATTCCACAGAAATACTCCAGAAAATCATTTGCACTTGCTATATAAAAATAAAGGCCATGAGTGACTGAGTTTTCTAATAAAAATGAAGATTTGTTCCAGCTTTTAAGTAGATGCACATGGTAGATAAATGCCTTTCTCTTTGGCCATTATCCAGGGAATATCAGGGCTGAAAAAATACACAGTGGATTTATTATTAGCTGCCAGAATAAAATGCTCAAAGACTGGCTACAAGCATCACTGTACAGGAACTGTTGCCAACATTCAAAGGGGCCTCCAAACTAGGTGATTCACTATGAGATCCAAAGCACCTTTATTGCCACCCTGGTCATATTATTATCCACTTAGATTCTCACTGAATTTGACCTTTGGTTTACAAATGCAAAATTTCTCGACATAATTTCATCCAGTATCAACTGGATGGACTGGATGGACTCCTTGAATTTGCTTTTAAAATGGACATGTTTTATATGGGCCTGCAAGTGTCAACAATGCTTATTCCTTTATTCACCCCACTGAATAGGGAGTGTGCTTCTGTCCTTTTCCTGTCAAATGGCACACTGATATAGCAAAGTAATACAAGTGATACAAGCCATAGTAATTGGTAATAAGAAAGGTACATTTCAGAGCTGGAAGTCTGAGTTTTGCTGTCATTTTCAGAAATATGTATTCTATAATGTTTAATAATTCTCATAGTGTTTATGAGAGACACAACTCGATTATTCACCATCCCAATTAAATTTTGTAATTCTTTCAGACCCATTTTACAAATTAATCTATAAACACCTCTGAATAAATGTTTACAGGAAACAAAAAATCTGGCATGTAAAATGTAAGCACTGAAAATCTTTGGAAGACCTATCCCAAAAAATGTTACTCATTCTCTGAATAATAGAAATAAAAGTATAGCAGAAATGTGTGCCTGTCATTGCCCTACAGTCAAATTATAGGGTGAGACATTGTTCCCAGTGAAATCCACATCTCACTTTTAAAAAATATTACTAAAAAAAGAAAAATAAAAATACAGATGATTATGGAGGAAATTCTATTATTTTGCTTCAAAAGATGGGGCAGGCTTTACATAAAAGTTCAGAATAAGTGAGCATAATAATCCATTTCTGACTTTAAAATAAATTCATTTACAGGTGGGATGGGGACTTTTTAACATATTAAAGATGTGAGTAGAAAAATAATTCAGAAATAAACCTTATGTCCTGAAATTTTAGTAGCACATAAGAACTCCACTCAGAGTTAATTTAATGAACATATCTCACTTGTACTCAAGTTTTATCAGTTGTCAGTGTATCTTTCTAATTGTCCCTTTTTCCTTTTCCTGTTTTATCTCTAATTTATGCTGAGAGTAGCTCTTTTGTCCTGATTCAAATGAAAATCACACTTATATCAAAAGTCTTGAAGGGAAGCCTATATTTATGAACTACCTTACTCAATTTCAAGATGAAAGATTTTTACATTATCTTTAGATAAACATTCCAGTAGTTTCTGACTTGGGGCAAGTCTGTATAGCTCCATTAATTTCAGTGAAGTAATGTCTCTTTAAGTCTACCAAGGATCTGGGCTGCAGGTTTCTGTAAATTTGAATGATATTCATCCTTGTGTCTTTGAACTTTATCTCAGACTACATAATTGTATAAACTTTACAAGTAACTCTTCTAAAAAAAAAAAGGAATATTTTACTGAGGTTTACAAAAATGATGACATATCTTCAAGAACATGTAATTTAAAATAACTGATATAACATATGTTTTAAATTATAGCAATGCTTTGTACAATGCTAAAACCCAGAGTGTTCAGTTTTTGCTCTGAACAGACTTCAAAAAGACTCGTGGCTTTTAGAAAATAAATTAAAGATGGAAAGTACCTAATTCACAGGAGTAACTTCCAGTGTTACAAAAATGCATCATAAAGCTGTCATTGTCATTTCAAAGCATCATCACAGTCATCACCAGCATTTGCTTGAATAGCATCGTCAGTATAAGAGCACCTATTATTTCCACAAATAAGGGATTAATATTTTTTTTAATCACAGATGTGAATCTACCCATTTCTGTTTGTCCTGTGATTTTGCAGTACAAAAAGTAGGAGGTTTCCCCTCCCCCAGGTTCTCTATGGTTGTAAGCATATTAGTACATCCTATCCCTTACTAATGAAGTACCTCACAAATGTTTTTTTTCCATTGTCAGTTTGTCATTTCCCACCTTGATCCAGTGTAAGGGCACCAAAATGCTCATAAAAACCCAAACATTAGCCTCCAACAAATCCCTGTCTACCAAGCACTGGATGAATAGTTTAAAATGAAAAAAAAAAAGTTTATAAGTTCTAAACAGAACATTTGTTTAGGAATTTTGCCTAAGTCTGCTGATTAGAAACAGTATAATTTTTTTTTTCAGGAGAGGGAATATTGGAAGCAGTGGTGTCACATTTGTTACAATCCAAGGTGCTAGGTGTCTGCAGGGGGTGCATGATTAGCAGAAGCTTAAAGCAATGTTCTGCCCTGGATGCGCATGAGGAGCCAGTGTTCACATCAGGAGCATACACAGACCTCAGGCAGTTTATGGCCCCTAGTTAGGAATGACACGCTAAACCTTTCCTGAATGTAATGTCAAACACACTGCAGTGCTATTGATTAACCTAATTTTTCTGTGCTTTCCCCTCTTGCTGTGGTGATAAACTGCACTATTATAAGATGACAGAAAGCTTGAAACTGCATTTAGAGTAATGAATGACTTTTCATGACATGAAAGGGGCAAACCAAAGAAGTATTTAGCCTGAATTAGTGACAAGTATAGGAAATAGTCAGGTAATGTGTTTCTCCTAAACTGCTGTTCCTCTCATGAAGAACGATCCCTTTTCCACTCTTTTCCCCATTCTTTTTACTTGTCTTTCAGGATCAGAAATTCTACCTCAATCACCAAAAAAGGTCACAGTGTTTTAACAGTGGTTCACAGGGTTTGGGATCAATTACCAGATAATGACTGCGGTCAGCAGCTTCCAAGAAATGTCCAACACAAGTTATTGCCCTCTGCTTCTTCCCCTCTGCCATCAGGTAAGATTAAAAAAATAAATAATGTTTCAATGCACGCTTCACATAATAAATGCAAACACTTTGTAAAATACAATCAGCATGTGAAGAGAAATTCAAGAGTCCCAGAGGGAAATGGTACTAGTCTCTCTCAAGGTAAGGTTATCCTGCTCTGAGAACTGCAACCTGTAAAGGAGTTCTTTCTCCTTGCATTTTCTTCCCTTATTTCATTGACAAAGCACATTTCCAGGTTCCTAATCCACAAGAGTTAATGAGAATACTCAGAAATGATAGATTGTGGGGCCTGGAGTATGATGAGATGAATACTACTTATTGATTTATTTGATGATACTTAGGATACTGGTACATTATTCAGTCAAAGAAACACTAGAGAAAAACAGGATCAGAAAAGACAGCAGAAGCCATTAATAAATAATTGGTTACTTAGACAATGCCTAGATTGGGCACTGAAAAAAAAAAGGAAATTAAAACATGATTTCTAAGCATAATATTTTTTAAATTTAAAAAACTATTGTATTTTTCAATTAATTTGTGAAATTGTCAGTTTCTGAGGATTTTAAAATTAGGAACAAGGATTGAAATAATGAAAATAAATACTGAAAATAACTACTGAAACTCTGTTCTGGAAGTCCAAACTGACATCTCTGCTGCCATGCCTCCTTACTTCTCCAAGAGTAAAAATCTCTAATTTTATGATTGCTGTGACTAAGACAGCCTCCAGCTGTCATTTCCTTCCTAGTAGCTGGAACAGAGCTGGGGTTTGGGTTCAGTATGAGAATAATGTGGATAACACTGCTGGTTTAGCTGTTGTTGTTTAATGCTTACCCTAAGATAAGGGCTTTTCAGTTACCCATGCTCTGCCACCAAGCACCAGAAGTCCAAGGATTTATTTCAGGTATTAAACTGTTCTTATTTGGATTCTAGTTCTCCTCCCCATCCTGCTGGGGGCAGCAGGGCAGGGCAGCAGGGTGAGTGGTATTTAGCTGCCAGCTGGAGTTAAACCACAAATCCTGTTTTGTGCCCAGTGTGGGATTCTTAAAGGGTGAAAGGGTTATACTGATCAGTCCTTGGCTCTCTAGTCACCAAATGAGTGTATGGATGGGAATCAGGGAGGGTCAGATGGTGCTCTTCGTGGGACAGATCCACACCTTCTGTTCTTAAACCTTCAGCAACCCCCCCAGAGAAGGGTCCTTCAAGAGACCAGGCAAGGTAGACAGTCTGATAATCTACCAGCACTTTTCCAGGTCTTTGAAATACCCTCTCCTGGGGCAGTCTATGCCAAGGATGCACAGAGCCTCTGGGCAAGTCCCAGTGGGTGCCTCAGCCAGTCATCCCCAGCAAGGCTGACTCCAGCCTCCAGTGCAGTCAGCTTTGGGGAATCCACCAACATTCAGACCCACAGGAGTGTAAGGCTGTCACAGATTTGGGGCATGATGTACCCCAATGCCCTCAGGCTACAAAGGGGCAGAACACATTTGTATTTCTGGAGTGACTTCATTTCTTCATTTTGTGTTTTTCAATAAAATACAGTGTGCATTAAAGAATAATAGCTGTTGAAGGTATTTAATCTCCAATTGTTACTTAAATTTATTAAGTCCTTATAAGTTTCTTTTATACTCTGTCATCTAAATTATAATTTATATCTTTCCTTTACACCTCTTGAGTTCTAAATAATGGACATTCAATGAGCAGTCTGTTATAGGGAAAGACAGCAGAATTTTCTGGTTAGCCTTGTCACACTGAGCAGCTTAAAATTATGTTGAAGGGCTTATAGGACCAGATGCAAACTTTGTTTAACCTCTTTAAATGTCTTTCACCAAGTCCAAAGCATTACAAGACTCAAAAACTACTTTTTGTCATTCAATTCCCAAAGTTCTGTCAAAGTGAGCCTGTTACCTTCAGGAAATTTCCTTTGTGTTTTTAACAAGTGAGTTTTATTTAAAACTCTTATAACTTCATAAGCAACTTGACACTACACAAAAGGTGCTGCACCTCAAATAAAAAAAGTAATTTAATCAAAATACATTTCAAGTTTCCTGTAAATTGGTAGGCATGTTAGCAAACTTGCATTTACTTCTTTTGGTGAAAGTCGGTTTTGATGGAATGTCCCCTAAATCGACTGTTAAGGAACAGAAATAAATAAACGGAGTCGGTTTAAGACTAATTCTGGAATATTTTCTTCACACTCTTACTCTCTGAATCAAACCACACCAACATAGCTTTTTAGCATTCCTTTATATATTATTACAATTTATTTGCTTGTCCTTTCTAAAACCAGACAGTATCATGTTTCAGATTTTTAAGTACTTAAAGAATATCTCTGAATTCACTCCCATTTCCAAAAGAAGCCAGCTGTTCATTGGCATTGATATTTCTAATATAAATTGACAATCAAATAAAAAAATAGTTTAAGTCATTATAATAATTTTGAATAAGATATTTTTAATCTAAGGTCTTCTATGCTGAAGGGGGCTACTTAAGCCTTGAAGCTGAGCATTCATGCTCAGTGGAGCTGGAGTTTAGAGTCTCAAGGCTTATTTCAAAAAATATTTGTATTTCCAAATCAAACAAAACAAAACTATGAGAGAATATCTCTTCCTCAGCATTTCCAAATATAAAGAACTTATCCAACCTTTCTGTTCGTCTGTGTATATGCCAATGTGTGGGAGTCAAGTTTCAAAATCAAGTCTAAGCCAATGGTCTGACTTCTGCTCAGAGATTTAAACCTGGCTGAAAAACTGTGTCTTTTAATACCATTCAGATAGAAAGCTCCAAGGTCTGGTCAGACATTCAAATGTTGACAAGTACTTATATGTATAAAAATACTTATATGTAAAATGAATTTTAATTGGAGTAGGGAGTGACATATCACTCCATAGGCTGCCATCATCATACAGTGAAATTATATGATTTTATTTACTATTCAGTTTTATGGGAAATGTTTTAAATTCTCTTCTAACACCTGACTTCAGAATTCTCCCTATGAATTGATGTAATGGTGAGACCCGCACACTGGTGTTAAGGACCATGACCATGTCTATGAAGAGCATAATACCTGTAACATCTGGATAGATCAGACAACTTCTGCAATGTTAACCAGCCTCTGCTTCCAGATACAGAAGAAAGCTTCTCTATAATACAAGAAAGATTAAACATGTCCTCAGTTTCACTGAATTAGGGAAAAAGGACTTTCTTCTACAAGATCTCTCAGCAGTTAGTCATACACAGCCCAGCCTTAAACATGAGGATTTTTTTCTCATGCTTTTATTCCATGTTCTGAGTTACAACAGTGAAATTAATTTAATCTATTAAAAAAGAAACAAATTGTTCTCATGACATTTATCATTAAATTTTTCCTAATTTTAAAATGGATTATAAATAGAAAATTTATGGATTATCCTGGCAATTAAAAATAGGAGGTACAGATACTTCTGTCACTGGGAGTTTGGTCAATTTCTTCAAAGAGAGAACAAATTTAAAATTTAACCCTCTTATAATGGTCATGTGTCTTAAATTGCATATGTTTACAAGACTAAAAATAAGAAATGCAACATTTCTATTTCTTAGCAATTGCATGCTTATTTCAAATCTACATTATTAATAATAATTTTTAAATTAACATAATTTATAAATTTTGATGGCACTTTTTTTCCGGTAGAGCACTGAAGTGTCCTGTGAACTGAATAAGTGAAAAAGAAAAAACAAAAGCTATGAGTCATAAATTAAATTGTTCTACCATTAGTACAAAAGCAAGAGGAAAAAACATGCAGTAAGACCAATAGGAGTAACTGAAGATGGGGAAATTGGTTTAATTAGGTTAAAAAATTACTTGCAATTACCCTGAAAATTTCAGCGAACAAAATCTGAACATTTTTGCATTTTAAAGGTTTCTGTACTAACTTCATTCCTTTCAGCCACAGTTTTCAATTTTCACCTGCCATGAATTCTTTATTCTGGACAGGATCTGAAATTGAATTATAAAAGGCTGGGTTCTTATACTGCATTTTGAATTCAATGGCCTAAAAAGCATTTCAACAAGGCACTGTCGTTATTCCTTCCTTAGGAAAGAGACTTTCAGCTCTAGAAAACATCCACATTTCCTGAGGATTCCATCTGACCATTATTTGGTAAAAAGATATACAAGATGAAAAAAAAAGTTTTGCAGTTTTCAGTACCTGCAGAAACAATCTGCTGCCAGCTCTGACGTTTTACCTATAACAGATTAGAAATCCTATGGAAGAAATTGTTGAAAATGCACTTTTAAAAGATCATCTCACCAAATAAATTGCTTAGGTGATTCTGATAATTCAGAAAAGAAGCTGTTTTAATTGTCTCTCAAATAAATCAACATTTTCAAGTGCTCCTGGAAGATGCACTTATGTCAACTAATAACAGATAACCTTTCTGGTATACAACAGGATAAAATGGAAGTTAAGTTACAGGTATAAATCCATCTCAGTAGGGATTTATGTGCTTTGTTTCCCTCAAATTTTTCTGTCACAGCATTACAGTTACTATAATTCTGTTTGGAGTAGAAGACAGGAAATTACTGGTAAGGAATTTTCCTCTACTTTTCATTCTTATAATTAAAATTCAGAGTAAAGAACACAGTTTCACGTAACTTGCCACATCACAAAAAATTCATTACCACTTTCGGTACTTTAAAAACCTTCATTTACTTTGAATGAAAATATATCAGAGGGGTCAAATGATTTTGCAAATATGTAAAAATAGCAGATATGTTCACAGTTATTAAGATGTATATAAGACAAACCTTGTCTCACAAGGTTTTTATTAGAAAAAATTACCAAGATGATTTTGTGTGTGCTTTCAATACCATGAAGTACCATTTGCTGGTTTTTTAAGGTAGATAATATACTATGAATACTTTATCTTTCTGCTATAAGAATAAAAACCTTAACACACACACTCTCTGATATGATGAGAAAAAGGACTAGAATGCCTTGTAAAATTATGTGGTGCAGGTGTGCAGTGTAGCTGACAACTTTAAACCTAAAAACAGCTTCTAACTTCAGCAGCATTAAATTACCTTTCAAAGTGTCACACTTTGCAAACTAAAAAAAATAATAACGTAGCATGTTGGTTGCTTTATACTTAACCAGCATTTCAAAAGATCTGAAAGGCTCAGTCCCTGACAGAGCAGTACTTTAGTCTGTGCTCTTGAAACACTTTGTCTTTGCATTTACATAGTATTAGCTCACCTATGGCATCAGATCATCATGAGTCCTACATTACAGAAAAATTTGCTTTTCCTCTGTGGAGAACCTGGACACAATAAAAACTTTAGCAGGCTGATCTGATCATTCAGATTTGAATCTGATGTTTGTCTTTACGTGTACGGTGACAGTTTAGGACTTTGTCATTTAAACAAATGGTTTTCAATGATTTACAGGCTTTTTCAAACTGTTTCATTTTTGTCTCTGGAAGAACATTTGCCATTAGAATCCATGTATGCCTTTATCTATGGATGCTGCAAATGACTTTGCCTGTGTGTCTGTTCAACACCAGCTGTGTAATTCTGCCCAAGCTATCCCTCTCCTCCATCCACCTTGACGGTTTTAGGTGTCAAAGATACAGAAATTGACAACTTTTGGAAAAAAAAA
>VZSR01000520.1:31972424-31997761 GCA_013398615.1 Brachypodius melanocephalos
TGCTTGGCCACCTGGGCACTGCTGGCTCATGTCCAGCTGCTGGTCAGCCTGGAGAAGGGCAGACTCCAAAAAGACCTTAAGGCAGCCTTCCAGTACTAAATCAGAGCATACAAGAGGGATGGAGAGGGACTTTTTCTAAGAGCAGGACCAGGCTTCAAGCTGAAAAACAGTACATTTAGATTAGATGTTAGGAGGAAATTCTTTACTGTGAGAGTGATGACACACTGGAACAGGCTGCCTGGAGGAGCTGTAGGTGCCCCATCCCTGGTTCAAGGCCAGGTTAGATAAGGATTTGAGCAACCTGGTCTGGTGGAAGTTGTCCCTGCCATTGACAAGGGGATTGGTACTGGATGATCTTTAAGATCCCTTCCAACTGAAGCCATTCTGTGCTTCTATTCACACTTCGATGTAAAATATAAATCTCAAAGTATGTGTGGCTCAAAAAGTTTTACTGAAAGTTCTGGGACATGCTGTGGTTCTATACAGAGCCTAGAAACCTTCAATAAAACAGGATGAAGATTCACCTTCTTTGAACATAAAAGAGACATTATCACAAGGCAGACCAAAACACTTTATCTCTCCAAGCAAAATGCAGAGAGAGACACAGACTGAATGCAGAGGTTACCAAGATTAAATGCCAATTAGAGGCTCTTACTAGCTGCTAAAAGAATGTACCTAAAAGAGATTCATGGCTTGCATCCTTGTAAATGTGTAAATCTTATCTGTCAGTTAGCTACACCTTTGTTTAAGATTGAAAATGCTGTATAAGCTGCAGGAGATAAGTAATCAATTGTTTAATTCAAGAACGAAAATGAAGAATACAAACACAGGGAGGGAGGAAGGAAGGCAGGAAAGAAGGCAGGAAAGAAGGCAGGAAGGCAGGAAGGAAGGCAGGAAGGAAGGCAGGAAGGCAGGAAGGCAGGAAGGCAGGAAGGAAGGCAGGAAGGAAGGCAGGAAGGGAGGCAGGAAGGAAGGCAGGAAGGAAGGCAGGAAGGAAGGAAGGAAGGAAGGAAGGCATATCTGATTCCCTGCAAGAGGTGACAGTTTGTGCCAGCCACTAAACATAAAGAAAACGCCTTCTGTGTGAGTGAACGTTTGCACTCTGAGGTTTAAAGCATTTCCTATTGCTAGGGAAGCCATCACACTTTGCCTCCCATCGTTAAAGCACCTAATTTAACCAAAGCTTGATACTGCTGGAAATCACACTGTGCTAGGAAGGGAAGAAAGCCAATAAAAATAAGGAAGCTAATAATAAAAACACTGTACTAAGATAAGAAGCAAATTAATGAAGAAAACACAGAGACTGTGTTGAAAAAAAAAGATAAAAATACCATAAAGCTAATTTCAAATTGCACATATTTTTCTAAAAGTTGCCTGTTTTGTAACACTATGCTCTTTATTCATCTAAATAGAGTCTAAATTCTCAACAGATGTAGTTTAGCACAGCTTCAAGTACTGCAATGAGTGTTATGATTCTAAGAATTACGGGTTACCTGAACCACCTAGATCTTTCTTTTGAGTCACTGCAGCACCAGAGATGCATTTAGAGACCACACCTGGTCTGGGATGGAGCTCCTCTGCAGCTGGGACTTTGGTTAATACATGTGGTGCATTGGCACATGCAGAGATCTGGATCACAGGCACCAGAGCTGCTGTTTTCACTATCAGGAGTTCATAAATATCCAGGAAATGTAATCAACTCAAATACTACTTTTAATGAAGTTTCTTCTTTCCTTTTAACGTTAGAAGTAAAAAGTCAGGTAAATTGATTATTAAGATAACAAAATTTCTATGTACCAACTTTCCTGAGGCCAAATTAGATACATTTTCCTCCGATTATTGGAAACTTTGGATTTACCTGATTGCAAAATTTCTGCCTTTGTAAGCAGACACCTTCTTAAAGCAGTCAGATACTATATTGCTCTTTCTAGACTTCTCATCCTTGCTGAACAAAAATTTGCTTGAACTACATGGGAAGGCAGAATCAAGGAATCATAATGCCTTTTTCCTCATAACTTTCACTGAAATGAAATTTGTATTAGGAATCATCTCTTCTTTGCTGTTTTCACCTGGGAAAACTAATATGATACGTTCATATACATATACTGCACTGCCTTTAATATTCCTTTAAGAAACCCTGTGTATATATTAAATTCAGTAAGTGTGAGTAAAATCAGAATTTTTTTCTCTGTTAAAATATAATTTTGTTTTCTTTTATATGTTCTTTCTCACTCAACATCAATTCAGCCACTGGAAACTCTCTGTCATCTTAGCTTGACACCTGAATAGAATTACAAAGTAAAGAATTCATGAGAGGACAAAAAAATAACTATTATATTATCAGCTGCTTCATTAGATAGCTAGTTATCAGTGTAAGCTCTGATGCACAGGAAACCTCCTGCTGCTTTTTGGGCCTGCTGCTGATAGCACTGACTGACTTCTTCCTCTTGATATGCCTCCCTAGAAATTTCCAACCTACAAATGCTGCCACTATCTGCTCACCTCTGCAAGTGTATTTATAAGTACAAAAGAGACACTTCCTTTTCTCATCATCCATAAAGTAAGAAGATGACCTTCACAGTTTTCTGGTAGTGAACAAAAGGATGTGAGGCATCCATAAAAGAGAAGGAAAGTGGATTAACTGAAAGCTTCTAAAAGGTCTCTTATCCTGATTATCCAGGTTACAGCAAAGCAACTTTTTTGGTGTTTATAGAAGCCTTAAGAATAAAGGCTTTTCTTGTTCACCTGTAATTATATCATCTAAAAATAGTGTGAAAATGTTATTAATTACTATTTGCTTTTCACTTAACTGCCAGTATGGGACCAGAGCCCTCTTGTTCTAAAAACAGCGTAAGCCAAGATTTCCTAAAGAATATCATCTGTCTAAAGTGCTAAGAGCATGAAGCATGGAGAAGGAAAACAGATATAAAGGTATGTGAAATATCTTTCCTATGACTGCAGAGACATTACAGTAGTTCAAAAGTGGGTCTGTAGCAGTTCTAAAAATAGGATGAGGAAGTAGGGGAGGGTTGGGAATCTATCTCTGAGTGGGAGAAAGTGTGGGAAGCACAATAAGAGCTCTAACCAGCCTTTTTCTCTCCATTCTCCTCCAGGGCAACCTCATGAAGGGCAACCTCGTAACATTTATTATGAGCCTCAGAAAAAAGGAAAGGGTGGACAGGAGGTGAATGGGGCCAAAGTTTGCCTGCAGTTCACAGCCCACATACTGTGGCTCTCAGCTAAGTTCTCCTCCATCTGATCCTTCTCTGTATATAATAATAATCCAAATTAATTTATATGGACTAAATTCCTGTGGATGCACTTGAAGATCAAATTTGCTGAACAGAGAGCAATGTCCTCAGTTAATGGATTTGAAGATGTTGGAAAAGCAATGTAAATGTACATGAACTGTAGAAGGTTTAGGGATCACTGCCTATGGAGGATAAAATGAGGGCACAGTGTCTACCAGCAGCTCCAGATGGAATGTAAGGATCTTGGAGTCTAAGGATTTGAGGATTAAATATTAAATGGAAGAGAAGGGAACAATATTGTTACACTCAAGATAGCTGGAATCTGGATTGCAGGGACTTGGGAATGAAAGTGAGTTGTGATGTGTTTGTATTTGCAGTGGAGGTAAACATGAGAAAGGAACATTACTTTCCACGGAGACAAATTAACACAGTTTTTAAATGTCTTCAAAGAGTGTCTTTTGGGACACTTTTGGATCTTTCATTTTCCCTCATTGTGATCAAGATTTACAACATCCACACTATCTAGTTTACCATAAATTTAAGGGGTTAATAAACCAGGCCAGATTGACCAAGAAGAGACTTTACAATCACCCATCTCCTGGGACAATTCTAAGAGGTTATGATGACTGTGGGATGTTATCATATATGTGCTTGCATCACCTGAACTTACAAATGTCTGTTTTGATTGTTGCTTGCTGATACAGCACAAGTCATGCCCTGAAGGTATGGATACTCTTTACAAACCCAATACAAAGTAGTACCCAGAAGAAAATCTTCCAAATTGTACGTGACTGAATGAAGACCTAAAAGAGACCACATTCACATCCAGGTCAGTCCTGTGGAATATTTAGCTAAATGTGGACATACGGGAGGAAATCTTGACAGAACATCAAGATATTTTTTGTTAAAATCCCACACTTTATGACAATCAGAAATGCTGCTTGGCTTGATCTCTCATAGATCCTGTGAGATTTTTCACTTGACCCTAACATGACAATTAGGATAATTGCAATAAGGCTGTTGCTAGATGCAGAATTAAATGATCAATCCATTGGCATATTAGGAGAGACACCAGACAAGCAGCAGCAGGTATTCTCTTTGCACACATTCATACAGCCCTATAAACTCACTGATGATAGGTTTGTATGTCTCATTGGCATATGCATCAATGAATATAAACTCAAAATAAGTACTACTAATGCCCAACTTATGTTATGAAATATTTTGCTAGAGAGAGAGGCATATAACCTGTATTTTGTGCTACTTTGACCTTTCACCATCTCTCCACACCTTATGTATGTGGTAAGCCAACAAAAATATTTTAGTCCATAGACTATGAATCTGTCAAGTACCCAATATATAAATACTGGGGTTTGGTTCTTGATTCTACTTGATCAGTTGCAAAAAACTACAGTTCATGTTAGAAAGGAAGAGGTCTATGCTTTTCTCTAAGATTTAAAAAATTTCATACCAGTTTTGATGTCCTTTGAGCACAACACAGCGTAAATACATTCATTTTCTTTCCCTGTACACCCAACTGTAATCACACAATGATACACTTGTTCTTCTTTTACATTAGAGCTATTTGCTATGAATTTGTGTGCTTAAAAGTTCCGTGTTCATAAGAGAGTGATATTCTCTTAGTCTTTTAACATCAAATACTTATTTTAAAGGTGAAATTGCAAATGTTCTCTGATGAATGGAGCATTAATGAAATATGCAGGGTACCATGTACAAATGACTGTGACTTCAGTGCTGTGTGCACACAGACAGCTTGGCCTAGATTCATTCTACTTAGCTGCTTTAATGTACATGACTAAATTAAGAGCATGATTGCTGTAGGCTGTCTGTGTTGTTAATGGAGAGAAATGAGCTGTTTCAGACGTTTCTTTAAAGGGTATGAAATCTGAATCATGCTCTGAATGTGCCTCTCCCCACTGAACACAACCTCAGGCAACCAGATGTCCAATCTAGGACTAAGTATCTAATGTTAAGATTTTATGCCATTTATGGCAGGAAGACCTTGGACCAAGGTTGCTACATATTATTTATATAGCACAGACAATCAGAGCCCAGTCTTCTGATAGAAAGACGGAGTCACACCTCTGGAGCTTGACAGCAAGAATCTAAGATAAGTGGAAGAGAAAATAAGCCAGGTGGGAATGACTAGCCATACCTAGTTTAAAAATATATGGCTCATGTCCTCTGGAGAATATATGGCACCGTATTGTATCACATCTTCTATGTGTTAGGAAAAAAGCAGAGATATGAAAAGTGAGATGATCTGGAATCTCAAAAGTATATATAGAAGTATACATTGTGCATCCTACTATAAGGATAAAGAGATTTTTTCTGGACACCTTCACTGTGGTGCACATTCTACTAGATCAGCGTCATTCCCTGAACTATCCTGCTTGTATGTTATTGTAAGTGTCCTAAACCATGCATTTGAATAATATAGGAATTTGAAGAATTAGTTTCATATCTATGGTACAGTATTTTTTTTTTTTCATCTGTTGATGGGTGTTCTCTACCTGGTTTCCCAGCTTCAGTGATCTAATTCAGTACATAGCTGGAAATAAGGAAATTTAAATCAAATTGCCAGAGATGAGGTTACAGTGAAAGAAAATAAAGCATTACCCATTTCTAGAAAGAGCTTAGAAATTTGCTTTGAATGATGGTAAACTTGGACCCAGATCAAATCTCCATTTGACAGAATGGTGTCTATGTATACATACATATATATATATATACATATACACAACAAGAAAGTGCTGTTGAGGTAATTCTTTAAAGGCATGGGCAATTTTAATTGGGTAATCACCTATGTGATTACATTTTTAATTGTACAAAGGAATTTCTGCTTCATTCCATATTACATTAGGAGGCCTCCAATTCACTGGCGGTTTTTTATGGTTGTATGACACCATATATATATATATATATATATGGATTTTTTTTCCAACAGATTCTTTAACTTACTTCATTTGAATGTCATTGGTAGTTTTTATGAATCTTGAGCTCACCTTCAGATATTACTTAACTAGCTCTATTGGCAGTTACATGAGTAAGAGGAATGTTAGTATTCAGTTGATGTCAACTTTTCCTGATTTTCTGGATGTTTAGCCTGTGATGGGTCCTGTTTCTCTGGGAAAAGTGCCCAAATGGTAAAACTTAAGCTTTATACATGTGGGAAAAGAATGGGAGTAGCCCATACACAAATATTTGGACATAAATACACATATTCTTTGGCAGACCAGACACACAGAGAGAATTTTTCCACATCAACCCTTTTCATGCACTTTTACATTTCATTAATTTAGAAAAATTTCATTATTGCATATACATTTATCAATAAAAGATCTGCCTTTAAAACAGCCCGAGATATGTGACTTATTCATCTGCTCCAAAGGCTTCCTTACAATTAAAAACTTTTTAAAATAGCTTTCCTTTTTCTAAATTTTGAGGAATATCCTGTGGCATGCTTCCAATATCCTTGATTTAACACCTGTCTGAAGGTTTTATGTCACAACATAATGATCCTGTTTCCAGATAGGATTAATCTCTTCATATCAGTCAAGAATATCTTGTGGAGTACTTAGATCAGTATATTTAGATCAGTAATCCTAGTTTGTGATTTATTGTCCCAGGAAATACTCCTGGTTGTGAACTCAATCAGTAAATTAAACGTCTATACTGAATGATATCATATGTATAGAACTCCACTCTTGCAGTATTTGTCAATGTCCCAAGAGACTTCCAAGTATTGAATTATATTGAAAAAGAAAAAAAAAAAGAAAAGGGAAAAAGAGAGAGAAAAAAACCAGTGCTATAGACATTACCCTGCAGCGTTCCTGACATGATTTGCATCCATCTGAATCTCATCAAGAATGTGTTCACTACTCTTTCACATGTCACCAGTACATGGTTCTCATTGCTCAATTGTCCTGTTTGTTGGTTTTTTTTTCTCACGAAAGATAGACAAAATGGGTTTGGAAATTGAAAAAAAAACTATGATTCTTGCTTCTTTAAAACTGAAAAGTGCCTTAGAGATGACTGGAAAGGTTCCAAAGCTTCCAGCTTATGGGACTGGTCTTTATTGCCCCAGGCTATCAGATCTACTCAAGCTATGATGCAATCCAGGTTGGAGCTTAATTAAGATACCTGATAATAGAAATCTTAAATTTATAAAGTACTTAAGCTGCTCACACATCAAGACCAAGAGTATGTTCTGAAGACATCATTTCGGCGAATGCAAGAACATACATAAGTCTTAGGAACTCCTAACAATGACCGTGAGGTTTGTTTTGTTTTGTTTTTCTTTTTCTCCCTAAAATACTTAGGATACTTCAACAAGCACAGATTAGATTTCAGTTCTGGTTCAAATACAAGTTCAGTGTGCTTTGGGTAAATCTTGAAGCTCTGAATCGATAGACCTTCAAGTTTTCAGTGCCAGTCATAGAAAACACCATTAATGGTCACAATGTTGATGAAAAACCCCCCACATTCTTAAATTAAGTGTGTAATTTGGGCATTAGTATTATGCAAGTACCATAGTTAAGGAGGAAAAGTTAAACTTCTGAAATTGTCTTGACAAAAATAAATAGCCTACATCAAAAATTTAGTTGATTCAAACACTTCTAGGTTGTGGTGCAGATGTTCTTCATCATGGAAACCAAAATACCATCCTGTCAAATCACAGTAATTTTCTGACCTTTACCCATGTTCTGCAGAAAGAGGAAGGAGGAGATGAGGTTATGCCTCTGTCTCATCTTAATGTTTTAAAAATGTATTGCCAGAGAACCTATCCAGCCAGATAATATTCTCAAACTCTACAAGATATACCAAGTCTTGAAAAGCAGATGGTAAACATTACAGCAGGATGACAGTAAGGATGGTGACAGGCCTGAAGCTCATGACATAGAAGAGAAGGCCAAGGGAATTGTCTTTCCACAAACTTAAGGCTAGTGGAGGTCTTACTGCTGTCTAGAACTATACAACAGGAGACTGTTGAAAAGGCAAAGCCAAGAGTGATAATATTAGGAGCAACAGACAGAAGTTACAAGAAGGAAAATTTTGGGTAGATATTAGGATTTCTCCCTCTCCCTCTTCACCTTTTGTAAGTCAAATCTCAATTGGACAAGACCATGAGCAACCTCTATTAACTGACTCTGGTTTTGTATGAGGTTGGACTGGATATCTTCCGTATGACATGATTCTGTAAGTTCTGGAGTGAATTACGAATGCTAAGTGCACAGAGGTTACCTTGGAGAATAATCTATGTATGGGAGGGATAACCATAATAATCCTATAGTGTTTTCTGACCTTTTACTGAATATTCCTGTACCTTTCATAAAATTTTCTGCAAAAGTCTGCTTTTTAATGCAGGCATCCTAGAGTCCAAAGCCAGTAGCTATACTTCACACCAAAACCATACTCTCAGTTTCATTTATTGAGATAACAGAGCAAACAGGAAAGTGCTAGGTACACAGTTTGTGAGACATAAGTAGAGTGAAATCTAGTTATTCAGCAATTTC
Source organism: Brachypodius melanocephalos (assembly GCA_013398615.1). NCBI lineage: Eukaryota > Metazoa > Chordata > Aves > Passeriformes > Pycnonotidae > Brachypodius > Brachypodius melanocephalos. Next base: position 31,981,213 of record VZSR01000520.1, read on the forward strand.
AATTTAAACAAAACCTTTAGGTATAGCTCTTTTCTGTTCATTTTGTTGCACATTTGGTAATGCATAATGTAGCTCCATCTCCTTTTGCCCTGCTGAATATTTCTTTTTCTTAAATGTTGTCTATGCATGCATACTTACATTTATAGACACATATATGAACTTCCATCTCCAGATGCAAGATATTTTTCAGAATAGGTAGAATATCTGGCTAATATTCACGATAAGACTAGTTTTGGTTAAAATTCAAACATGCAGAATTTTATGATTTGTAACCATACCCATTTAAGCATGTTAGTGGCTTTAATGAAATTTAGCTCATATGTAGGGCTTGTACTGTCAGAGGCACAATTTTCGAGTGATGAGATGTCAATAGCTGACACATGCTTTTAACTTACATTTAATCACTTGTGAGTTATACTTCATGTATGTCATTTTTCGTCCGCTGTGACCAGGAGAAAGATTGTCTGATGGTGCCAGAGCTAATTCTGCCAAGGTTTACATCAGAGTAAAACTTCTGTGCCACCAAACTAATCCTGTATGAGTTTTATTGCTGGAATATCATCAGAACCACAGGAGATCTAGGCTGGACTGGTAGTTTTAACTTCAAAATGCAAAGACAAACTAATATTTATTTTCAAGTCAGAGACAAACAATATTTTGCCTTGGTTCTTTAGAGAATCAGCAGTACAGTTCACATTTTCACTTGCATCAATATACAGTGTCTTCTTTAAACTCAGATGCACTTGTAGAACAGGAACATGAGACAAAATGACATCTAAACTGTTTTTTTTTTAGAGTTCAAATGCCTATCCTTTGCTCTTAAATCACTTAATTCCTTCTCAAAACTCCAAAGTAGTTAAAAAACCCAAAATCTGCAAAACGCCGAACCCAAAAACTCAACCCCTGAACTTGTTTTTATAACATAAAAGTAGAAGATTCTGCCAAAAATTACATGCTCTCGTTAGGGATTTCTCCTTGTTTAGACCATAACAATAATTTCAGGCAAACTTTATTCAAGTATGGGAAAAGTTGAAATAGCTTTTGAAACAAGACAGTGTTGAAGCCACAAAGGGAATGTTCATATTAATCTCCTTGTCTGTCTATTTTTTTTTTTTTTCATATTTTGGCTGGACAGAATCTTCCAGATCTGTAAATCATTTGCAGGACTTTTTTATATCATATTAGCCACATCAAATGCTATGATAACACAAATGGCAAGGCCTTTAAGATACTAATGCAGGAGTAACACGGCCAGAAGGACCATAAATAAATTTAGTCAGTGCCAAAAATGAATACAGGTCTGGGGAAAAAAAGTCTTTCTTTTGGAATTTAATGTTTCCTTCCTGCTTAGAACATTATTATTCTTGGCTGAGTGTTTATGACTATTCTGCTGTATGTCGATGGATATATTGATGTACATGCAACCAAACTCGTCCTCAGAGGATAACATACAGGCAAACACAGAGACACTTTTCCTTTTGACTTTACTTTTCCCACGTGATTAATTATCTTTGTTATGCTATGAGGCAATATTACTGCAAATAGGTGGAACAAATGCAGTCATATTTGGAAAACCTTCCCATTTCTGCAAACCAACAAGCCACAAGAAACTCACTAACACTGCTCTGCATTAAGTTAAAAGGGTTGCCACTAAGTCCTGTGCCAATTTAATTTTTATTTCTTTATAAAATGCATATTAATTGGATGTGGAAATATACAGTTTTAACAGGATATTAGAATCTGTACACCCTGATCGCTTTCTACCTCCATAATCAAGCATTTTAAACTGCAGAAAGGAAAAAAGCTCTCTGATTTAAATTATTTCAGTTCAGCTGTGGGAAAAGACATGACAAATGCAAATATTCATGGCCAGATAGATGCCATGACAAATGGTCTAGTTACTGTAATAAGTTTATTTGAAACACATGGCTTGATTTTAGTACATACAGTCTCTTAGTACCAGAGCAAACTATTTCAATTTCATAAATCAAATATCTAGAACAATTCGTTATTCTGAAAAATTCCTGTGATATAATACATTTATAGATAAGCATATATTGTATTGACTATGCAAAACAGATGAATGATAAGGTCTTTATAAACAAAGTTACATGTATTCTTGATGAAGATTAGCCTGAAAATATTTACTTTGGAATATGACTTCTTAATATCTATCAGAATGAAACTCATACTTTATTTCTGCCATGGAATATGTTGTGAATTATTCCCGCTTAACACAAGTCGGTAAAAGAAAATAAACAATTGCAATTATCTTCACATTAAGAAAACTTCATAAGCTTTAGCAGTGTTTAGAATATACACCTGCAGGCAGCTAAAGCAGTTCCTCACTAACCCACACACAATTCTATTGGCTATATACACTGAGAAAACAGCTGTCATCATAGGCATGGCTTCCTTTCAGGTTATCTCTCTAGATCTTTGTGAGAAACCCAGGATAACCTTAGGAATATCTGAGAGATTTTGTGTCTCTTAAAGGCCAGTCTGACGTTCACAGTAACAGGACTGAATATAAGTAATACTGAGAAAAAAAAAAGAAATCCTTCAATACTTTAGGTGAAGTGAGATGCTGCTCTGTCTGGATATAGTGACAATATGGATGTAGGAATTGCACTGCAGAGCAGATATTTCTTTTTCCCATGATCTTCTAGACAGTTGGGAACTAAAACTCTCTTGGTGTGCCCGTGTATTTCTCTGCCTGAACAATAGACTGTGGCACACCTAGTCGTATATCTGTGCATGATGCTAGCAAATGTGGCATTTCACTCTACATATAGCATATTATAAAAGGAAAATAAGATGACAGGATGGTATTTCCAGGTCAGACTGAAAGAGACCATCTATCCAACTCTCCTTTTTACAGTAGGAGAATGTGTGATAATAGATAATGGGAGAAGGATAGGCTGTAGCAGTACTTCAGTTCTTCTCACACTAGTGAGCTGGAATTCTACAAGATAGGTGGAATGTCACAGGCCTCACAGTTAACTACTGTTTTATTTAATAACCCTAGATGAGGGGTTTTTTTCCTCAGAAATATGTCCAGATAATTTCGAAATTTTTATCCTCTACAAATTCTTGTGTCAAAGACTGCCTATACACATAACACCTCATTTTGTCTTTTTCATGCCATCAACTTTTACTTTCATTACTCCCTATTTTATTCAAAATTACCCCTATTTTATTCAAAAGGAAAGTGTTGGTCTATATGAATTAGAAATCTGTTCCCTACTTAACTATTCCTTTCCACACTGAAGAGTTTTGGGGGTTTTTTGAGAGGGAGAATCAGAAATTCAGGCAGTGTTCAATAGAAGGACACATATGTAGAGGCATAAGCTTGCTAGGAGATAGAAGAATTGATTTTTTTCTGTTTGTCTGGACACAAATGCAGAGGGGTTTTATTCATTACCAGTTATCCTCAGCACTATTCTAGAATAGAAATAAGAATAATCTTTAGGTTTGGCCTTACTATAAAATCCAGTAGATTCAGGCAGGAATTTAGTGGCAGGAATTTAGGCAGGAGTTGTGAGAAGGTCAGTGAGTTTGCTCGAGCCTATAACTTCAAAAATGCAAAGTTTCCACCATAGGTTGTTGAAAACAAAATCCTGAACCTATCCTACTTTGTTTACAATGTTTAATCTATGAGTATTCAATAAATGCAGACTTGCTGAGAACAGGAAATTGGATTTGCTAGGTTGAAAATTAATCATTAAAATCATACAACTGACTTCTTGCCTTTTCATGAAAATGTCAGCTTTACACATCTGAGAAGCATAGTACTTCCTTAAAGCTAACAAACAAAATTGCTTAGAAGAAAAACTTGTTTTGAAGCAAGGAAAAGATGATTATGTTAGTTCTAACTAGCACTGAAGATGGGAACATATACTGACATGTACTTTAAACAGATCAGATGAGAAATAGCACAACTGAAATATATTAACATATGATATCATACAGACAATTATACAAAAAATACATGACTAAACCCCATGTTTTCCATTAAGTTGTGGATCAAATGTAAGTATTCATCAGTGCATCCCTGGTCTTTCTTTAGAACACCTTTCTGAATTTATCTATTTTTGTAAGTAATATGTTATTTTGTAGAATGGGAGAATATCCTCAGCTGTAAGAGATAATTTTACCAGATGCTGAATGAGACTAGTAGGCCTGTAGTTTCCAGGGTCCTCCTTCCTGACTTTCTTGAAAATCAGGACAATGATCATCAGCTTCCAGTCAGCTGGGACCTCTCTGGATTCCCACAGCTTCCTCTTGAGGGGAAACAGAGGAGGAGGCACTGATCTCTTCTCTCTGGTGAAGAGTTGCAGGACCCAAGGGCATGGCCTGGAGTTATGTCAGGGGAGGTTTAGGTTGTCTGTTAGAAAAAGATTTTCCACACAGAAGGTGGCTGGGCACTGGAACAGGCTCCCCAGGGAAGTGGTCACAGCACCAAGACTGACAGTTCAAGAAACATTTGGACAATGCTCTTGGGCTCCTGGTGTGACTCTTGGAGTTCCTCTGTGTAGGAAGAGGAGTTGGACTCAGTGATCCTTGTGGGTCCCTTCCAACCCAGCTTATTCTGTGATTCTGTGATGAGATGTTCCTTAAGTCTCCTCTTCTTTAGGCTGAACAAACCAAGTGGCCTCAGTAGCTCCTCGTATGGCTTTCCTCTTTTTGAGAATTTCTTACTCATGGAATTGCCAAACACTGAGGTTTAGTAAGCACAGTGGCCTGCAGCCTAATAAAGTTAGAATCATCTTTTATCATTCTAGGCAGTTTGATAAAGAAGATGATTTTTTTTTTTTTTAAATTTTGGCTGCCATTGTGTGGCTATTCTTCCAAAATATAAGAGCAATAATGGTTTCCACTAACTGTCTAGTAGCAATTCCTCTTTCTATACAAAGTAATGAGAAGCAAGCAGCAATCTTTCTCCATCTGCTACATGAGTTCTGTGCAGTCTTTGAATTCTCAGGATTTAGTAGTCTGCTGGAAAATCTCTGTTTCTGATCTTCTGATCTTCCAGTACCCAGAGTCATTCTGCTTGTGAAATTTTAGCTGGTGTCTTCATAATCCTTCATAGGATTTATGGCTCTTTTCCCTCAAATAATTGATGAGTATCAAAACAGCAACATACTTTGCCATCATGTCAAAGCAAACAGGAATAGCCAAAGTTATTACTGATTTTTTAATGTGCCGTGGCTGCAAGCAATGTCATTGGGTCTCGTGGGAGACAGCTTTCAGCGTGTGCATTATGGTTCTGCAGATGGAAGGTAAGTGGGAGGCAGCTTTCTTACAGGTCTTCTTTAAGGGTGGTATAAATATAGATTTCAGCAGGACATAAGCATCTGTCTGTGATTAATTGTAGCTAGATGAAAAAGCTCCATAAGTCATGGCATTTGGGTTCTGGCTCTGATTTCAGACTACATAACAAACTTCGGCCCACACATCTTTAAACCCTTCTTAGATTTGAGATATTTGTAAACAGAATGTTGGCAGACATTTATTTTAAGCAATGCAAACAGTCACACTTGATGCCATCAAAGTGAAATTATGTATATATGTTCAGGAGGTTATATTCTCCTCAGCAAGCTTCTCATAGGCATCACAGCTCTGGAGGAATTTGAAAGCCTTCTTGTCTCCCCTGTGCTCATGTGTTGCCAAACTGTCAGTGCTTGCTTTTGTTCAGATGTAAAAGCTCAGTGTGTAACTGTTTTGAAGATAAACTTCATACAATAAGGTCATAATCTGTGTTTTTAAAATTTGTTAAAAACTATTTCCTTGTACCATTGCTTGTTTTCAGATCGATGGTCATACATTCTAGCTGAGAGCTGGGGGTTTTAAACACTTGATTTTATTTAAAATACATTTTATTTTATTTTGGATAAAAACATCTTACTGGGACACGAGCTGCATGATAAAATCATGCATTTTTCAACTCATCAGAATCACCAGATGAACAAAAGATCTCCAGCCCCTTTAAAGAAATCTATTAGCTAGAAATATTTCAAAAGTCAAAGATTTATGAGCCAATTGGGAAAGGTTACTTTTTTAGATTCCTTTAATACTCTTCAAGACTTTAGGAATTTTAAATGGTCCTTAGACCCTTAGCCCCCTTTAGAATAAAGTTTCTTGTGGTTATCTCATTGAGGCACACATGGATACACACACATTGAGCTCATTAATTTTGTGATCTTCCAGAGAAAGCTATGCAATTTCACAGACCTCTCCAGCTGTTCCATAGTCAGTGGAAAAGAAGATATCATACCACTTATGGACAGATTTGAGTGGTATTTCCTAAAGAAATCAATACCAGCAGTATGGCTTAGCTGTGTTTCCAATCAATGGAATAACAATTGCTTCAGCTTCTCTCTTTTATTCAAGAGAGGTACTTGGAGTTCCTGGCTCCCACAGGTTGAAACTTGATCTTCATTTTTTCCTCTCCTTTCTTTCAAAAACAATCTCTGTTTTAAACATTCTGTCATCCCAGGCTGTACTTTGCACAGTCCATTCCTCCACGTTTTCCCCAGCTGCTGAAAGGATACACATGGATACAGAATGACCCGTGCAATCCCATTAGGCAGAGCACAGTTTCTGCATAACTGCATCTCGCCTTCAACGAGACATTTCCAGCTATACTCAATGACCTGAGAAGATTTTTAACAGTGTGGGAGATGTACTGCAGCATATGAGAGAAAACTAATTGAATCTTGCAGGGTCCTTTGTTTTGTTTTAATCTAGCTTTGGCCCTGCTGATATTACTGAAACCACTGCATTTAGAGCTAGGAATTTAAATGTTAAATTAGGGGATGGCAGAGAATGACAACAACAATAATTAAATAACTTAATTTTTTTAAAGTTTTTTTTTAAGTGTTTACAGTGGGGAGATGACTTAAATGCAGCTGATGACCTGAATCAGAAGCAAGAAGGATATTTATGCAAATGTATGGGAAATACACTCAGAAAAGAGAACTGTCCTGCTCTGCAGGACTCATTCCTTTCACATGCTACCTGACAAGATGCTTTGGAAACCATGACTTTAGAAATGTTAATCCTGTGAAGGGGTATGTTACATTACTAAAACTAACAGTAAACAATGGGAACTTTGGCACACCACAGAGCACTCCAAATAATGGTTTGTCATATTGATGTCACATCTGAAGTGATCCATTATTTACTATGTGTATAACACTGCCTTTTCAGAGATTGTTTGGATTGCAGAAACTTTTTGTCCTAAGGCAACTCAAGTGGCCCCAGAAACCTGATATTAATTTCAAACAGTCTTTCCCTGATGTAGAGATGTGAGCCAGATGACCTTTGCTGAACACAAGCCTTTTCATTTGTGATAAGAAAACAATTGAATAGACCCAAGGATTTAAAATTTAAATACATAAGCAAGAGTATTTTTCCAAACTTCTACACAGTTAGGATTTGAAATTACTCTGCCATCCCCTGATGACTGTCACTGAGACAGTTTAAAATAGTTAAGAGAGGAAAAGTTCTGTGAGACAGAAAGTGTTTTTATTTAAAAAAGTAGCATACCAGCTAACAAAAAAAACTCCAATCCAAACCAGCAAACAAAAAACTCTTTCCCAAGCCTTCAAGGCTGAAATGATACATGTCATTTAGCACATGGTTTGTCACAGAAACATTGCTGAATACATTAGGATGAATTGCTGGGAGGCTATAGATTAAGAAATAGGAGGAAAAAAAAATATTTCCACCTCTTTGGAAAGCAGAATGTGGAAACAATCAGAAGTATACATCAAAGCCTGTGATTTTACATAAACATCTCTCTAGAAGGAATATAAGAAAATTTACAGCCATTTACTAAAATTTCTTTCCCATGCTTTGGTAACATAATAAAGTTTGAAACCTGTGGAAGTGTGGTATCCCTTTGCTAAAGTTGCTTTCCTCACATCTCTTGGTCATTATTCTTTAGCCCTGGGTGTACATACCCTGTGCTCTTATACTTTTCTGCTATCCAGACTCCTGATTTCACAGCTTATTGTTGAAATTTTATTCCTTTTGTCTTCCAGTCAAACCTTCTGTTCTAATTCTGGTTCCTTTAGCAGTGTCCTGTGTAACTCCTGAATTAAGATTGCTCTGTATAAAACCCCTACTTATTTATATAAATAACCCATTTTCATTAATTCATATAAATAAATATAATATTTTAAACTGTATTATTTTATGAGGATATGAAAAAAGAAAACTGTTACTACAGACAATGTGAAATATTAAGGTAAATAAAATTCGATGTAACACTTGGATTGTATCTCCCAGATACTATTAGCACAGTTTTCCATTGTTGGAAAGTCTGAAATGGTGCACTAATGGTACTGATGTTGAAACTCTCATGATCACACTCAGCTATTACATCTTAAGAAGTTATTTCTATTATAACTCATAACAGAATTATGACAGTCTCTTCACATATTACTGATTATTACTCAGTGTTTATAAAGGAATGTGTTTATAAAGGAATTTCTGCTTGAAAAAAATCATTTACTGAACAGAATTTCTTTCCCAGCAGTTCCCTTTTTGAAAACATCATACTCAAAAAGAAAATGCATATTTACAAAAATATTACTACAAGTATTCATTTTACTGCTACTGCTTCATATTACTGATCACTCATCACATTGATCAATCATTGAAAAGGGTGATAAGAACAAAAGACATTAGGCTACTTATTAAATACTTACAATTTTCTAAATTTGAAGACCAAAGTCCAATTTAGATGATGATGAACATCCTTTAGTGAGGTTAATTCCTGGCATCAAATCAGGGAATTATCCTCTCTTTATTCTGGGTGGCTAAATTTGGACCTGGCCCCCTAATCCTAAAAAAAAATATTGAAGATCATAAAGAAAAATGAAACATATTATCTGAGAGTTCTTCAGGTGAACTGGCTCTGTAAATTCAACAGATTTTTCAGGAAGTGTGGAATTTTAGACAGAATCTTGATATTCTATAAAGCATTATATTCCAAATAATTGACTAATTGTATACTATTCTAACCAAATATGCAATCTGATTTCTTACTTAGAAACTTACTTAGGTGTCAGGGTGAGTAATGGTTTCTTTTGTAAATTAAGCAGTGATGAACTGTATGACAATTCAGAAACTTTTAGCTAGAAAAGTTTTTCACCATATTTTCAGTATTATCCAGACATTCTTTCCAACAGACGGATCATTTCAAACACTGGAGGAAAGTTGTGATTTGAAACTGCCATCTTTACCTGGATGAAATTTGAGAGTTAGATAAGCATAATCATAATCATAAAGAAGCATCCTGGCTTTGAATAACAAACAGGGTCATTTTTGCAAATTAGAGACAAGTTTTGAGAGAAGATTAACATCAGAATTAAACCTGTAATGTAAATGGCCTCAGGAAAAGCAAATTAATCTTAACTAAGCGATATGAAGCCAGTATTGGCAGTAGTTATGATTTTAAGCCAAATCGCCTGCCAAAGCCTCATTCTCTCAGTCAATTCCTTTTTCCTCAATTAGATATAAACAGGTAAAGCTCAAAGGATTTTAACAAGAAGATAAATGTTAACTATCAAGTCTGAAATAACATATGAGCTCTTCTTTGTCTCTTGTCTCCTTGAGCATCTGGTCTCAGCTACTGTTACATTGTCAGTGAAACAATGAGAGAAGGAAGTACAAAGCACTGATTTATGCAATAGCTCGTTTGGCAATTCTGTTTGTGTCTAACTGCATTTAAAGAACAAGACAGCCTCCGTTGCATGAAATAACCTGACTGCAGTAACTGGGCAAGAGTCAGTAACATTTATAATGCTTTTGCAGTAACAAACTTAGATTTTTCCTGTGCTTTCTTTCTGGAAACACATATTCTTCCTGGGAATGTTCCTGGGAATAAAAAAGCTAAGAGCAGGAATCTATTTTTGGAAAGGATTAACCTCTCTGGGTTTTGGTGTTAATCCTTAAATAAAGATAAGCAAAGATGAAGAGCTTCCTGGTAAAAGGGTGAAAGATTTTTCGGATAACAAAATATTTGTAACCAATACAGAGGCTCTGTAAAGGCCATTTGCTTCTAGATTGTGTGGTGTCTGTATTCATAAACCCCTTACAAATTAAACATTTAATCACGTAATGGGGAGACATTAAAATAATTTACATGGCAATGCTTTCTTATCGAGGAAATTGTAACACTCAATTGTAGAGGGAAGAGAACTGAAAGAAACAATTCAGCTTGGAGCCGTTTTTTTAAAAATTATGACAAAGTGCAAAATTAATGAAGTTGAAACAGAAAAATTATAGCTTCTACGTGGAGATCCACCTGGACTACAGAGCAGTTTGGTTTTTTTCTAAGTGTAAGAAATTATACATAGAAAAGATCTCATACAACATACTTGCATTACTTTACTTCAAGGAAAAGCAAAGGATATCCTTTTTTCCCTCTTCTTAGGCAAGAGATGGCTGTCTGGATTCAATCTCTTCTGTTTAGCACTAGGACAGACAAGTATCTTGATGCAAACTCTCTACCTTCATTTCAAGCTGATTAGGCATGACAGCAGCTTCAATCTCAAGGCCATACAGCAATGTTGACACACAGTGACGTCCAGGCTGATGAGTCCTTCTGAAAGGAGGTGATCTTTTGCCTCCTGCTGGTTAGCATACATTTATTGATCCAACAAATGAGAAAAAAGTCCTTAACCTCTGGAGCTTATATCCATGATTTCGGTTTTAAAGAAAAGCGTGCTCTGCCTACCCAATTGTTGCGGTTTATAATCAAAAATGTATAATATTGTAATGGTTTATCCCTCCTTTCCCTGACACCCCCCATCCTACCCCCGGTGGCATCAACCCTATCTTGGAAGGGTGTCAAGGTGCCACCTTCACCCATTGTGATGTCCTGGGACCACTCCCCCTACACTTCCCATTGGATCTAGACCCCCTGGGTCAGGTTACACCCGAACTGAGATAAGGGGTGGACCGAGGTCCAGTGATCCCTTCTGCTTCCTGCCTCCCACCTCGATGGAATAAAGATCTTCCTAAACCACAGCAGAGGCCTCTCTTCATTGCCAAGTGCCTGACCACGTGGCAGCCAGGGATTGAACCCCACGAACTACGAAGTGGAGCAAGGGCTGAGAACCTCTGCTAGCAGGAGCAGAGAGCCCACACCACTATACCCAATTAAAACCAAAAGTATGAATGAACTAATCATTTCTCTGTTTCAACATGTGCAGTGTGGGAAGACCAGAGAGAAAATGAAGAATAAGGAATCTCACTACATCCTGCAGCTCTGTAAAGCAGGGACTTTAACCCTGATCCTTGTCTTCCCACTGCATGCTCCATAAACTCTCCAATACAATGTCACTGTACAAAATACTTCCCTTTAGGAACATGATTTGGGAGCAGTGCAAGCTCCTTTGGCCTCCAGTCTAACCTGGATCTGGTCAACTCCTACCATGACAGTTTAAGCACATTATGATTTGTCACTTCTGAAGTCAGTTAAGATAACTGCATTCAGACACACACTCCTTACCTAATTACCCTAATTACCTTACCCCTGCTCCAATACCATTAGAAAATCATAATAATCACTCCTTGATACCCCCACAAACCTTGAGATCTATGTGGGGCACAGTTTGAGTCTTCCTAATTCCACACAGCTGCACAATTCCTATTTTTGAGCCCAGGTGTAATTAGATCCTGGCAGCTGCAGGGCAAGAGCTGTCACTCCACTGTGACAGTATCCAGACCAAGAGGTACCTGCCCTATGAAATACAAAAGCTTTTCCCTTTGATTCTTTTTCACTGAGGGTAAAATCAAGGCTTCATGAGATAATCCCAAAGCAGTCAGAACCTCAAAATAATACCTTTGCTCTAATTACATGTTTATTTTAACTGACATTGAGGGTTTTTCACCTTATCTCCTTATAATTAAAAGATGACATGAATGGTTTGAGTTAATTTTAAAATTAGACTTTTAGGCTAGAATTAGAAGGGAGGGATTAAAATCAGCAAATTATGAATAAATAGATATCAGAAGACTCTATACCAACAGATTTTATACATGAAGGAGAATGGATATGCTGGAGAGGCAGTGGAATTGAGCAGTGCACAATTATTTCAGTAAAAATAATATGACCACAGTATATTTCATTAGGTAAGTTAAATACAGACTATTCAAACTTTGGCTTGAGAACTTCTCTGTTGGAATCATGTAAAGATTTTTTTCAAATTACTCCAAGACTGAATATGTTTTTGTGGTTTCTGATATACCTTAAGGATACTTTTTGCTCCATTTAGCATGCAGGAGGGAGGTTAGAAATGTAAAAAAATAAGCATAAAAGTTGAAATATAGAGGATAGCATCAAAGGAAGAAAGTTATTAAAAAAGTATTGCTTTTGTCTGGTCTTCTAGAATGGCCCAAAACTGAGCCACTTAAACCAGGTTATAAATTGAATTTAATACATTATAAAGGACATTTTTTTCTGTGTTTTTGTAGTGGTTTGACCTTGGCTGTAGGCCAGGTGCCCACCAACGCTGCTCTATCACTTTCCCATCCTCAGCTTGCCAGAGAGAAATACAACAGAAGAATTGTGGGCTGACATTACAGCCATGGGCTAAAAAGACTTGACCCAGAATAAAAGAGTTTAATTTATTACCATAGCTATCAAAGCAGAGTAGGATAATGAGAAATAACACCTTAAATCTTAAAATCTTGAAAACAGATCTTAAAAACACCTTTCTCCTACCCTTCCCTTTTATTCCTGGCTCAGCTTGACTCCCAATTTCTCTACCTCCTCCCCTCCAGTGGTACAGGTGATTGGGAAATTAAGAATGAGGGCTCTTGTCAGTTTATCATTCATGTCTGAGACTGCTTCCTCCTCACCCTACTCCCCTGCTCCAGAGTGGAGTGGGGTTCCTCAGGGCTCAGTATTGGTGCCAGTCCTGTTTCATCTCTTTATCAATGATTTGGACAAGGGGATTGAGTGTTCCCTCAGACAGTTCACAGCCAGCATCACGTTAGACAGGAGTGTTGCTCTGCTGGAGAGTAGGAGAGCCCTTCAGAGGGATCTGGGCATGGGATCCTCTCCCTATGGCCACAGGTCCTGTGAAGAGCCTGTTCCAGCACAGGCTTCCCAGAGTTCCACAATGTCCTTCAGGCCTCCACCTGCTCCTCCACAGGCTCCAGGTGGATCTCTGTTCCTGCATGGACCCCTATGGGCTGCAGGGGCACAGCTGCCTCACCATGGTCTGCACCTTGGGCTGCAGGGGACTCTCAGCTCCAGCACCTGGAACATCTCCTTCACCTTGTTCTGCACTGACCTTGTGTCTTCAGAGTTATTTCTCATATATTTTCGCTCTTCTCTTCTCTGGCTGATATTTCCTTCTGTGCATTAAGTTGTTTTCCTTCTTAAATGCATTATCCCAGAGGTTCTATCAACATTACTGATGAGCTCAGCTTTGGCTAATGGTGAATCCATCAGTCATCTTGCATCTATTCTCCTGTATGCAGGTGGAGCTTCTGGCAGCTTCTCAAAGACATGTTTGCAGAACTCCACTATCAAAACCTTGTCACACAAACCCAATGCATTTGTATAGCCTCTTTTCTCACATTGAACACACAAAATGATTTTTTAAAAGAGAGATGGAATGGTCTCAGAATTACAGTTCAAAGATTCCTGTTTTTATAAATTGCAATGTTAAGTTTGTTGTGGTAAAATTCAAACTAAAAAAAGTTATATTTAAAGCAGTCTGGATACATCAAGTTATTACTCAAGTAGATTTCTGAGTAAAAATGAACATTTTTTTAAAGCAGAAAATAGCCTCTTATTTTACTGACACAGCCACTCTGGAAAATCAAACCATTAATTTATTTGTGAAATGTTTTCTACTTCAAATTGAATTATCTTATTTTTCATAAAAGTTTTACACTTGTTATTGAATAAACTATTAGAATAATTGAATAGAGTGACTAATGGTAAATTACTTTGGAATATCTATCAATTACCAGGTCAAACACATACTGTGAATAATATGACCTACTGTCCCATATAATCTGTTCATAGATGTTTTGATTCTTGCTGTATTTATGTTAACTACATAAAGTGCTATGCATAAGCTGGTCACTGTTATCAAAGGCAGTAAAATTTATTTTCCTAGAAATTGTGATCACAGCAAAGATTTAATTCTCTTCTAGTTATACACCACACCCCATATTATACTGAGATGCCCTCTTTTACAGATATCACTATTTCAACATCTTCACTTTCCAAAGCAAGTTATCAGCAAAGTTTCTTATTTCTCTATCCTGCAGCACAGTGATGGCACAGGAGAGACATTTTACTTCAGTAAAATCGGCAGAGGGATGTGTACTTGCAGGTACAAGTCATGAAGGTGATACAAAAATAAACAGGATAAGCACAAGAACAGCAAATAGGTGAAAAGTTGAGGATGCTGATAGGGAAGACAGAATTTTAAAATATGTTTAAGCTCAAGGAAGTAGCATTATGATAAGGGTGTGATGGGATATAAAAGCTGATTTGTAGTCCATCTTGTTCTTTTGAATGTGAGATATGAGCTATATCAAACTCCTGGACAATATGTTTTGCTGGACAGTGATGAGTCATCTAGAAAAAGGTGGACAGTTTGAGTATGTTACTTTGAGATAAGTAGACAAAGTGAGGTTTGCTTATTTTTCTTTAACCAATATCTTTTATAAACTTTTGTAACAGTAATATGAAATCTCTTTGTGAAATTTATGGACTGATTTTGTAGAAATTTTAATGCAACTTGCATAGAGAATGCTTTGGCTGGGGAACATCAAAGCATACCACAAAATGATGATAAGCCTAAAATAAGAGTAAGAAGCATGTTCTGATTATGCCTAGCACCCCATTAAATATTATGGGCTGTGAATAAAAAGTTCACTGAGCATAAGTAAATATCAAATGGAAATGATTGCACACATTTCTTTAAGACAGAAAACAGTGTGTTCTTACTATTCCCATTGATGAAGAATTACAAAAAGGCATACATATTTTACACATTAGAAAACCAAAGAATGAGATATTTTCCATTAAAATCTGAGGCAGCCAATGTTTGGGATAAAGAAAACTTCTCCTAAAAATACGATTAATTTTGGTGTCACTAAGTATTTGTAAATCATGATTCAACCTCCACTAGTTCTGTAAAAGGGCATATGAGTAATTTTGTGCTTGTTGTATTTCCACTGTGCTCATCTGTTCACAAACAAGGTAGAGAAGTGCTGGAGGTAGCAGGACTGAAGCAAGTGTTTAAAAGAATAACAGCATGGCAGAGAAGCACAAGGAAGGGCAGCATTAGTTGTAAGTACATAAGGCCTGGAAGATAGAATATTTAGAAAATTATCCCAGAATTTAGAAGCAAAATTTAGTTTTTATACATTTGTACATACGAATCAGTGCTCTACAAGAAGTGCATGTATGCAAATAATCAAAGTTAAACAATAACTAATCTGTAGTGATAAAATTCACATGGATTTTTCTCACCACTGCAATGTAACTCTGATGTCTTTGTCACTGAACAGCAGTAATTGCAGGAAAATATTCTTTTTTTTTTTTCCCTGTCTTTGTAGGAAGGATTTCTGGGGAAGATAGATGAAATATATATCAGAGCTATCATAGCCATAGAGCAATTGTGATTATAGTTGGCTAAAACATGCAATGTCCAGTTCATGAAAGATAAAGGGGAGCTCACTGTTCCCATAAGATGAAAACTCCAAAGTTATAGTTCCTCATGGATAGAAGGGCTGATAAAAACTTGCATAAGCTCATCAGAACTGGAAGGTCCCAGGCAGTAAAGGGCTCTCCAGGCTCTACTGCTTTTGGTGAAACTGATTTTCTCTTCAGTATCCTGTTTGACATGCTCTGAGAGTGACAGGCTAATTTCATTCTGCATCAGCATTCCCTGCTTCTCCTCTCTTCTCCTATCACCATGCATGAAATGAAATTGCTGCCTCTCACATGAGCCTCTCAGACTCTGATTTTTCAGCCCTTCTGTGGTCCCTAGATTCACTCTATAGCCATTTGGCAATTTGTTCAGTATATCTGCTCCATGAAGGGCTTTTGGCTTCCTTCTCCTGTACATCTCCTAGCTCCCTTCCAGATCCAGTGACCTCAGAAACACTGTGCCCTGGCACAGAAAACAAACCCCCTGGCCTGGACTACCAGGATGGAAAACTGTGTCACTTTGGAAAACTACCTGGCAGTGAACATAAACTTGGTGGTCTCATGAAATTTTTAAACACGGTTGTTTTTGAGATAAAAATTCACTTTCACAGAAAGTAAACCATATATTCTAATTATAGCAATGATGCTAAAAGTAAAAGACAAATTCCATAACCCACCATATTGTTTTTTTTTCTTCAGAAAGCATCTAAGTGTGAGTCAGTCAATCAAAACCCAAGTAGGACTCCTCAGGTGGTTAGTTTTACTTTTCTCTGCTCTTAGTTTCTTTTAGTAATACAACAAAGCATGGAGATCTCTCCTCTCCTCTCCTCTCCTCTCCTCTCCTCTCCT
>VZSR01000520.1:31997967-32016020 GCA_013398615.1 Brachypodius melanocephalos
TCCACTATCACCACTTACTTTTCATTCTTTGAAGATGCAGAGCTAAGTTGCAAAGAGAACAACTAATTGCAATGAAGAGAACCCCTGTTAATTTATGGAGGAACACAGTCCTTGAGTGTGATTACTTGCTATTTTTAGAAAATTTGCTGTCACATTTTCTCACTTCTTAAACATCTTCAAACATTAATGCGATTATCTTGAAAATTACTAAACTAAGGAGCACCCTTTTATTCAGAAATTATGGCTGAATTTTGATAATTATAGTTTAAAATATTACTTTACATTATATATCAAGATAAATATCAGAGCAATTGTAATAGTAAATGCAACATAAAATTTAAGTTTAGTTTACAAAGAAGCTTACCATATGACTGCATATTTGAATGGCATGTTTATAAAAGATTATTGTTATTTTGTGGGTTGGATATCTCAGGCAATATGGTAATTTTAAGCTGTAGCTATGCAGGATATGTATATGCTGACAATATATATACAGGATGAAAATATGTGTAAAAGTATGTACAGAGAGAAAGAAACAAATGGAAAGAGAAAGAAGGAAGGTGTGTATGCTAGGCTAAAATATGCAATGGAGAAAAGCAGTGATGAAAAAATACTTTGACTCCCCAGCAGGTTTTCTATTTTTGCTAATGTTTTTTAATAATTTTAATGATTTTCATAACACTGAGTCTTAAATGAAGTCCGTGAAGTTACCTTGACATGGCGCAACCATTAAATGAGATAAGAATTAGATTTTCCCAAAAGTACTTGAAAACATAACATATTTAATAATTAATTAAGAATGAAACTAAAAGAATTGCCCAAAATCTCTAGTAATGGTTCTAAGTACTCTGTTATATTTAACAAAGTTCTTACTTAATGAATTATTAAATGATAATAATATGAAAATATCACTGAAACCCAATTTTAATTTACTAATCAGTAGCAACTATTTTTTCAGTTAAAAATCTTTAAGTCTTATGTCTGGGAAAAAGGAGAAGCAAGGTTAACGCAATAATGAAGGGCCATGAATGGATGCAACTTAGTGGTCTATCAAAATTGCAGTATACCTCAACTCAAATGTGCTAATGGTGTGGGAAAAAAACAAGAAAATGGCAGCATTTGCACTGGAGGGGGAAAATGGTATTTCAAGAGTATTTAGGTACAAGCAGAGGTACCTCCCAGATTCTCTCTTACAGTTCATTTGACTGTGGACTTGACAGATCCCTTTATGATCTTCTTCTACTGCCTGAATGAAAGTAGAAGGTTGGCTGGATCTAGTCTGAGCTTGATGGATCAACTCTTCCCATCCTCACTTCATCCTAAACTGACACAGTTGAATTCTGATGAGGTGGCCCTTTCTCCTTCCATGGCTGCTCAGGGAATACCCGGGTTTAACTCATTGTGACAGGCTGTGTGCCAGGTGTCCTTGAGATGTTTACATCTTCATAATTGTACTGCACTAATGTTGAGCAGCCAAGGGTGAAAAGTAAGTTATTTGGAAATGTTTCAAGGTTAAGAGTCTCCTGCATTATCAACTGCTCACACCAACATTTTCATTCCAGACCTCCACTCCCTAACAGAAAGAAAATAACAGGACTGTATTGTGATTTGTCTAACTGAGAATATCATATTAGACCTTGTTCCAATATGACAGGACTCTTATTTCTGTTCATCTTTTCTTAATTTATCCCATTACCCTGTGTAACCAGAATGAAATCTATAAAAATATTTTCCTCTTTTTTTCTTTAATACAAGAATTCCATCTATGCAACAGTGAGCTGTATCTAGACCACTGTATTATGGCATCCTAATTCTTTCACACAAACTGTTTGTTGTATCTTTCACTTTCTTCAGGTTCATTCTTCTAGAAGAACCTTGTCCCACTCAAGCTGCTTTGCTTTCTCTAGCAGACTGAATGATCACCAGAGAAAGGATCTGAGCCTGACTCTCCCACAGGAATGTTGCCAAATCATGCAGTTGGTATTTTTCTTTTTACCACTCTCTATTGAATACTTAAATAATTTTCACAGAGTAGAATTGTTTCACTAGGGAAGAAATGGAAAAAGACATGTAGCTGAGGATTCCAGCTGTTTAATTATTAAGATCTTTCTTTAAAAAATGGAAGAGCCCAGCTGAAGTCTTTCCTTCATGCCATATATGAAGAATCTAAAATTTTGCTCTCAAAAATCAAAGAAAACAAGCTGAGCAAAACCGCCTGCTCTCCACACATCATCAGATATTCTCTCAGTGTTACTACTAGCTTGACTGTAGCAGGGAAATACCTGCTTTGTACATTTTTCCAGGACACAATTTGATTCAGATTTTAGGTGTTACACAATTCAGCAGAAATGCAGGTGCTGAGGGAAGTAGCCCTTACAAGGTTTTGACATGTTAGGCATTTTGGCTTTTAAAAAGGCAGTTTGATGCCTAAGTTCCCTTTGAGAATCCAGTTTGTTTATATTTTTTTATTTTATATTTTTGCTCTATTTCAGCCTGATCTTTCCCTATGTGTTCAATGATTGCTAGGGAGAAATTTTTGCTTTTTATGAGTTTTTTCTGAAAGGAAGAAACTTTTTATGAAAAATAAAGCGTATACATTTCATTCAACCTCTTACTTGCAGTCTCCTGCCCCTTCAGTTTCTGCTGAACAATCTGGCACGTTTGCAGTTTCTATTAGCTAGTGACACAATCCTCATAGACAGGCCTGGAATGCTAATGGATTTCTCTCTCCCTTATGCAGTGAAATTAAATAGCATCCCTAAGTCCATCAGGAAAGCTGACAAACACCAGCTACATAAGAAAACAGACCAGAACAACCTCAAGGTGTCAAGTGTTGGCAAAGGTTTGTGATACTTTAGTGCTTTCCCTACAGGGTTCCTGAGACCTGCCAGAATTCCCTGAGCTAGGCATAGCTGTCATTTCCACTTGAGTAATGCCCCATGTTGGACAAGGAATAAAGAACCTAATAGCTAAAGTACCCCTAACTTCACAGGAGCAGCATAAATAGGTTAAAACGCAACACAGATTACCCCTGCACAGCTTGGGGTATCACAACCCCTCCACGAGCCAAGCGAAGGGCAACGCTTAATGGAACACTTCAGAGCTGGACAGATAGCTGTCCCCATCAGGCACTCCTCTCTCTGGGGCCTGGTAATCTTCACAGTCACATCTGCTGCGCTGATTTTTGTACATGCATTGATCTTTGTTCAACAAGGCCAACAGGCAAAAGTATCGATCTCTCAAATGCATTCTTTCTTAAGGGAATGCTGCTTGGACTCAAAAGCTCATCAGAGGCAAAGTTAGCACACTGCTGGAATGGCAGATCCTGTGCAAAAACATGATGGCTAGTTGTTAACTTTTAACACTCTTAGAGTGTCCTTTACACCTTGAGAAAGGAAAAAAGAGTTCTTATATGCTCACAAAAAGAAAAATCATGGAATTCTTGAAAGAAAAAAAAATTAACAACTTTGTTCTCATTTGATAATGTTTTCTTTCCTTGGTAAATGGCTATAGGAATAATCAGCTAACCTGGAATTAAAAAGCAGCTACTGTCTAAATAGAGAAGAAATTACCCTTGGGAAAAAAAAAAAAAAATCTCTCTCATGTTTTAGGGGTGCTTCTTAGACTTGTTGCACAGACAGATTTCAATTGTGTCACATCTCCAAAAAGAGATCAAACTTACCAAAGTTCACATTATTCTCTATGTAGCTACAGATTTTATTTGGGGTGGGATTCTGTGGGTGTGTGTGTCCGGCAGGGGAGGATGCTTGGTATTTGTGTTTTATATTTGAATGTCTAAATACAATGTGGTGAAACAGAATCTGGCATCAGGCCTGATGGATATCTTCTGGTGGCCATGTCAGAATAGACGGCTGCATAGGAGATTATGTGGATATTAGCAAGAAATCCACCAGCTGCTAAGAGGATGTAGTGCTACTTCAACCCCCAGCCTTTTAATATTACCTTGCTCTTTCAGAGATCACTAATTTTTTTTTCTTTTTTTTGATAAAGAAAACCCACAGAATTGAGAAGTTTACTATTGCTCTTATCTAGTGAAGAAATATGCCTCCATAGTTTTGTCTTGTCTCTCAGTAAACCACTACATCTCATTTGTTTATTTCCGTTTCTGCTGCCTAAAGCGTTCCCTGTACTCCATCAACACGTCCATAGCTTGTTTTACAAAGTTAATATTGGAAGCAGATGAAAAACTCCCTTTGAGTTCCACAGCATGACAGTGAGAACAATCACATACATTCTTCCAACAATTGTTTTATTTAGCATTTCCACATTTTCCTTTTAAATTTAAAAGCACTGGTAGACTTCATGCATATTGCTTTGCTGCTTCTTTATATTTTCTTTCCTCACTTAAGTTTCATGCTGTCTGGAAACCTCCATCCTGTGTCTCTGCTTCATTGACTTACCACTCTATTGCAATTCTCAACTGAAAAGAAATTGTTTCTCTGCTACCTAACCAGGGCCTGATTCTAATCTCTGAGCAATTCTGTATCAGTGTAAAGCATATTGATTTTAGTAGTGCTAGTTTCAATTTACACCACTGATAGAGGGATGTGACTGTGGATATAATTTCTCTCTTTCCATTGTTAATATTGTTATCTTACCCTGGAAGAGTATTATCTACCTCCCTAAAGCCTTTGGGATGCAATCTGTACAAACCACACTACACATAATAAAGTTGAATTGTTATGTTTTGACTTCCTTTAAAGATAAAGCACTAGATTTTTATACCAGTCTTAACTAGATCTTTCCTTTTGTATTGATTTGTTTAGACAGCCAAGTGTGAAGAATGTGTGAGATGTCTGTAATAGTTTATTAATATTATATGGTCTACTTGCTTGCCTGATTATTATACTCGTGTTTTTCCTACAGATTACAAGAAGGTTAATTCAAGCAGAAAGTCCTTTCAGAGCAGGGGCAATGGTTTATTTACAAATTTAAAGAGGCAGTTCAGGTATGACAAGGCATGAGATTTACCTTTAACTACTCCACATTTGATAACCTGGTTTATACACTGAAGCTCTGCTATAGATGGGAAACAGAAACTAGGAAATATCAGAGAACAGCAGGAAGAACAGGATGGAAGATAGGCAGACTCCTAAGAAACAAACTGAACACCAATCTTTATGGGCACTGGAGAGGTCATGGCTTTGTACATATTCATGTAGATTTTATACTAAATTAGAAAGGACACCTTGTCCTTTTTTAATTTTTTGTGTTTTGCTCAGCCACATTATTCAAACATAGTTTGCTACATTTCCTAGAACTCTTTTGTGCTGCTTTAGTCCTAATTCATCTCAGACATTTGTTTCCTACGTCCATTTCTGCCCAAGTTCTTCCCATAGGCGTCTGTCCTCTTCCATTCCTGACTTGAACCTGATCCTCCTTTGATACATTCTTTGGTTCTTCTGTTTCTTTTGGCTACTAGAGAGGGCTTTAGGTAATTTTTCGCACAAAATTATTCTCTTTGTTCCACTCTATCCCCTGTAATGCAGTGTAAGACTTATTTGATCATAGCTCCTGGGAAAAAAACTTCTGTAAAAGTGGGAGTCCCCATGAGATTTACTAAATTCTCCTGTATGGCTCTCTATCACTGGGGCCAACTGAAAGAATATTACTCTGATTACTTCAGTCTTACTTCAGACTGGACGAAATAGAGGACTACACTCAGAGAGCATGGAGTGTAGTCCATCTTTGATTTGCAGGTCTGCAGAAGGTAACTAGGAATGTTTAAAGCATTTAATATCAGTATTATCCATTATTAATTTATCTTATTGCATTATAATTATGTTATTCTATCATTCATGAGATGATTTGGAGCCTTTTTATTCTATTATCTTTGACATGCAGAGGTACTCACTGAGAAATATGAAAGAATAATTTTCACTGGAGCTTATTTGTAAACTGCTGGCTTTGTGTATTCACTGTTTGATATTTATTATTCATAGCATGCAAGAGATCACCTAAGCCTAATGTCATTGTTTCTGCATCCTCACTAGACGACTAGAAATTTATAACCAGAGGACTAACCAAGGCTATATAATGAGATTTTCATACCAAGATAAATCACCAAAAATTCAAGAAACTTTCAATACAAGTATGATATACAGTTAGTAATGAAAGAGTGACAAAAAGACCTAGACAGGTCAAAAACATAAATACAACTTTCTCAATCACATCATACTTTATTCTCAAAATGGCTTTTAAGCCATTAAGATGTGTCAGTTAATTTCAGTCGCTAATTACTGATAATAAAAGAACATGGTTAAAAATCTGGCAAAGACACTGGGAAGTAAATTTAGTGATGTAATTTGCAATAGTGCATCTACTGGCCAATGTTTAATATTTATTTTTATGGAGACTTGTTTTTAAATAACTATAAAAGTCCAAGTTGAGATACTATTAATTTTATTTTTTCAGTGTCTTTCCATCCATCTGTCCATCGTCTTGATACAAGAATACCAGGCTAAAATGTGAAAGTAGTAATTATAAAATATAGAATCATAAAACAAAACAAAAAGTATAAAAGTTGAGATTTAAATTAATATTCTATCCACAAATTTTATAGAATTAATGTCCTGGTTTCAGGTGGGACAGAGTTAATTTTCTTCCAAGCAGCTGGCAAAGTGCTGTGTTTTGGATTTAGTAGAAGAAAAGTGTTGATAATACACTGCTGGTTTAGTTGTTGCTGTGCAGTGCTTAGCCTCAGTCAAGGGCTTTTCAGTTTCCCATGCTCTGCCAGTGAGCAGGTGCACGAGAAGCCAGGAGAGAGCACAGCCAGGACAGCTGACTGCAACTGGCCAAAGGGATATTCCATATCAAAGAGCATCGTGTCCAGCACAGATAAACTGGGGAGATTTGCCCAGGAGGGCCTGGTTGCTGCTGAGGAATGGGCTGGGCATTGAATTGTCCATTACTTTTCTTTGGGTTTTATTCCCCTCCCTCTTTTTCTTTTCCATTACTACAATTATTAATATTATTATTATTTATTAGGGGTTTTTTAACTGTTATTAGAAAGTTTTGCCTTAACCCACAGGTCTTAATTTTTCTGATTCTCCTCCTCATCCCTCTGGAGATGGAGGTAGTAGAGGAGACAGGAGAGTTGGGTTTTTTTTTACTTTACTTGATGGCTGGGGTTAAAACACAATAACTGGATTTTTTTTTTAATTCATTTCAAAGGGCAGGTAATCCAATAAAAGCAGATTTACAAATTGAACAAGATGGACATGCTCTAAAAGTAGGCAAAACTAAAATTCCAACCATGTCCTCCTTTTCACATCTCAAAAATTCCCATGGATCTCCTATATTTAACTCCCTTATTCCAGACCTAACCAAATGAAAAACCTCATAAAGATGAAAATTCTCTTCCTCTCTATATAAATTTATTCTACTGTGTGTCAGGGATGATAGTAAACAAGAACTGTGAGACCTGCTTCACTGAAGCTAATAGAAAATTTTCTGTAGAATTCCATGGTGTCTTAAATAAGGCACTGGAAATTGAGCAACATCCTTGAAAATTCATTAATTTAAGTTTCTGTGTTCTAAGATGGTAGATGAAAGAACTTTGTGAATGCTTGCTACTTACAGATCAGATGGAAATAAATTCTGCTATTAATATTGCAGAGGTAAGAAATATAATCTTTGAAAATTGTATTTTGAGTTACCAAAAGACAATGAGGAAGCAGTTAAGCCTGAGTTATTCAGTGCTTTTTCAATATTTTTTTCATGAAGGTAGAAAACTAACATTATGACCTATAGCCATCAATATTTTGTGCTAATAACACTAATGTTGGGAACATGATATAGATTAAACCAATATAACATGATAAATGTTAGTAGATTATTATAGGAATAATTTATAAAATGCATTTAGAGAAAAAACTCAATTTAAATTAAATTTTGTATCACACTTTACAATTTTGGGATATGGCTGTCACTGTAATTTTTTGAGGTTTGTTAAAAATTCTTTATTCAGTACTATTCATGTTTAAATTCTACAGAACTATTCGATAAGACTTTGGGGGAGAATGTTTGCCATAGAACACTCATTTACTCAAAAGTATTTTCAGTAGAATGAGACAATTTATCTAGTAACTAATATGAAAGGTATTTTCAAAACAAACAAGTGCTGGTGCTGCTTTTAATCATGTTTTCTGTGAGTGAATGGTATTGTAATTTATCCTATGTCAAAATTACCTGAAGCAGCATGGAACAGCATCAGAGATTGATGCAGTCCTTACTCTTTCTTGGGTGCACACCTGCTGTCTGTCTCTACATGGTTTGACATTTTGATGGATACAGGTCAGGCAAGCATGGCTGGTCAATAATTTCACTTATCCATAGGTGGTTTCAATCATAACTA
The DNA here is from genome assembly GCA_013398615.1 of Brachypodius melanocephalos. Classification (NCBI taxonomy): domain Eukaryota; kingdom Metazoa; phylum Chordata; class Aves; order Passeriformes; family Pycnonotidae; genus Brachypodius; species Brachypodius melanocephalos. Next base: position 32,006,345 of record VZSR01000520.1, read on the forward strand.
ATTTATTATTTTGCCCATCTGGACTGATGTTATTGCCCTCTCATCTCAGCACCCTCATCTAAATAACTCTGTGGAAAGTAGGTAATGCAAAAGAGAATGACAGAGAAAAATAATAAAAAAGGGATTTATCTGTTGTGATTGGAATAATCATCTTCATTGCTCAGTTCAGTTGAGATTGTTCCTACATATGTAATAATTTACAAGGTGCAAGGGGCTAATATCTTTCTTGCTTGTAATACTCTTATAACTATAATGAGTGTTTTAATGTATCAAAATTCTGCCTCTGTGAGCTGGAGAATTATTGTTGTCTTCACCTTGCAGGTGAGAAACTCCATTTACGCAAGGTCAGATTTGAAATCTGCTGCTCAACCAGGAGCCGTAACTGGATCTCTCATGTCTCAGAACATCATTTAGGCATTTACGTGAGTGTCAAATCCTCTGTTTAGCTATCTTCTTAGAAAATTCATTCATTATTATTCTGTATTTACTTAAAGATGGTTTCTCTGGAGGAAAGATGATGAACCACTTTTTCCATAAACTCCACAGATCAATAACATTAATATGACATGTGCAGGAGAGATTCTAATGAGTACTAAGCAATCAAAACTCATAGCTGAAATTCAGAAACTGCAGTGATGGTACAGATAGGTTTAACATTTTTATTGTGGACAAGTTAAGCCAGAATGAGCAATGATGAGAGAAGTGTTTTCTCCCACAAAGTTCTTGGAGCCTCTGGGACAATTCCAACATTGAGCTTTTTTGAAAATCTATGAAACACTGCAACATATTTGAAGTACATGTAGAAAAAGTTAAATAAAACAATTTGTATTTCTCAAGCATCACTGATATTGAAGGTATAAGATATAAATATTTTCCAGATATGTAAATCACTCCCAAGTAGTAATAAATCCAAAAGCTTTCATGATAACCAAATATAAAGCATATCTGTACTAGAAGTCATTTAATGGTGTAATCTTGCAATAGAATAATGGTACCAACTTTGTAAGATTGAAACTGTTCTGGTTTTCATGCCTCTATGAAAGCTTTCCTCATTCCACTTTTGAGTCTGCTTTTTCATAGTGTCTCCCAGAATTGGTAAAGTGGTTAAGATTTCTTAAACGTGACTGGACAAAGTACAAGAACGTGGCTGTCTTTTTAATAGCTCATGAACAAGCAGAACTATGCTCTGGAGGACTAAAATCTGATAAGGTGCTTCCTCAAATAAAACGATTTGATGAGATAAAGGATTTCCCAGACAAGTGAAATGAGGCAGCTCTAATTTTTTTCTACTTCAGAAAAGTATTTGAGATAATTCCTTCCTACTGTAGAGCAAAGCCCTTTAGATATTGGGAAACTGGACACCAAAATCATTTTTAAAAAATAGACTTAAAATTCATTATATATTCATTATATTATTATAATTATTCATTATTAATGGTTTTTCATTAAGCATACTTAATGTCTGTGATAGGAAGGAAAACATATTTCCTTTTTTTTTTCACTGACTTGCACCTGCTCCTTTCTAAACTATTCAGTTCCTATTAATTACTTAGGTGAACATCTCCAGACTGATATTCTTACAACAATAACATTTTCATTTGTTAAAATAAAGGTATCTACAGTGGAGGTTTTTTTTCCTCAAAATTCTAATGGATTTATTACATCTTGATTAAATGTCTGCTTTACAGAAAGGAATTGAAGGTAGTGGATATTTTGCTTGACAAATAGCACGTCACTTTCAGAAATACATATAAACTCATGTAGAAGTCAAGGGAAGCAATCCTCATCCTAATTCTGCTTTAGAAGATGGAGATTATAGTCCTGCACTGCAAGGGAAGGTGGGCTGTGAGCTGAGCACTACAGCAGCACGGATGGGAGCAGTAACCTCACTGACAAACCAGGAACCTGCCTGGGTCAGAACAGAGCTCAGAGAGTGCTCAGCAGCAGAGAGATGGGTCCAAGGGCCAGCCAGGAATTCAGACCAATGAGGGGGATGGGATTCACAGGGGTACGAGCTCAGGCACAGACAGAACTCCTACACAGCTGCAGTGTAACACGGCTTGGGGCAGTGTTAAGGCTCAGTTTACAAGCTGCTCTGGAAGGACAGGAGGGGCAGCACCTTGTTCCCAGCTTTCCTTGAGGAGCTCCTATCACCAATGTCAAACTTGGTCTCAGACAGCTGAACTCTGTAGCTTTTCCAGCTGAAATCCTAAAAGTGGGATGAGCTCTGGGCCCCAACAACTGGAATACAGGAAGGCTTGGAAACAATCGCAAATGTGAGCCTTATCTACTTCTGGGGAACAAGTAATTTCATATTAAATACAGAAGGATGTAACACTTCCTCCACACAGTACCCAGATTTTCCAACTATAACCTGTGCTGATATTGTAACTAGTTAATTAAGGAAACACAGGTATTCTATTACAGTGAAAACTTAAAGAAAGAGAACAAGCACAACAGGAGACTGAAATAGTAGTGGGTAAAGGGTTAAATCCCAAGGAAAGGCTGTCAGTTTGCAATAGAAATATTGCAACATGAAGGAGACGTTGTAGGAATGCACAAGTGGAATGGGATGCACCTGCGACAATGAAAAGCAGATTATTAATTTGACAAGCAGGCTTGAATGTGCTGCCTTTCATCTAAACTTGCCTTTGGCTGTGCAAATTGGTCTTCGTACTGGGACCTGCCCAAGTCTTCAGCTGCAGCTCCTCCTGAGCTCTTGGAAAGGCAAAGGAGCAGTGTCTGCACGTGCTGCTGCCTCTTGCTTCCAAATGGCTCTGTTAGAAGAAAGCAGTAAGTGCAGCTCCTCTTTAGCAATTTTTTTCTCTCCAGTTGCTGTTTCTCATCTTTAATTAGTGAGACAGAGACAAGATAGAAAATCTTTGCTGCTATAAAGTAGTAATGAAAAAGAAAACAAACAGAAGCTTTCATTCCCTCCTTCCATCTCTTCCAATTTTTGTTTGCATGGTCTTCATTATGGATTTTGAATAATGGGTGGAAACAGTAGTTCACTAATATGCAATGTGAAAGGAACCTTTCAAAGGTCTAATGAAACAGAAACTGCCATTGTTGAGACAGCCACTGCACTCAGAGTGCTTCAGTAAAAACTTCAGGGGGTTTCAAGTATCAGGACTTTGTTATGCAAAAAGTCTTCATACCTTTTCCATGTATCTTTCCAATGTGCAGCTCCACCAGCTCTGGCTCTTTCTCTCCTTCTTCTCTCTTCCTTCTGCAGTCCCAGCTCGCTGCTTCCTGTCCCTTGCACGGCCGCCTGTCCCTCGTACAGTGGCTCACCTGATCTGTCCCTTGACCGACCTCCTGTCCCTTTGTCCTCCCAGCACAGCCAGCAAACCCCCCCTGACTCCAACTCTTTATCACACCCTTAGCCTTGAGGGCAAGGCTGTTCCCAATCTTTGGTGATTAACACAGCTGTAAGGTATCAGCCGCAAGATTGTCTTTAGCACTATCTCTATCCACAAGAAACTACTTTAGGTCAGTCTGTTCATGCAAAGTTAGGATCAGCTGCAACAGTGCAAATGTCAGCAAAACTGTGGACCTGCTACAGAACTTATCTTTGCTGCTGAAAAGGTCTTCATGGTCTGCTTTACTGTTTATTTCTAGAAGAGAACATTAGAGAGGCTGTTCACAGCATGTGTTTGGAATTAAAAGAACAGCAACATTAAAATGCCACAGACCAGGCAGATCTTCAGGACTGTGCAGAAGAATTGAAATGGCCTTGAAGTATTTTTGTGGCTGTCCAGAAATCTGTCTACATCAACCTCTCATCCAAATAGCAAATCCTTAGCATGGACTCCTTGTTGTGGTTTAGAAAATGCGTGAAAAAAAAAATTTCCTCAAAATTGGCATGCTTAGAGCTTAAGGACTGAAACAATTTCCTTTCCATAAAAACATTTTTTCTCCAGCCTTAGGAAGACACAACTCTGTTCATCACACCGTCAAAGAGAACATGCAAACAGTACCAGAACAGAGCTGGAGTAATATAAAAGCTGAATTCTGAAATTGAAAGCATCTGCACAGCCCCACTCCAGAACCTTAGACAACACCTGGGACTCTCTGTGGGCCTCCATAGGGATCTCCATGAGACAGCTCAGCCCTGTCCCAGCCCTGTCCAGCCATGAGCAAACTGGGAACACCAAGAGCAACCCCATCCTCAGGACTGGCACCTCCCTGGGGGTGATGGTGACGGGATGAGGCCAGAACGGGCTGATAGCACAGCTCAGCAAATCCCACGGGTGGGCAGGGCAGGGCTGTGGTGAGCTGGAGACTGTCCCTGCTGGGGAATCCTCGGGGCAGGGGGAGACGGCTCTGGCTGGATGACACGGGCTCAGGGCCTGCAGGGGCTGGTAAGGGGCAGGCAGAGCCATCCCTGCCCTCAGGGTCCTGGCAGAAGGGATATCAATTATTCTCAGCTGTCTGCAGTATCTCTTCACTATATCACTGCACTCTTACTTCTTTATAAAATCCTATCACCCCATACTCAGTTAATGTTTGGGTTTTACGACCAATTATACGAGTGCCAAAATTTTCCAGAAATACTTGTGGAGAACAAGCACAAGTACGGTTAAATAAAACTTCTATGCAAAATTGAATATCTGCAGAAAATGATTTTCAGCACCCACCCTCTTCTAATGAAAGCAAAGCCATTATTTGTTTTTCCAGAGTTAATTTACTACAGAAACAGAATTGTACAGGATCTACACAAAAGCACAGAACACAATGCAGAGATGAAGGATGATAAACACAAGATATAAATTGAAAGTTTTAAGGTAAAAATGGACAGAAGTTCAGACAAATGTAATACTTGCAAACACAAAATGATCAAAAGACATATAGAGATATGAAAGATAGTTTGCATATTTGGTATATTTAAATTTATCAAACCAAATTTATGAATGTCATACATATTTTTAGGCCTGAGTAGAGACTATATTCCTGCTTCAAAAGGCAAATATTTCTTAAAAGAACTAGGATGAGTAAGAGGTAATTAATAAATACCCTTAGAAAAACTATGATTTATGCAACTTATTAATTAATATATCTGAGAATTATATAAATAGGAATATAGACGTGGCTAAGCACATACACATTTTGCTGCCCAAAAAATAACTTTTTTGAGTTTGACCAGTTTCAAGGAGACTGGCATGTAGAGGATTGCTGTAACATAATCCAAATAAAGAGATTGATGATTAAAAGCTGCAATAAAATAGTGCAAAGAGCAAAAGATAGAGCCAAATACAAAGAATTTTAGCTGCCTCAGACAAAGAAAATATTTTTGGCATTATTAGCCAATAGGAAAGAGAATAATAGGGGAACTTATCAAATATATTAGACACCTATACACTACTGCAAAGTTTGTTCTACTATCAAGAACAAACAATAATAACTAGAAATTTTAATGCACAAACAAAGCTTAATTGGCCTCTCAGAGACCTGATGGCCTAAATCAGAGATACAAAAAGACAGGTAGGGAGAAAATAAAGCTTTTTGCTGTATGATGAAAATATTTTTGCTTTCTGTGTAGCTCAGGAGGAAGAGAGAAGCAGATCTGTTAAAAGCCTTCAAAAAGAATAAAAAGGGGAATAGAACAAAGTAGCATCATCGTAAGAGAGAATAAGACTGATGCACCTTATTTCCAATACCTAATACATGAAGGATGTGGCCTTCTGGTGAAAGGAGAATGTCTGCTGCATAAGCATTATAAATAGGCACAGTCTAGCAATAAATTATTTTGGACAATATTGAAGCATATATTTTTTTACAAATACTGAGAGAACATAGACTGTCCTATGTGAAAGATGCATCTGACTAAAGAGAAAGAAACCTTTGGAAATGTGGCATATATGCGAAACTGTCAAAAAGTATCAAGCTAATAATTCTGTGCAAATTAATGTAAAAGTGCAGTGAAAGCATAGAAATAGAATAAAAATGCAAATTTTAGCCAGGAAGATGGGCTTCCAAAAAAAAAAAAAAAAAGGATTTCTAAAGAGAGGAAGGAAATAATATTAAGTATGACGTTATTAACATTGGTAATATTAGTACAGAATGAGACTATAAATCAGAAGGACTCCAAGAGGGGGATATGATTTTTTAACAAGCAGATAAACTGGAAAAAAGCACAAAGAAGAAAACAAGTGATGCATGCCTTACAAATTAGACTTATGAAGAACTGCAGGAAGAAGTTGAATGGGTCAAGAAAATAAACTAATAAAGAGTAGTTACATCACCAAGAACTTGCTTTTTTTTTTTTTAAATTATGGGTATGACTTTTTTTCATGTCTACAAAGGGTAAACTAAAAAGTGCAGTGCTCAGCATGTGATGGGAAGATTCAGATAGATGTTAGTTAATCAGCTACCTATTAGTAAGACCTTAAAATACCTTCTTAACATTTAAGTTTGAGGACAAGTGTTCTCACTATGTTCTGCAATCCTAATAATTTCAGGATTAGATAACAAAATTGATGTTATTCTCTGATCCTGAAGTTTTTGATAAAACAATTTTATTGATTTAAATAAGGATTAATGTCTCATTTTTTTCCTGCATCTAGAAGACAGATTACTATATATTGTGCCTTGGTTTGTTTTTCTTTTAAAGCTGGAGAGTCCAAGATTAAAAATCTGACTTCTCTGCTGGAAGTGCATCATTGGTTTTGTATCAAAATCAATTCTAAGACAGTCTCTGTGAATTCTCAGATTCTGAAATGCCAGGACGTTGCCCTGATTTCCTAGACTTCTGATATTTTGCAGTCTTACAATGGAGTTCTCACGCACTTGCATGTAAACAATGTATATTTTTGTAACTTGTTTTTCTTTTGTTTACATTCTTCTCCTAGAGGTGGAGAATTTTGATGGACTGTGATTTTCACCAGTGTAGTTAAAGAAGTAGCAACTTCATCCTCCAATCTGTGACTTTTGTTAGAAAACTCTATAAGTTAGAGTCAGAAAAATAAAATCCCTTCCTTTGCCTCTAAATTCGACCCAAGTGCATCTCGTTCTTTGTGAGTCCTGTAGCGACACTAGAACAAAGCATTATATGAATAACATGCATGGAAATTGTGAGAGTAAAAGGCTTAAAAGTGACTAGTTATTTCAATGGAGATATGAGAATGATAGGGCAGTTAATGATGTCATTCAGTGTAAATCAGTGCATTGCCACAGAAGAAAATACACTCCAATCAAGAACCTGGTTCCAACATATATCTCTGAATTTTGTTAAATTAATAAATAATAATTTATTGTAACAGAAAGTAATTTACTAAATTAATAATTTAGTAAAACAGAAAAAACAGATATGTTTATAATAAATTTTGTATGCTTCTATTAATATATAGTCATGCTTTGTATGATATAAATTAATCCACTATGCCTCACTGCCTTACATTTCACACCTTTCTTTTCTTTCTACATTTTTCTCTCTTCCCCTGTTTCTCACATGCACACACCCCCTTGTGTGTTCACTTTCATGTGTATATTTCTGGCACCAATATTATTTTTGAATGGGAGAGAAAATGAGGTGATTGGAAACACAGGGTAGGTACTCACGGTTCAGCTACCCTGAGAATAAAATCCCTGAATCATGCCATTGCTACAGTTTTCTAGCAGCAAATGCACTTGAAAGTATAGAAAGAGAAATGTGTTTGGAAGTCTTGAATCAAGAGACTACACCAGGGTTAGCATCTTACACAAAATACTGAATTTTAATCAGAAACATGAGACAATGGATGAAGACTTGAATGTTGCCACATCTGTTTTTAGGTCCCTAAAAGTACTCGAAGGTATTCCACATCTGTAAGAGCTACACTATTTCTACTTTGTTTTTACATATATAAACATGGCCTCTTTTCTCAATATCTAGTTCTCAATGAGTTTTTAAGGGTTAGGGTTTATTTTAACTTTTAAAATCTTTGATTGCTTCTTGATTTCCATAAAAAGATTATGTTATTATTCCTCATGGTTCACAGATTGAAAACTGGTCCATAGATCAGAAAATTATTTGTGATGAACTTTTTCCTTGATTCCTAGTGAATTAAAATGAATACATTTTTGATCCCAGAAGGCTTTTCTGAAAATGAAATGGTTTATATTAGATTCATCTCAAGCGTCAGTCTGTATTTTAAATTGGCATCTTTTGCATACTTATGCCAAAAGCACATTTGAATAAAATAGGGATTTGCTAAGAATTCTCATGATTTTCTTTCCTATCTAAAACCCTCTTGCTTCAAAATATTTTGGCTTGCATTATGCTTTAAAAAATAATGAAACTTAGAAACAGAAAACACTGCTGGATTTCTGGCCTAAACCTTGATGTACAACTCAATTCAGTCCTAACTGCAGATCTACAAGGAGTATATTCATCCTTATTGTGCTAGAACTTGTGTTTGTGTTGGTTTGTTTCATTTCTGACAATAACATAAATCATGGCAGGGTAGGGGGAGGAAGTCTGATTTATTTCTCACCTTATTTTCAAAGATGTTTTGAATATGAGACATAGGTAAGTAGACATATCTGGTGACTCTACATTCATCTATTATTAATATCTCAGGCAGAAACTACATTCCAATATCTTCCACCATATATAAACTCAATGAGATACAGGCACCTTTCTTTGGCTTGCTTTTATGTAATTTTCCTAATAGCAGCCAAGCTAGAAGATTTCTAAAAGCATTCAACATGAGTGTAACTTTTTACTTCTCAAAGGTTTAATCAGCTCATTCAAAATAAGAGGAAATTAGTATTTTGCCAGTGGTTACTCGTTAATCATCTGTTTACTCAAATGACAATATTTTGATAAAGTTGTTCATTCTTCAAGTTCTGTTTAAATCTCCCTACCTATGATTAAATATGTCTTTTGAAAATGTATCGAAGAGTCGATCGTATTCTAGAGTATTTTAGCCAAGGGAAAGAACTTGTCTCTTGCTTTGTGGTAAAAAAACCCTAACCCTTTTCTAAAATCCCATTTTATTCCATTGCAGAATTGCGTGCATATACAGAGCTAGAGAGCCACAGATATTCTGAAAAGCCAACTCACAAGACTTCTGATTTTCAGCTAAATTAATTTATTTTAAAAACATCTGTCTTTGAAAGACTTATTCTTCTTTAGATTCAAACGTTCAAATTTGCAAAAGTATCTAGTTTTCTAGATACCAAATTGGATCTAAAGGCAGAACACAAACTGTGGTGGTGATGAGGTTATTTCAGACTGCAATCTCAAATTCTCAGGGCTACTCACATAATGGAGGTGGCAGAAGAAAGGCTAAATGCAAAGTCACAATTCTTACTACTTATGGCATTTTTATAAATTTTCTTTCCAAATTGCTCTGTAGGATGTTATATTTTCAGGCAGACTTCCCCTTCTCAGTAATTTGATTTGAGCTAGATTAATGCCCTTCTTTTTCTCTTGCTGATGTTCTATATTACCTATCCTGTATTCAGTGTCAGGTCCCCAATTTAAATGTCTCTACCCTCTGAAAACACTTTAGATAAAGGGAAAGAAGAGAAAAGTAAGACTTTAAAGAAGTTTTCCTTAAATATTCCTTCCCCACTCGACAGAAGAGAAAAAATAAGATGGAAAATGACTCATAGGTTGAGCTGAGGCAGTTTACTAAGGCAATAGTGAAAGTTTGCACATGCACAAGCAAAGAGGAAAATAAACAGGGCT
>VZSR01000520.1:32026026-32139852 GCA_013398615.1 Brachypodius melanocephalos
GCTTTTAGATTTTCTTTTTTCCATGATTCAAGTATTTTGCAAGAATGAGGTTATATTTGCACACTGTTCTTTGAATGAGTCTCTGACGTTCCTGATTAAGAAATCTGCAGACATTCAAACGGTTGTAGTTATGAGATCATGCTGGTGTACATTGCTCCTTGGAGCTGGCTAGAACTGTTTTTGCAATTTTCTATCTATGCCTTTTGTTAATATTAATGTTAAGGATCAGTTTCTGCACTGCTTCTCTTTTTCTTCAGTTTTGGCAAACAAGTGAAGGTTTATGGGACACATATGAGATCATTTATTGAGTGTTACAAGAAGCACATTCTGCATGTAATTTGATACAGGAGCTACTATGGTAGATACATTTTGATTTTAAGTGGTAGATAAGTTTGGTGGAGCCCTCATAACTTGTCAGTATAATTTAAGTTGCTTGGGAGTTTAACAAGGATACATACTGGGCTATTCTGGTTTTTTTTTATTGAACTGGTAAATTAGGATGTGAAAATCCACATAATCTGTCATTCTGCAGGTAAAAATTATTGCGAATGGGACTGTGATACACACTGGGCTATTTAAGCAATTTTTAAAAATTGTTTTGGTAACAGATGACTCTGTTTTGAACACTGGAGCTGTTAAATCCATATCCTGTTGACTTTGGCTTCTTTCCTCTAGCACCACCCAGCCCAATCTGTATGATGAAGCAGCTAGTAGACTCTCAAGGCAAATGAATCATAAAAGGAGTACTCCTATATTTTTTTCTGGTTAAATATGTAATTTAAAGCCCCACATCTGAAGGCAACTAAAAGAACAAACCACATCCAACTTGTAAGAAAACTTGAGGCCTCCGTGTATCTTTTTGCTTTCCATAATTTTATTTAACAGTTGTTTTGTGCATTTAATAAATTCATAAATCTGATATCTTCATGGTTTCATCCTCCATGTCGTCAAAATAAAGTTTCTATCTCAATGGTTACAGGATTGTGTAATTACAAATCAACTTCACTTTAATTAGAGTTTTAACTACCTGTAACTGAGCTTTTAACTTTTAACTCTACTGAATTTCTTCCTCTTATTAAGACATTATTCCCCTTTATTTCCTTTTCCCACTCTTTTCTGCTTTATAGCAGATATATGGTTCCAAAAATCCAAGATTGATAAAACTTTGGGGAAGAATAAGGAAGAGTATTTACAGCATAAAGAAGTAATGTAAGCCTCTCCACCAGCTTTCCTACCAGAACAGCTCACATGGGATCTGCTCAAGATCACCTTAGTACACTGTTCTCTCTTCTGAGGCAACCAGACTCTGCCTGTTTGACAGGATCCTTTTATCAATGTGATGGAGATGGAGCTTCACATCTGTGAGCTAAGCCACTGTCTCATTCAACACAGTCCACTGCACAGTGAGGTTGATGGAAATGTTGTTTAATCATTAACAATTCTGGCTAGAATTGATTAATTAACAGGGATAAAACATTTTATCGCAGGCAGCTCTCTACTCCCTCACCCCAAATTTTCACTTTAAATTTTATCGAACACCTATTTTTTATTTTGTTGCTTTTCTTTCGTAAAGTGTCCTTATCTTTTTTCTAGCAGAAGATTTCCTATTCTTTGAAAAACGAATATGATGTGGATCTGCACAGGTGGCAGGGGTATTCTGGACAGGCTGCAGTTTCTGAAAAGGCTCTGACCTCTACATCACACATGTGGTGAGGTCAGCATGTCCAAGATACCCGCAGAGAAAGGTCATTTCCCCAGGACTTTCAGACATCTGCTGCCTTCATTGGAGCTACTGGTACTGTTTCTGCAGGAATGCTAGATACCCAAGAACCTAGCCAAAGTCACTTTTTACCAGGCACAGAAAATTGTCAGGCCAAAATAAAGAAATAACCAGGATGCAGGGAAGTGCAGTCCGCTATTTTAAATATGGATACAGGTCTAGCTCACATTTTGAAAGGCTCACTTAGTGCTGTGAGAAAGCAACATGCTGTAGCACCAGATGTCTTCTCACTACACTGTTTCTACTTCATCTGATGAAAACAATTTGTTTTACTCTTCATATAAGATTTCCTTATCCTAGCTTTGACACCACATTTATGATGAAGTGTCTTTGACTTCTTGCCCCCAAAATCTTTCAGCTTTTAAAGTCAGAGTACATTTTCTCACCAACTATTTTCTCCTGATGTTTAAAGAAGGGTGGAAATAGCTTCAAATCTACCACTCTTTATCTATTTACAAAACTCACACAAAATACACTTCACTTGGTGTCGATGAATTATGTCTATGAACTTCCATGTCAATTCCTGGCCTCTTGTTATCTGCTGGAGTTTCATGGCTTTTGAAGGAGACAACCTAAAGCAGTGGAACAGCACACAAGCACACAGCAATCAGTCCTGTGCTTCACAGGGAAAAACTTCCTTGTTCTTTACTTATTTTGGTGTGCTTCCAGTGCAATTGAAACAGCTGACTCATCTGCCGAATTTATTTACACTTTGGCAAAAGCTTATCACTTTGTTACATTTGCACAAGCGAAATAACTGTTAGCTCAAGTATAATGAATCCCTTTGCTCTGTCAAATGTGGCTAGAGTATTTATTTATTCATTTGTTCTTTCATCCAGTGACTTGTATGTATATACTACAGTGTCTTAGTCCAAAGTATTTACTATTCAAGTAAATATAAAGTAACTGATGCCTAGCTGCTGAGGTTGGTTATTTTATTGGAAATTACAGTCACAGATTTTCCATAAGTGAATCAGAGAATCATAGAATATCATGAGCTGGAAGGGGCCCCCAGGGATCATTGGAGTCCAGCTCCTTGCACTGTACAGACACCCCAAGAATCATCCCATGCGCCTTAGGATGGGAGCATTGTCCAAATGCTTCTTGAACTCTGGCTTGATGCTGTGAGTGCTTGCCTGCTTCCCATCAGTAGGAACACAAAGGCCTCTCTTAACTTCATAGAAGACAGCATTTCTTTTCCAATTTACAAAAATGAAAAACCAGTGAAATCTTGGTCATTTGAAATGCAAAGCTGACAGCTGATCCCTTTACACTGCCATGGAATTTCACTAGCTCTGCCATTTTTATGGGAGTTTTTGTGTTATTTATATGCAATAGAATATAATTTTTATATGAAACAGAATAACATGCAATCAGTAGGTCATACAGAATCCTCCCTCTCCAATATTCTGGGATAACCTATCTGCCCTTTCCTGCACACTGCCTGATAGATGAGAAGTGTAAGGGTATAGACTGTTAATGCATGTAGACTAACCTTGGTCCTTTGTTTCAATTTCTTACCTGTTAAGTATGGAATATGTTACCTATCACCTCTGCAAGTTCCAGAAATCTCCACATAAAGTATTTAATGTTATTAGTGTGCATATAAAAGGAAAAGACTTCCATTTGTTCAGCTAATGTCAATGCCAATGTTTAAAACTGGTCAGCTGTATCCCTAAAAAAATTAAGTCTTTTTTTTTCCAGTCTAATGGAAGGGGAGGAGAAAACTCAGGCAAGAAGGAGGGTCAGAAGAATGTGTTCTGCAGAACAAAAACTCCCTTTTGTGGATGTTTGCAGTAAAGCTCTCTTTTAGTCTCCAAGAAAAACTTCAAACTCCTGTAGCAGCAGCCAGGTCTGTTTTCCCTCTTCTCCCATTGAGTGCTGCTCTTCCAATTTCACTCATAAAAATATTATTTTAGGAAAGTGTAAAATCAGTTTCAATTTCAAGGTCTGTAATTCTAAGGCTGAAGAAAAGCTATTTGAATATTACATGTTTTAGTTTAATCCAAAAAGTAAAGCTTGCAAATCCACATGAGTTTTCTGTTCCTTCTCTCTGGCTGAGATTGATGAAAGCATAAAATGAGAGAAAGAAAATTCAAGGAGAAAATAATAAACCTGGAATAATCTTATTATTAAATTATCATATGGAATGCCATTACAGAGAATTATATAGACCTGCATCATTTAAATACCAGTTGTGCTTTTTAAAACAGATTTTGGTATATATTTCAGTATTTTCTGTGCTGAATTTGGGCTGAAAAATAAAATTAACTACTTGTGAGAGCTTCACACTCTAATTTAAATAGAAGGGGACTGATGTCCTAGATTTTGAGCACAAAACTAGAGATGAAATTCTAACCTCAAAACTAACCTAGCAGTTTACATGTGTGTGTGTATGAGTGCATGAGCTTATGTGTGACAGTTTGTAGGTGTGTACAGAAGGATTCACGCATATAAAAACAGAATAATCAGCTGTCACTCCCTTCTATTGAAAAAATAGCATTAAGGAAACAGTCCTGTAGCTACTTGTACTACTAATACACGATCACAGCCAGGGCATTTCAATATCATAAAGAGAAATTCAAAGAAAATAGTGATAAATGGCCTCTTTGGAAATCGTAAAGCTAAAAATAACCCACAAAATATCACATTCCAGAAAAATTTAGAAATTAGTTTTCAGGACTTCAGAGTGATCTATTTCAAGAATGCTACTCCACCTATATGAAAGAACTATGGACTTTTCAATAGAGAAATAGATTCTTTCTTAGAGAAAGGAGATTTTTTTCAAAGGTCTTTTCAAAATAGTGAATGGCATAAATGGCAGAGAAAGTTCAATAAAATTTTGTCCTGACAGACAAAATGACAGAAAAACTCCAATCTGAAGAGTAAACAAGAATTATTATATAAAAGAATATATCTAGGCAAGGCCATAGTGTTTCTAATTTTCTAGATTAATCTTGAGCCAGCAGTTGACTGCCTTCATCCAGAAGGGCAAAGCAGTGTAAATCTCCCTCTTACAGAGTCCTGACCTAGCCCTGACACTACTTATCACCACCTGAAAATTGAATTCTTTAAGTGGTAGCTGAAGTTTATAGTTTTGCTTTTACTGTAGTGTTTGATAAAGAAAACACAAGTGTGTGCATTTTTCTTTATAGGTAAAAATGAAATCAAATATTAAATTGTCACACTGAAAAATAAATAAGTCAATGAACCTTATCTAATGACATCTGAGAGAAAGTAATGCCAGTACCAGGCAGCTATTTGACTGCAAGGTCAGGGCTTGAAGAAAACAATGTAGTTGTCTGGAACTAAATGTCACAGCTTAAAAACACAAATTAAGAAGTATTTTCAAGTTTGATTGTATTTTTCTGATCATATCAACTGCTTGCTCTACATGGGAAGGATATGGCAGAGTCTGAAGCACTGGAAATTTCTCCTCTAAGCTGCAAAGATGCAAAATATAAACCTTTTTTTTATTGGTAGCATTATTTAATTCATAGAATTTGTAGAGTTTTAAAAATACTAAAACTAAGCCGGGTGACCATTATTTCCGTTCATTTATCATATGAACAATAGTAAAAATCAAGCAGACAGATCCATACCATTTGCGGTAAAATTGCCAAAGTTTAATTCTTTGTGAATTTTTACACTCATGTTTCAGAAATCATAGTTTGCTGTACCAACTGGAAAAACTGAAGTGCTGTCTGTGAAATAGTAGCACAGCTGAAATGAAACCATACTGCTTTTTGTTCTCTATGGCCATCAGCCCTGAGAAAGGAGCCCCTGGAAAAAAAGTTTGGTAAGAGATTTTGAATTTAAAAATTGGCTATAGCCTGACCAGAAGCCACAACCACATTTCATCTGAGGATCAAACCAATCTTTAAGGGGAATTGGTCTCAATTAGTGGCTTTAAAGAGCAACACTCTTGTAAAATAAATTGCAGGTTGATGATTGCTGGTTATCTTAATCTGACTGTAATATTTTTGCTAATTTCTCTCTCTCCTTTGCTTTGAAAAAGCAAGCTAACAAACAACTTCATTTATTAATCTAATGGTTAATCTGTTTTACTTTAAATGCAACAACAAAGTTTCCTCTGAATTGGGTAAGGTGCCTCATTTGTGAATGTAAATTCATAACAAGATTTAGGCACCTAAGCAGCATTTGACCAGTAACTCCAAAAAGGAGCAATGACCATTATCACCATTACCATCATGACAGCAATCCAGCTGTTCATAAATTCCTACTCTGCCTGAGCAGAGCACGGTTTTTTCCTAAACCACAAAACCTCTGTAGCCATCAAAGTGCAAACAAGAAAAAGCCTCCTCCTTCTGCGTGACTCCACATTAAAATGCTCTGCTCACGTTTTTCTGCCACTCGTTTATTCAGTCAAGATACAACCAGCAAAAAGAAATTTTGCGTAGGAAACAAATGGCAAATGTTTTTGCCTGCTGAAATGTTGCTTTTCTGGAGGGAAAATTGCTCTTTGTGCATTTAATAGTCTCATGAAACAAGTGCACAACAACAAGTATTCATGCCATAACTACAACATTTGTGCTGCTAATTTATTTATTAAAGGTCTTCTTAGTAAATACTGTCAAATGAAACCAGACTGTTGTTTACATCTCCAAGGAGTAATAAACAGAATACAATTAACTGCTAATTATTTCCACCTGGCAAACTCTATTTTGAGAGGTTTTGATTAATTAACAGTGGGGATCTATCATCATCATTTGCTGGTGAGAAGAGAAAAAACAACAATTTACATCAAATCAACATTAATCTGAAGTGAGGTCTTTGTCCATTTTCTGGGTCATTGCTACTAAACTCATTATAGAAATAATTGGAAAATGCAACCACTGTTAATCAATATAACAATATGATTTCCTTTATGAAGCTGATGGCAATTATGAGGAAGTCTGAAAAGAAATTTTAAAGCAGTGAAAAAGTATGTTCTTTAAACATGGCCTTACTCTCAGAGAGAAAAAAAAAAAAAACTACCTAGTTTTTGTTTGCTTTCAAGACAGAAAAGGACAATTTGGAAATAGTGGAGTTCTTGTTTCAGTGCTCCTTATTTCATCTTAAGTTGATCCTATTCATTTCACTGAAAAAATTGTGTAGAAAGATTCTAGGCTACGATAGGCATCCAAGTTGTCTCAGTCTCCTTGGACCAATGACTGCAAGATCGTCAGTCGTGTCAGGGTTTTATTTGGCAGTGTACCATAATCCAATCCTGTTAGCCTCAGTAACACTTCCTACCCACCCTACATTTTCCTCAGAACACATTTCACTCTTTCTCTTGAGAAGCTGGACTTTGATATCCTTGTGGGTCCCTTTCAGCCCAGGTTATTCTAAGATTCCAGGATTCTGTGAACATAAGGAGATACATGTCATCCAGCCCCACAGAGTTCATAGTTTAGGATCCTCCAGGGGAATTTTTCAGGAGATTAATGAACTTGTTTGTTGTATTTACATTGATGAGGAGTGAGTTTGAACACAAGGATAATTGACAGAAATGTTATTTAGTATATATTTAATTATATTGAGTGTTCCCAGGGATGAACATGTTTTTACAGTGAGCAGTAAAAGTCAATATAAAAATATAGCATGATAAGTATAATGTATAAAAAAAGAAAAAAAACAAGCGAGGAGAGCTAAACACTTTTTTCTTCCTATTTTCCTAAATGTGCTCTTTTGCTTAGTCTTCTCAGTTGATTTCATCTCTCAGCTTTTTGACTTCCATCTGTGCACATGTGAGTCTTACTTGTGTACCTACAGACTTGTTTACTGCTATTATTTTATAGCATGCATTTACTCTCGAGCATATCTGATTGCCAGACAGTACCATTTTCTTGTTATACCAATCAAGATTTGAGGCAAAAGTTTCCTTTTTGCCTTTTTATTTAGTCAATAATTATAGCAGAGACTTAACGGAGTAAATGCAGACTGTTCTTAAGACACTCTTTGATGTGTTAAAAACAAAAATAATGAACATACATTATCTGCAAAATTTTGCAAGACATGTTGCATTGTTTCCATTTGAGATTAAGAGAATCCTATATTCCTTTTTTTATCTACTGTATAAAAATTCTTTATGCTTTCTCAAAACAGCACACAAAAGATACTATATGTCATGACCTTTGCCTGAAAGCAAATTCTGTTGCCTATTGTCCTGCAAAACAAAAGGAGAAATGGAATGAGAATTTTTAATACTTATTTTTTACCTCTTTTTTAAAAAAAACCTGATTTTCTCTTTCCATGCATTGTTTTCCTATAATCTTCACAAGTTTTCTACCTAAAAAGGCAAATATTGCTGGTTGAATTGATTATCTTGTAAAATTAAATTAAGAAGCCAAGAAAAGCAGAGCAGCGTGTTCATTAACAGGATAAACAGCAGCCAATGTAGTATAGGTTTAATTTCCATTCAGAACTCATGCTAGGACAACTAATTGTCTCTGGTGCTCTTTAACATCTGTGACCCATGCTCAGTTATCAAGCTAGCAGATAAATTTCAAGTTCCAAACAAAATATGATAGACTGGTTGCAATAAACACACTGTCTCCATTCACTGCAATTGTTTTCCTTTAAAAGATGTAAATTCTAGTTCCTGATAAAACTCAGATAAAGCAGATGATTGCAAAGTTTAATTGTTTTGTGCCTGGGATGTGTGGACCTACAAGCTCAGAATTGTTTCCATTTTCTGTAAGTTTCAATATTGTAGTGGATGTACCTGATCCTTTTCTCACTCTCAGTGGTCTTGAAATGAAACAATCCAAATGTGAACATTCAACAGCTTTAGTTGTACTCATGACTAACAAGGTGTGGTGCTAGGGAAAATGTCAAGATGTGGCTGTGGTCTGTAACACAAAGGAAATACAAATGTTTGATTAAGTGTGTTTCAAGTGGAAAAAAAAAAAAAAAAGACAAAATAAGAGAGTCATTAATCTTTGTCCATACAAGTGTGTAACTATGCTCCAGCATTTTAAATCCAAAGATAAACATCTGACCTGGTATCTGAACTACTGTATTTGAGTGTCCCAAAATATTTTCAGGGTTCTGTTTGGAAGTTTGGCAAGATGCAATGGAAATGGATGGAAAAGATGCATTGCAGAAATAATCAAATCATATTACTCTCTGTCATTATGTACAAGTTAGTATACTGACATTTTGGGTAGTTACTAGAATAACTTGGAAATTTCAACCATCAAAAAATCCAGCATTCTTACTTATCTATCATATATTATGAGATATCTCAGACTATGTTTTCTATCATATTTTCTCATTTCAAAAAGAAATGTCAAAGTTTACCTGCATTTTTAGTGTGATTATTATTGAAATAGTTATTTACCAATTAAAAAAAAGCTGTAGAACATATAATTCTCTAAATTCAGGATAGAGTGAATTGAGGAAGCAGATCTGACTTTTTGGTTTTTTTGGGGTTTTTAATTTTTTTTGTTTGTTTTTGTTTTTTGGGGTTTTTTTTTAATACTGATAAAGATTTTTAAATACTTGAAACATAATTCTCAAAGGAACCTTTTCACTTTAGCACTTAAGATCAAGATCAGGAACTGCTGTTTGCACCCCTGAATTAACCTCATTAGAATATATCAAATTTTGGTGCGAATGATAATATGCAATCCCACTTTATTTTCCACATATCCTAAGCCTTGGGCCCAGTGATATCATATTACCCACAAAAGATGGTAGAGAAGGAAGAACCCTTATATAAAGTAGGTGTTGCCACAACACACACAGGACCAAATTAAGACAGAAATGTTGGAAGAGGGTTTAGCAGCTCTTTTTAGGGAGTTGATAAATATATACTCTGGGTTAAAATCAAGTTCTTTCCAAACATTGATATAGAAGAAAAAATTTAGAGAATTGTAAGGCCTATGTCAAATTATATGACTAAGAACTGAAGAAGTAAGGAGAGAAATATGACTTTTTGTAACTGCAGTCAGGATTAGTTCCTTTTTAGGAGCAAAAGACAGAGAAAATGTATGTCAATAAAAGATAAAATTGAAGAAAGTGCACGTCAAAATTTTTGACTGATCTTGTGTTGTTCCTTCATTGTCACCACAAACACACACAGAAAGTTGTTCTAAACTCAGTTAATCCAGGAAAAAGGGTTCAGGGCAGGATTCCTATTTTCATTTAAGCTGCTTTACAGGACACCCGAAACGTAAAGCACCAAGGGAATCTCTCCCTTACTCTTGCTGAAACAGAAGGTTTTCCAGTGTAATAAGGCAACACTCACACTGTGAAAGTGCTGCAGAAAAAGGGATTAGATCAGCCACATGTTGGGTGGAATGTAGCAGCTATTTACCAAAACACAGCAACTCTCTCAACATGAGAGGAAAGGAAATGAAGAAATCTGTCTCCATCTGAAGCTGCAGGGGAAATTAAGGGAAGCAGAATGTAATTAACCTAATTGAAATTTTTCAGAGTACAGGATTTTTCCAGAATGATTTTATCATGAAACAAATGAGCCAGTGGCACAGGAATTCACTTTTAGCAAAGCAACAGCTTTGATCTTTTGTGCATATCCATGCTAAACCCCAAAGACTGTTCATGCATCAAGCATTCAGGACTCTGCACTGTTCTTGTCAAACAAACAATAAAATCCAGTTGGTGTAACAGGACATCTCAAACAAACAGTCTATAATTGTCAATATTTTCACTGGTGACATAAATAAAAGAAGGTGATTATTTTTTAGGGTCTTGTGAAACTTATGGAAATCTTGGTATTGCTGCCATAAAGCATTGACACCCTGCAAGGGGAAAAAAAAAAAAAAAAAAAAAAAGGAAATCAGCAATACATGACTGATCTTTTTCCAGAAGTTCATGCAGCAACATTTTGGAAGCTGCAATTCTTTTTCATGTGAAAACCTATTGGACAGGGAAGCTCACTGTACTCAAAATCTGCATAACAATTTAGATATGTGGTGTTTCTTCCTCACCTCATTCATCTTCAAGAGGAAAGGAAGAGATGCGGCAGTTTTAATATACTAACTATCAGATACATAAACTGAGATGGGTGATGGATTTAGTGACTTCTAAATTTTATACAGCATTTCAGTAGCAGAGCTGAGAATGCTGAAACCTGCTTTAAACATTTCTTTCACCAATTCTCTAGATGTTCTGTCCTGAAATGTGAAGTTTGTGTAAAAGAA
Organism: Brachypodius melanocephalos; assembly: GCA_013398615.1. Classification (NCBI taxonomy): domain Eukaryota; kingdom Metazoa; phylum Chordata; class Aves; order Passeriformes; family Pycnonotidae; genus Brachypodius; species Brachypodius melanocephalos. Next base: position 32,036,977 of record VZSR01000520.1, read on the forward strand.
CACAAGCCAACTATTTAGTATTAATTACAGTTCTGATTTCTCCAACCACACACGCAGCTCAAAGATTAATCCACAAAAACTTCTGAGTTCATTTATCCAGCAATACTGTGGTTCAATTTAACACATTCTCAGTTTCAATTCCTTGCTCCCAGGCTAATGTATTTACCATTCCTTAACTCCTACTGCCGTTTCTGCCTTCTAGTCTAGCCACCTTATCAAAAACCTTAAACCTTACTGACTCTAATTGCATTGTTCTATTTTTCTGAATACACGGCTTGTCTTGGTATTATTGGAGAATATAATATTTTAATGTTGGAGGAAAACCTCCACTGTTATTGGGTCCATATTTTCCCATGAGATACAGCTCTGTTTTCTGTAACTCTGCTGTCCAATACAGTATGGTCTCTAAGCCATTCAATGGAATCCTTCATTTCCCACAGTGAGCAAAAACACGTAGGAATTAGCAGTCAAGTGTTGTTTTACAAAGGATTTGGATGAGAAATTCTTTTCTATGAGAAATTTTGCAGGAAGGTCATCACATTTTAAAAGAGCTCAATTAAACATGTTATAATATATGAAGTATGGGTGTTAACAACATCCATCTCTTTAAAAAACATGTAAGTTAATTGCTCCAGAGAAGGTAGGCTAAATGAGAATTGAGGAGCAGCTGGTGTGGCTCTCTGGAAGGCAGCATCAAGGCACAGGTTTCCTGTTGATCCTGTGGTGACTAGAAGGGCATGACAAGAATTTGTTAATGCATACAGAATTTTAGGATAACTTCATTTCCAGAATAACCAATATAGTTGTTATCTAATGTCAAATTCCATAATTACAAAATACATATTTTTTCTAAAACTTCTGTGTTTTTTTATCTCCTGAACAGAGATTTTCAGCAATAAATTCTGAAAAAAAAACCTGGAAGTTACTTAATATCTCTTTTTCTAACATTAATGATAATCAGTTCTTTAAAACTGCTTCTCAGTTTTTATCTACCCATCAGTTTTCCTCTTACCCCAAAATCTGCTTTTCATAATCTCACGAAAAAAATTAAATTCCCTTGAATTTCTGTGGAATGTGTTCAGTAAATCCTTCCAGACATTTGCCCCTCTTCTTATGTCTGAGAAGCCAAATTAAATGTCATTGGACTGACATTTTCTTTTTCTTATTTTCTTATTCAAGTTTTCTCAACAAGTACTGAAGACCCAATAACTTTCTCCCTTCTTGTTTGCTGTCGGGTGTTTTGGTCAAAGTTCAAGATGCTATAAAAAGAGAGAGGAGCTTTAGGAGCATCTAGTTTGTCTGTCAAGCTTTGACTGTTCTGTATTCCATTGTATTTCTGACCTCACATGCTCAACTAGGTTAATCCTTCCGCAAATGATCTCTCAACCAGGATCGATTCATGCTCAAATCTGTGGAAGATTAAAAGTGCAGAAAATGGACTGTCTGGTCTGTAAACACTAACACATTCTGTATAAGTAAACCAGAATGACAATAGGAATAGACAGTTCCCTATATCGTTTAATGATTTTTTTAAAAAATGTGTTTCTCCCATAAAACCTAAAGTGGTAAATATGAACTAGTAAATTCCCATTTCTTGAAAAGTGTCTGTAAAAATCAATGATTTTAATAGCAATTACTGAACTTCAGAAGAGATCTCCAAGTACTTATGAAAGCATTTTTTAAATACAGTATTATAAAATGACTCTCACATAATCTGCAAAAAAAAAAAGTTAATGGTATCCTGCTACATGACCCTCCATAAGACCTATGATTATATCCCTTGACTTCTTCATGGAAATCCAGTTGCCAATATCAGTTAGAAAAGTGGTGGAAGAATTAATGCTTATCAATATGTTTGATGAATACGTAGAAGGAATATGAATATAGGTAGAAGAAATATGAATATATATAGAAAAGCACAATATCAAATCAAACTGGAAGTGTGGTTTGTCAAACAAATTCAGTAAAGGTTTTCAGGTTGGAAAACTATGGAAATTAAAGAAACAGCAGGTTCAAGATTGTTCCCCAACAATAATTTTGTTTTTATGAGTTAATGTTTCACAGTCATTAAGTCTTCAGAGACACAAGCACCTAGTCTGTTATATCCAGTGTAATGCCCTCATCAATAAAGTATGAAGCTTTGGACCGTTGATCCTCACAAACAGAAGTTTCACAAATTTCTAATACTTTCTTTAAGGATCTAATTATCAAAGTTTGCTGTAAACTGCAGCCCCCAATGTACCAGCTGCTATTCATAATGCATAGAAACAGAGGATTGTGTGTCCATACCTAGCACAGGTCAGGCTACCAGCTGCTTCAGCTTTCAGAGACATTGTCTCAGAGGCAGTGCAGTTAACAGAACGTAACCTGTGTCCCTCATGTCAGACATCTGGAGTCTAATAATAAATTATTCAGAGGTCTTGTTAAGGTGTAAATCTCTGAGGTACACGAATGTCACAAAAGACATTATTAATATTTGAACAATATGGAATACATGATCTTTCTGTTTACTTTATTTTCCCCAGTCCAAACTGAGTTAGGAAATAGATGACAGGTGCTAAATAGGAAGTCTGTTTGTCTGTGTATTTTCTAGAAACTCAGTTACATGCCATACAGAAGAGAATTCTCAAAATCCTGCTCAGTTTTTGTTGAAAAAAGAGTGATTTTAATAACATTTCTGTTTAATCATTTGAACCAAAGACTAAACAGCAGCTTTGATGTCTGTAAAAAAATCCAGATGTATTTTAATATCACAAAGAATACATCATTTCTTCACTGACCTTCTTGACAAATCTGAAGATATTTTGATGAAAACGTCAGAAAGTTTCAAAAGTGATCATGCAGAATGACCAGTCACAAAATAATGACCAAGATGCAGAGAATGGGGCATAATTTTAAATCCAATACCATGATTCATGTACTGCAGCAAAATTACAAGACAACTATATATACATATCAGAGGTCTGTTTCAGATTTCGAATTTTTTTTAAAAATTAGATTTTTTATAATACTGTAGTGATGCTAGTACCTTAATAACATGTTAATCTGTAAAAATAAAACATCTGCTAGAGATAAAAATGGGAAAATAATCAGGTTTGTTTTAAAATCCTCTTATCACTTAAACTTTCTATTGTGTATTCAGTGTGTGGACAAGATCCACCACGCTGCTTGCAGCATTCTTCTGGTGGTTGGTTTGTACTAGGAACACAATTCTTGCAGGACATCCTTATGGAAAGGAAAAGGAAAGGCTACTGAAGTTTTATACAACAAAAAAGAAAAATTTTTGGAAGAATAGAAACAAATAGGAGATGACTGAGTGGGCAGTTTTCCTTTTGTTCTGTTTTAAAGGACTAAGGGAAGGTAGGTAGAGTTTCATATGTTTTCACTAGGACATCCAAATGTACTAAGTACCAATATTTGTGTGAGACACTTGGAATCTCCTGCTTTGGGAGGAGAAGAGTGCTAATCTTTCATTTTTATTTTATTTTTATATGGGTGGCTAATATTGAGTCGTTTCTAAACTGAAAAAGCCGTGCCTATGTGGATCACTTGACATCTGACATTCTTGATGAGCAGAAGTGAACTGGACACTGATGTATTGCCAGAGAACAGAAACACTAATTTGTAAATGCAGTGCTACATCAGTGATGCTAAGGAAAGCCATCTACTCCTGCAGCTTTACAGATTATGAGATATCATCTCCTCTGTTGTTTCTTGTTGAGCCTCATAAAGAACAGGGAAAGTGGGAAACAGGGAATTCAGTTTAATTTTAAATGCTTGTCTTAAAGTGGGATGCAGATAATTTGGTTTATGGAGGTGAATGAAAAGCTTGATCCATGTAGATGTTAGTTAAAGCTGTTACACTGTAAAATCCTGAATCATTATTTTTAAAGATATAATTTCCATTGTAACTGGAACTTAATTCTATTTCAAATACAAGAAAAAAAATGGGGAATGGTTATTTAAATTCTAGTTTTGCTTTCAAGAGAGTCTTAAAATGTCCCACTTCCTCCCTTTTCCACTCTTTGAATAAAATTAGAAAAGCTTCTGGGAGAGCAGAAAAATGGAGCAAAGCTGGTGCCTTCTGCATGCATTTACAATGTTGATAAACAAAGCAGAATAACAGACACCCCCTCTTCCTCCCCTTTAAGCACACTTTTTTAATAGAACATGTTCAGTTCAGATGTATAATCCCTTAGAATTTGTTGTCCAAATATACTTTTGATCACCGATAACATCACTTGAATCAAGTGTGATATTTTTTTCTTAGTATTTTTTCTACAATTTCAATTTTGCTTAAACATTAAAGTCAAAAAAGACTGCTAAAAAGTCAGCTTTTTTTTTTATTAATATTGTTATTACTACAACAGCCATTATGTTTGAAGTTTTTAATTTAGCTGAATAGTTGGCACTGAAAATAAAACATTCCCATACTCAGAGGTTATTCTTTTTGATGTATCTGGAGTCTGATATCCACCTGGTGATACAAAGTGAGTGATTCGTGATAAATCCATTGACTGCATGGGGAGACATGTTTCAGGGAAGGACAGAAGATTTCTGTCAATCTCATGGTTTTTTTAATGTACTTCTGTAGCCTGAACCACCAAGGTTCACTGACTTGATTCAGGCCAAGGGACTGGAGGAAGTTTGAGTAAGATCATCTGTTACTTTGACAGGTCCTTGTCAGAGCTAATTATCTGTTCAGACAGAAAAAAAAAAGTGCAGAATATGTACCTGTTATTGGAATACACACACCCCAATATTTTTCTTTACAAATGCATTACAGACCAGCAGCCCAATACAGCCACAAAAGAGAAAATAAAATGAAAACTGGGCAAAGAATGACACTATATATAAATGTCTGGAGGACCTGAGGTTTATCTGGGACTGAGATGTGGGTTGGCTCTTCACCTTTTCTGAAGAGCACCGTTAATGATCTGATAGGGGAGAAGCTGCCTCTGTCAGGGCAGCTGTGTCCAGCCTTGGCAAGGTGCTTTGATGAAAGTATATTTATTGACAGGTGAATGATGACTGCTTTGCACCATTGTTTGTGCTGTGCATTTTTTCCCCTGGAGTTTAAAATTGACATACCACCTTGAGAAATAACTACTCCTTTATACCTTCACCATTGTGACTCAAGCTGGCACAAAAATCACCTATAACTACTGAATAAAACTTAGCCCATTATTTTCCTGGTGCTGGATTTTCAGCTTCAAAAGACATTACTTCATTTAGCTAAGGATTATATAGTTTAAGAGAAACACCCAAAAGGAGAATTAACTGAAACTAATAAAGCAGGCAATGGAAATCAAATCAGTTTAAAGATCACAATTGCTTTGAAAACAATTAGCATTAACTCAGATCCCATTAAATATTATATATTACTTGGCTAGAGGGTCTACATTAAGAAAGAAAAAAGGAAAACAAAGAAAACTCCAATGGAAAGTAAGTAAACTGATTAGTTTTGCAAAGACTGGTGTATATTTTTCATTACTTTTATTTTAGCATTTTTCCAGTTCACATAAACACTGTTATGATGTTCATACATCATAGGCTGATTCTATTTCTCTTTCACTATGTGACTTTTGTTTTAGGCCAACGCACTCTAAAAGAGAGTATGATCCATTTGTTTGCTTTGCCATCAGGGCTTCTTTCTGTCCCTGACATAATTTTGTGTCACTTTCTGTATTTAAAATAATTCTGAAGAGTGTGATATTTTCACCTCTAAGCCAGACAACTGTTTAAGAGGGATGATGGCAAGTAATATTTTATACTGGTTTGAGTTATTCTTTGTTCATTGCTTATTAAATAAAGGATGTTCTTCATTGATGATTTCCTTTAGACACAATATAATCATCTACAATATTTTAAATTCTGAAAATAATCATGTTAGATTTCTTCTACTCCTTCCAACCTCCAGACACAGCCAGGCTGACTAACTCTTCAGTCTTTCTGTCACCTTCGTACTTAGATTTAAAAACTCACTTGAGTGCATTTGCTGCCTTTTTGCCTTCCATTTGACAATGAAGGTTATCACACTCTCAGTGGATTTTTATTTTTAAAGTGTCATCTTGCAATGATCAGTATGACAGCACGTTTCATACAGTGGTCCATAAAACCTTTGGAGAAAACCCAAGAGAGGATTAGTGCTTGTGAAAGACAAAGTTGGGGGAGGGAAGGAACCAAAAGATTATTTTTTTTTATTTTGTATTTCATACAGGGAGAAAAAGGACAAATCTTCCTCTTCCCCCTTGGAATTTATTTGATTGGTGCCACTTGCAGTACTTCTATAATCCCCTAGATAGCACAACTTTTCAATCAGAGTGAAACATAATATCATTTTATTCCACAGAAGATTAAAACCTTTAGACAGGCAGACACTGTTTCTTTGAATAGAGAAATCTGAAATTAGTATGATTTGCTTGGATTAGTGGGACAGAAGATATTGGTAAATAATTGTTTTAGAGATTAAACAGTACCAAAACCCCTTTAGCTGGTAATGCATGCCATAGGAGGACGTAGTAAATGTCATGCAGGCTATTTGACACTGAGATCTGTCATATCATATTTGATGTAGTGGGTTCACCCTGGCTGGGTGCAAGATGCTCACCAAAGCCTCTTTGTCACTCTCCTCCTCAGATGCATGGGGGAGAAAAAATACAATGAAAGGCTTATAGGTTGAGATAAGAGCTGGGAGGGGTCACTCACAGATTACCATCATGAGCAAAACACACTTGGAGAAATTAATTTATTACTAATTAAATCAGAACAGGAAAACCAGGGAAAAAAAAAAAAACAAACCACAAACAAATCTTAAAACACATTCCCCCCACCTCTCACTCTTCCCAAGCCTAATTTTATTCCCTATACTCTACCTTGTCCCTATAGCTGCTCAGTGAGATGAGGAATGAGGGCTGTGATCACCTCATCGCCCGCACATTGTCTCTGCCGCTCCTCACACTCTTCCCCCACTCCAACATGAGTCCTTCTCAAGGCTTTGGTTCTCCACAAACTGCTCCAATGTGGATCCCTTCCATGGGGTGCAGTTCTTCAGGAGCAGGCTGCTCCAGATTGGGTCCCCTGCAGGGTCATAAATCCCAACAGCAACCCTGTTCCAGTGTGAAATCCTCTCTCCCTGGGGCAACAGGTCCTGCCAGGAGCTGCTCGAGTTTGTAGAATGAAGGCCTCACATCCTCCTTTGGCCATTCCCCTGTTCCAGTGTAGGGTCTGCAGTGCGGGCTGCAGGTGGATCTCTGCTCCACCAGTGACCTCCACGGGCTGCAGGGGCACAGCCACCTCACCATGGGCTGCCCCATGGGATACAAGGAACCTTTGCTCCAGTGCTCCTCTGCTTCTTCACCAACCCTTGTGACTGCAGAGCTGTTTCTGTCACATATTTCCCCCTCTCTGGCTACAGTTCTCAGGGTTTTTTCTCCTTCTGGAATATGTTATCCCAGAAGCCACCACCATCACGGATGGGCTCAGTCTTGGCCAGCCTATTTGGCATTGACTCTGTCAGTCACAGCGGAAGCTTTCAACAGCTTCTCACAGAGTCCACACCTGTAGCCCCTCTGCTACCAAAAACTCACCACACAAACCAAACACATTCGGTTTACTTGGATGACTTCAAAATTAGTTGTGTACTGTCTGTAGATAAAATACTCTATAAGTGTAGATATTTATAAATAATTCCTTTAATTATGGGGAACTGCAAAAAACACCACGAGACAAGTTACATCAGTCATTGCTTTCTGATGTATGGGCTTTATTGCATTTGATCTCTGTGGACGTCTTTCTGCAACAGTCACCATGGTTGTTGCTGGGATTAAGTAGAAGAATCAGGCATTCAGAAATTCAATACGTATTTTCTAATACCTGAGTCTCAGTTGCAGATTTTCAATCATTCCTGATGTCTGGCATGTCAGTGTCTCCAGGCCAAATTCTATTCTCCATTACACCAAAGCCAATATAGACTTGACCAAAGTCAGTGGGAGCTGAGGCAGAGCAGGTTAGTGATGCCTAAAAAAACAGAGAAGACAAGAGAATCCTCCCTGCTGCCATTAGTGAAAATGTTCATTTTACTCCTTTTTTGAGCTGGATGAAAAAGTTCATTATGTTTTGGGGGGTTTTTGGGTTGTTTGTTTGTTTGTTTGTTTGGTTTGGTTTGTTTTGTTTGTTGTTGGTTTTTTTTTCCTAGCAGGAAGTTGTAGCTGAGTCAAAAGGGGAAAGGGAGTTTAAAGGGTGACAGATGATGCTATGAGGGGCTATTACTCACTTTGTCAACCTGGCTGAGTAATAACTCTGTGGATGAGCTGGGCTGGAGGATACATTTTGATGACAGAATTCCAATGCAAAGATACCAGGAAGAGGGAAAAATCTTCACAATCATGGTTAGTTTAACAAGTCTCTCAGGAATTTCTGTTAGAAACTGAAGCTGACTTCTAAATATCTCACATGCTGAATAACCCAAAAGTTAGATTCAAATATTACAGAGATTTTTTGGTTCTTTTGGATTCTCCAGTACAACAAACCCATCATTTTAAATCAATGAGCTTAGTGATAGGATAAAGTCTGCTCTCTCTAAATTTCAAGGGCAAGTTCTGAAGCAATAGCTAATTTTCCAGGAATCTGAAGGAGGCAGCTTGCTGGGTCATCAGGTCTCACTGCTGAGAACAGCAACGGATGTAAAGAGAATAATGATCGATGCAGAGCTTTCTCCCAAAAAGTCCAGCTCAGGTAGCTCTATGCTGTAGCTCTGCATGGATGGCTACAAGGCAGAAAACACATGCCTTACAAACACTGTTCTCTGAATTATCATAACCCTGTATTTGACCTGGCACAATCTCTGGTGAAAGCTGAGTAAGGGTTTCTTTAGATACTCTTTCTATAACTTTTGTCTGCATTTTGATTGCAGCCAGATTAACAGGGTAATCTGCAGTTTGCATAATTGGACAAAGAACTTTGATGCACGGATCTGGGCTAGTGGAAGTGGCTAGCATGGAAGCAGCTTCTTCAGCAGATCTCACCACCTCCTTATGAGGATCCTTATGTGCTTCTAATGTCTTCATGATTGTGAGCTCTGCATAATTCTTAAACTTTGCTGGCTGGTTTCTTAGAATTTCTCTTAGAACTTTCAGTGCCAAAGCTCTCATTGCATGCTCTTTATCTCCAAGCATTTCAAGCAGAAGTATTGTTTTGAAGTGCTCATCCCAAACACCAAAAGACTCTTCCTGAGTTAACTTCATGAGCTCATACAGGGCAGCCTTTCTTTCTATCAGACTCATTCTGCTTCCTGTAGGTTCCTCAGCAAACTGTTGCAAGTGTTGATATAGCAGATATAGTTAGTGTTTCATAAGCAGGCATTTTACATATTGTTTTTGTAACATAATTAGTAAAATAAAGTTTTCTTCCTCTAACAGTTTTACTGTACTGAGCCTCCTTGGGCTTTGTCAATCTTATGACACTGTGGTTCACAAAGGAATTTTTCTTTTTAGTTGTGCTTTATTTTAAGTGGGAAAGAAATGCTGGAGAGAGTAACTACAGAAGAAAACTGATTAAATAAAATTCTGATCATTTCATCTCCTTGCAAAGGTGCTCATATTGTACCGTGTTTTTCTGTTTAGTCTCTTGTGAAGGTAGCATGTCTTTATAAATTTATTTCAAGGTCTGCAGCAGCTAATGAACAGAATAATAATTTACTCATCCTTATAGAATGATAATACAGTGGAAAAGTCAGGATACAGAAGAAAGGCCTGCAGTGTGATCATCTGTCTTGAGGAAGATTTGCCTACTTAAATGTAAGTAATGCATTCCTTGGATGTCATCATGGATTTGTCTTTCCAAATTTAAAACTTCCAGACATTTTGAGAAATGCTTAACGTAAACTGTCTGAACCTAGACATGATCTTGCACTGCTCTGCAAGATGTTGAAATAGCAATATCTTCACAAAGTCTGGAAAGCTTTTTAATTTTGTATATGCTTTTCCAATTTTTTTATAGATTAATTAAAATGCTACACAGGAATAGTGTGAAACAAGAATTATGAAATAATGAATTACTTTTCAAAGATATTCTTCTCCTATGGCAGTTGAATAGTTGAGGGTGGGCTGGTGAGGACAATTTAATTGATCCATTCTTTTTGGAAATGATCAGCACAGGAGCAATAAAGGAAGTATTCTTGCAAATGCACTTTGGATGGCATATTATTTACTGTATATCCTTATGATTATTCCCTTTGTATAAAAAAGGACCATCTACTGAGCATAGTAGATGGTTTGTATTATCAGCTAAAAAAATATTAATACAACAGTTCAAAATTCTAATTCAAGTTTGAACCCATGAAGGGTGCATAAAACTGTCTGTGATACAATAAAAAAATCTCCTAGATTCAAAGTTTAGATTTTTAATTCCCAGCAAGTGATTTCAGTATTATATTATCACATCATGACACCTTCCTTTGGGATTCTAAAATGTACATTTTGTCTATTTCAGCCTTTTAAGGGATTTTCCACCATTTACTCACAAGGCAAAATGCAACCATCTTCTATTGAAATGTTCATAAACATATTTCAGTTTTATGTAGTGTAATTTGAACTAGAAAGAACTGAAGCATGATCAGTGAGCTCCAGTGGCTATTTGTGGCTGTAATAAAGCCACTCTAATATTGCACACTTGTACCATGCATCACGAAATATAAATGTGATCACCCAACAATGAAGGAACACACCAGCAAGATTAACACTTCGGGGAAGGGCAAGGAAAATTATTGGATTCAAGGGACACCATTCATGTGGGGAGTGTTCTCGTGCAAATACATTAAAGCCAAGGCATCCTCAAAGGGAAATAACTTTGTACAAGGGGAAACATTGTGTAGTGCTTGAAATTAAAAGAGCTATTGGCTGTAGAACAGAGCTGAGAGTTCCTCTTCATATGAAAGGAATAAAGTGATGGCCTCTCCTGCTTCAAATGAAGGTACTTAGTTCCTTCACTGTTTTTATTCACAGGAAATTGTGAGTGACATGAGTGCAAAGGATTTATCTTCTCTGGCTACACTGAGGTGATACAACAAAATTGTCTGGTTTTATCCTTGATGAATGAAGTTGAAAGTGATTTACTTTCTCTTTTTACTGTGAGTGTTGTCCAATCAATTTTCTCCAACACTGTGGGCCTTCTAGTAGGTGGAAATCTTTCTTTAGAGAAAGCGCTGCTTTGACAGTTTGTTTTATGTCACTGTGTAATGTAAAGCTTAGTTGGCACGTTATACAATAGTGCTGGGAATTAGATTCTTCAGCAGAAATCGGCCACCATCTTCCTCTTAAAAAGGATTGTCTAAGTGCAGACAAGTGATGGCCATGCAGAAGAAGAGACTACCCAAACACCAAGATAACACAAAAGAACTTTGCCTTTTTTTTAAATAAAACTTGTGTAAACCCAACCACTTTTTATGTTTTAATCTCTTCTTTTTGCTCTATTTCAATTGGGAAATTAGCATTATTAGAATATGTTCCTTGACTCTGATGTTATTTCCTTTTTGAGAAACTTGTGAAAATTTTCCATAGAATTTAATTTCTTATAAAATCATTTTCCATGGAATAGCTTGGATCATGGATTGGACTAATGTGAGCTTAAAAGTTAATTCATAGGTTATACACATCCCGAGATAGAATTTTGTTAAAAGCTTTCCTGTGAGGCTTTGAATGACTGCTTGATGTGGAATGAAACACTGTTTGTTTTCTGATATTATTTTCCTACATTATAAGCATTAGCTGCATAATTCCATCTGTGAAATAAAAAAATAAATTTATTCATGTATACAAGAATTTGCATTTAAAATTAATCTTATGTACCACCCCTGCAGAGATTCATGTCCCAGCATATGAACCTTATCATCTCAACAGCCTTATTATAATATCAAAACTTTAATGTACATACTACACTGCAATGCTTCTGTGAGAGACTGTGTTAATGTAGTTTTATGAAAAAGTTTCTGTTGGATATGTTCCTCCCTTATAACTGTTTTTTTTTTATCCTGCAAATATAACTATTTCCATGATGCTTCAATCAAGAAAAGATCATTAAGTAGAAATTCTTGTCAAAGCAGAAACTATGAAGGTGTTCCATTGTGCTCCCCTGTTCATAGAACACAGAGGCATTCACAAATGTATGTGCAAAGGCACCTATAGCTCTTTCCTATAAAATGCCATCTACTAGCTCTGGGATTTGTCTTTTCTTACAGGCAGTTGTTTAAATCTTAAAATCATCCCTCAGTAGAATGTATGCCGTGTGAATATTATGAGCTGTTCGATATTTACAAAACTTCCTTCATTTTTCTTCCTCCTCTTTGCCTGCACCCTCCTGAAAATCCCATACTAAGCAAAGAAACATTCACTGAAGGACTTTTTTGAAAATTGGGCTTTATTTGGATGTACTAGCGAGAAATTATTGGGAAACTTTATTATTATTGAAGAATAAAAGACTTTGCAGATTGCGGTGGTTGTTCTTTTTTCTCCAGAGCATACAAGCCAGATGAGGTCTGTGTGCATATATTTCTAGGGGTTACCAAGGAATAACAGAGCCCAGGGGCAGTTCAAACAATTTCAGTGAAAAGGTGTGCTTAAAACACTGCTAAGCAAAGACAATCAATTTCATATGGAGTGAGAGTCTCCAGCCTCCATTCCACCTTACACAGCATTATGAATGAATGAAATAAAACAGCTTTTAGAACTGAAGAACAAAAAAAAAAAAAATTCTGTTACAAAGCAGGTCCATATTTTGTGAAACTGGAAGAACTGGGTATTAGGGTTAATAATTCTGACATACATCATATTATTCCTTACAGTTACTTGATTCTCTACATTTTCTGTAGACATTGTGAAGCTACTTTTTCTGTTGTGTTGCTGTAGAGGTGAAAAGTCTTTGTATTTTGTACTGAAAAGTGGGATTTTTTTTCCGTCTCCTAATCAGTTGTCTCATTGCATGATCCTTTCCATAGAAGAATCAAATGCTTAAAAGTAAAAATTAATAAGGACTACAACAGTAAATCTCCTGAGCCATGCTGCTCTAGCTCCACCTTTTTGGCTCTTTTGCAGTTGCATTTTTGTTCAAGCATTTGATCACAGGAGTTATGAGTTCACATCTGTTAAGCTGAGACTATTCTTAGATCCAGTTCTGGGGAATGTCCCCTGTAGCTAGATAGTCCATCTGAAGAATAAGAGAAACCTAAGTAAAAAAATAAGATTAATAATTAGAAAATTATTTTATGCCTGCTCTTCTTCTAAATCTCACTGAAAATTAGAATATTCTGTCTATAGATTTCATGCATCATCATTTCTACTCAGCAGCATTGTGATAATTTCACTCATTTCACTCAGTTTGATTTCATTCTCTTTAAGGTAAACTGTCCATGTTCCTTTGAAGTTTTCCCTGGATGAAGCTCAAAATTAGTGGTCCATCTAACAGCTGATGGAAATATTTATGCCACCAAGACATCCAGATGCAGTGTAGTCACACTATGAAAGGAAAAGTGAAATTTATAGGTATACAGGTATCCTGGGTTGGAGGAGGTCCTCTCATTTGTTTCCATACCCTGCTGTGGTTTTATTGCTTTAGTCTAAGCCAGCAAAGAAATTGTGGTAAAAAAAATCAAAAAGCCTTGTCTGTACCTCCACATCCATCTGGTTTTGGGAGATATCAGTAACAATCTAAAGTGGTTAAAGTATATACTGGTGGTTGAAGCATGGTCCCAGGTTGTGGGAACCCTCATGAAGCTGGTTAGAAAGGACTAACAAGGACTGCAGCCTCACCTCCCCACAGCCAGGAGCAGTGCCCTGACCACTGCTGCCGATTTGCTTCCTGTCAGCTCCAGCTAGTCAGGAAATGCCATTGTTGTGAAATAAAATTTCTGGTTTCTGAGAAGCACTACACCTGAAATACTCTTTCTCAGGTTCCATAATTAAAGAGAGGTTTATTAGTTAAACAGTTTTTATCAGTCAATTCAAATATGCATTAGTTGGATGTTTTATACTCTCCTCCACAATCCTGTTCTTGGAAGGGGAAAAATCAGTCATCTGCTTTGCATGGATGGACTTCATAGAAACTGAGAATAAAGAGCTTCTGACAAACTTGAATGGAGATAATGATGTTTTATTAGTCTCTGGACCCAGGGAAATTAATGTAGTTTGGAAGGGCAGAGAGCATTGATTTCTAAATTTTTCCAAATTGATCTATTTGTCCAAGTATTATCCTCTACCCTTAGAAAAGGTATTGAGTGGTCTCTGGTATTTTATAAAATGAAAGTTATTTTACATTTAGATTCTGAAATTACATTTTAATCCACTTTATTTCAAAAAACATAAAAGAGTTGTTCAGTTTTGCGTCATATATTAACTTTTTTTAAACTGGAAAAATATCTTCATTAAAATAAATCCCTCTCTTATTATTCATTCTCTATATTATCTGTCGGTGATTGACCCTCTGGGGTAGTGTCTAATGGAGTGAAGGTTGTTGTTTCCTTCTTTTTTATAGAATTAATTGGTTTCTCAAAGCTCCAAAGATTTGACCTATTGTTTGCCCCCTTTCAAGTGAATTTAACACATTGTAGTCATTCCAACAACAAAGTTCTCCTAGATACTTTTAAGTAGGTGATTAACTAACTAATTTATTCTCATATTTAAGAAAGTACAAAAGAATATAGTCCAGATTTTTACTATTATTTCATTCTAGTTGGTGAATTTCTTTCAAGGATTGTATGTAGCTATTTTATCAAAACCTTGTAGGAGAGATTTTGATTGGTTGTTTGCAATTAAGAAAAGTAAGAATCTGAATAGGCAAATAAATGTAATCAAGATGAAAATTTGAAGATAAAGTGAGTGAGACAAAACTATATTTGTTGTAACATTGTCAATGCCATTGACATTTCTAGAGAAAAAAAATAGCAAAATTATTCTTATGTTTCATAATATTTACTAGCATATGTATATAAATTATTTACCATACACATAAGTAGAGGTTTTTATACAATTTTTTTCAATATTATTTTTAAAATGTCCTTTTTAACACTTTTTGATTTAACACATTTGATATCATCATACCAAAAAAGATGGTTTTTTCATTTCTGTATTCAATATGATAGCTATTCAAAACAGTACTAAAATCTGAGATGAGAGTTGACATAGAGCTTTCCATTGATCTGTGCCTGAAAAGAACTGTAAGAGTCATGGAATCGCAGAAGAGTTTGGGTTGAATGGGACCTTAAAAACATCTGGTTCCAAATATCCCTCTTCTCTACTACATTTTTTTCCTTTTATTTAGGTGAAGAATATATATATATATATATAAAAATATATATATATAGGGATTTGTCTAGTTCTTTGTCCATTACTTGACCTCAACCAGGCTCTCACTTTCTTCCTCATTGCTCGATTACTTTTTTCCCTGTTTCTTGTCTTGGTGACCAAAAGCAGATCTTTTGATATAGGATGATAGTAAGTCATTATGAATTTATAAATACTAATACACTGCAAATAGAATGAGGAATCTATTTTGCTAAATTTAATTCTTATAAATTGTTATATTCTCTATTTTGAAAAAAAGAAAGGATGTTCAAGAAAGGATGTTCAAGAGCTGGTTACATTTGTTTCTCTAAAATACATCTGCATTTTGTTATACAATTTTTCAGGTTTTTCCAATGACTTTCTGATGCTAAAAATAATGAATTTTTGAAAAATTTCGTGAAACTTCCTGAAGATGCTGTCTACCTTCTCTGATGGGTTAAGAAACTCCAAAAGAATGATTTTTTACTTCTCTCATCCTTAATTTTTATTCTGTTTGGATATTCATTTTAAAAAAATTAATAATTTCATTATTGTATCCAAGTTATTCATGATAGCCCATAAAAATAACCAGTTTTTCAAAGTTTCCACTGGATCACTGATCTGCAGAGAAGTCCTTTTCTTTCTGCTCTTTTACTGGAGGAGGCATGACATGATGATATGATAAGGACAGGAAAGCCATGATCCTGCTCAAAGGCTACCCCACTATATATTAGAACTTATTTCATTTACAGGCCTTTCAGAAGCTATATTAGGTGTCACGAGGGAAAAATTACATTTTATGCATCCTGTTTTAGCTATTTCTCTTTAGTTCTGTCAGTTGAATAAACTAAGCCTAGGGCAACACTTTACTCTCAGTCAGATTGCAAATGTCAAATGAACTGCTTTAAAAAAAAGGAATTATAATTGAAAAATCTACTGATATTAAGAATAGGGTGAGACTTTACTAACATATTGTAGTCTGTATCTGACCTTTTCCATTATTTTGGATTTTTTTCTAAAAAAGATCTAGGAAGATACAGCAATATTTTTAAATTCAGGTTTTTTAGTTTTAAGACTGACACTAAAAAAGCTGGGGTAACTTTCTACTTTTTATTTTATAGCTAATCAAAAGATCTTTAACAATTTCACACTACATCTCTTACTTCAGTCTTTAATGGAGAGTAAATTTAGTCCTGATTTCTGACTTTTCTTTATTTGCACACTTCACTCCTGATTGTTTAATGTCACTGTGTCGTTTATTCTTAAAAAGCACTTTTTAGCTTCTTAGGCTTTTTTGAACTAATGTCTGATCTAGAGACTGCAACTAAGAACAGATATCAGCTTGCAGAGCAATAGTGGCCCATGTTCTATATTATCTTTTCTATATAAATTTTATTCCTGAGGACCAGTGCTAGGAACTTTGTGCTGGATGAAACTTCTATGAAACTCAGAAAATATTCATAGCATATAAAACAAGAATTGAGAAAGAAATTGCCTTTGTTTAAAGCCTAATCTGCTGTATTAAAAACGTATTTTGTTTAGAGGATAAAAGAAGAAAAATTAGTGTTGCAATTGGCAACATACTATACCATTTTAATCCTTATTTTAATCCTTATTGTGTAATGTAAATTTTTTTGCGTGTGAATTTCTGTGGGGTTATTTTCCAGCTATGGGTAACTATGCTTGACACATTTTTCCCAGTTATGTAAAATTACTAACATCTTTTTTAGTGGCTCAGACCATTGCTTTGCAGTACTTCACTGCAAGCAATTTTCCCTAGAATTTTTTACTTTCTTCCTGCATCATCTGAAAGTTTTCATCATTGTTTAAAAACCTGAGAGTCAAAATAAGGTATTTCACAATTAGACGTTTCTACCTTTCTACAAAATTTTATAAACAGAATTAAATCACTCTCACCCAGAACCGCCCTGGTTTATACAAGATTTGTATTAGCACATTTTAGTTATTGTATTGCCTGGGATTTGTAGCTTTCTTGCCAAGCAGAGCACAAAATCTATTCAAGGTGACTTCTTAGGATACAGATTGCCGTAAGAAATGTATTTACTGGATTTTACCTTTTAGTTATGTGATCATGCTTCAGTTATGTAGTAATACAGTTTGTCTGATTTAGATAACTGTATCATATTGACTATTTAGTATGAATTTCTGTCCTTATTTTTCACCTCACACAGCCTGTATTGTTTCAGTTCAATACAGGTTCTAGTCCTAGTGTAGCATAAGTTTAGAAAAAATGTTTGTAGTAAATTGAGTTCCAAAATTATAGTACAATATATATTTTCACAATTTAAACTTGTAACCCGGCACAGCATGAAATAAGAGCTGTTAAATGCACTATCAATTCCTTAGAAAACACGTGTCTATTATCATTAATTATGATACTATGCTTTATTATATTGCATTTTTAATTTTTTTTATCTTCAGTTTTATTTCTGGCGAGCCATGTGAGTGCTCAAACTGTTCAGATTCTGTAAACAGTAGAATATATTCATTCTCAGGTTATGAGTATGATAGGTTTTCTTCTTCAGGGTGATCCCAAGATCAGATTGAGAAAATCACTTTGCGTGTTCTGGAAGGCTTGCATAAAACAAACAGTAAATACAGGAGGGACTCTACTCTGTATCAATAATCAATACATGTTACAGGCTTGATGAGTTAAACCTGTATTTGAAGTTGCCTCAGTTAATTAGAACAGTAATACTATTAATGACATTTATATGACTAAAAGTAAAAAAAAAAAAAAACAAAAAAAAAACCTGTGGAATATTATTTCTGTCCTGAAATATTAATATTACCAGCAGCAATATTATCACTTTAGCTGCAGTCTTCAATAAAGGTCTGCTATACTTCTAAGTGTCTTCTTTTCTTCTTTGCTATCCTCCAAACCCTTGTTGCCAAGGTTTTTTTCTATTGGATACTACTACCTTCACTTATTTTTTTCTTTTCATATAAGCTTGATAAACTTTTTTCATTATCCCATGTAACTTTGATATTTTTCACCCTTAAGTAATATTTTTTAAATTACGGTATAAAAGTATAGAAAGATCTGCAGACATCTCTGGGATTTTTATTTTTAATATAAAATTTGTTATGTATTTGTCATTGATTCCTGTTCTCAATCTTCAGACAGATTGATTTTATTAATTATAAGATCCAAGATAAAATATAAATAGTCAAAAAAGTGGACAATCTAGTACTTATTACTAATTATATACACTTTTTTCAAATTTTACATAGCATCTTCCATTTGTTTTCTCTCCCGCTTCTTAATGACCAAAATTCAACTGTTAAAAATTCATGACTGATCATATTTCCACATATGTCAGTACAACAACAATAGTAAAATTAGCACAATAGAATGTGAAAGAATTTGAATGAGGTTTTTTACACTAACTAGGAAATAAAGGAGGTAAGATCTATGCACAAATATGAATATTCTGTATTGCATATCTCGTTTCATCTAAATTACACTTTAGCCTCTTCTGAGCAAAGACTTTGTTTATTTTTAAATTACTATGCATATTTCTATTCCGTTCAGATTTCTACCCTTACAGATTTACAGAATTTCTTATAGACAGTTGCAGGTGCCATATAATAAACATGAAAATGAAATATTTCTGTGAAAGGGCAGTGACTTCATAATTTAAAGCATCTTAAAACCACTGTAAGTGGTGCATGAGCTATATCTACTTAAGAAAATAATTAAAGTTTAGAGTAACAATTCCTACTAAGAGAAACATAAATGTATTTTTGCATTGATATACTGTGAAACCACTAAATAGAAGGATAAGAAGATCAGTTATGATCAGAAATTTTATATATTTGAAGGAAAAGTTAGATTTAGAAACAGACGACACACTAAAGAAGAGGCTTTATCCAAGTAAGATCATATATTTGTTTATTGTATAGATCCAAGAGAGTGGAATCCTTCTGTCTCTGTAGTCAAAGGAAAGAGATTTGCACAGCTGAAGCGTGTGCATACATTATTAAAAAGTAAAGGACTGCTGAAGAGCTGACACATGCTTGTTATCTTTATCTAAGAGCAACAGTCTTTAAATGGTCTATTTTGGACTACAGCAGTTTGGTCCAGCCACAAGGGCCTGTGCTGGATCACCATCACAGAACTTTTTAGTTCTCATGTTTAGTTAAAGCAGCCAGTGTAATTGATGCTGAATGCAGCTCAGTAAAGACAGGGGAAAAAGAAATTGTGTGGATCAACTAATAAGAAAGGTTGCTGCTAAACAGAGAAGTGTTGAAGAATAATGACCCCAAAACAGATTTTAAAAATATTGCCCTTAAAATGTCTCTGAAGAATTCCCTCATAATTGAAGTTACTTTGAAGAAAGCAAATAAGACAGAAGTCAGGCATCATGTCAGGCATCATGCAAAAAATCACCAATGGCTAAGAAAACAAATCACCAGCTTTAAAGACAAAGGTCTCAGGTGGGAAAGAAAAAGCTCGTTACTTTTTTTTTTTTAATAGCATTTAATGGTTCAGCATCTGACAATCAGCAAGGACACACAGGGAGGAAAATATGTGCCCATATTAAGCAGTGGCTAAGATAGGCTGCAAAGACAAGTGCCAAGAGCAGGGACTAGATATTGCCGTCAAGGGGATGGAGGAACACCAACTAGCACTCGGGCAGACATGGGACTATCAGACCTGGTCTGTGCAGTAGCTTGATGTACACCTGCCCTCTTCTTCTGCACCCTGGAGGATATCTGCCTAACAATGTGCCTTCCAGTTCCTGGGGAGGTTTTAGCCAGATGTCTACAGAGGCTGCCCATAAAATCCCGTTTGCATCATCGTGGCTCATAGTGTGCAGTTTCTCAGCTTTTAATCAAGGCAAGGGTGTGGTGCTCCCACGGCACAACCCAAACTCACTTACTTCCAAAGTGGTAGATTGCAGTGACATCCCCAATTTTCCATTTTGAGTTTCTTTTCCTCTCTGAACCTGCTATATTCAGACACACAGACTTAGATTATGGCTCCAACAGTATTTTGTGAGGTACATGGTCTATCAATGAAGAATAGATATGGAGAGTTCTACATAACTTATCCTGCCTGGTTCATTCCAAAATTCTGGCAAGGCTTTGTAGGACATGTATTTCATGCTTACAAATGTTATTCAGTGACGATATACTCTGCTGCAGAGGACTGATTGGAGCAGTGCCTGTCCCTGGACTCTTCTCATGGAGGTCACCCTGTAGCCATACCACTGCCAACACACTGGCATCCACGTTCATATCATGAACCTACATTTTCCTCCTCTCAGTTTTAAACTTTTTATTATTTATCCTGTGTGACAGGACTTGGGGATCAGATCCTCTGATTTTCCCACTGCTTTCTCAAGCTGCTGAGTATTGTTATCATTCCCTTCCTCATCCTTTAATTTATCAGGAACAAATCAAATTTCTTATAACAATTCTTATTTGGTATTAGTCTTATTCTATATGGTCCTAAACTATGGTATACCAAATTGGCTGTAGTACTCTAGGTGTCGTATTAGGAAATCTAAGGTGTAGGCATAATTTAAATATCATTTTCTGAGTGTGCCTTTCACATCCATTGCAAAAGGCTGCATAAAAAGGCACTTCAAGAAATGGAGATGCTATGATAAAAAACATGGCTCTATAGGCCTGTTTCAGAGAGTTATTTCTATTGCCTACATACTTATAGTATATATATACTTTAATAAAACTGTTTATAATCCACTATAGCAATGTTAGTTTAATGAATTTTCACTTAGCAGCAAAGTTTAAGGTTTGTGATCCATACAAAATGCATAATTTTAACAATTCTGTGTTTATGATAAAAAAACATCATTTAACTCCCTTCTTTGACATGATGTTAGTTCTTATCTATTTCATAGACAGATAATAATCAGATTATTTCAGTACTGCCACATAGCAACATTTTATGTTGTCTTTCTGGCAGTATAACAATTTCATTTTATCATGTATTTGTCACTGCAAGTTAACCAAAAATTTTTTAGAAGAACTATCATTGCAATTAAATTGCCAGTGATGTTGTTTTTATAAATGAGGTAATTAAGCTCTTCCATTCTATTACATAGTTAATGAGCATGCAAATTAAAGCAAATAGTTTAAAGAGGGCAATTCCCTAATCCCTTTTCTAGTATCTTGTTTGAGCTAATGCTTTGTTTTCCACAAATTCATACAATACAACATAACATTTCTGCAGAAATAAGTGACTGCATACGTTTATTACTTCGCATAAAAGTTCCCCCCAAATGTATCCAAGCCCAACAGAAAGAAGAAATGTTCTTAGAAACTGATTTCCCTCCTCCCCTTTGGCTCTGGAACCTGAGCATTTGATCAATGTGGCTTCATACTGATATGAAACAGTAACATTACTTATTTAGTGTCCTTTTCATTGTGGTTTTGCCCCACACTGCCACAAAAAAAAAAAAAAAAAAAAAAAAAAAAAAATTCTAATTTGGATTGCTGCTGTCTTCATTCTTGTTGCTTAGCCCCAGCCAGCAGGTAAATCTCCTCAGCCAATCACTCATTCCCCCACCAGCAGCAAAATCAGGGAGAAAATCAGAAAAGTAAAAGCTGGAAAATTCCTGCATTGACATAAAGATCATTTAAAATTTAAAAGGAAAGCAGGAGCCACACACAAAAGCAAAGCAAAGCAAACCAAGGAATTAATTCACTGCTTCCCATGGAAGGCAGGTTTTCATCCACCTCTGGGAGAACAGGATCCCATCATGTGCAATGGAGACTTGGGAAAACAAACACCATCACTCCAAGTGTCCCCTCCTTCCTCCTTCTCCCTCCCACTTGACACACTGTGTATGGCATCCCATGGTCTGGAATATCCCTTGGTTCAGTTGAGGTCAGCTGTCCAGTCTCTGTCTCCTCCCAACCTCCCATCCACCCCCAACTTCCTCGCCAACCTGACAATACAAGAAGCAGGAAAAGCTTTCACACTGTGCAAGCCCTCCTCAGCAATGACAAAAACATCTCTCTATTATCACCTCTGTGTTCAGCAAAAATCCAAAACACAGCCCCACACCGGCCACTATGAAGAAAATTAACCCAGCTGAAACCAGTACAATTCTTTGAGCTGGCTATTTATGATCAAAAAAGTTAATATTGCATTTAATATAAGGGAACAGTCCTTTAATCTTCCTGGGAGAAATGAAACATTTACAGCAGGGCTAGTTAAACAGGAGAGCTTATAATGGCCCCTGAACCATATGGCAGCCGCATTAAAATGAAGCAGAGAAGGGAGAGGGACTTGAAAGGGATCTTTCAGGGTCACTTTCGCTTTGCATGTTATGCCTAGATGAGTTTAATGTGATGCAGGCGGGCGACCAGAGTGGTGCAAAGGAATAAGTGGCAGACTTTGGGCAGTGCAAATATTCACATAGGCAGTTGTTATGACTGGGCTTGGGGGGGTCACAGTTGTGACATGTAAGGGGTGTTTAAGACTTTCACATCTAGCAAAATCTACTTGTTGAAATCTCTCACTGGATATAGAGTTGCCTCACATTTTTTAACTCTCGAATCTGTAGGACACACAGATTTAAATGAGTTACCCTTGTTTACTAAAATGTATCTAAATTCTTCTACATAAAGAAGTGGAAAAACCACCACACCCAAATATGACAAAAGTCCAGAAATTTTATTTCTGCTGAATAAATATAATCATATAATAGTTTATGTTGTAAGTGACCTCTTGAAAGTCATCTAGCCAAAGACCATTGCAATGAGCAGGGACATCAACTGGATCAGGTTGTTCAGAGCCCTGATCAGCCTGATCTTGAATATTTCCATGCATGGGGTACCCACCACCTCTCTGTGACATAATGTTCCTGCTCTCACCACTAAAATGAGAGAGGTGATAAACTTATGAAAGAAGGAAGAAACCTTTGGGTGCAGAATATTTGAAATCAATTGAATAACCCTTTCTATGCTATAAATTAGTGTACTAAGATCAGGTAGACTTGGTACACCTTCCTTTTCTTCTCCTTTTCCATCCTCCATAGCCATTATCTCTGCATGTAGTTCACAAGATACAGCACTAAAGTAAGTTGTATTTTTGGGACAGGACAAAGCTCATGTTGCTACAGATATGTATTTTTGCCTATTGATCTACTGAGGAAAATAAGAGAAGCTGTAAGAGAACGTTGAATACACTATTAGTATCAACCAGCATTTACACAAAATTATGAGTTACAGTTCAAAATGTACACTGTCACTTATTTCTAAACACCTGGGCTAGAGAATGGAGACTTTTGGTTTATATAAAGAATGGCTTATTGACTTTGTATGTCAGTTGAAAATCTTGTAACGATCCATCTGCAGACAAGGACAGCAAAAAAGCAAAAAATAGAAGAAGAAAGGGAAATGTAACGGCAAATTAAACTGAAAGAAAGACTCTTTTTTTTTAAGTCATCAAATAAGACCTTCTTTTCATAGATATCCTAAAAGAATTTATATTTATTTTATATGTCTTTTTTTATATTTAGCTTCATTAAAATTACGTTACTTGAAAAGAGTAAGATTTACTTAAATCCATACATCTCAAAGCTTCACAAAAACAATTAAAATAAGGAAGCAAAATTGCCTCTATTAGTGGGGATCTATTTAATAAAACATTCTTACAAACATATCTATTGTCCATTTTAATACTCCTGTCAGTCAGTTTAATTGGTTGGCTCATGCATATGCATTTCCAAATTTTAAATATGTTAAGTTTATTGAAGCTGCTGGATGAAATGTGTCAATAAATAGAAAGCAGTGCAGAATTGTACATATTTACTTTTTTTTTTAAATGAAATTTAAGAAAAAAGTTCAACTTTAAAAAATTAAATCAACTAAATTTCCTCCTATTGTTGAAAACTGATGGTCCTGTATACACATATTATTGCAACTTGTTCATTGTAGAAAGTACTCTAAAGAGAATCCTGCTGACTTCTCAGTTGCATGTCTTCATCAAATTTAAGTTCTGGATATTTTTCTCTTCAGAATACGGATTATAACTTGGAGCCTACTTCGGAATTCCATCCAGAAATAGCACAGTTTGAAAAGTCATTATACATTTTCCCATTTCATGACATAAAGAAGACATAAATACAATTATAGGTGTGTCATGACATCCTATCGCACCAGTCTACATACTGCTCTGCCCTCTTTGTTCAGTCTTGTGTTGCCAAATGTGATCTAACTGTTAAAGCTACTGCTTACTTGGATCCTCCTCTTCCATACAATACAGACACAACCCTGACAGCTCTAGCTCCAATTCATTTTTCCTATATCTTTCCTTCATCACTTTCTGTCAGCTACAAATCAACACAAGAGACATTTCACTTACCTTCACCTCTGTTCATAAAACTTCATATGAGAAAATGCCAAATATTTTTAGCACTGTTCTTGCCACCCTGGCAGGAACTCAGAGGGGATTAATAAGGTACTTTTGAAAATTTGGGGGTTTATACATTTCCAAAAGGTTATAGCAGCAGTCTATAAGCGCCAACTTAAACTTGGACTAAAAGCTTGCTATGTCTATGCCATTGAGAAAAGACATGGTTCAAGGGTTGCTTGTTGTATATATCACAATTATAAATTGTATCATGGATACAACATATAGATGACAAGCAAAAACACAGCTTTGGTGTTTTACTAGCTTTTGTGGTCAGTGCCAATATTTCAGATTTATCAGTCAAGGGTGAGCTTTCAGTGTCTTGGCCATTGAGACATGAAAAGATAAAGTGGATCACATCAGTCTCCAAGGGATTGTAAAAAGTTGAGTGCCAGGTGTTTTATGCATACTTATGCCACATATGCTGTCTTTGGCAGTAGATGACATCACCAGATGTAGACTTTGGAACAAGAAATAAATTTTGAAAGGAGAACAGCCTGTGATCTGATCTCTGAGCTGCACACAGGGTAGGTCCCACACTGAGCAGTAGCAATGGGCAGCAGGAAATGCTGACTTTATTCTGTACTTGATACAGACCTGTAGATTCTGTGTGACCATCAAAAACAGAAAAAGCAATCTGAGTATTTGTATTTGGCTCGCCTGGAGTGAAGACCTTTCCTAACCCATACGCAACCTAACCCAGCCATACCCAGCCACAAGCATAGCTGCTACTTAATTAGACCAACCACTATAGCAGAAATTTCAAAACTGCTACACATACTGTGAATGCAACACGATGGATCTTTTGTGGAAAAAAAATTACTTTGCTGGAATTGTTGTTTAGAGCTTAATGGTAATTGTTCCAGCAGAAAATTTGCTTACGAATTATAAGCAAAGCAATGCCTATGATGGCTTTACTGGTCCTGCTCTTCTCCCCTTTTCATCTACATTGTGCCATCTTTTCAAACCCTTGAAAATCTATTCAAAATTTCATCTGCATTCTAAGGTCATTCGTTGTCTGATATAGTGCTCTCTTTAGAAAAGATTTGGCATAGCAGAAAATAGTTTTATTGAGTAGTTGATCATCCAGTAAAGGAAAAGCAATAATGGAAACAAAATTAAACAGGACATGCTTGCTAGATGCTTCTCTGTGAGACAATATTACATAATACATTTCACATCTTTCCTATCTTCCAAGGCATACAGTGTTAAATCTGCTCAGGACAGGAGAAGAACAATCTCATTCAGATCCAGGCAGGAGGATTCAGTGCTAATATGGACACTGATTATTGTGTCTCCAGTGGTCCATGCCTTGGTGGGGTTTTTTTGGTTTTGTTTTTTTGGTTTTTTTGTTGTTTTTTTTTTTTTTTTTGCCAACTACTTAGCTTCTAATAGACGGGTGGCACCCAAGTCCACAATTTGCAGTGGATTTTCCAGCTCAGGACAATCTCTGGAAGATAGACAGCTGGGGAAGATAG
This sequence comes from Brachypodius melanocephalos, assembly GCA_013398615.1. NCBI lineage: Eukaryota > Metazoa > Chordata > Aves > Passeriformes > Pycnonotidae > Brachypodius > Brachypodius melanocephalos. The sequence continues at coordinate 32,063,178 of VZSR01000520.1, forward strand.
ACAAGTGTCAGGAGAAAGAAGCAATAGGCCCTGCAAATGTGTCATATGTATTTTTTTCACCACTAAGGATGATTCTGGGACATTTGGTGACGTGAAGGTGATAGATATTGTTTTACTAGCAATATCCTGTTGCCTTGAGAAGGAACAGGACATCACTCTTTTTAGAAGAGGGGGATGAGCTACCCATTTGAAAAGGACAGATTTGGTACTTGTGTACCTAGTGGCTGTCAAATGATAAGGAGTCATGTATTCTCCTTTCCCCTGGTAGCGGATGGCCTGCTGGAAAGTGGATCTGATGAGGGTGTAATTCTTATCCAGCTCAATACAGCTCCAACACCATTGTCAGGGCATGCAGTGCTTCCTTTAGAAGCATAACTGGCTCACAGGAAGAACTGGTGGGAAGAGACACAGGAGAAAAATGATGGAAGATGGGACTCTCTTGACCCTTGATTGTTAAGCTTCATTTAAACTGGGGCCCTCTCTAAATGCTCACCTGAGGCACACAACAGTCACATTAATGTCATATCTGTGCCTTGGCTTCTAACTCTGTGATCCAGATGCTGCTGACCTAGGGCCATGTGTTTATGAAACAAGGACAGAGACACTGAGCTCTGGACAAAGAAGGCTGCACCAGCTTTGATGGGTGTACCAGATAGGTTCTGTGCATGATTGATGACCTGATGGTGGCAAGACAAAAGAGTGTTATGTTCTTCTCCTAGAGTGGAATGTCTGTGATGCATAATGCTCCCTGGATTAAAGCTGCTGTCTTTGGTCCAGAGCTAGTTTCTTTCAGCACGCTTTAGTTCAAATATCAGTTATTTTATAGATGCAAGCACAAAAAAAGAAATCACAATAAAGTTCTGTTAGAGTATCTAATTTCAGGGCCACCTTTTTCTTTATTCAGAGAAATAATGTTTCACCAAATTATGCAGAAAATGCATATTTCTTAGTAATCTTACTCAGCTGAAGATTCCAAAGTGGAGGAAGGAGTGACATACATTAACAAATGTAATTTCTTGATTTATTTTTTTCCCCCCCTGATTCTCAGTGATGAAAGATCCTAATTATAGCCTTCCTTCTCCCATTTTTGCCTTTGTTTCATCATTTCACTTTCCCTTCTGGATACTAAAGGGAAAAAAAAAAACCAAGAGATATCAGTCTTTCAAGACTGGGAAACCACTTAAACAGATCCAAAACCTGAAATCAGCACATGTGTCTTTGAGTGTTATGCCAGAACTCTGAACTGTGCAAGCGTTCTCCTTCTTTAGTAATGTTTACTTTTGAATCAAAAAATATAAGAGCTGTGCTGTAAAAAAATCAAGGTGAGATGAAGACTAGTGACAGGGAGGACATTTTTTAGAGTGCAGAAAGGTGAATTGTATAATCTGCATTGAGATGACATTAATCTGTAAATTCTGATTTGGCACCTCATTTTATGGCATATCCCCTGAGCCCAAACAACTGTTCTTTTTATGCAAGGAAATTCAGAGCTGTCTAGTATGAGGACTTGCTGTGAGTCCTGATTTTAATAGCTTCAAAAGAACAGTGCCATTCAGATTGGCTTTTAACATGTTCTTAAATTGCTATTTTATTACTCTTGCTGACACTCCAGAGACATGAAATTACCAAATCACATTAAGAAGACAGTAGGTGGAGGGAGAAATTTAGTTAAATAATACCAGACAGGCCAAAGAAATTGAGTCCTTATCTTTAACTTTCAAAGCTGTGCTTGTTTAAAAATAGAAAATTCGTGTTAATATTTTGTAAATGCAAAAAACTGAAGAATCTTTATGAAATAAGGTAATTTTTCTCTAGTGATTGACGTCATTTTTAAGCTTTCGTTTTCACCTTTGTAGGTGTGTTTACACACACAGATTTATCTCTATGTGTCATGGTTTAGAAATGGTGCTTCCCAATCTAGTATTCCCACTGAAATACCCCAGACTAAGTGTTTCTTCCTCACTCTCCTCCACCTGTGGTGGAATGGAAAGGAGAAATTGAGGCACAAAAGGCTATATAAGAATATTTTACTAGAAATAGCAATGAAATAAGAAAATTAAAGGTAACAGCAACGATAGCAATAGCAGATGGACAATTCACATGTGATTGCCCCCCATGTGGAACTCGTTACTATCTGACCACACAGCCCATCAATGGCCACAGCAGAAGGGTCCCCACCCCAGCCTCTCCCCTCTGCATGTCGTCAGATGATATAGAAAAACTGAGGGTGCTTGTCGTGCCCCTCCTGACTGCTGCCAAAATAAACCCTCTCCTAGCTGCAACCAAGACATTATACACAGATGAAAATTATGTAGGAAAGACTGTAGCCATACAGTCATTTTCATAACTACATACATTGTAGTCATGTCATTTTACTAATGACAGAAATACCAATGGTAATGACAGTGGTTCATTTGAACCTGCTCATCATTGGCATAAATCTTCACCATCTGAATTTCATGCACATAATCTCAATAATTTAAATTATATCTTTTTCTTATAAATTACAGAAACTTCAGCTGCATAACAAAAGCAAAGATGGATATTGCAATATATTATGTGAAAATAAATCATCAAGTCATGGTGGCTCAATTCTGTAAAATGATTCTTAAGTTACTTGCTGTTAAGTAATTTCTAAGAAAATCCATTACTAAATCAAGCCAGATAATGAGATAGGAAAAAATAATTTATAAGGCAATTTGCAGAAAAGAATTACAAAATCACAGGATTGTTTTTGTTAAAAGGGACATTTTAAGCTCCTCTGATTCAATCTACCTGCTAAGGACAGGGACCTCTTTCTGTAGATCAGGTCTCACAAAGTTCCATCCAACATGGCCTTGACCACTTCCAATGATGAGACATTCAAAACATCTCTGGATAGCCTGTTCTAAATGGAATAATATTTTTTCCCCAAATACCAATTTATTTTACAAGATATCAAATGTGGTTGGCATGTTTGACAACATTTTTGTGCCTTGAAGTGCAGCAAGTCACCAAGTTTTTGCTAAAACCATATATTTTAAAGACTCAGCATGTAATATCAGGCAGGTTCAAGGTGAATTTTCAGTAGTGTATGCTTGACAATGTGCTCTGATCAACTCCTGGATTTATGGAGCTCTCCTCAACTTCTAGTTGTTCAGTCAAAAATATGAATCTCTGTCTTTTTAACCTCCATCAATACAAATTACAATCTTTATCACTGTAATTTGTTATAAAGGAAAAAGTTGGTTTTGAAAGACAAGTGGTTTTCACAGAGAAGGGCACATACCCTAGGATAACTTTCAGCTCATCTGCTGTTACTACTGTAAAGAATTACACTGCTCACCTCTTTTTAGCAGGCTTGTGTACCACCCTTCCCAGATAAAACCAGTATTTCCTTTTAAGGGCACTTTCAGCATGCTTCAAGTTTCCACAATACCCCTGAGTTAATCAATAGAAACTGCCAGTATGTTACTAAATCTGTATTTACAATATAATGAATTTTTAATGAGAAATGATTTATTTTAAGTGTTGCTGGGTGTTACATCCACACTGTGCAAAGGTATGTACAGTAAACACTCTTCTCCTAGTTCTGGACCTTGACTTGTCTCCTCAAACTTACTGGGTTTTGTTAATGTGGATTTATTGCATTTTTATTGCACATTCTATTCAAGAGAGACTTACAGGCTACAATTTTATTGAGCAAAAAGCAAGAAGGAGGAACTCATAAGATGCTGAAGAAGAGATATAAAATGGATTAAACACATAAACTGACAACATAAGGCATAGAATTCTTTTTTTTTTCTCCCATATTTCTTTCCACCTTTTTATGGTGAATTATGTAAACTTTACATAGAATGACAATAAAGATCATGCTGAATATCAAATGGCTTTTTTTACAAAAAAAGTGTCTTTGTTTTCTTGGGGAGGATAAGTGTGTGTGGAGATAATATTTTACTTAGTGATAGCATAAGCTATCAAAAAAAAGATGGAAAATTCAATTCTTTGGGTCCTCTCTGAAGTGAATGGGAGTATAGAATATTTCTTTACAGATTACATTTATATTGTTAAAAACTATTATTTTTCACTGTTTTCTACTTTATGTAACTGCATATTGAGTTTTAAAATCTGTGTCTAGTACTCAATTAAAAACAGAAACTTATTCACCAATGTTTTCTTTGTTTTGTGTGACCATAAGAAAGGGATATCATGTAGTTTATTTCCATCAAATCTTTCCATTTCTCAGGGTCTCCATATCCCAAACAACTAGCATTTATTCAGCCAAGACTACAACTTTCAATTTTCAAGCTAAGTTATATCTGGATATAAAACACAACTACTGTTTAGTAAAACTTTATAAATGTAGAAAAGTTATTTGTGAAGAACAGGTGTTTACAGGCAAACCTGTATTTTTCAGTCCCACTTCAGATTAATTAATACTGGAACACAGACAGTAATGTCTCCTCAAAATGGACCATTCAGACTCCAAATAAAATCTCAATTTTCTACTAATAGTTTTTCCAGCTATATATATGTTCAAGAAAATATTTTAAGGTAGAATAATATTTCTACCAAAAAAAATTAATCCTCATCAGGTGCAAAAATGGCTGGGCCATTTGCATTTGGTCTTTCCAAATAAACTCAGATTTGGTCAAGAACCCTGGAGGCAAAAGATACAACCAAGTTAAATAGAGACTGTCTACAATCAAAGCTACTATGAATTTCTAATGAAATGCAGGTGCTGCCTTTTCTTTCACCAATAATGAAATTGTGCAGACCTTCCTTTAGAGACTTACCCTTATGGGAAACATAATCAAAGACTCATCAGCTAAATGTTAAAGTAAACTGGATGGTGATCATCCACAGATTGTGTTACTTATTCCTCACTGTAGTTTTAGATGATGATGATGATGATGATGATGTCATGTCTCAGTGTTAAAGAGGTGGCAATTAGCTGCATTCATAAACACGTGCCTGAAGCAGTCACACATTTCAGTTCAGCTCTAAGAAGTGCCAAAGGGCTGGAAGCTGTGCAGAGACATACTAAAATCAAATCACCATGAGCCTGAATGTGTAGAAGGGAAATATTCTCTCCCTGTTTATGTGTTAGGAAATGCAGAGGCAAAGCTAAGACTATCTCTTTGCTCTTAGTTTAATGGTGCATTTATACTGCAACAACGTCCTACATGTGGTGCATCTTAGTATACTTGAGGGAATAAAAAAGCAAAAGTTACTTGAGGTTGAAAAGATACATCGGTAGGAGGAGCGCTTAGCTGAGAAGTGACTATTCAGCAACAATTTGATTTCATAGCTCTTCCCTGAAGCTTTAGCTGGTGGCAATGACAGCCTCATCAATGATAGGTGTGTGATCCACTTAAATCACTTAGTTACCAAGTGAGAGGTGGAGTGAGCATGCTGCATAGCAAAGGAGGAATAAATGGCAGATCAAGTGGGTTTTTGTAAAGACTTTAAGATGGGGGAGAGAGAGAAGGAATCCAAGGTCTACTTCCCACAAGAGTAGGGACTGAAAAAAGCTGCAGTCAACATAGATGAATTTCCTCAGTGATGGAAGATGAAAGACGGTATGTGCTGACCACTAGGTGACTCTTTCTGTATCTGCAAATGTGGAAAAAATACAGGCCTTTGTCAACAGCAGTGAAAGGGCAGGTCTCTGGAAGAGGCATGCCTATGTGATAAATCCATACCAGTGCCACAGGAATCACAAGAAATAATAGTCAAGAAAAATCTGTTAAAAGACCTACATGCAACCATCTGCCAATAAAAGCTTCTGTCCTAATAGGCTTGCTGCTTGCCTTCCATATTGGTAATTCTACTTAGTTTTCTGCCAGATTCTGCATGAATTCTAGAGACCATCAAGTGGACGGTCATAAAATGTTTAGGAGCTAGAGTTACTGGGTTTGTATAAGCAGGAGAAAAAGCACTACAGAAAGGTTGCAGAGAAGATGGAAAGGAAGGGAAAACCTTCTCCTGGAAAGGGAGATGACAAGAGACGAATAGTGAAAGGATAGGATAAAGCCAGTTATAATAATGGAAAATTACATAGTGCTAAATTTGGTGGAAATCTGGAGACAGATTTCTCCTTCCCAGACATCTTAAGCCAGCTCTGCTGGACTTTAAAATTCAGGGGTTATTTTCACTGTATCTTTGCTTCTCTGACCCACACTGAGTACTTCTGTTTAATCTGATTAGCCTCGAGTCAGATAACCTTCCTTTGAACAAAAGAATAAAATCTTCACAACTAGAGTGGTTAAGCACTAGAAAGGACTGTTCAGAGAAATCATTAAATCTTCCCTCTTGGAGCCCCTAAAACTTTGGCTGGAAAAGAATCTGAGTATGTTGGGTCTACATTTGAAGTCATCACTACTCTGAGCAGGAGGTCAGACTGCCCGACCTCCAAAAGCCTTTTCCGTTTTTCTATCTCTGCAAAAAGAGGCTGTTTGTAGCAGCGGCTGTGTGCTGAAAGGGAAGCACTTGAATTACACTGTATCTTTTCAACACTGTTAAGTCACTCCTAGAATATAATAAACTGAAGTGCAAACCTGTAGTGCCTGAACTCTTTATTACCTGATTTCATATTACTACAGTCACTCCTCAAAAAAGTGGACTCATCAGTCAAAGAGTGTTTACCAGTGCATAGCATGCTGCCGAGCTCTAATGGTCTTTAGCCATCAGAAAAGCCATAAGGGAGAGTATTCCTATTATCATTGAGGACCAGCTTTGAGAGAGGATGCATTGTTGAGAGGTGAATGTAGGTTTCCTCTTTATTGCTTCTCTGAATTTAAACTGATGCAATCTATCATGGTTTAAATGAATAATTTCAAAATGTAGTGGCCTTTAAAATGATTTAAAGTCAATGAGCTGGTAGTGGAGTCAACTTGGCTCTTGCATTTGGGTGCAGTGCCTGTGATGTGCTTGCTGCACACAAAGCCCTGTGCATGCTGCTCTTCAGCCACTGCTGTTTCACTTGGAATGCTGAACCAGAAATTCTCAGCAGTACAAGTCTGAAGAGCAAATACTAAGCTCTCAATTGTGTTTGTTTGTTCGCTGAACAGTTGGAAATACTAATAAAAACTGAGATCTCCTTATTTGTTATTAGTTTGGGTTTTTTTAATAGATCAAATGCTGGACAAAAAAAATGCCCTTTTACCCACTCCTCAGCTGCACTGCACTGAAACAACACACACCTCTCTGACATTTGTTTCTACCAAAGAGTGAGAAAAAATGAAACTTTATTTTGTAGCAGACAAATACAGTTCGTATGCACAAAGCAAAAGGTTGCACAAGCTTCTATTTCCTTTGTTTGGTTTGAATTTTTTTAACTTGTTTTGGGGAAAAAATTGAGTGTAGGTTCTGGAGTTTTTAGGGTTTGGGTTTTTTTGGGTTTTTTTAAATCCTAACATTTCTTTCCCCTCATCCATTAGAAATAGCCAAAAATAAGACATTGGTTTCTTTCTTTTCCCCTCAAATCTTTTGTGCACATGTGGGCATTTGTTTGGACATGCACAAGTTTATTCTTAAATACAAGATCTCTAGCTTTTGTCTTATTTGGGTTTTTTTCATTTCTATCCACCCACACCCTGCCCATCTCTTAGAGGCTTCCTTTTTATTTCTGTTTTTGCTTCTCTCCTATGTCTCTTAGGAATTACAAAGGACTTGATAAATTATTTAGGTCCCACTAAGTGCTTTTGTTTTCCTGAATGTTTGTTTCTTAGATACTAGGAAAATCAAGGACAAATTGATTGCAGATTTTGAGTAGGTTTTAGAACTAAAACACTTTCTTGAAAAATAAAAGTTGAATGAGTTCAGTCAGTAGTTGTAATCAAATCCTAACAAAACCAGAAACAGTGAATAAAAGCATTTCAAAACAATAACAATTTATATATGGGGAGGGCAAGTGAATATTCAGTGTTGAAATGCAGACAGAAAAGGAGCATATGGAGCGTGAGTCAGAGTTATTTGTAAACAAACCAGGGAAATTGTAATCTTCCTCCTGCTGTGGGAACACTTATGTTTCTTTGTTTTTGTTTCGATTTTTTTTCCTAAGGTAGTTATAAACCTATCACTGCATTTCAGACAGACACAGGCACTTATCCACTGTCATTCCTCTCTGGCCCGCATTATTGGCAGTAGAGAACTGATTCTTTTTCTGTTCTGTCAAGGTCTCTATTGTGGACTCTCCGATGCAGGCAAAGCACAGAAGCCTTGGTCCGTTTCTGCGAACTTCCACAGCATTGCTACTGAACTGACACAGCTCTTCTGCCAGACAGTAAATCTTCAGACCTCTCTTACAGAGAGACCATGATGAAAAAGAACTAAATGGAAAAGTTAGATGGCTATACTTTCACTCCCTCCAGCATTGCGTTTTTCTAGTACCTTAATTAATATTGAACATTTCTGGTAAAGCTATCTTCCAGAAGTTAATGCAGTTTTCCATACACAGTGGCCCTGAATTATATGTACAGTGTGTACAGACATCTGAACTTCCATGAACTCTGATATATTTAGATAAAAATTCTTTTCCCTGATATTGAAAAAACACTCAGACATTTTGTTGCAATAACAGATGGAAGTGTTGACTACGCTGACTTAATTCAATATCAGCCCTTTACCACTAAGCAATAGTTTTAAAATACTTGTCTAATATATCTCCTTTTAAATCTGAAAATTTGAAGTGTTGCTTTGTTGGTTCTCAATCAATAATATTGTAATTACTGTAAATTTAAAATTCTGAAGACCACTAGAGGCATAATAATTGAAATTAAATGAATTATGGGCAGTAAAGGGTCCTTACATTTTTTATATTCTCCACTGTATTGATCAACACTAAAACTAGAATCAAGTATCAGTACTAGAAAGTGGAAAGGCAGGTTTCACTGATCTGAAATTACCATTTTTATATACCATTTTCTGTCCATCAATAGAAGAAAGATAATTCAAGTTTGTCCTTGGCATTACTTAGCTATCCCTGGATCTTTTTTGCTTTTTCCAGAGAGAAAAACATTCTTCATCACCACTGATACTAAAAGTCAGAAGTAGAGCTCATAAACTCTTCCCTCTCATGCTGTTTCCTAAGGATATTTAATGCTTCTGTAGTTGTCATTGTCTGTGAGAAATACTCAAACATTAATTTTAATTTAAAGAAATAGTAAGAATAGAAACAGGAAGACTCTTTACATACCAGGCATTTACACATTACAGGTTTGGTACAGAAAGGGTCTTTCTATTGGATATAGAAAATACCTGCTAATTCTCAGCAAAACCCAGCTTCCTTCAACCGCAGGGAAAGGAGGTGGTTAAAAAGAATTTGCGAAATTCATGAAGATAATTTTTCTACCCCACTACTTTAGAAGTTCTTGCAGACGACTAAGTTGCTCCATAATACTAAATAAAATTAGCAAAAGAAAAACCTCTTCAATTTAGTAAAGAAGTTAGAGGTATAGATGACAGATCATAACAGCTGCTTCAATATTTACTAAGCAATTGATAGGAAAACAGAAAAGGGAATGGATATAAAAAATAATTTAATTGATGAACTTTCATGGAGAACCTTGTACTTTGAAAAGAACTTTGGTCTCTCACCAAACAACTAAAAGACTAAGAACTTAATGATTAATATATTTTAGACCAAATAAAGTGACAATAACTCCTTTAAAACATAGAAGGATAGGATTTTCTTCAAAACTATTTCAATTCCCATTCCAAACTGCTTTCTGTACTGACCTGAACTCTAGAGTTTTATTAGTATAAAAACACCTTCAGGTTCTCTTTTTCCCTATGAACCTATTGAAATTTTCAAGATCTCTCTTTTTCTTTCTCTCTAAGAGCTGATAAAAGAAATATTTTTGCCTCACCAGTACCGAAGGAAACAAAGACCAAGATACAGATCTCAAGAAACTTCACATTTTGGAATCAGAAAATACAATGCAACAAATTATTTTATAGAGTTTTCTCAGTATCAAATGTGCTCTTGAGTCCCCAGTTTGTAAATATTTCATTTACTTGCTTGCATAAATGCATCAAGGAGGCTCCTTATTTTATCTGTTTCTCTCCCCCTTTCCCATTGTGCTGTTTTCTGATACAGTACAAGCCTTGACCCAAAAGAACTTCATAAAATAAGAAGAAATAAATGTATTTCATGCCATGAAGAGAGACAAAAGAAGCAGAAAGATGATATTTAAATCTAAGTCTTACAAAGATCTGTGATTATTTGTATCTCTTATAAACAGGTCCTTTAAATCCAAAAAATGGTAGGTCCAACTGATGTTAACTAAATGTTTCTAATTTATACCAGAATAAAACATGGGCTATTTGGAATACTCCAGTATAAACAGTTACCTTGGAAAGTCTGGGTGTAAAAAGGAATTTGTTCCTCATGTATGTACAGATGCTGATACCTGTGCTTAGGTGCACTCAATGGATCCAATATATACCAGTTGACTACAGAAGCAATATAATTTGTCTATCAAACAATTGTCTAAAATTACTCACAAATTTCAACCACATTGCCCAGAAAATAAGATGTCAGAAAATATATTTTAATTGCTAAGAAATTGGATCATTATCAAAGATAGCTCTGCAGGTCAGAAATTGCTTTGCTGTTTAGTTTAACCCCTGTTCTCTGATAGGGTTTAGTAGAATAACAGCAAACAGTGTCATCCTACCCCCAGGAATCTTCAAAATGCTGTTCACTTCTTAAACTATTGACAGCATGGCTTAATTCATTACAAATGCTTTCAACTTTTTATTTAAATAATCGTTCATTGAACCCAAAGGAGTTTTAGCAAGAGTAGACCCTTTATATGCAGTCAGTGATTTTAATCCTGCATAGCTTCTTAATATTAAATATGAATTGCACCACCAGCCTCTCAATGACATGTAGCAGGAATCATGAAATTTTATTCAAATTTATTTGATCAGTTCCTTCAGCAGCTTGAAGACTTTCTAGACTTACTTCATGAACACGAAAGTTTTACTTTCTTGGGTTTTTTTAAAAAGCAAACCCATTTCTGCAGTTTTTTTATGGTTTTAAAAGGACCAGACTGTCTTGGTACAAATAAATTTTTTACAGCAATACTTGCTTTATATTTACATTTTTTATCTTAGAACAGGCCTAGTGTGAGATGTCTCTCTTTTTTTTCTGTATGATTCATAAGAACCAGACTGGCATGATTTTTAAAGGCTATTCTTGTTTCATACCTTTGCTCTTGATCTTTGATCAGGCTCAGTATGAAATGTATTTCTTCTCTGATTCTTGTACTAATACCCATCTCTGCAATAGCCTATTTCCCATCTGTACTAGTAAGATCTTGTCAAACAAGCCAACAGGAGTCTGAGATAGCTTCAGGCACCTTCATCTCATCCTGTCTTTCTCTATTTTTCTTTGAGCAGTAGGAGCAAATTCTCTGAAAATGAATAAATACCTTTTAAATTTAAAACCATCAGCAAAGGCTAATTGAAAGAACAGAATCTCAGCAAAAAAGGATTATGTATTCTCCCTTTAGATAGGAGAACAAAATTATAAAACATTCAAGGCTACAAAGTAAAAAATACATTAGAATGCAATCAGATGTCAGAATAAAAGATGATTCTATTTTTCTACTTTTATGTAAACTTAAATGTTTTGGACCATCTAGGAGAATAACTGTGCCTAATCAAAATTACAGCTGCTTTTACAAAGAAATGTTCAAATAACTCCAAGTAGTCACTCATTAAAATAATATAGTTGCCATTATCCATAATATCTTAGACAATGTTTTATTTAGATGATGAACCACAGAAAGCTGCATTTTTTATCTTTAAAACACTGCGTTCAATAAACAGCCCATACAGCTTTGGTTGGTAATGAGTACAGATCACTTCAGTCATTTGCCAGGTTCCTTTTTCAACGAGGTCTGATCTGAAGAAACTTTAGTTACTAGTTTATATTGCAATGTCCAGGGAACTCTGGATAAATTACTTTTACTTGTTCAACAGTTATTATTGGAATAGTTCTCTGTGTTATATCAATATCAATAATTCACTTGATCCCTGTATCTGACTTTTCCCAGAGTCACCCTGAATGTTACATGAAATTAGTGGCAGATACATCAATATTCCTGAGAATAGTAATGTTAAGAAATAACATTAAAATAAAGATGGATTCTCATCCCACTACTCATCTAAATTTAAATATGGATGGTCATTACCGGATGGTTCACATGGCTGATACCTGTGGAATGATTTCCTATCTTTCTTTTTATCATTGATTCATTTCTTGCTTTACTTCATAAGTTTCAAACGCCAGAGTAGGAAGTTATATATATTCTAAAGAGCTTTAACTCCCTTTCCGCTACATACTTTGCAATATGCCAAATATATGTGTGGTCTCTGTAGAAAAGGTATGAAAAACTATACACAGTAGCCATAATTGCTCACAGGCCTTCTAGAAAAGCATTTGACTGTTTATCTTATGCTTCTGAAGCTACTGATATTCCTGTCTGATCCCTATAACTAATCAAGTTCAGTGTCACACTAAAGCTCTTTATCTCTACCAGCTCACTCTATACAGAGTAAATAGCATGAAGAAGAAATACATTACAATACACTGGTATGAAGAAGAAATACATTACAATACACTGGTATGCAGAACCCGTTGAGGCATCAAGTTATTGTTAAGCCCAGCACTCCTCTCTGTATTGAACAATGAGAGGGAAAAAGCACTGGTAGGTGGCTGATCTGCATCAGAAAGCAGTGTTATGCATTTAGAGGATAATATTAGGATGAGTGAGAGATCTATGGATTTAACAGGAGTTAAGGTGGATGAAGTTCCTTGGAAGAATTTTGTAGTTATCATCTTTAACTGTTGTTTCCTACCAATTTCATGTTGATCAAGAAGTGATCCATTTTGAATTATTTTGGAACTTTTAAGCAACACTAAAAAAATCTCACACACAAAAATCCAACCAAAAATCCAGCAATAACTAATAGTATCAACTTTTCGTAAAGTTTCCTAGAATTTTATATTTCAGCATCCTGAAATGTAAAAAATAGCCCTCTATTTTATCCCATAAATGTTTTAGAAAAAAGCAAACAAACTTTTCATTGGCATATTTCTTATTTCATAAAGCAAAAGTATGGATACACATATGGATATGAATTCTTCATTTCTTTGTTTTACAACTTTAGGTTCTTGAAAAAATCTGATTGTCTCAATTAATTACAATTGTTCTTTTTCCTGAATGTCGGGATGCATTAAGGATGATCAAATGCTTTTGTATAGGGATTAACAATGAACCGAGAAAGAATGAAATCAGAAGAGGAAGGGAAAGATCTATTGTTAGAACCCTACTCCTCACCAAGTTGGAGGGGAGAGGATATTTTATTTTTTTAAACTGTATGTGGGATGGGAATTAATTTACTCAAAAGTGTTTGGGTTAAAAAATTGATAAAATTTTTCTTCCTTCTTTCTATTAATTTCTTTTTGGTGGAAAGTAAGGGTTCAAGAAAAAAGATTTATTTGGAAGAAACTTAAAAACTGATTTAGTGAGAGAAAAAAAGACTGTATGGAAGGAATAAGTCAAAAGAGAAAAGCTAAAGAAAAAAAAATTGTCTTCCTGACACCATGAAATATTGAGAAATCCACTAGAGGGAAATGCTGTCATTTTCATATTTCAGGACTTTCATTTAGCTTTGATGAAAATTGAAAAACATACAATTTTCCCAATATTGTAAAGCATTTAACACAACTTTGCCATTTTCAGGGGACAAGTAATTTCAAAAGTCAACAAGCTTAAATATGATATTTGACAGAAAGGGTAGTTCTCCAAAAGCTGAAGAGTGGTCCAATGACTACACTGGTATCCTGGGATTTAGAGTTCATAGTTTTGTCAAAGACTGTCTGTCTGATCTTGGACAAGTGATTTGATTTTATGCTGCATTTCCTCATCTGTAAAATGGGAAAGTGTAGCATTCATCTCAGATGAAACTGCAAGGATAAATATATCTATTGTCAAGAAGAAAGTTCAAGAAAAAAGTTTTCAATTTGGCATACAAAATTGCTGATTTCAAATGTCATTGACCTTCAACTGTGGAAACAATTGTCTGAGCTGTTTAATGCAGTACCTTGTGTAGCTTCAGATCACTGTAACTGCGAATAGCTATAAATAGCTACCAAAAAATCTTTAGATGTCGTAAAAGACTAATACAGAAATTTCCAGTATCAGATTTTCACTACAAACTATACTGAGATTAAAAAAATAATCACAGAATACTGTGATGATGTATGCTGAAAATATCCAAGCGGGATTGAATAACGTGTTAACATACTAGCACATTTCTGAATAGAGAAATTACATAAAATGAGGACAGTCTCAGATAAAGCAAAAAAACACCCTGCTTTAAGAGGGGGTTTTGGTTGCTTTCTGTGCACTTGTCACACATGAATATTTTCTACAAGTAGTTAGATCCTGAAACTTTTGATAAATTTTAAGATGGCCCTCAAAATGTTCACCATGAATTCTAGTCACCTGTTAGGTCACAGATTAACGAGTCCTAGCAGGGTTTTATAGAAGGAAGGTGAGGAAACAGCTTTCCATACCTACAGTACATACTCCAAGTAGTAATGCTTTGGAAAATTACACAGAACTGTATTTTGCAAAGTGATGCACTAATCAGTGATGTAACTATCAGGAAAAAAATACAGAAACAGCTGCATAGCTTCAAAGTGTTCAGCAGCCCTGCTTGTTTCCCAAGCCGTGTGTTTGTCTGTTGTATGGCCCACACTGTTTCTATTAGAGCTAGGGGCATATTTATTTTTCATATCCATATCTGTGCCTGGGCTCTCTTTTTGAAAGTTATTGTTAAATACAGCCGTGTGAATTGCAGTGCACAGAAATTAATCTTGGTAGATTCTAGCACAAAGTAGTTTAAGATAAGCACCTGAGTTTCATGTCATTCTTAGAAGTAGGTGAGCTCTAAATATAAAATACTGGGGAGGGATAATTTAGCCTCACACAATGCTGAAACATATGCTCATAGAATTATTCCAGAGCGGCTTCTTCTTATTTCATATGTACTGCATCCATTTTTTACCTTTTTAGTCTACCTTCACTTTGAAAGCTGTTCTGCTGCCAGCATTTAGGCATGCACATGACCTGCCCAAAAGCAACTGGATTCAATTCTAGCCTGTGTCTCACTGTCAGCTTTGCCAAAAAAATGTATTAATTGACTCTACTCTTTTTGATTCTGGATGAAAAAAACCTACCCATTGTTTTTTCTCTTTGGTTGAATGTGGCAAGTGTGGTAAGCAATGGATTTTACTCTAAGAAGTCAAAGCAGTTTTAAACAATGCTTACAAGGAAAAGATGATATGTGTAAAATATTAGACCATACTTTTAGCTTAATTCTGTAAAAATAAATAATAAAGTATTGAAAATTATACCTTAATATCCTGGCTCCCATGGTATCAATAATTAAAGTTTTTATTTCTAGTATGAAAATATCTTTCTAGTAATTTTAAATTACAAAAATTCATGGCCAAAAAAATAGGTTTCAAGACAAAAGAGAGGGTTTGCAACTGGTTGTGACCACTTGAGCGGGAAATATGTATAGCACTAACTATATTGTAAAAGATCAATATATGGAATATACTGCAATGAAATTTGCTTCAGACTGATTAGGATACCTGATATGATGTTGGTCTCCAGCAAGTGCTGACAAGAAATAATACTGTGATCTTCTCTGCTATGTCCTCTCCCTCTGGAAGCTTATAATGTCACTCACATGGTATTATCTGCAAATGTGCCTTGAGCTCTGGCTGGAATGTAAGGCCCAGGAACTGCTTAGCTGCAGTGCTACTAGTTCTTTCTGCATGAAATAAAAATATATGTTATTAAATAATTTTAAGATCAAGACTTTTTTCTCTCTGTAAACTAGAAAAAGCCTATTGCCTGTCAACTAATGTGTGTACCAACTTCTCACTAGGTACAACAGACACAATAAATACATGCTGGAGTCCAGTGCAACAGATTAAAACTTAACAGGTTAAAATTTGGATGGTTATTGCTGTTGTCCTAGTTCAGTGCCAGGGTTGAGTTTATACAAGGACTCTGATGATGCACATGAGTCCTGTTGTCTGTGTTTGGTCCTCATTAACACACTAATACATCATTAGTACATTGACAAGCAGTGCAGGTGTTATAGAGCAGTGACACTGTGAACTTTCCTAGTGGTGTATGCATTAGTCCATTCTCACATGCCTGTTTTCCTTTTGCTTCTGAAAAAGAGAGTTTGCTCTGTGGTCCATTGACTTCTTGGCTGCAGCAAACCTGCTAATGAGCTAAGTCAAAGCTCCCAGAAAACTTCACAAGTGTTACCAAAAACAGATGCTAAGTATCTGTGGCAGAGATAAAGCAATTATACAAATGGGAGTGGTGTTTTTTCTTCTAAGGCATTCTCATCCTTTGAACTTGCAGATTCAAGCACTCATTTACATAATGTACATACTACCTCTAAAACATAACCAGAGCATACTCAAAAGCAGTAAAGATTTCTAAAGAGACATTATCATTTTGACAGTCCTTGTTGCTCTCTCCAATCTCTGAAAATGTAAGCTTTTCATTTTATCATCATGTTGGAGAAGAAAAGCAAACCAGACCTGAAATATTTTTATTGTTTCTGACATGGTTCATTTCAAGATGTCTATCTGAATTCCCAGTATGCTCCTTTGCCTGTTTTAGCATCTCCTGCTCTCTGTCCTGTGAATTGTGAATGCCATCTACATACATAAAATAATCCTATCTCATTTTTAAAGTGTCTGTACCTTCATGATCTGCCTTCAAAAGAACTGAGAAGAATTTGTTGTTATTTGTTCTAAATCTGAGTTATGGTATCTGTGTTTAATCTGTTCAGTCTTGTACTTTTCCACTCCTATTCTACTATGACACTTTCCATTACTTTCATTTAGATGAAATTCATTCAAATGTCTAAAAATCTTTTCCTGTTTAAATTTGTCTTTTTATAGAACAGGGGATTTTTCTAAATTAATTATGGATGACATCTGGAATCATGGAGAAAACTCTGATGAGTTCCACAGTTTTTGTAATTTGCAGTTTCAGGTTTTTGCTTATTTGCTCCAGGTCCTTTCTTCTATGCTTGTTCGTAATTATTAAAGTTGTTTATTTTAGCTCTATTCACTGAATACCACCTCCATTCATATTTTGGTCACTTACTTGTTTCAAATGATGCTTCGGCTGTCCTGCTTACTGGATGGAAATAAATGAAAGCATCTCTTTGCAAAAAACCATGTCATCTAACTTCAAAAAGAAGCCCTTTACTTCATATATTATCCCTGTAATTGGCAATAAATGAAACAGATATTGAAAATATCTATTTTTTTTCCTGTCCATACTTCTATTTTTACTTGTTTGGGGGTTTGTAAATATCTACATTCAAGCTGTGTGCCTTTCAATATTTTCCTCTTTCGTGCTGATAAAGTGTGTTCATATGATAGTGATGTGTGCTGTTCTATTCTATTGCAATCTAACACCATGTGATGACACTAGCCAACCGAAAGCAGAACTTTTGACCTGTAATTTCTATACTCACCCTTCCTTGTCCTTCCTTTTTTTTTCCAAGGTTCATAGATTTACAAGACAGAAAAGGAAATCAATTTGTCTGTCATCTCCCACAATCATTGAGTTGGAATTGGAGAATTATCTAAAGAGCAAATAAGGTACATTAAGTTTTTCTGACATAAAAAGGGGCAGAATAATTGTAATTAAAAGACAAGAAATAAACTGTATTTCTGGCTTACTCCTAGTCAGACTGGTGTAATTCAGCAAGTTCTCAAGAATAATTGTACACTTCCCAAAGATACCTAAGTAAGGATAGGTACCCTGCAGCCAGAAAACAACACAGCTTGATTGATGGGAGTAGAGGCTACCTTTTCTGTCACGATTACACTTTACTAAGGATTAGATCAGAACACCTGATCAGAACACCTGATCTAATCTAATAGAAACCTGGTTGGTTTCTATTCAGGAACATCCTCAACCTCAAATTCACTTTTGAACTTGAGAAGACACAATAATGTGTAGTTTCCTGCTTTTGAAAAGGAGTTAGCACTGCTCTTCAGGAAAAAATACATTTTAATGTCAGGCTCTGTTTCTATTTGAGGGGCTGAGATACTACACAGACTGAACATCCCCAGTTTAGAAAGAAAACAAGAAAAAAAGAAATCAGTATTTGATCTCATTAGTTACTTGAACTTATGTCGCTATTTGATTTTATTCCTTGGAGTTTTCTTTTTTCCCTTCCTAATCATTTCATTGTAGGCTCAATTCACATTAACATAAATGACAGTTAGGTCTGACTTTTTTGAGTTATTTTCCACCTGCTTTTTAAAGTCACAGAGGCTATCTTAGTGTCTTTCAGACACTGAAAATCCTTAAAAGTGCAAAAGGTTTCTGAAAGGTAAAATAAATGGAGTAATATCAGTTCACAAGAATATTTTTTTAAAAATCCAATAACAGTAGATAATTCAACTTTTTTAAAAATATATTTTTCTTTTATGTGTTGGACACTATGCACTCTAAATTAACATTTAGGAAACCAAAGTACCACTGTGAAAAGAAAGACTATCAATAAAGACAATGAAACATCAATTTCATAGTATTATTTTGACATATAAAGGAAAGATATAACACTCAAAATAGATGACATAAAACAGAGTTGTATACATTGCAGTTCCATATTCCTAATTTTCTGCTTCAGCCTCTGCAGTCTGACAGCTTCATGAGTCTCTCCACTAATTAAAATTCCATAAATGCTGTCATAAAAACCTCAGATCCCATTGTTTATATCAACTATAAGTTGATCCAGATTTTGTTTTGTTTTCGTGCCAAAGACAACACAAAAGCTTTCTTTTCTTTTCCTGAAGCTTCTGTTGATATAATTTCCCACTGAATAATATCTTATCTTACCATGATAATAGTTGTTTTCTTCCTCTTGTGAGTAAGGTAATTAATCACAGCATCGCACTTTGAATGTGCACAGTCCCGTTTTTCCAGTTGTTCCAGCTACTTTTTAAAAGGTAGTATTTCAGCATTTCTTCATCATTTCTCATTTGCATAACCACAATAATCACAGCTCAACAAATATGAATTGTCACTGCTACTTAATATCCTCTATATTTTTGTATTTATGTGGAGAGCATAATGCAAAATTGTAATCAAAACCACTTGTAGTGTCTCCCCTCTCTAATGAAAATTGTTCTGAGCAGGGAGTGAGGGATGCAAAGAGTAGCAGAAGTGATCTTTTCAGTCATATTGTCCTTGAAGTTGAACTCATTCCCTCTTGTCCTGTCACTGCATGCTCTTGCAGATAGTTTCAGCCCATCTTTCCTGCAAGTTCCCTTTAGGCACTGGAAGGCCACAATTAGATCACTGCAAAGCCTTCTCTGTTCCAGGCTGAACAATCCTAATTCTCTCAGTGTGTCCTTGTAGGAGAGGTGCCCCATCCCTCTGATCATCTCGTTGGCCTCCTCTGGATTTACTCCAACAGGTCCATGTCCTTCCTGTGCTGGATGCAGCACTGCAGCTGGGATCTCACCAGGGCAGAACAGAGGGGCCGAACCACAGATCATGAAGAGTGTTGGTACCTACAACCAGAAGAGGATCAACTACAGCATGGGGCAAATGGACTAAAAAGACAGATTAATTCAGATCTTATCCAAACTAGTTCAACAAACCTCATATCTGACTGCCACCTGAAGTTCATGATTTAGGATAATCTAAATATTAAGTTCTAATCAGGAAAACACTACTCTCTCTAGTGTTGCATTTTTCAGTATCTTTCTATCTAGTATCTACCCCAGCTAATGGCTTGCCTTTATCTATACCTTCCAGATAAATTTCATTTAAATTATGAGCTCAGAAAGCTTTGAGTTTAACATGTGTAGCAACCTTTGAATTTCACTATAGATCTGGTGTATTGAAGACAATGTTCCATGTAAACCCTAATTCCATGCATGGAACAGGAGTTTCTCATAGCAGATTTAATCCTTAAATTGTAGCTAGATTACAAATAATAATAAAATTCAGCAATACAAATGACTGCTGAAGCCAAAGGGTCCTGACGAATTTGGTCATCAGTTCCTTAAATGGTGAAGAAATTCTGTCCCTGGATCCAGATCAGATGCACTGCACTTAAGGGTAAACTATTTGTCATGGGCAGAGGAACTTTACTGCTAAGTCTTTAGAGGGCAGAGAAGCAATTCAGTCTCACAAACACCATCCTCTATCTCTGGAAAATACATCTAAATGCCATTTTCAAACTATGTGGAAGCTTTTACTCCATTACTCTCTTCTAAAAACATTGTGCCACTGGTCTGAGACTTTTCACTTTTTGGTGGGCTAAAAGATGAAAGATCTATGTTTCATATCAAATAATCCCCTTCAAATCATTAACACTGCAAAATATAAAAACAAATGTTGTGAGAGTGTAATTTTTACACCGAGCAAGTGTTTCCATATAGGGAAGTGTTGGGGCTTGTCCCTTGTATGTCTTATAAGATAGAAACCCCAGAAGCTTCTGTAAGGTTTGGATAGCCATTGGCTCAATGTCAAAAGAGAAGCATTGATTGAACCCTGTCACTGCCTGTCAAAGCCTGTATCCATTTCTATTGGCAACTTGCCAGTAAAGCCCACCTGAAACACTGGGTACTTAAGAAAGGACACAAAAAAGCCAAGAGGCTTTTTGGGGTGTCTTTGCAGGATGCTAGAGGTCCTCTAGCAGCCGTGCTCGACTTTATCTTTTGTTCATGTAACAGTTTGTTATTTTCACTTATTATAACCTTTTGCTTTACAAAACACCCCAGAAGATCTGTCTTGCTAATTTTCTAGCCACTGCTCTGCAGGCTGGACCCTCAGAGTGAGGATTCCCTCAAAATGTAAGCTTGTTTTCCTCCCGTTCCCTCATGCTGCATCTTCTCCCTTTTTTTTTTTTTTTTTGTGCCCACTTTTCATTCTGAAAGATACATAGTACTAAGAATATTATAATCCCTTCTGGCAACAGAACAGAAATAGGCTTTCCATTAGAGTTTATTGGTTTTTTGCTTTTAAATTTTTTTATCAATCCATATGAATCCAAAGGACTCCAGCCTTTGATGGAAACTATATTTAAGATATACTGTGGGTTTAGTTCTCCCATATTTCTATTCAACTAAGACCGTGTATTTAGTTCCCTTGTGCATAGTTAAATTAAAATATAAGTACAATATGTGTCCATGTAGTATTCTGAAAATGACTTTATTTTGTTCTTTAAAAAACTACCCTCTTTAGATTTATGAACACAGCATGTTTGGAAATGTTCTAAGATGAAAAGAAAAAAAGAAAATACTTTTCCACTTCATTAAGAAATATATATATTTTACATGAAATATTTATTGCCTTAAAGCTAGTATTTTCAGCTACTCTACACATGTATCTTTAGGGTGTTTTCTCCTGCCCTGTAGCCCAGGTCAGCCAGAGAGGTCCCATCTGTAATCAATAGAGACAGCAACCTTTTGCCTCTAATGCTGTAACTTCACAAACAGTTCACAGCAGCAACAGCTGGCACAGATGCCAAGTGTTTCTATAGTTCCCCTTTCACCTCCCTGCCATCTTTTCCCTCCTGGGAAAGCTTTGTATAGCTGTACAGTGAACCAGGTTGGTGAATTGATCTTGCTTGAAACTAACATAGCAAAAAAATCAACTGTTTTGTTTTAATAGTAAGGTAAATGCCTGTGCTGGCACAAGGGAGAACTAGAATCTTGACAGCTTAATCTGGTTTAAACTGATTGTAAAACTACAGCATTGTGTACCTGGCTTTGAAAATGGGTAACTGCCTTAAAACATGGACATTTTTATTCCCTATTAAAGGTGCTTGAATGACTGCCTTAGCCTTTTAAGATCTAGGCAGTTTGTCTGAAGTTCAAGGAAATTAATTCCTTCAGAGTCATTTACACAATGACAGAAAGGGTTGGCACTCCTTAATTCTCTTTACAGTGCCAGTGACTGTGTTGTGAGACTGAAGGAGAATGCACTCATTTTAATCAGCTCACCTGCACAACCTGAATTATTGTATTTATCTTTGTTTCTGTATTTGCTGTAAGACGAAAAGAGAATATGGCTCAGTCATACGTACTTAGCTGCATTTTTAAACTGTTGTTTACTGCATCCAATTGTCCAATTGTCCAATTAGATTTTATCATAGTATTATCTAATTGCAATCTTTGAAAAAATTTCCCAAAACATAATTTCCACAGATCCCTTAAATGTAAAAATGTTATGACTAATTAACATATGTGCAATGGACAGTTTAAGTCTCAAATGTTTTTCAATTTACTAGGTCAGAAAAGCAGTAGTTAAACAACATTTCAGAAGTTTAAAGACTCAAAAGCAATTGCTTCTGCTAAATGTCTTGAAAAAGTTAAACTAGTCCTAAACAACAGGCATTGTGAAAGTCTTCAGCTTAGCATGCCCCTATCAGTTCTTATCTTAATAAGGGTAAGAGAGGATAAATAACTAAGTGGCTTCATATGTCTACAGAATGGCATTTAAAAAGTGTTTTATGAACTCGGTATGACAGACCATGTATTTGGGTAAGCATATTCTACATTTTTTTACTCCAAGCCAAGAAAGAAACTGAGGGTTGGCTTAAATAATTTGACATGAAGCACAGATCAAAATTCAGCAAATTTCAACTTTGAATTCTTTATTGAAAAAAGAAATTAGGAAACATAGTATGAAAATATGTGCTTAAAAGGAGTTTTTAGGCCCATATTCAATGCAGGGAATCTATGAGGCTAAACAAAGTAGTCTACTAGTCTGCCAGAAAGGACTGTGAGTAATGCACCTCATTTAACAAACCTTCATCAGCCAAAAGTGGAGGTACAATGGATTCACAGTCTTGCACAAAGAGATTCCAAAGGTCGTTTCAAACTCTAGAGGTGCCATTTTTTTCTGATTGCTTACAAGAATCTAATAATTTACTTAAATTAAATGGTATAGTTAAACAGTGACTATTTGTCAGGATTATTCTGGGTCTTGGGGTCGTGAAGCTGCGCTCAGAAACATTTCTACTATTAAAGACAAAAAAATTTTAGTGAAATGTCTTAAAAATTCTACTTATACCATTACTGATTTTTTTTTTTATTCACAGAATATATTGCAGTATGTGGAGGACATCCCTACTTTTTACCCCATGTCCTTTACCTTTCACTGTTTGTAACTATCTGCCAGAAAAAATATATAAATATTTTTATATATAAAATATATAAATTTTGTGAAGGTTTTGATTTGGATTGAGGAAAAAAGAGAAAAATGGATAGCAGGCTCTGAATTTATAGTAAATATATGAAAATGTAATTTACACCAGTAATGATTTTTTATTTACATGTCTGAAAAGGTGAAGTAATTAAAACCTCTGTCATATAGACACCCTCTTTATCCCTTCTTTCACCCAAATATAGCAATCATATCTTGAAACAAACAGCAAAACTTCTCTGAAGTTTTTAGGCAAGGAAATACTGTCATATCACATTGATTTCTGTTGGTTTAGAAAAGGTCATCTAGTTTGGGATTAATTCTCAAAAAGTGCACAATAATAGCAAAATAAATCATGTTGATGAGTAAAGTACATCCAGCCTTTGCCTCTCTCTAGTGCTGCATTCTCAAATACAAATTGTGTCATATTACAATGATTAGAGAAGCAGTGGTTTTGTAGGAGAACTGTGACAAGCGCTTGAGTGGTTTAATAGACAAACTCCTTAAAAGTTGCATTTTGCTTTAAAATGTGCTAACTCTGTTGGTTTCTACAGTGCTTTCCAGGGAGCATCACAGCAGAAGTTGATTGGTTTTGTTACATATTTAGAAGGGCATTTGAAAAGAGTAACTTTGAAATACCAGAAATACCTGTTTTCTTTCTTTAATCTCTCTTTTCCATAGTGAGCCTGTGGCTCTTCATGTGTGTTTCTGGTAGACAAATTCCGTGACAGGGCAATGATCTATGGTGCTCTTTGGTTTCCACCTTAAATACAGCCAAGTACTGCAGCCTGGACTCGACTTGAGGGACTACAGAAGAGCATAGTGACAACTATGTCAAAAATGAAGTCAGGAAAACGACGTTTGCTGGTGAGTCCTAAACAGCAAGAGGCATTCCATTTATTTTACTAAGTTAATGCTCTGGCCCAGAAGTGAGAGCTCAGACTTGAGTTTTGTGAGGTTTCTCACTGTTGTCTTGAGAGTTATCGAACCCTAATGACAATTGTCTGACACCACATATTCAATAGTGTTTACTCTTCACAGTGCCCTAAAGAAACAGTCCTAGAGAAGCAGTCCCTGAGGGTCGTCAGGCCAGTGTTCCACTGATAAGTGAAATAGACTGAAGCCCATTCACTGTGCTTGAAAGCAAAGCACACAGGTCAAGGCCTGGCAGGCTGGGCCTTCCCCCTTCGCTGTGTTTCCCGGCTGATGCAGTCCCCAACTCAGTACCAGGATCCAGCCGAGGCCCAGATCTCCCTTGAGACATTCCCAACATCGTCTGCTGGAGTTGCAATGGAGCAGAGCAAGGAGAAGGAGGATGCCCCTGGGGAAGGGGCAGGGGGGTGGGGGTCACTGGCCAGGGCAGCCAGGCCGCCTGGGCACCCCGGGGCCTGGGCAGCAGTGAGGAGGAAGAGGAGGCTCACTTCTCCGTCTGTCTGCCAGCCTACATTGCCTAGGGATATGGACTGTAAGGTTTTGATCATTCTTTTCTCAAGTGTGTTTGGAGTGGTAGAGTTTTCCATGACAATTTGATCTGTGCTAAGAACAGGAAATTAGGCCCTGAAAATCCTAGTACACTGCAAAAGAGGACTCTCTTATGGGCCACAAGTTGGTTTTCAGCTTTGGGCTGGAAGGCAGATCAAATGAACTGTAAAATAAATAAAAAGGTAAACACCTCTTACTTTCCAGCTTTTCTTGCTTTGAGGAATATATCTTTTTTCTTCATTAAGGTGGTCAATAATCTGCAGATGAAACCCAGTTCATAAGAAGATCTGTTGCTTTTTTAGCCACAAGGTCAGGGGGTTGTATCGTTTTACTTTGCCATTTTTTTCAGAAGGAGAAACTTCCTGTTGACATGTTTATTTATTAAGTGACATTAGAATAAAACCTCATAGTACAGGGTAGTTTGTTAATTTTCTTTTTTTTTCTATAAAAGACTTTATTTTTCATTCTTTACTTGCATAAGTTGAAGCCAAAATTTTATTATTTAAAAACTTAGAAAAAGAGTCCTTGGAGAAATAATTATTGACTTTCATCAAAAATATGGGGAAAAAAAAATCCAATATCTGAAGCTTCTATGTCACCATTGTAAATTCTCAATGCTCCATTTCAGAAATATCTACTAGTTTAAAAGAGATTTGCATTTTAATTTAAATTCAATATTGTATTTAAATTTTAAAAGTAAACATATTGGCATATCAGAACACTGCAATATCATGTCAGTGAAATAAATCCCTGAAGGAAAAAAAAGGAGTTAAAGATTAAAAAAAATCTAGAGACATTATCTAAGGAGATGAAGTAAAAGAAATGTTTATTAATAACAAAGTACTGTTACATATTAGCAATGAGTTTTCCTCACATTTCATACACAAATTTTATCTTTCCAGTGTCACTTAAAAATGAAAGAATTTCTCAAGTCTAACTTCCTCTTGTTTTACATCCTTTCATAGGACACAGTTCATTTGTCAGGAGCAGAAAATTTTTATGAATCACAGGTAGCTTCAGCAATTTGTAACTTTTAAAATTATTTCTTTACTGGAATAGACAAAGAACAGAATGTCACACACGCTGATTTTGTGCTTTCAAAATGTGTCTTAAATCAAGCCTGGAAACGAGGTGAGAAGACCACAGAATGATAACTGATTTGGATGATATCACACACACCAGTTGCAGAAAAAGCACATGTAACCGTGCTGACTTCATTTTCTCTCAGCGCACGGTAAGAACTGTCAACCTGCAGAACCCCTGATAGCACAGCGATAGGGGAAACAATAGCTGAGCAGGCTGGAGCTGAATACAAAACAGCAGCCTTTGAAGTGAAAATGTAGATGTGGGCAATGAGAAAAGAAATTTGGGTCTCAAGTGACAGAAATATATAGGTTGTAAAAGTGGCTTTAAGAGGTTCTTCGTTTTCAGATTTATAAATATACTTGTTTATTTTAGCAAAATATGAGCTGAGAAATGTGCAGAATATACAAATAGTTTAATTTCTGTGGTTTAGGGAAGAAATCTTGTTAATACTGAAATACTACAGGAAAAGAAGTTTGAGTTATCTCCTGGGAAAATATGTGATGCTTTCTGGTTGTTTTAGAAAAATTACATTACAGAGCAATGAATCGTTTGTGTTTGGATAGCTTTGTGGTTATTCACACAACACAGACCCCCGCAAACAGAAAATGTTGAAAGCACTGAGCCTTATTTGACTGGAAAAAAAGAATTTGTGTGTTTCCCGATGTTCAGCCAGAAATTTTGCTTTATGGTTCTCTCTGAGACTTCGGAATAACCAAGAAAAGAGAGCAATTTAACACATTTTCACAAACATGCTGCTTAGGCAAACTCTACTGAGAACCTCTGCATTAAAATGCAAATGATGCAGCCACTGATGAAGTCAAGGGCAGTGGCAGAGAGATGCTGGATGCTGATGTATTTGCATAGATCTGAACATTCAGAGCAATGCAGATTGCACAGACCACTCATTGTAGTACTGCACATGCACATGCAGTTCCCCCATGCAACACCTTTTTTGTCAGATTTCTGCAGAGCACCAGAACTGGGTTCTACTTTTCTTCAACAGTGAAAGAAGAGACCAGCTGGGCCTCAGTTTGTGCCAGTTTGGTCCGGGCATTCAGTGCTTATTATGGTGGAAGCATTACGGAATCTGTCATTTTAGTATTCCTCCTTCAAATATTTACACTAATATTTAAGTTTCCCATGTTGCAGATACAGCTGTCTTTATGGGTATTAAAACCTGCCAGCATCCACAGATCACAATGTGCTAACAATCTAACTTACGGCTCACCAGTCTGGAAAATAAAAGATATTATTATTGATGAACCTGTTTATCTATTCACGCCTCATTCCTTTGACCTTTAGGGGAAAGTCTGAAACAGACTGATGTTCATGGCACCAATCTGATGTCATGCCAGCCTGCTGACCACATTGTTGTTGAATCACCCGGCAATGTTGGGAAACTTATTTTAAACAGCATAAATTATAAAGATCATCACTGATTAAGGAGGTTCTCTGTGCTTTCCAGCCATTTGCAGTTTACACTGTAGAGAGAACAGGCTCAGTCACCCAGAGTGAGAAGAACAGTCATGCTTTCTGCTGGAGGAAAGATTTATTGTTCTTCCTGCTAGAACCAGGGATATCTGTTCTGTTTCAGTTAGGTGACCACTGCAGATCACACAGAGGGAATTGTCTTAACAGGCTGTAGGGGAACTGCAGATGTTTGGGTCCCGGCCTCTCCCAGAACTATAATTACTCAGAGGATGCAGAGCATAAAAGGCTCTCAGTGTACACAGAAA
Organism: Brachypodius melanocephalos; assembly: GCA_013398615.1. Lineage (NCBI taxonomy): Eukaryota > Metazoa > Chordata > Aves > Passeriformes > Pycnonotidae > Brachypodius > Brachypodius melanocephalos. The sequence continues at coordinate 32,090,764 of VZSR01000520.1, forward strand.
GTGTCAGAGGTAGCTGAGACTATTGTTAATGAGTGGTAGAGGAATTATTCTCTCTCTTCTATATGTGTGTTTTTTCATTCAGAGTGATAACTTTCAATTCAATACCCTCTATAAAACCTCCACAGTGACTAATTATAAGTGAATTAGGAGCATCTACTATTAGCAGAAATAGGATTGTTACTCAATAACCTTGTCAGGCTGCACATCCAGTGACATTCTGAATCTGTAGTTATTAGATGGGGGTCTTGTGAAGGTTGTTTCAGATTGCTGCTGGCGTCTTGCTGCTGAGCTCTGTATATTCAATGCCACAATGTCAGCAGCTTGAAATTCCCTGTCTGGATTTTACGCAGCTGATAATCTTCAATTTAAAACTGTTTGCAAAGCAAGAGAATGCGAATTAAGTGTTTTCAAAGTAGGGCATTTTCTGCAACTCTCTGTCTAGGGGCAATCCTGACAGTACATTCTCAGGCACTGCTCACCTACAGCAATGAGTCAAGTACCGAAATAAACAATTTGTTGAAACTGTTGTGATGTGTACTGATGGTGATTAACAGACTGCAGACATTTGGAATTGCCTTTGTGTTTAGCACATGACTTTGTTTGAACAAAAGGTAGCACCAAGTAAACTGCTATGCCAAAGATTTCTACAGACCCAGGTCTTTGCCTCCTCCTGCCCTCTGAAAGCAAGAGCACCAGTGGATTTCAGCATTGCAGAAGCAGGGAAGGTGTCTTTCATTTTCACACTGTGTGGATGTTGAAGAGGGAGGAACAAACCAACAAAATAGTAAACAGAGAGCAGTCTTCAGGGCACTGGCTTAATTCCATTCCGGAAGGTGACAAACAAAGCCAGTAAATTAATTTCCAGCCCCAACATCTGTGTTTTTGTAATAAGAGACTTACCAGTCCAAGATGATTCTTGGACAAATGACTTTGAATGGCTGTTTTCATTGGAAAGAGAAGCCAACCCTGCCCTTCCCTACATAAAAGTTCTGCTTCATGAGCCATTTTTTTTCTCAGTAGTTTCTTTAAATTTTTTTTGTTGGAAAAAGACCATAAAGATTTCAAATACTTACAAGGAGCCAGTGGAGCAAACGCAACATATGTCAATCTCATGAAGGATCTTTACTTAAGATAGAAAAGCAAGATGAGGGCAAAAAAACAAGACAGAGACCCATTTTCTCAGAGAGTAAGGACCCTTTTCCACATAATAGCAATGTGTTTATCACACATTGGGCTTTGGTTTGGCACTGTTCTGAGCTGACTGACAGGTGTGAATACATAGAATGTGCCTTGTCCCATCCATCCAGAAAGGCTTCAGTATGATTTCAGAGAGGTCTCTTCAGTGTGGGTGCTCTGAGAGTTTTTCAGAATCTGCCCCAAAGTTGCTCTGCAAACAGGCAGCCTTTTTTCATTGGAAACTTGTCTCCTCAGCTTGCAAGCAGAGGTTAAGACATTCTTCAGCATTTACATCTTTCACAAACCATTTTCACTATCTTCCCTTTTTTAAGATAGAACCAGTAATTCAGAACAATCATAGAGAGGCCTTTATAATCTGATTGCACTTTTTTTTAATTGAACAGTCATACCATCATTGTGCATATAGAAACAGAATCTAGATTTTTATAAAATTTTAAGCCTGTTTTAGAATTGTCAAGCTCTTTCACGTTCCTGCTGTAAAATTATCTTTCATTAATCCTTCTTATATAGACAAAGAACTCACCTGTAACCAGAGTTGAAAAACTGTCCCTCTTCATTCAAATCTGTTAGCACTGACAATTAAAATCATACTGTGATCTAGAAGCACAGATAGTGTAGTGCCTCACACATGGCTCACTGTTAGTGTTTATAACCTGACAGAACAAATAAAAATATATAAACTCTAGAAATTATATAATACTGATTCACTTACCTGAGGAACCAAAGCAGCCCACTTCTCATTGCCCACAAGTCTTTCAAGAACAACTCTAAGCCCATTCTCAAGTCTGGATTTGTTCAGTACCCAGAGTGCTTGGGGAAAAAACTACATTTTGGCATGGAGAATGCTCAAGATTAGGAGCACACTGATACTCAATCCTCTATTAATATAAACCAAAATAGCCCATCCTGCACTGTGAACAGATGGAAAACAGGGAGATATACAAAACTGAGATATACAAAATGAAGGTTTGATTTCCTGTGTTCACTATATTTATTGCCATGGGTGCAATCTGTTTTACAGTATGTTGCAGAATGGAAAGCTAACTCCTTTTGCAAGACTAAAATAATGTCCCAGGTCTCAAATATTTGGATTCTATTCCTAATTTGCAAGCTGAATCTGAGTTAGTGAATGTGTCTCTTTGTGAACAAGTACAATACAAGCTTGAATTCAGTGAGATTAATCTGACTTTGGAAACAGCACTTGCTGCAGAAATTCAAAGCTGTTAGTTTAGTTCTGATCAAATTAGCCTGTTTTGAAAACAGTGTGTTACTAGCCTTGTTTCTTTCCAGCTGTGCCATGATGTTTGATAATCTTCTGTTTCTAAGCTTGTATTGTTCTGTAAAACGTTCCAGTCAAGAATTAATCAGTATATTTTAACTCCAACATGACAACTTCAAAGAATGTATTTCAAATAGTTTGGTTTTATTTTATTTTTTGTTTTATTTGGATCTGTAGCAGACTTTTGCAGCTGATTGAAATAAGAGCACAATTATAAGATATCTTTGCAATTCTAATTAAACAGTTAATTGGTACTGGTGATTTTTCATACCTTCCATTTAGCATTAGTGAATAACAACATAGTAAGCAGAAGCAATAAAAATAGCATTATTTTTCCCTTGCAAAACTCTGAACCTAATTCTGCTTTAAATTTTTCAAGCTCATTTGATTGTAAAGCTCTCAGTTGGAGGAGAACTGTGTTTGTAATTCGGTATTGGTGAAGGTAGCAAGTGCACATCATATACTACCACGCAAACAATTTTCACATAGGATATGTGGAGTAAAGAACAATATTGTATTTGACAGTTTAGCCATGAAGCTAAAAGCCACCCCTGTGACTGCATTCAGAAAGGATGAAAAGTGCAGAAAAAATTGAAAAAGCAGATAAAGAATAACAGATTTAAAATTCAAGAAAACCTGTCTTTACAAAACAAGAAAAAATACCATTTGCTAATATTTCCCTCTCCCTGCTAAACTAAAGCACAGTGTAAAAAAACCGGTTGTGATGAATATGCAAATAATGCCAGTATTAAATCATTCTTAAGTCAGCTATAGGGCACATGAAAGGTAGTCCTACAGAAGAGTATAATGTTATTTGTTTACAGTTCCTAATATCAGTGAAGAAAATTTCTTCCTCTAGGATGTGAAAGGATATAATTCCTCCAGAAACATAATTTCTATCTATCATTTTCATTTTGACTTTAAATGTAAAATGAGAATGAATGTCTACTAGTAAAGTTTATGATAAAATGGAGAAATCCAAAAAGTACTTTTCTCCAAATTGAATTTTTAGGCAAAACATTATGATTTGTTTCAAGATGGTAAGTAAAGAAAATGGAAGAATAATCCAAAAGAGGAAAATAGTATGGCTACATCTGTCTTAATACCAAAATGTATATTATTACATCTTATCATTTATGATCTGATGAACCAACCTCAACACGGAAAAATTGAGATCCAACTAACTCCTTCACTTTGAAAGCTATTTGTGTATTTTTATTAAATGCATGTAATGCTGCATCCTCTTGCAATGCTAAAAATTATGAACTGTTTTGTTCTATCAAACCCATCATCTTCAAAGGAAGAGTTTCTAGAATTACACTTGGTTGTCTTTTCTCATTTAAACAGTCCTGCTGGAGACCCTGGATTTGATTAAGTTTTCAATGACTGAACAGGAAAAAATAGAGTTTTCAAATTATTTATTTTTAATGTACATGTTTGCCTCATTCGATGCAGCTTGTTTTTACTTTTACTTTTACTTTTTTACTTTTTCTTTTACTTTTTTACTTTTTCTTTTACTTTTTGCAATGCATTTCCATAACTTAAAAAACCAATTTGGTTATATTTTCTAGTCAGATAGTTCTCTTTATAAAGCTCAGTGAAAGCTCATATAGCATTTAAAGTTCATTTCCACCCTGATTTTGGCAAGCGGTCTTTTAATACAGAAGAATCATATTTAAATTATCCATGCTAAATGACAGATTTTAATTGCACTTTGTGCTTTTGTTTCCTCTTTTACACTATAGTGATTTGGAATATTGAGCAAGCACGTTAAATACCTGGCATGTAGTAAGTTTTCATTTAAAAGGTAAATGGTACTGGAATGGAATATGCTTGCTGTTTCCATCAAAGTGTGCTGTCCTATTCTGTCAGAGCTCAATCCTGTTTGGTACTTCATGGCTATAAATATGACTGACTGCACTGGCAACATTTTCAAGCTACGTCTTTCAAGGACAGCGCTATAATGCTTATTTACACATTGATTTCAACTTACTCACATGACTGCCTAAGGCCTGTTTACACAGGCATCACATTGCCAGATTGAATTTGTCTCGTTTAACATATCAAAAATCAAACAAACATTGAACAGAACTGGTTTTGAGTTCCAGTCTACATCTCCTTACTAGTTCTGTAAACAATTTCCCTGACACTTTCACCCCCTTCTTTATCCTAAGGATAGAGAAAACCACTTTTCATCTATTTTATTTTGAAACAGTAAAAAGACATGAAGGTAAATGAAGAAACTAGTTTTGTAGAAGAAATAAGATATGCAATAGTCTGAAATACTATACTCTCTTGGGAAGAGAAAAGGAAAGATAAGGAAATGGAAGGGCTAGCTACCATTTTACTGACATCACACAAAATCTGCTTTATTAAAAATCAAGTGACCTTAAATGCCATAGGGCCATTAAAAGTAATGGGATGTGATCTCAAGCCAGTGAATGATGTGAAGCCAATTCTTTCTCAGGGGTTTAAGCTGTAAGATCCACGTTAATGTATTAGTATCAGTAGATGAAACATAACGAATACTACATCTCATTTACATAATGAATGAGACTGGGGAAGCTGTTCCAGATGGCAGATGAGCACCTTGAGCCAAAAGAGGATTTTTTTTTTCTTTTTGCATATCAGTATCCACAAGTCTAAATTGATGAGATTAGATCAGTGTGATGAGAATTTGGACTTTGAGTAATTTGTTGCCCTTAAATATGAAGAAAGTTAAATACTCGTCAAGAGCAACAGCACTCCCTGCAGCTGTGGGGCCCTCTTTTCTTACTGATATGTATGGTAGTTCAATGGTGACTAGAGGTGTAAACATCATAGAAAACTTGATTCTCTGACCAGACCTGCTCAACATGTCATCAAATAGTCAACTCAACTGTTCAGTCATATTTATGCATTGTAGTGGTTTAATACCTTAACACACACAATGCACATTGTGAGGAAATGCTGGGTATTGAACTCAGTACAACACCCAAATATTCAGACAGTGTAAAGACAAATGAGAATGTGGTGTCCTTTCTTGTAACCATTGCTTTATAAATGATCTGTTCAAGTTTGGCACAAGTAAAAAATCAAATTCATTGGATCAGCTTTATCAATGTATTGAATTATGTGTTACTGGAAGAAGGACTCTGCTTTGCCACAGAAAGTAGAAACTGATGTCCTTGATGACTTATTATTGTTGGAGAAGGCTGTTTTTGTAAATGAGCTAAAGTGCAAGAAATGTTTATATACTTGAGTGCTAAACACTGCTGTGGGTATTTCAAGAATCCCAGTCAGTCCATAGGTAAGACACTTCTGTGAATGTACTAGTAATGAGAAATTTTAGCTGTACTGATTGGTGTGCTTTGCTCATTATGTTATGTTATACTGTGCTTAAGTCTGCTTTTCTTAAGCCAACAATATGTCAGAATGAGACCCATTTCCAGATTTGCAGTTAGGAAAAAGCCCCATCTTACCATTTTCATTTTCTCTGGTTAAATGGCAATGACATTGTTGACTTTTTCCCTGTAGCAGACAGTGAAGTCCATCTCCTAGTATAACTGTGGCAGTTTCTGTCAGTGTCTGCTGTTCCAGGAGGCTATTCCATTGCCAACATTATTTTCTGGGGCACATTAAGTTATTCAAATTTTTTGCTATCATGTATTAAATGTATTTAGTATATAAGATTCTTTTGGAAAAGTGATTTAGTTATGGTAGAGATGTGGAAGTGAAATAGAGGAGATGATGCTTCTGCTTGGTGGCCTGATTCTAATTCAGTGTGTGGAGGGGCCTAGCTAGACAACAGTTTCATAGCTTTTTCTAGCTGGAACACAATATCTAAAAGAGACTTAAAGGATGATAATGGAAACGTTATAGATTTGTGTGTGTGTGTGTGTGTGTGTGTGTGTGTGTGCACATCCATACTTTTAAGTATATTCATGTCTTGGAGATGGGGGCGGGAAGGAGTTCTGTAGACCACTTGGTAGGGGGATGTTTAATATTTGAGGTACAAGCTCAGAAAGTGGGTCAACAGTTTTTGGATTTGAAAATCTTGTCAACACCTTGTTTCTTAAACATTAGGTTGACCTTTTAGTTAAAAAAAAAAAAAAAAACAACAACAACAACAACAACAACAAAAAAAAAAGAGTGACAACAAATTCCCACCAAAAATTACAGAAGAAAATATTTCTGAGTACTGGAAAGATTCATGTGGAATTTCCAGTCTTCAGAAACCCAAGTAAGTGAAATGCTGCTGTGTGGAATTTATGGCATTTGCTGCTTTGCAGGTTTATGCTCTATAGTGAAGGTAGAGAGGGCTCTTGGATTTTGTGAGGCTTGGAAAACAGATTGTCTGTTTTCAATGTTCTCTTTTCTTAGTTGGCTTTGTTTCTGCTGTGGTTCTAAGACTTTCTGAAAAAGAAACATCTGTGTCTAAAAAATGTTTGGTTTTGTTTTTAACATTGATACCGACAAATGCTGGGTTACATCTTGATAAGCGATCAAAATACGAGGATGCATTAAGTTATTAATCTGCGTCCCAAACAGTCCTAACATAACAGAGAGTAGTGGGAAATATGGGTTGAAAGGGGGAAAATTAAATACCAATCTAAAAACACTAAATTTAATTTCAATATATAACTGTATAAAGAGATATTTTACTATACCATACAGCAAATGATTTCCTGATGAAACAAATTTTCAAAAATATTAAATTTTAAAAAAACACTAAGGAAAGTATTTTAAGATGGTTTTGTTTTTACTTTTGCCCCCATTTCTTTATTTCTTATAAGTCAGTAACAAAATTGCTGTTAACTTGATGTATTTTCCTTTCCTTCTGGCCCATGAGCACAATTATGGGCTGTATATCATTGGAAACAGGATAAGATGTCACCAAAATAATAACAGTGTTGGAAGGTGAGGTGAAATGAGGAAGGTATGATGCAAATGCATCCCTTTGTGCTATGTGAAGCAGAAAATGAAAGCATCTTTCATTGCAGAGAAGTGAATCTGAAACACATTTAGGAATAGCCAGATTTATGTTGAGTTAATATTAAGTTAATATTGATTGAGATGAAACAGCAAAACATGAAAAGATACACTCATTCATATTATTATGTACTTTTGGCAGCTCCGTTTTTCTGTAAGCTTAACGAAAGATATAGTCAAACTAATTCATCCCTAAAGGTTTGCCTTATTTAGAGATCTCATACTGTCTGCTTTGTCTATCTTCTTTTAATTTGTTCAAACAAACACTTTTTCGATCCTTAAATTAAGCTGGCTTTTCGTTTTTCCCTCAAGACAATTGCACATCATTAGAGAGGTGGTGGAACAAGTACAATTGCAAACATCTGCTGCTGCAGCACAGTGATGCTGTAAACTGATCTGCAGTCATTGTGACTGTCAGGGCTTCAAGTGTATGTAAAGGTCACATTGTTTAATTGTAGACAAATGACTGTGGGATTTCATGCCATCACTCAGGGCTTATAAAATCATTTTGATTATTTCGTAAAGTTGTTCTGTGAATGGAGAAACTATATGAAGTCAAGTAAGGGTCCAGAACTGTTCTTGTATGCTTTTTTTCTTACTTAAGAAATGGAGTTGATCATTGATAGTACATTGTATTTCCAGTGCTGATGCCTAGAACCTTGCACCTGGAACTATGACATTACAGAGTAACGTCATAATATTATATTATGAATCTTTAAATTGTATTTGTCCTAGGCATGGCTATTTAAGTTGATATATAATGTGAACACCATACATGAATAGACACTTTTCTTGAGCAAAAAATTGAGGGGGTTTTTGTGGTGTTTTTTGGGTTTTTTTTTTTTGGTTTTTTTTTTTTTGTTGTTTGTTTTTTTTTTTTTTTGTGAGGTTCTTTCTGTGGGTTTTTTTGGCTCATCATTTTTTGATTTTGTTTTCTTTTCCTTTTTACTCTCACTATAAAAAACTGGCTTATTTATAATTACTGGCTTATTTATAATATGTATCCTATCTCTTACAGCCTGCCAACTTGTGTATGATCCAACAGGAGTTGCTTCCTCTAGCAAGGAAAAAAATCTCCCAATTACAGAAACTAGTTGTACAAATAAGTCGACTTTGCCCAAATCATAAAATGTTCTCACACTCCCAACTATAGCTGTAGTCAGAGAAACTGTGTACATGCTGCCCTTTAGAGATGAGGATCTTAATTTTGTTTGGACAAATCTTCAGTAAGTGTAAATTCGCATTGCTTCATTGCCTTCAGAAGAGTGATAGCAATTTATGCCAGCTCAGAATGTGGTTCTCAGTACTGAGAGAGGAAGGTGAAAAAAAGAACACTTCATATCAACTTAAAAAAATAGCCCCCAGTCTTAAGACAAGATGATGGAAAATTTAATGCAAGTTATAAATAGGGCCATTAATTTGATATACAATGCTCTAGCAGTTTAGTCCATTAAGCATCCATATTTACTTAGCTGCTACTGTGCTACCAACACGACATAGCAAAGTTATTATGAGAAACCCTTCTGTTGTGTCGTATTGCTTTTGTGCCTCAAATTTGGTTAAAATGCACAGTTGTACAACAAAATTTCCAGATTTGTCAAGTGCCCACCTATTATCATAATATCCTGTGTTAAAACAGGGATGAAGAAATATCTTATGTCTGCATCTGAATCTCCTTGTTCTATGAGTTTAGACTTGACTCAAATTAAATTTTACTTTGATGTGAAAAACATGAAAAACTTGTGTGAACAACATGGAATTGTTATAAAGCATTTTTTAAATCACAAATTTTAAAAAACAGGAAGAAAAAAGAGAAAAAAAATTTTAGGGTTAGATGATTTTGTAATGAAGATAAATTTAGTTTTTGTTTCACACAAGGGCCGAAGGCAGGAACACCCTTCCCACTGTTGTGACAGAAAAGACAGACACAAAATATAGACTCACAAGGACCTCCAAGGTCAGTGAATCCAATTCTCATAAAAGCAGGTAATTATTTCATAGTGTCTTATACATGTAATTCATAATGTCACATTACATTGCCTACAGATGGCTCACTATTCTTTCCTATTCTTTTGTGACTACAAACAACTCCTAGTTAGTATCACAAATATATTAACTTCAGTCCCTTCTAAAATTTCCAGGTCCTCAGAGTAATGCTCCTTTCCTATCAGTTCAGTAAACACTGCACAAGGTTCTGTGTCAAGGAATATCAACACAGAACTGCATATCGAGTGGAGAGATAATCCCATTAGATTCTGCAGTGGTCTCTTCCGGCCTATTTTCACTTTTCCCTTGCATCAGTTCAGCAGCAGCAACTGTACAGAAAGTAGACTTGAAATAGCACAAGGAGCTGTGATAACAACTTCACAGTTAACTTGCTCAATACCTTTCCCCCATCACAGTGATTTCTATAAATTGGCGTGTGGTTTCTTGGCTTGTTGTAGGGTGAAGCTTTGTTGGTGTTTTTATTAGTTGGGGAGGTTTGTAGGTTATTTGGCTTGGGTTTTAAAAGTATTTTTATTTCTCTTGTTCAGCTTGCATCCATTAAGTTTCCTTAGAAAAAAAAAATACAACAAAAAACCAGCCATTCTCCAGCTGAAGATGCATCTTATGTCCCTAGGAAAGAAAGAATGAGTTGTCTGACAGGTGATATAAAAAACTTGCTTTGATTTTTCCTGAGCCTGTAAATTTTATGTACATAAGTAAACTAGAGGACTTCAGTCAATAATATAAATAAAGAATTTCATTCATATTAACATGTTTTTAACAGTTAAAGAAATATGGATTTATTCTGTACGCTTCCAATAAATCTATAAAAAATACTAGATAAGACTATTTCAGTTGAAAGGGACTTGCCACCATCATCTACTCAAACTGCCTGACAAAAAAAAAAAAAAAAAAAAAAAAAAAAAAAAAGAGCTGACCAAAAGTTAAAAGTGCTGTTAAGGGCATCATCCACATGTGTCTTAAACTCTGACAAGCTTGTCACCTCTCCAGGGAGCCTGTTGCAGGGTTTAACCACCCTCTTGGTAAAGGACTGCTTCCTTATTTCCAGTTTGAATTTCAGCTGGTGACACTTTGAACTATTCCCATATGTCTCATCACTGGATCCCAGAGAAACTGTAGGGAACAGCAAGATCTGAAGCATAGTTAGGAACACGAGCATTTTCATATGTAGGATTTAGATGCATATAATTACCTTTCTGTAGATGCAACTTTAATTCATCCAAAGACGGGAAAAGAGTTGTGACTTGTTGTAACCTGTGGAATTAAAACTCTATTGATAAAAGATTGGTGTGTCCTGACTAGCAGTAGCCTTATTTACAGTAGGAATCAAAACTCTGGGTATGATATCTATGCCTCAGAAGAATAAATTTATTTGGTTCAAAGGAGAAATTTATCGAGGAAATATTTTGCATTCAGTGCATCTTTTGTGGTACAATTACAAGCACAAAATTACAGCATTTATCCCAAACATTTCTGTACCAAAAGCAACACTTCTAGTTATTACAGGGGTTTGTGGCCATACCTACATGCAATACTTTATGTACTGATATTTGCTGACAATAAGATGATGCTATTCCAAATATCTGAAAATAAATGATGGAAAAATGACAAAGACAAATGGATCCTAGTTTGTCTCTTGAGGAGTCTGTTAGAAACTGCAGTTCCTTTGCTGTACCTTTTCTTCTTTTTGCTTTCTTCTTGCGAGTTCTCCCAAATCACCAATCAATGTCTCTGTCCTTACATGTTTCATCCAAGACAAACAGAAAGGGAGGAAAACAGCATTTCTTATACCAAATGGCCACTGAAAGATTTTTCAGTGAACCATCAAAACAGTTTACATCCACTATTTCTGGAGACCATGATTTATGCAATGTTTCAAAACCTGTCTCCAGAAGTGTTGTTCTTCACACTCAGAATCCCTTTAGGATATAGTGAAGTCATTGAATTCATTGCCAGACTTCAACTATAAGAAAAATAACATCTTTTTTTTCTTTTAATTTCTGCTCTAATTTAGATATTCCAAATATTTAAAATCTCTTTATTTCCATGTAGAAGAAACCATACAGACATGCAGAGAAAAGCATGTGTATCCGTATTCTTCCAACTATTCCACTGACCAGAAGAAATGAAAATCAAAGTTACTAAATATAAGGAGAAAAACAATAATTTTAAAGTGATGCACCAAGCTTTGAGGTTTTCTTGAATGCATGTTGTAAGTCCTAGAAGCTGTTCTTAAGAGAATCTCAGTGATCTAGAAATCACTCTGAACAAGCTGATATTCTTTGAATGCTATCTCACTCTTTGGTGTGTAGTAATTGAACTAATAGAAAGTTTTATTCAATCTTAGAGAAACTTAACCCAGCTTGAAATTAGTTTTTGATCATAATTCCTGCTTGGAGAAATCAATACAAAGCTAGCAAGCATTGTGTCCCTTCCACAAGGTTTTAAAATGCTGTATTACCACTGTATAATAGCCTATTTCATATCAATATAATCTGAGCTACAAAAAGTCAGCTAATTCCAGTTTGGATAATGAAAGTATGCTCTGAACACTTCAGAGCTATCAGTCAGACACAGTATGGTTGATACAGTTATGTTGCCAAGATCATCTGAATGCTCGAGGGTCTAGAATACAGATGAAAGTTACAGAGCAAACAGATAATAAAATCAAAGCTAAAAGCAGGGACTGAAGTGGTAAATCAGCTAGATGCTCTTTATCTCTGGAGATTAGTGTTCCAATTCTGCATCAGGACCCCTAGTGAAAATAATTTTAATGGCTTCAATCTGGCCCCCTGGGTGCAGTTTATCCACATTACAGATTTCACTGTACCATTGAGAATGACATATATTTTTCTCCTAAAGAAAGGTGTGGAACAGGAATAACAGGAGATAGTTCACAGGCCAGGATTGATGTATGTTGGCAAAGCAATGTGTGAAAACTGTGGGCCCATAATAGCCGGGGGATTAAGTACGGATTAAGGTGCAGTGAAAGGGGCTATTGAGAACTCTGAATGACCTCTCTCTGCACAATAGGGCTAATATTCAGACCTTAGCTTCATGAACACCATTTGTATCAGTATAGTTATAAACTGTAATATATTAATATATATATGAAGATTGGGAGTCTGTAGCAGCTTATCTCTTACAAGGCTGGGTGCTGCAAATGAAAAAACCCCACCTTTTCACTTTTTCTGATCTAGAAGTGTAATAAAAACAACAGTAGATTGCATTTTAGAAACATTGCCACAATAATAGTAAACTAATATGCTTGTATAGTTTATTCAGTATTTTTATGGAATCTGTATGAAGTTGAGGCTAATAAATATGAAGACTAGCTTGATTTATCAGAGGTAATAATCCAAACCATTTTTAGTATTATATTCTTGGTCAGTGTTTTATGCATCACAGAGTGGGTTTGGATTATATTTCTACTTTTTTTTTGTTTCGGTGTTTAGCTCAAGTCTAATATTCTTGTACCAGCTTTTCACTCCCATAAGTTTTTTCTGTTGTTCTTCAGATAATGATACATGTAGTTGTCCTTTACAATCACGTTAACTCCCAGTTCATCTGGAAACTCCTAAATGATAGGATTGATCCATTTATGAATATAACTTCAGTAATTCTGAGGCTGACTTTTTTAAAGCAATTGCCTCCAAACTAGTACCTTGGATGTCACTGATACTGTGTTGCCCGAGAGACCCTCCAACATTGCATGCAGCTAAAATGAACAACAACAACAAAAAATTAAACTGACACTGTCAACAAGAGCAACTTTGTAATATTATCTGTGGTTTGTCAGTTACTTCTCACTTTTCTGACCTTTCTGTGACTAAAGGATTTTTGGAAGCTGCAGAAAATGTCTTCTGGTCAAAACTGCAGCAGTGAATCACTGAATGTCCCTCTCAAGTCCAGCAAGGTGCCTTACATCAGCTAGAAAATTATTCATGGTGGACTACAAAGGGAAACAGGGAGAACTATAGCAAGTTTCTACCAAAAAGCTTGAGAAATACTCTGCATGTGTAGGGAAAAACAGTTTGGGTATATTTCCTATTTGGCCATAAGCTCAAGAATAAATGTTGACCCTATAGAAAATGATAAAGTTCTAACCCTGGTCTCCATGGGGCCAAGAGTTGGTGCTCTGAAAGCTGGAGCTGCTACATCAGAGCGCTGGCTAAAGGTTAATTTGAGTGAAAGCTTTCTAAAATCTCAACCCATCTACTGTTCTGAAGCATCACTTAGATTCAGCTTGGGAAAGAGTCAAAGAATAATCTGTGTTTACTTTTGATGGGCAAATAGGAGATAAGAGTTACAGGACTGTAGAGTACTTGGAAAGAAGAGCATCAGAGAAGTAGAGGGAAGGAAGGATGGAAGAAGAAGAAGAAGGGGGGCTATTGATTTTCAAGTCCAGGATGTGCTGAACTTTGATCAATCTGGGCATGAGCAACAGAAGTTGAACTTTTCTCTGTCCTTCAACTTTTACACCCAATGTGCCTCTACACCCAACGTGCTTTTAGAAAATAAAATCAATTTATTTGAGGAAAGAAAAAGATTAATTGAGCAAGTCTGTTAAAGGAATCAGTTTCTTTTTTATATTCTTTTTTATCCACAAGCCCTTCAGTACTCTGAAACAAACGACCGATAAAGAAAAAAAAAAAGGTTTTAAAATGAAATATTTTCCTTGGCAACAAGTTTTTGCACAAACTGTGCTTCTGCTGAAATACCAGTTGTGAAATGTGTTCCATGAAGTCAAGAGAAAACCTTAATCTTCCAGTCGTTGTCATTTTACTTTTGTATTCATCATGTGTTATTATCATTCCTCTTGTTATTATAGAACGTGGTTTAAAAACTAGCTTTGTCTTTGTTCAGTGACAATGGTTATGGACAAATTAGAGTTTGAAAATGCTTTTTGTCTTGTATTTGAAATTCCAAGACACAATTTTTCATGCAGTGAGAAATTTCAAATGGTACTTGGAAAAAAGCCCGAAAAACCCCCCCAAAACAAATGCATTAATAAAAGTACCTTACTTTGCTTTTATATACATATATATACTTAAGCTATTCTCAGTAGATTACTGCAAAAATCTTGTAATTTGACCTTAGCGTAACATGAATTTTGCTCTAAGAATAAAATGCAGCAGAAAGTATAAAAGGGCAAAAACACAGATACACTTTTTGCTAATCCCAGGTTAATGCGTATGCTCTCATGAAAACCACAGACAGTTTCAGGACTTGACATAAACCAAGGGAAATTTGTAGATATTGACTGGCCTTGGTTTCATTCCATCTGGGAACTTAGGGTAAATTTATAACAATTCTAAACCTAAACCTAAATTAATCCTTATTGCAGATTTATTGATGCTAGTGATGTTTTCTTGGAGAAATTGGATATCTAGGACCTTATTTATTTAATTCCACAGGGAATGACTATCAAGCTGCTTCCATCATTCTCCCATTAACAAGTAAGAACTCAAAAAGGATTTTTTCCACAATTAGCAAAATATCATACACTTTTCTGAAGCATCAGAATTAGAAACTGTCATGGAATGTTAGTTCCTGTAAGATGAGATAAAAGTTTGCCAGAAGGCTTTTCTGTGGGAGAGCTCTTCTCCAATGATTGCAGTAGAATGCAAAGTCAGTTTACTGTCCAGGGCATGGATATGGATTGGAACACTGTGCAACTTGGAGAAAGGATGTTTCCCAGTGTAACTCAAATTATAGCATATTTAGCTGATTGCAGATAACTCATAAGAAAATCTGTTGTAAGATTTCAAGCAACTTTTGCAGTCTCATAGAATCTACTTATATACAAATGTACTTCAGTCAGACACTGACATACTTCAATGCTCATGTACACTCCTGCTCCCAACCAATTACAGTTTGCCCTTGAGATACTGCTTGAGTAGTATAACTGTAGGTATTGGAGGTGATGAGCTATAAGGCCATATTTCTCTCTACCACATACACAGAGAATTCTTTATAAAGTCATTAAAATTCGTAAAGTAAAATTTGAAAAATTAGGATCCAGGAAAAAAAAATATAATCAATGCAAAATAAATGGTATTGTTTTTCTCCTGCATGCTTCTATCAGTTTCCTGAAAAACAGAAAAAACAAATAAAAAATCTCCACCAAACCTCAAATGGTACTACACTGAATTAATAAGAATAAATAAAACTATGTAGTTTAGAATCTAGAGGTTTATTTTATAAAAATAAGTTCTGACCAACACTATGGCCAGTGCCTACAATAATGGAAATTTCTGCAACCAGAGTAATCTCTGCTTCAAAGGTTCTTGTCTTCACTGCTGCAATGTTTCATCAGAAATAGTTTTGACAGGAAAGTTTGAGGATGAATCCTAGTTTTTATACCCTCTTGGTCTGTGAGAAAAAAATAATCCACTGAAGTTTACAATGGTTTTTCATTCTCCGTGTTTGTTGTAGCTACATAGACCTTTGACTCCACATCCCAACTTTAATGTATGTTGTAATATGCCTTGCATGCACCTGTAAGGATGTGTTTGTGCCTGTGCAGACATGACAATTCAATTACAGTACTCAAGGTGACATCCACTGTTCCAGGTTTACATCCCAGACACGTACTTCATTGTACAGTGTCTGGAGGAGTAGTTGTTATTTTAGTTCTAATTAACTGATTCTCCTTCCCTCCTTATTGTTACAACAAATTGCTTACAGACCTTCTAAATAGTCTTTCTATAACAAAAGTAGCCAAATATGAGTGAATGTCTGCAAAACACTTAAAATACAACTTTTGAAGGGGAAAGATGACAAAATTATTGCATAAAATTGGTCTAGTTTTTATGAAGTTGTCCCATGTCTCAATTTCACTCTCTGCCTGTACTTGACTGACTCTGAGGTGGAAAGGACAGGCAGATTAAGGAGGAGAGATATAGTGGGTTGACCTTGCCTAGACAGCAGATGCCCACCAAGCCACTGTATCACTCTCCACTGGGACAGGGAAAAGAAAATAAGATGGAAAACAACTCATAAGTTGAGATAAGGCAGTTCACTAAAGTGAAAAAAAAAAAAAAAAAAAAAAGAAAACCAAAAGTTTGTCTGCACAGGAGCAAAGGGGAAAAAAATTAATCTTTATTTCCCATCAGTGAGCAATGTGCACACAGTTCCCAGGAAGCAGGACTTCAGCACACTAGCAGTGGCTTCAGAAAGCAAACACTGCAAAATATAAAATAACCCACTTACTCCATTCTTCCTCTCTCCCTTACCTTTTATATCTGAGCTGCCATCACATGGTGTGGAATATCCCTGTGGTTAATCTGGGTCAGCTGGGCTGGTTGTGCCCCCTCCCAGGATCTTGCACACTTGCAGCACTTTAATGGGAGTGGGAATGTGAGAGAGACAGCCCTGATGCTGTGCCAGCACTGCTCACCTGTGGCCAAAACACATTTTATCAACACCTTTCCAGCTACCAATGCAAAGCACAGCACTGTGAGGGCTCTATGGGACAATGAACTCCAGCTCAGCCAGACCCAATACAATCTATATCTTTATTCCATACCCTTTTGCATCCTATTCAGATTCCATATAATTTATATATCTTCCAACAGTTCCATTGCACTATTTCTCATTACTGAAATCCCTTCTTACCCACACCCACTTTTAAACTAAATCCTTAAACCATCTCTATACCAAACAAATATTTCCATTAACTTCATTCCTCATCCTTTCACAGATAGATATTATTTTCCCATTTCATGGGATCTTGCCTTAACATGTTCATGGAAGCAGTCCAATTTGCCAAGCCTCACCATATCAGATGTGTTGATGTTTCATGGACCCATCAGGCAATAAATAGCTTACCCTTTCTCTTCCAGTGATAATCTACCTTAGTCATTCCACTCTTGGCAATCTTATCTACCTGTTCCTTGTTTGGGTATTCTTCAGTGCCATGACTTTTGGGTATGTGAGCATCTCCATGATGTACTTTCAGAGTTTTCTGTGTGGTCATGTCCTGCCACAGTGCAGCAGCCCAGATGACTTTACCTCTGCATTGCCAATTGGTTTTCTTTCATTTCTGCAGCCACTCCCACAGGGTGCAAGCCACCATTCAGGAGTCAGTGTAGAGATAAAGTACAAGGCACTTCTCTTGTTCAGCAGTGTCTCGTGCTAGCTGGAGAGCTTTCACTTCCACAAAATGGCTTGACTTGCCTTCACCTTCAACATCTTCCTTGTGTGGGATTCCACACCACAGCTTTTCACCTCCAATGGTTTCCTACCACATTGCAGGATCCATCAGTAAATAGAGCATAGCCTCTTTTGAGGCGTTTCTTGCGCACAAGTCACCTTTTCAGGCAATGCCCCACAATATCTGCCTTCTGGCCAGTCTCTTTCCTGGGAAATTGGGGTTTCCCATTCAGGCTCATCTAATCAGTGCTACCCACCTACTCTATATTGCATTGGTTGTGTGTTGTGTTGAGGGGATGTCTCCTATGAACATCCAATGCAGAATGGACAATTGTGGTGCCGAGAGGAGACACTCTTCTGTCCCAACAAATTCTGAGGTGGCTTGAACCCCCTCATAGCCTGCAAGCATCTATTTTGCTGTTGGAGTAGAGTGGCCTTCTGATCCTCAATAACCCCAGCTCCAAAATTCAAAAGGTCAGCCCTGGGTTTTTCCTGTTATCTTCTGCCAGAGGCTGCGGGGGGCCCTGCTCCCCAGCTGCAGTGTAGAGTATATTTTGCACAGCCAGTCATGCCCAAACAGGCCCAAGAGTTATTATCTATTTGATCTGTTCCAGGGCCTGTTGTTGCTAAAGGCCCTTCTCAAAATGGTTTTTCTTCCTAATCATCCAGCCAGCATCAGCCCAACACAGCTCTACACAATTAAATATCTCTCCAAACAGGAATGGTAATGACTGTTGCTTAAATGATATTCATGCCTTTAAAGAAGGTCCCTGCTTAGGATGCAACTGTTGTCTATGAAATTTCATATGAGGTGAAGAGGTTCCTGCTCAGGATATGTCTTGATTATTTTGTATGTCCATCTGGCATGATGTAAAATCTTCCTGGAGACCAGCTTAGCACAGAGTAAACTGTATGATGCAAAGGCAAATTTAAATTACTTGGAAAATTGTAACTGAGGTCAGGAGTAATATGGTTGTGTAGTCATGTCATGGTCAGCACCTTTTCAAAGAAAGATATTTTCATAGTTTAGTTTCAGACAGATAAATATAGGCACTTATTTCAAGAGATTTATTTCCCTAGATATTCTGTAATCAATGGACCTAAATGTAGATGCAGAAAGATTAACTTAGTTGTTAACACAGCACAGCTAGGTTTCACAGTGTTTTATTCAGGGTGGAGTTTGCTCCAGTCTCGTCTAGGTAAAATTCCTTGGTTTCATATTGATATCTCACAGTTTCTGTATTTTGTTATCCTTCTGTCTGTGTTATCCCTTCTTCAAAGAGTGTTTGCTAGTCTACTGTAGCAGAAATGCCGTGTGCATCCCTGTTTGTATCATTTGCAAGAGTAGTTATCTTTCTTTTGAATGCTTTAAAAATTTAAAATGTGATAGACTAAATGTAATATTCATAGGGAAAATAGAAATTTTAAAAGAATTCCTGGGTAGATGTCTATGTATTGCCAGCAAAAAAAAAAAAAAAAACAGCACTAAAGAGAAAAAGAGAAATCACATCTGTGCAAGGACAATACTCTATCAAAGAAGAATAATTCACTTTGTCCTACCTTGGAGTTAAATGCTCACTGCTGCCTGGGAAAGCTTATGTTTCTTTTCTGCTGTGTATGTCTGTGAATGTTTTATGAACCTAACTGCACTTAGGAATCAAATTTCTTAGACAGACACAGTTTATTCAGAAGAATAAAGATACAGCAGAAAGTTATTGACTTTTGAGGACTCTACGCCTTGTGAAAAATTAACCAGACATTCCTACCAAATCAATTGTAGTACCCTTGCTGTTTCAGGACTTCTTCAGGACATCCATAGCATGTTTTCCATGAAAAATTGTCTGTACCATAATTTCTTTCCTAAAAGCTGATTTCTGCTTTCTCCTTTGTCTATGATTGTATTTTCCAGTCTCTCTAAATGTGTGCACACTCAGAAAGAGAAGCATGTCTCTGTATAGGAACCCTGGTGTTCATGAGGAGCAAAGAAGCTCAACTCCCAAGTTTAACAAATTTAGAAGAGTGACAAATTCAAAAATCATTGTCATAAAGATGAAGTCTTCTTTTACTGATGCAACTGAAAATGCAAATTTTATAATTTTCCACAATGTTTAAATGCCCTTTAAAAAGGGCATTTACCAGATTAACATCTTTTCAGTGTCCACTACCAAGAGTTTCTTTCCTGAAACTGTCATTAAAGCTCACAGGTACAAGTACTAAATCTTGGTAAGATTTCCTGTATCCAAAGCAGAAACTTGCTGCATTTGCCCATACACTAAAGAAATTTTATTTAGCAACTGACAGCTATACAGCTTTCAGTCAGTAGACCATGAGCAATTATTTCCTTGTTCCTCATGAATATTATTTTGTAGCTTGTCTCCTGTTTCAAACTTTTTAATTGCTTTTATTTTATTTTCCATCATAGTAATTCACTTCTAGCTTTCCTGAACTTGAGAAAGCCTGGGCGTTTTTGGTTTTGAGATAACTTCTTCAAGTTAAAAAGAGTAAATCATCCATGAAAAGAGTCTGTTAACCTTCCTATGTGTTTAATACCTTTTGTAACTGTGCAAGAAGTGTCTTATACATCCTCATCTCTCACTTTTCTAAGACTAGTGATGCTTCCTGTTTGATAATATATATTGAATAGATTAATGAAAAATTAATAGAATTACTAGCAACTATCAATGATGTAACACTGACCAGAAAAAACTTATTTATTTTGCAGTTAGATTTTACAGTTTCATTTGTTAATCACAAATGGATTTGCTTCTATATATTAGCCATTACTGCAGTGCATATCTCTGAGCACATGCTGATGACTGGTTCCCCTACAAGTCGGGTATGACACAATGAAAAGGATCAGAATCCACTTTCTGCAGGAGTCTGTGGGACTTAGCCTGGGTAAAAATGAGCATTTGTGACAATTCTGTGGTGCATGACACGAGTAGGAAGACATGCAACCAGTAAAGAAATTTAAACTTTTGTGATACCAGGCTTTCCAGCATTTTTAGGAAGGCTCATGAGCCCATAAAAATTACAGCCTCCTACACTATGAATGATAAACCTGTAAACATGATCAGATTTGTTTTGATAGATGACAGAAGTTCCCGGGGGAAGATTCAAATTTATGGTAAGAGAAGTCCAGGCTGACACATTTTTATCCCAGGTGACTTATTGGGTGTTTGAAATTTTTACACTAATTTCTGTAACTGTCAGTATACAATTTCTGCTGTTTGAACTAAACTTCTCATTTCTTTAAACATCTATTTTCACAAAAGTGATGAATGATTTTCCATCTCTGAACTTACTATGTGGTTTAAATAGTTATCAAGAGCAGAATTATTCTGCTCACAAATATCCAAGTATTCCTTTTAGATATAATTTTTAAAGTGCTTTGAAATCACCCTGGATGACAGTGGCTCTGTAAATGGAAATTTTTGTAATAATGAACAATGAGATTTTAAATCTAAACAATATTTTTGTTGTGTTTAATGAGTTCCTAAACTGTAAAAAATAAATTCCTTTGTGAAATAGGACTTTTGGTGAGAAAAGCCCAGAATTATGCAGGAGAGAGAAGCTGAACAGTGAGGTCAGATTTTCCTGGACTGGTAGGTTGTATGCCAGGACTTGAGAAATTGTTTTAATATGTCTGGAGTACTTTTACTGCATATATATAATGTATGCATATGTATGCATTTATATTCTGTTTATACTTACATGAACTACTAACAGAAACAAGTGAGAAATTTCAAAATATACAATAAAGGAGGAGATGAGATATTCTCATTGAGGGTTTGTATTAGGAATTTAAAATTGAAAATATCATTGTTCAGAAGCTATTTTGTGGCCTTCACAATATTAAAAAAAAGCCCAAAACATGAATAAATAGACAATAAAGTTTAAATGGTTTAAATTGGAGCATATCTTCTCTTCAGATGAGATCAGAGGTTTCAAGTAAGGAAAACAAAGGTTGCAATAGGAATTGCTTTGAAATGTAACTTCTGAAGGGTTTTAAATGACCTGTGTTTGGAGGTTTTTTTACATTTGTCTCATTGTAAAACAGCAACTGAATTTTAAAGTTTGAATCCAGCTGGTGTTTCATTTTAAATTGAGTTTAACTGTTTCTTGAAATTACTCCAGGGTGTACAGAACTTGAGCTGTTCAGAGCAGATAAGGAAGATCAATTCAATATCAGCTTTTCCAGGTTCCCAGCAATAATATTCACACATAATCTGTTGAAAGTGTGGATCTTTCTTTGGTGATGATTCTAGAGCCATTCAAACATAAAGATTTAAATAATAATAGTAATATTAATACTAAGAGTAGCAGTAATAAAAGTAGTAATAATAATAGTAATAATAATAACAACAATAATAATAAGTAGTCATTTACTCATAAATATTTGAAGTATCAAAGATTCTTGGATTCCAGATCATAGGGAAATATATATTACAAAACCAAGTTTGAACTATGTACTCACAGTATTCTATCACGAAGAATGACTTTTTCTAGCTTTTGCACATTGTCTTTCAAATAAGAAAGGTTATGACACGACTGGCTTAGACTGACAAAAGGTACTTATTTTAATTAGCTGATGGGTTAAAAAATTGAAGTGATATCATGTTTTCCACAAAGTCAGTCTTGACACATCTTCATCCTGTTCTCTGCCATTTGCTAAATGATACTTCCCAAGCAGCAGTCCCTGTGGAGCCACACTGAACACAGCCAGAAATAAAGAAGCACAATGACAAAAAGGGCCATTTTCTTGTACATTTAAACTTCATTTGGTGATGCTAAGGAATTTATAAGCAATTAAAAAAATGCAGTTTATAGAAAGCAGCAACTGGGAAGCAGAAGGAAAAACAATTTAAAAGTCATGAAGTATAGAAAGCTGACTAAAAGTTCAAAACACTAAACATATTGCTGAGAGTTAACCACAAATAAAAGTTCTTTAAAGAATGGATAAATAATAATCCTGCATTGTATAGGTGTGCTAAAGGGTAAATTTGTTAAAAATTGATGTAGAGCTGGCAGATGTATTTGATAAACACATCTGGACCACATGGAAAAAAAATAGTATGTTTTATTTAACCTTAAGGGGATGATGAACTATATTCCAGCTCACTAGAAACTGAAGTGGTTTTAACAGCTGCTAAGTATAAGCATAAAACTCAACTTTAAAATATCTGATTCATGTTAATTTTTAATATTCTTCATGTATTTGGAATATTCCAGAATAAAGGAGCAATGTTATGAATGTGACAGACTGCAGTAAGGGCAGGCAGGGTAACAAGGGTGTTAACAGCTGCTTAGTCTGATGCCCATCTGGATGAAATAATAGAAGAGGTAATATAATAACCAGTTAATAAAGAATGAGAGAATATAAATATAATTAATACTGGTCAAAATGACTTTATGAAAATAAAGCTTGTCAGACAAACCTAATTTTTTTATGGGCTTACATATTTAGCAGATAAAGACATTGCTGCAAACTGAATATGTTTAGATTCCTGTAAAACTTTTTACTTTAACCATCTGACATGCAGATTTTTAAAAATTACCTTTAGACTCAATCAAAATGAAGCACATGCCAAACAGAATAAAAATTGATGGGTCTCCAAAAGCAGCTGTCAGTGAAGACTCGTCACTGAATGAGAATTGTCAGAGGAGCTGATATTCAATCTGACACTACCTAATAATTTTTCTTTATCTAGGATCTAGGAATAAATATGAAATTGATGCTGAAAAAAATTAATACATAGGAGGCAAGAAGAATTGCCTATAACAGTGAGGGACAGGCTTACACTAGAGAGGTGTAGCACTGAGGAGCCTGGGGTTACTAGAATGGCAAAGCTGTGAGTCTCTAACAAGGGATTCATGCCACTGCCCCATTCTCTAGTGCTAGTAAAGGTGGTCTGAAAAGCCCTGATGCCAAAAGACTATGCAGGCAACAATAGAAAATCAGCCCAAAATGAAATGGTGCTATGGCCAAAAAGCATCTGAAATTCGCAAACAAAAAAGCAAGGAGGTGGTGAATTAATCACAGCTAACATGTTCAGAAGAATGTCAGGTATTTTTATCAGGTATTTAAAAGTGGGAGAACAAGTGCAGGAGTTAAAAAATTATTCTGTGGGCTAAAAGTGTAACGACTAAATGTGTGTAAATTCTCAAAAATAATTACAAGAGAGAATTTCTTTGCAATGAAAATGGACCTTCAGCAAGAGAGCAAAGAAGCAGTGATTATAAAATTAGAAAAAGTTCACACAATCAAATACAGATTTAATCACTTGTTCTGAATAAAGAGTTGTCGTTCCACCTCATAATGATTTGTTTCAAAACTGGCAGGATTTGTAAGTAATAGGTCTTTTTATTAGACATCCAAATCTATTAGAAAAAACAGGCAAATATTAACTTATCAAACCCAAACATGGTTTTAAAAAACCCAAAAAACCATTTTGCAGGAACTGCTGTGCTTTTTCAGTCGTTATTTCATAAGTATTAAAGAAAGATGGCTGTATTCTCACATGGATTTTTCCAGTGGAAACTGATCTAATCCTTTATATATAACTGCATCTATTAACTTCCTGGAGTCTGTCTTTCACCTCACTCTGTACCTCTGCAGTTACCTCATCAACTGATGTATTATTTTTGCAATGAGACTCTTTAAAATTTATCCTGATACATCTTACTGTGTCAATTTTTTTTTGCCAAGTCAGAGCATGTTGTTAGTCATGTTATGCATTAACACATGTTGTTCAATTCCCATCTAACTCTGGATAAGCAAACTTAAATCTATCTATATTACACAGGTATGCACCACTATTATTAGACTCTAATGTTTAAAATGGATTTTCTTTTTGTATTAGCCTTTGAATGAACAGTTTGATAAATTAGGATAAAAATATTTTCCTTGAGGAAAAAGAAAATCACAGTAAACTATGCCTTGAAGTTTTGTACTAAGAGAAACTACTTATACCTACAAGGAAGGCTTTAAAATCAATGCATTTAAAAATAAATATTGTTTTGTCTTTTTGCCCTAGTTTGAGTTTTCCTTGCAATGCAGTTTCAGATAACACTCTGCCATAGTCCAAATTTCATCATCCAAAGTACAGAAGAAAATAACAGGAATGTCAAAGACTGCAAAATACAATTCAGGCTTTATTTCTTCCACAAACATGAATGTGAAGGTGAATGAGTTACTACACTTGAAGAATAAGCCCCTCACCACAGGTCCATCAGGAGGAAAATATTGACTCATAGAATTCTAAACATTTTGTTTTAAATAGTTCTATTTTATACATTTTCATTACTTCCAAAACTAAATAATGTCCCTATAGGTTTCAAAGAGGCTTATGGAGTTGGAGGCAAATAACAGTGGGCACACAACCTCTAGATATCTTTGCTTGCAAGGTTTTGTAATTCAGAGATCTGATCAATTCCAGAAGTAAATGTATAATCACCACATAAGAGAGGTGCAGGACATGCTTGTGTGTGCTGGACTGTTGAATTTTTTTTAGGTGTGTTTTGTGGCTAGCAGTGAAGAAGGGAATCTGGCATGTCTGTACATAAATACAGATCCGTTTTTCTTTTCCCTCACCTTTTCCATCTGCAGCTCTTTCATTCTAACTCTGCAGTTGTTCATCATTCTGTCCTGAGACAGTTGGGTTGCTGTGCTATTCTGCAATGGTTTCTGGGCATGTGCTCTACAGAGCATTTATGCCAGCAATTTCTAGCTCTGTTTTCTTAGGAAAATTATCTTTCTACAGATTTACTTTCAACTTCAATGTGTCTTTGTGGTCTAAGTTTGGTGTGCAGGTGATTTCTGACACCTTGATAGTTTACTTGGCGTGGAAAATGCTTTGGTGCCTAAGGTTCCTGTGAAAGAAACCTGAAAGCCTACACTGATGGTCTAGATATGAACCTGCAAACCAGAAGCCAAAATCAGTCCAGGATGAATGGCAGCATCTCTTCCAACAGCTGGAGAACCTGAAAGGGAAAACTAGAGGTTATTTACTTAACAGCACTGCAGTTACAGTGTGGACCAAGCCAAGGCCAAACATTAGCTTCAAATGTGGGAAGAGCAGGAAGTAAAAGAGTGTACTCAGGAGATTACAATAATATGATTCCTTGGTTTCCAGAACAGTTAGAATCTGCTTTGGTAGACAAAGGAACTATCCCAGAGCCTGCTGAGTGGTGTCTGCATGGCACCACCTTTTGCCCCAAGAACCTGAGGTATAGACTCCATTTTCCCTAACATTAGACATTTAGGCTCCTTTTATAATCAATGAAGAGAAATGAACCTGTCTGGAGTGTGAACCATCTGATCTATTTTAAACACCAGGCTTACAACAGAAAAATGTGATCTGGAAGTATCTGTTTATTTCAACAGACTCTGTAGCGAGCCTAGACAAAATGCAGACAAAAATACCTACATTTGGTGAGATAGATTTGAAAACACTTGAGGAAGTTAGTAGCTGCTAGGTTAAGACTGAATTGGAGTGAAGAATAATTAGAATCCAGGCTTAAGAGCCCGAATTTCAGCTACATCCCATTAAACAAGACCAATTCCTGTACTGTTTCTGCATTCCAGATGGTCTTGTCAGTCTCTAAGTTTAGAGAATGAGCTGAATGTTCTGGAAGGAAAGGTGGTCACTGGTGTTGGGAGTGGGCAACTGTATCAAACCCCACTGTTTATTTATGATGTTTTCTTCCCTTACCCATACCCTTCAAAAGAATTAAATATCTAATCCATACGGTCTTCGTCCAGACTGCAGATCTCTCAAATGCACAGACAGGCCCAAATGCACCTCAAGTACTGATATCAGTTCTGGACCCCTCAATTCAGGAAGACTGTGAGGTGCTGGAGTGTGTCCAGAGAAGGGCAACAGAGCTGATGAGAGTCTGGAGCACAAGTCCTGGGAGGAGCAGCTGAGGGAGCTGGGGGTGCTTAGTCTGGAGAAAAGGAGGCTCAGGGAGGACCTTATCACTTTCCTCCCCCCGGTAACTAGCAACAGGGCAGGAGAACATGGTCTTATGCTGTGCCAGGAGAAGTTTAGGTTGCACTTCAGAAAGGATTTCTTCACAGTTAGGGTGACTGAACATTGGAATGAGCTGCCCAGGGAGCTGGTGGAGTCAATGGAGGTGTTTAAGGAGAGACTGGACATGGCACTCAGTACCATGGTCTAATAATAAAATGTCTGTGTTGCACAGAGACCAAAAGTTACTTTGTACAGCCAATGAAAAAATAACCTGAAAAAAAATCTTTATGTTGTTACATGTAAAGACATGCTCTCACAAAGAGAGAGGCTCATACACAAGAGAAAAAGTGGCCATGAAAGACTAAAAATCAAGACATAGAACCTGAAACGCAAAATGGAGTTGTATGTAGCTAAGGAGAAACAATATGCTATCAGCTGTGGTAAAACAAATGATGTTCCATGAATTATATATTACCAGGATTGTAAATACCAAAGGTATAATAGTTCCCGGATATATTTAGAGGAGAAAGCAAAGTTATCCATTAACAAATTGCTTTTTATAAATACATATTTAAAAGTCTGGGTGTAGACTTTATGAATGTTAATTAATACATAAAGTAGTGCTTTTCAGTTTGCCATCTATTTCCACAAAGATTTCTATCATATGAATAGGATAATTGAGGAAAAACGGCATTAAAATTACAAACATAAATACATTAATAAATGGAACAGAATCTACTTGTTCAATGGCAGTAGATATAATACTTTCCATTTTTGTAGCACTTCCATCTTGAAGTGCTTTATGTACTGATTCTGAAATCACTTCAGAATTTAGATCTCTATTTGACTTGAAGCATTAGGCTGATAGTACTACACATTTCATTTTTTAGCTGGAGGAAAGATAGAGTAATTGTCATCTTGGAGTAGCAAACTGAGACAATTGACATGGATGATATTGTTCAATTTTGATTCATGATAATAATGATGGTTGCAGTGGAGATTTGGTTAAGGCTTTCTTGACTAGAATTGGATTAGAAACAGAATTATTATAACACAGGTGAAACACAAGTATTTTTGAGGTGCCCCAGTAAGAAATAGAAAACAGGCAGTGCTGTCCATTACACTAACGAGCCCAAGAAAACATGTAACTGACATGAGGGAATTATTTTAAATCCCATTTCTCTTTGGGATTATCTGACTCAGAGGTTCTCAAAGGTGTCACACTCTTTGCAGGACTCACAACACGATACACTATCCTCAGCATTTCAATTTCTATTTCACAACAGCTTGCCTAGAGAAACAGTGCTCAGTCTAGAAATGAGTGATTCAGATTAATCACTCTCTCAGAAACAAAAACGCCCCTATTTGAAATTCACAGCCATGCACTCTTCCCTCTTTGTAGTGTACTTGTCTACAACCAACCCACAAGCACTGTTGAGTAGTAGATACCTGCAGCCTGCCTTCTAAATAGCATCCCTTAAAATCAGTGCAAATATTGAATTGAACCAGTCTAAAATATAGGCAGAGGAAACAGTAAAGTCTGTGTGCTTTGGGGTAGGCTTCTTCTCTGAAAGTGAAAATTATTAACAGTCATTGGATAAAATACAAGTGCATTGCAAATTTCTTAGTATAGTCATTCTGACACTGTCCTGATTTTTTTTCCAGCAAAACATTACTTCTTTTTTTGATATGAAATGCCTTTGCTTTTCTTGAATTCAGCTCTTGTTTGGTTTTTCAATCTCCTGTCAGAAGGAAGGCAAATAATATTCCATGGCATATCTCACAAAGTTGGTGTTTAGCTGCCTGTAGCTCCTCGTGAGGAAAAAAAAATTATTTTCAGTTGATTCACCAAACAAATAAGGAATAATCTACAAAATTAAGTTTCAACTGAACCTATGACACTATAGTGGGAGATTTGGAGAGTGATCTGCACCTTCAGCTCCTGATGTATTTTTAGAACAACTCCTAACCCACTTGCCAGTTCAGAAAAAATATGTTCACAATATGTACAATATGTCCATCATGAATGAACCCATACTATAAGAAAGAACACAGTACTCCAAAACATCATCTGTCATTTTCTGCTGCTGTGGAGAAGCTATACCAGCAAGTTTTTTATTCCCTGCAGTACTTGGAAGCTTAGCAGTTATAAAAAGGTCAGCAGCAAACTCCTGAAAGGATTTTGTTTACTGCTGCCTAGATACCCAATGGGGATTTTATTTTGATAGGTCTGTAAGTAAATTAAATGGTCTATTTGCATATTGTTACAGAAGTGTAAACCTTTATAGTGTTTAATAAAGATTTACGCAATACTATAAACTTGATATATACTCTGTGCTTGTATAATTGAGACATGGTAGACAAACTGCACTCATGGTATCAATTTCTTTCATTATTTATGATTTTGAGTAACACCATTAGTAGCGAACATATGTTGTTGTAAAACATTTGGTAATAGTCTCCCCTCCCTCACACTTCTAGAGCTAAATCTCATTGAAATTCACTTATTCTGTCACTCATGACATTTGTCGAGGCAAACACAGGGAGAGGGGTATATTCACCTGAGAAACCTGTAACCTGAGGAAATGTCCTGGACTTTTATCACCTTTGTTAGGGTATTATTATCTATCATAGCAGCAACATTGATTTCTGTAGAAGCAATTACAATGACAAAATTACATTACAGCAAGAGCTTACAATTGCAGCTGCAAATTAACCATGTAAGTAGAAATATCAAAACTGGGAAGAAGTGTAGACTGTTGTTCACTTTATGTTCGATTAATTTAGGGTGTATATCTCAATCCAGAACAATTGGATCACAAACATCCAGAAGAAGAAACATCAAAAATAGATTATTATATGCCCATACATAGAGTTATTGTTTGTATCAGTGATAAGCATAGTTGTCTTCTGGGAGAAGAGAGGAAAAAATTGCCCTAAATACAGATAATATCAGAAGAGAAAGTGGTCCAAAATACAAACAAAACAAAACAAACAAAAAAATCAGAACAGGAGAAAAAGGCTTTGGTAGTACGTTAATGGCAGTGACTAGAAAAACAAAACAAAAAAGAAAAAAACCATCCCAAGCAACATTCAGCAAAGAAAACTTTTTGAAATTATTGGTAAGACCATTACCTCCAACCATTAGCTCTTACCAGTCTATATTGATAGTATAAGTGGGGTTAGATCATGAATGCTGCATGGATGTAGACTTACAGGAAAGCTTGATGTCTAGAGCAAAGCAGGCAGAGATTACAAAATTTTGAGCAGTCTTTCAACTGGACATAATATTTTTAGTCTTTGTGAACAGAATGTCTCTTGACTTCCTTGTGCTTGGTCTTTGAATCTCTTATATGGTGGTTATGACATATTTCTTATGACTTGCTGAATGACACTGAATTTATGGAGAGGCATTCAGAGTGATTTTGAGCTATAAAGATGTCAAATAAACCAAGACTATGATTCAGACTCAGAATTACAGATTTAACTTTCCAAAATAATACTAGATTTCTGGTGTTAAATAAATTTTTCAAAAACACCTTCTAAGGTTTTATTTTTACAGAATCGAAGAAAATCTATATTCCTACCTTTTGGTGATATATTTCTGTTATGTCTCGAAAAGTGCTTCGTGCACCTAAGTGTCGCTCTGTGTGCCGTAAAGTGAGTTAAAATGAGCTGCTGGTGTTTGCTGAGATATATAATGTTTGAGATTAAATCCTCCTACATTTCTGAGTCCAAACGAAACCTCATTTGGGTTTTGTTTTTATAAGATCTTTCTGAATACATAAGCTGTTTGTTTTTTACAAATCCAAAACTGTGGATCTAAGCTACCTAAACAAAGTGATTCTGATTAGAAACATAAAGAAAATTTAATCTCTTTGTATTTCTAAAGCATTCATTACTCTCATATCAAGGCTGCATCTGGGTGATAAGAGAATTAATTTTATATTTCACAAACTATATAAAGGCTTTTTTACATTGTCTTTGAAGTTTCCTGAAACAAATTAAAATAAAATCCCATGTTAAAAAAAAAAAAAGAAAAAGTGAAGAGGTCAGTTTTGTTCATTTCCAAATTACTGCTCTTACCACCTGCTGAACGACTGCTGTTTATAGAGCTACCCTAAGTATCCTGACTGTGGTTTCAATTACTTTGTATGTTATAAATGTCAAGGGAAAGCAAAAGGGACATGCATTTTTTAATAAATTACTCTCTCTCTCCTTACTAATGCCTTTTTTTAATTCAGCATTTGAGAACATTCATTGAACTTATGAAGTTCTCCAAAAGGGCTGTTTATGAGCTTTCAGGCTTCATCTGCCTTCCTACTTTTACAGTCCTCCATAAATGCCATGTCATCTGTACTTGTAGAAGTGAGAAGTAAACTGAATTAATTTACTGTTAATATTTAGGTGGTCATTGACACCTGATGAAGATAATATGGCCATATTTTATGGGAGTAAAAGTTTCTTAAATGTCTGACTGCTTTTCAGGAACTGAAGTGATGAAGCTACTTGTTGGCACCACATTTCTCATTCCTTGTGGAGAATGAAGTAGGGAATTTTGAAGGACAAACTGCTCTCAGAATTAGAAGCCATCAAAGCTAAAAGAAATATAAAGTAGTATTGGTGGTGAATGATTCATAAGTGGTTCTTTACCCCTGCAGACCTTGCTAGCTATCCTTGCTTGCTTGCTTCTCAACATATCAGCCTCAATGCTCAAGCCCAGTTATGTCCATCCCAATACATTCTTATCTCCCCATCCTCATGTTTCTATCTCTTCATGCCAAAAAGCAGTTTCCTCTCTTAAGCATCTGCTGTCAGCAGTAGGCTACTCAGAGTGTAGAAGAAACATCTTGCTTCCGACAATTCTGGCAGAATGAGACAGTGAAGGAGATCCAGGCCTCCTGCTTGCTGCCTTGAGATGAAGAATAAAGTCCTGCTGACAGGTTGTCACACAGGAGCTCTGCAGGACTGGAAGGCGCTTGGTGAGGGTGTCTCTGCACAGAATAATAATCTTCATACTGATGTGGTCTCAATGAGTGTTTGCTAACTTCACATTTAAAGGTTTCTTCCAGTCGTACAATTTATACAGGAGAAAATCCACCAGCATTACGTGCCTATCAAATGACACTTTGGACAGTACTATCCATGGTAAACAAAAAGAGTTTCCCAAAGATCTTAAAAGTATTTTCTCCCACCCAAATATAATTCCACCTGTTCTGCCAGAGACATTTTCAGTCCTAAGTTCAGCAGTTCAAAACAAAAAGGAGTGTTATGATGAAAACTGTAATATCTTACTATCCTGTTTTTTTTATAGCCCAACCTATTATGATTTTTTTTCTAGTTTGAGGGCTGAGCCCTCGCTTATGTTTATAAAATCTAATATAGTCACACAGCTCAGCAATATTGAACATATCCTTGTGGCCCAATATTCAAAACAAATAACCGAAAATGATGAGAGTAAGCCTGCCTGCTTTAAAATACGTATTTTTATGTAAATATATATTTTATTATTGTTTTATATATAAAATATTTCTCTTTTATAAGCTTGATTTAGCTTCTGAATAACCCCAGCAGAATTTTATGTGAAATTTTCAGAAGAACAAACCCTCCACTGAGACTCTATTACTTCATGATTTCAGCTTCAGAGACAACACTTGGGAAGCAACACTGCACTGAAAGTTCAGCTCTCATTAAACAAGTAAGAACTGAACCTGACCTTATGAAGACAGAATTTGACCTTTGTTCTACCAAAGATTTGACTCACATGTCAAATGAATTATAAAGCAGAAGCAATTTAAAAAAACACACTTATAAACATATAGCACATCAGTAATGATATACTGACACCCTAAAAACAACTCTTGCTGTGAATTTCAGCTTCACTTATTTAGCTTGTCTGAGTTATTTTCTATTACTTTAGCTTTATTACTATACACAGATTTGCAGATTTTGCATGAATATTAGCTAATGACTTACTCACACTGTTCAATTTTAACTTGTTTTATTTAGTTGAAAAGGTATCATTTGTCAAAGGAAAGCAACATTAAACAACTGCACAACAATGAAATGCTAACTCACTGGAAATGAGTGTGTCTCTGGGTAAAGAAGAAGAAATTTATGTGAAGATCCCTACAAAGAAATCCTATAATGTCCCTCACTGACTTCAGAAATAGCTCATCCTTCTTCAAAGATGGCACTTTCTGCTTCTACACAGCCCTTTTTATTGCAAGTAGAGCACAAGGTTAAATCTCTCACAAAGGGCAGAAGCCACAATAGGTCCTTGGCAAATAAGCTTTATTCCATGAAATGGGAGAAGGAGTGGAACAGGAACAGCTTGACCTGGGAACAACAGATTTAGACAAAGTATCATTGAAATTCTTTTATGGAAATCGGATTAAAAATTTTCTTGAGAGGATATTTTCTGCCTAACGCAATACAATAAGGGTTTTAACCCAGAGGGAGAATGTCCGCAACTCCTACCTGTTGTCATTTAGTGTGGGGAAGATGCCTGAAGGACAGAGGAGGTCTGAGACTGAGGGGGGAAGGTAGAGAGCACTAATCCTGGTGAAGCAGGGAGTCAGGTACCTGACAACCAAGTCCAGACACAAAAATATCAAGTGACAGTTGAATTTGGCTTCCAGTCTGGTTTGTCTGTTCCTGGTGTAACTCCCCTGCTCTGGCACAAAGCCTTCTTGCACTTCAAGTCTCATCCATAATAATATTTTTCTGTTCCATACAAGAATGTTCAGAGCTTCTAGGAGTGCCTAGGACTCATTATATGCATTCATTAAGCCTTACTGAGCTTTTGATGAACTAAATAGTAATCCTTTTTGGCAGACAGATAAACCAGGCTGTAGGGCACTGTGGTTTCCCAACAAGTCCCTGCCAGATATTACACACAATTTCAGATGCTTTCATTTGATGCATCAACAATCAGGTAGCAGTTGTTTCATGTTTTCCCAAAGTTTAGTATGGGAATTAAAAGATCCTATTGTGCTGGGTGATTTGTGTCAATTCATTTGTCTTTGACCTCAAAACTCTACAGCAAAAGCCCCTTTAAAAATGAGAGCTACGCACGAGGATGGCCAACAGGTTTTGCTCTTACAACAGCTTTTTACTTGATATCACAGACAGTGATACACATATTAAAAGGAGATTTAAAAATGACTGCAGTGTTTTCATTGTGGACAACATATCAGTGACATTAAAAAGGATTTTTCAAATCCCCAAAGGGCTTTTAACTAAAGAAAAAATAACACATTTGGCAACATCACTTTTTCACTTGGTATTCCTCTACAGATTATTCTGTAAATAAACTCCCACGTTCCTGTTTAGAGTTCAAAGTTAAGATATTCAATGAAATATTGGAAAATTTTTATTTTTATTTTTATTTTTAATTTAACCTCCATTTTTCTCTAGTTATCTTATTCTTTTTGATCCCACTTTCTAGTTATGAGTAACTTGGGCTTGTCTACAAAAAGGAGGAATGGGGAGAAAAGGTGTTTTGATGTGCACTGCTTGTTAAATTCATGATCAAGAGAATTTACTTTAGTTTTTTATTTTCTCTTTACAAAGAAAAATACTTGTAAAAATACTCTAAATAGGAGATCTTTACCCTATTCAAATAGGGTAAGTTCAAGTTAGATGAAACAAAGGTTTGAGAGAGAGAGATAGTAAAAATTAATAAATCTACATACTCAGTAAAAAATAAGAAAGAAACAAAAAAACCCATTGCTTATATTCAAGCAGGAAGATGAGACTAAATGTATTAAAAATGGTTATGAAGTAGAGTAGTAGACTAAGGCATTGCTTGCTTTAGAGCCAATCTTTTTTCATAATTCATTTAAAAGAGTTTTAAATTATCAGAAAGCCACTACAGAAAACAAAAGAATGTCACTACTGTAAAGTAAAGGGTAAAAGAATAATAACATCATGTCAAAAGGTAAACACTGCAACAGCTTAAAACTTTTCTCTCACACTTGCTCTGCTTAAAAAATCTCATGGAATGTAGAAGTAGGAAATTGCACTTCCTGCAAACTTCTTTACAGATTTTATCTCTGCTTTAAAATGTCCCTTCTAATGGTCATTTGATCACAATTCTAATGATTATTCAACTTGGACACTATGTTAAAATGATCTTATTAATAGCTTCATATATTCATCTGTAATTAAATTTTAAATATTTTAGGCAGATGCTCAAAGATAACACAGAAACTGAACAGGAGCCAGTCATGTGCCCCTGTCAGACAAGTCTACAGCTATCACATTAGGAGGCTGGGTTAAAAGTGCTGCCAACAGGTTGAGGGAGGTGATCCTTTTCCTGCCTCAGCACTGGGGATGTCACACCTGCAGCACCAGGTCCAGTTCCAGGCACCCAGAACAGGACACGAACATATTCAAGAGAGTCCAGCATGGGACCATGACAATGGTTAAGTGCCAGGAGCATATGAGGGAAAGCTGAGAGAGCTGAGACTTCCTCCCAAAGAAGGACAGGCTCAGGAGGATCTCTTCTATATGAATGCCTGAAAAGATGCCGCAAAAAATGAGCCAGGCTCTTTCCATTAATGCCCGGTGACAGGATGAGAGCCAACGGGCACAAAATGAAACACAGGATGTTCCATCTGAACGTCGGGAAACAGCCTTTTAGCTCTAAGGATGGTCAAACACTGAAATGGTTTTCCCCAGAGAGGTAATTACATTTTCCAAAAGCCATCCAAATGTGCTCCTGGGCAGCCTGTTCTAAGTGCCCTGCTTGAGCACAAGGGTTAGAAAAGATGACCTTCAGACCTGCACTCCCATCTCTTCCAGTCTGTGAGTCTATGAATTTATAATACTTCTACTGTGTAAAAGAATTTTGAATTATTGTTTTAATTGTATGATGACTACTGAATATAATTCTAAAGAAAAAGCTTAAAAGTTGCTTTAAGGTGTATTATTTGATTAGTGTGAAAATTAAGTTTAGAATTGGGCTTTTAAAGAAAAAAGTTTTTAATATGAAACTCAATATGATCCTAAGGCTCTATTTAGTTTCTGAGGATATTATCTTCAAGTCTAAGTGGAATGAAGATGTCCATGTATAATTAAAGTGTTCCCAGTGACCTTCTAAGTATTTTGCCTTTGCAGACCACTGAGACCATTACAAAGATTTCATGACTCTTGTTAAATCATAATCGTAACAGAATTAATACCTTCAGTATTAAGCAATGATCAGTATTCAAAACATTAATCATTTTAGTACTGTTAGTAAATTTTACTCTGCACTGACAAGATCATTTGGGAAAAAAACACCATTTTGTGACAGGAATTTATGAAATGAATTAAGACATGACTACTTGATAAGACTTTAAATAGTTTTCTAAATTTAGAAACCCAACTCAATTTATGTTGCACAACCTCCTGCATTTTTAACATTATGTGAGGTCCTTATTAACTGATGCTATTTCCTTAGTAAAGTATATCCATTTAGTAAGTCTAATTTCCACATATTTTTACAAAAAGCAAAGAAATAAAGTAGACTTATTCAGATTTTTTCTAAATAATTTTGAGTGAAATGATCACTCATTTCTCTGATGTCTATTGTAGTCCTAGATATAACTAGCTTTTATATTTCAAGAATCATTTTTAATCCTGTTATCAAGATCAAACAAATTTTGACACACTACAGGGAGGCTTTTAATGAAGGTGAAGATCTAACTCCCACTACATACTGTTTTTCTTTTATTCCTGAAGTTTTTGTTAGCATATCTCCCTCTAGGACTTAATATTATTTTTTAATTCCTGATTTCTTCAGTTTCTAATCATATGTCATGAATGGTCCCTTAATTTCAGTGATTATAGTTGAAAACTGATTTTTGTAGCAGGAGTGTGAGCACTTCCCGGTGCAGGAGAACTCAAATTAGTATCTCTAACTATGTATCTACAGCTATGTGGAGAACTCATGTCAAGTATTTCTTTTTCTTTAACTTAGAGAACTACATTTCTTGTCTTAGGGAAGACACAAAAAACAACAAGAATGTTTAGGTCTTAGAACAGTTGAGAGATTTGCTAAGCTGACTTGATACATCAGTTTGGTAATAGATCAGAATTTGTACATAAACCTATTTTGGTCCCCTGGGGATATTTTCTGAGGAAGAATTGGGTGTTTAGGTAGTCCAGCTCCTGGCAGTTTAATCAGATTGCACGACAAACTCCACTAATGTAGAGCTTGTGAACTAAAGCAAATATATTTTGTTTTTTTACTGTTTATCTGCCATCTTTGGTCATACCAGAATGACAGCGCACCTCTTATCACAGCACAACACACCCAAATACACACCATCAGAGGTGACTTAACAATGCCTTCATTAGTGTTAGAAACACAGACAACTAATTCTTATGAGGAATTAGGATTCTTGCCCCCATTTACATGTACTGAATACACGCTAACAGATGAGACAACCTAACACATGCCATAGGCCACCATTATCAAGAAGTAGTGGAATTTCTAGAATGCTTTTCTAGAAATTTAGAGAAAGTTTCAAGCCTCAGTTCTTTGTAGAAACATAAAAATTAATCTTTCCTCTTTCAA
This sequence comes from Brachypodius melanocephalos, assembly GCA_013398615.1. NCBI lineage: Eukaryota > Metazoa > Chordata > Aves > Passeriformes > Pycnonotidae > Brachypodius > Brachypodius melanocephalos. The sequence goes on from VZSR01000520.1 coordinate 32,127,917, forward strand.
AATGTGACTATTTAATTATAAGCTGCTGTGAGTAGATTCAGGGACAAGGCAGCCTGCTTTGTGGAGTCCAAGAAATGCTAAAACAGTAAAAGGGAAGATTTTTTTGTAAAAAAGCAGACTAGCTAATTATAAATATCAGCATTATTCTATCCCTGCACAGGCTTGTGAAGATGGTATGAAATCTGTGTAAGGACAAGTTATGTTCATTTCTCTCTGTTTTTCATTATCATATTCATCATTTGGGACCTGTGAATGAATGGACACTTGGATTGAGAGCTCCTCCTAGACAATTAGGAGTTGAAGTTTGTTCCAAATAGCATTTAGAAAGCAATTTCTCTGAGAATAACATTAAGGCCTTAAATGCGATCTATGAGATTAATACTACAGGCTGCTAATGACACCAGGCATGCTACAAAGGAAAACAAACCCTGTTTGAGCACAAAATATTCTCTTCTATAATATTTATTTAAGACTTTCAAGATCAGATTGCTAATGTATAATTCCTAAGCATGATCCTTTGACACACAGAAACTGCAATGCCAGATTGAAAAAAAAAGAAACTATGCCTGGAATTGTCTTGGTCGATTACTTCTTTCCCTTCCCCTATTCCCTAACAGATCAATGATAATCAGGTAGTGAAAACTATAGTGCATTTTGCAAACCAATACAAGAAATAATTAAATTTATTGATTTCTATTTACTCATTTATTAACTCTTTTTGTCTCTATAGGAATGATAGAAAGACCTTGAATCTTTTTCTTTTTTTCTCGCAGACTACCTTTGGGAATATCTAGGGAAAAAATTCATCAGCGGTAGCAGTCTGATTTGTGGTTTTGCCACTCTCTATATAATATCTTTTTGCTATTGCTGATTGTTTGTCATATTAGAAATAGATTAACTTGGCAAACAACAACATTAATTGTCTGACTGTAAGGATAACAAAAGAAAAGCAATTCATGAGTGAATATTGTCTTTTTGCGGAAGCAAGCATGAATGTACATGTTTTCTACTTTTTAATATTCCTCTAACTTTTTGTGCTTAATATATGAAAAAGAAACTTTGTGTTTGTTTTGCTTTACTTTGGGTTTTAGGGCCTTTCAAGAAAAAAGGGTATTCTTAAATTTATTTTCTTTTGGGATGGCTGTGGGACAGAGACACCAATGTGAATAGATTTTTAAGAAAATCCTCAACATAACAGCAGTATCTCAACTATTAAAGATTTTTACAGTGTTGTATATGGTCTTTTATGAGCTAATCAGAGTCTATATTCCACGTAAATTCTGCCATAAATGACATCTCAAATGGAACTAAAACTGGCCTAAAAAAAGCCAGTTATAATCAAAAGTACTTAGTGACAGGTATCTTCATCTGATGCTTTCTATTCCAGTCCCCCACAGCACTCAGCCCCTGTAAACTCCATCAGTTTACACACTGGGCATGAAATCATGTGGTATGGAATATCCCTTTGGCTAGCTCAGTTTGTCCTGGCTGTGCTCCCTCACTTCCTCTTGGGCACCTCTCCTTGCTGGAAAAACACAAGACTTGTCTTACCCTCACTTGTACCTCACTATTACCATTACTAATTAGCAGCAATTAAAAACATCAGTGTGTTATCAGCATTATTCTCCCACTAAATCCAAAACACACATCTGTGCCAGATAAGCAGAAGAAAATTAGCTCTATCCCAGCCCAAACCAGAACAGTATCCACCCCTTTTCCCCTAACACTTATGCTGTCCCTGGGTCCCATGCTTTCCGATACACTGTCACCTTTCCTTTCTTTTGATATACACACACAAACATCATTCCCTTCCCCTATGGGCCATCCCTATAAAATGCCTGTTGAGTTTATCTTCTTTCACTGAGACTCCCATGCTAGCCCCTGATGAGAATCCATTTCAGATAAATTGTTCAAAAACACTTGAGTCAATCTCAGTAGCGCTATGTTTCTCATGTGACCCTACCACATTGGGTCAAATATGTGTTACAAAAGCTGTCTCCTGAAAAAAGAATCTTGCCATTTACCTTGCTTCTTAATAGAGTGCAGGGCTTGATATTTCAAGGACTCACATCTAATCACAAGATTACAGGACAATATGCAAGCATTTCCTTTATGGGGACAGCCTCTTAAACTTTGTGTGTGCCAGCCAACCTGATTTTTAATATTATTTTATCGCTATTTTATTAGTTTATTATTATTATTATTATTATTATTATTATTATTATTTCTTAGCACAATGTTGAGTCACAGAAATTACATTTTCATCAAATTGTATATGAATGACAGCTTCTATAGAAGGAGAAACCCCTTTAAGAACATGACAACAGACACATACTAGCTTACTGACATTCCAACATGAATTTCCTAAGTTTGCTAGATGAAACTAGGCTTTTATAAAGGTGTGTGAATATACATAAATATTTTAATAGAGTTAAACATGAATTGCCTTTGACAACAATGTTGTACCATTATAATGAAAGTTGCATTTGAAATCCTCAGAGTACTTGCACAAGAGATGCCATGTGCAGCTATCAGTGTGTCAAAAACACACACACAAGCAGTCATATCAAGACTTATTAAACAGGCACTCATGCACATACTTTGTCTTCTCAGAAAATACCAAAGTAAAAGTAATTTCAGAAAAAGTACATAGGAATATTTTCTAATTTCTCACAATCAAGAAAAAAAAGCATTTTTACAATGTGCTTGGACTAGAGAAAATAGTTCACTATTTTTAGTCTGAGAATGATAAAGGATTATTTTCTGCACTAATATAAGGACGAAAAGATATTTCCAGAATACGAAATTAAGCTCTTTATTATAAAGATGCTTATGCTTTGTGTGTACATGGAGATATGTTTCTAAAGCTCATCATTTTTCTTGCAACAGAAAAAACTAAATTAGGTCATATATTTTTTAAGAAAAAATGTACATCTTCACAACAGGCTTCTGCACCAAGGAGGGGAGGATAGATCCGTGGAAAGGTATTAAGACCTTGGTTTTGGATAAGGTGTTTGGGAAATCAAGGACAATGGGCATTGACATAATGAAGAATTCTTCAGTTTCAAGCCTGGAGTTGTATTCTAACCATTGAAAACCTATGTGTGCTTAATTGCTTAATTCCGCTTTACATGCTTGTCAGGCTGTTCTTTGCACATTTGACTCATCAGAATTTAAGTGTGTAAATGACCAGGAAGTTATGTTGGTCTTCATTCCAGTTACTTATTTTATATAAAGTAGGACAAGGAAAAAAATTTCAAGCTCAATGGTTTCAGCAATACTTAAGATAAATGGTTTTTTTGCAGCACAACATCCCTGAAAAGTACACATGTGAGATCTGTCTGCGCAAGAAAGAATCGGAGCATGGGAAGAAAGAAGACAGAACACTAACCCACAGTGGATCACTATTTCTGGGCTGCTTCTTATGGTCTTCAAGTGGGTTGGAAGGGAATAGGAGAATGTCTGTGCTCTGACAGTGTTGGTTAGGCTCAGTGTACTGGGATGTAGAAGAAAGTGCTGTTCTCAGCAATGCAAGTGAATTTTGAGGACTCGCACATAGCATGAGTAAAAGAAGACTTCTAAGAAGCTTTAGTAGTATGATGTACTACATCTGGAAGATGTAGTATCTCTATTTGATATCACTCAGCCACACTGGCTTTTCTTTTTTTCCTGTGTTGGTCAGCAAGTGCAAGGACCTTCCTTTGCAATATAATACATTTGTTCCATGGTTAATTTGTTGTGACCGTAGCAATAAGAGCTTTTCTCTCCTCTGGGATATACAGGGATTGCTTATCTGGAATCTCACTACAAAAGCAAGTTCCCTCAGTAGACAGAAACACATGTTTGTCAGCTCAGTGGCCATTTGTTGACATTTCAGGAGACTTTTGATGTAAGTGGAAAAGCTGCAGACCTGTAAATCTCTGGGGTCTGTGCAGTTTGTCTGAAATGGAGCCAATAAATTTGAAAAATTCTAATTCCCTATTATCCCTGATAAAGCCATTGCTATGAGGTTTCAGCTACAGTGGAGCTAAGCATTTGTTGGCACTTTATATGTGGAAGTGGTTTCACAGCACCCTATGTGCCCCAGTTAAGGCCTCATCACACCTCAACATGGCTGAGGACTTGCCATTTACAGCCCTGTAACCCTCCCAGGCTGGCCACTGAGGCAGTGTGTTCCACTTAGGCTGTAATTTTCCTTTACTGTTCTCATGCCATTTTTCTCATGTGTTGCTTTCATGGGCTCACACCTGCAAACCTAAACAGAGTTATAGAGATTTCTCATGGGCAGTACCTACCATCTGCAGGAGACTCAGCCTTCTCTCCCCTTCTTTCTTGAGCTCCTTTAGCATAACATACAGCAGCATGCATGGCAGGAGTTGGTTAAGACAAAACATAAAATTTTGTGCCTGCACATTAATATGTATCCACACATCTGCATGAACTGGCCAGCATGGGTGAAATCATGAGGCTGAAAATTATCAGAATGATTTTGGAATGAGAAATCCTTTTATCCATGATATGGGCCTCTTATGATTTGCTTATAACTATGAGCTCAAACAGAATGCTCTAGGCATTTCTAGAGATATGTTCTAAGCCACTATTCTATACAGATGGAATACAAGTCAGGCTTTACAGACTGAAGTAAAAGAAAAGCTGTGCATAATTGTAATGATGAGCCCTTCTCTGCCCCTATTTTTTCAGAGTTGAGTATACTCAGGGAGTCTTCTATGAGTAATTCCTTTCTTCCTTACAGAAATTCTAATGATAAATATCCTTAGATATTGACAAAGCCAATGAGACCAGGCAGAGTAGGTAAAGAGAGATTTTCAGGACAGGTAGCTGAGCAGGTGATCCAGTGACTAATTTCTATGCCTCCCAGAGGCTAGTACAAAACTGAGGGTATTTGAATACTCATGACCAGGCTTTTTAAATGAACATGCACTGTCTTTCCAATTAAGGTTTAAAGTTGCTAATACATTGGATTAGTGAATAAAAAAATACTACTTCTTGCCAGTAGGTATTTTCTGACATATTGCAGAATGAATGAGAAAAAAATCCTTCACTTTGATTAGGAGGAAATTGAGATGTGGGAACCGATCTGAAACTTTATGGTGAGTTAGGTTTTTTTTCAGCTATTTTTGCAGACTTTAGACTGAAATTCACGTGTTGATGCATGTCTGTAATGCATGTTTGCTAAAAGATATCAGTCTGGAAACATTTCACTGAGGTCAGAAAAAGTTACCCTTGGGCATATCAGATTGCTGTTTAAGCAAAAACATACTGAAATAATGGGATATAAGATACTGCAATTTTTCTCTTTTTTAAATCATAGTGTTTTCTGTAACACCTAATGTAAGGTGACTGTCATTATTTTAAATTTAGAAAGCATAGTTGATGGTCTTTTTGCATGGAGTTTTGAGAGACAAGGAAGCTGCAGAAGAAATATGCTGTGCTAGGTAATTTCCAAAACCAGAAATCCCAAATAACAAACTATAATTTCACTGAAGCACTTAGAATAGGCAACATGGTCCATTTACTCTCATATTTTCTGACCACAGTTGAGTAAAGATGCTTTAGAGGATTCTGAAGAAATCTTTTGCTGACAGTTAAAGAAGAATTTGCTGCTTATTTTTTTTAACCTATAAAGTGCTGGATATAATACATCTTTAAATGTGTCCTATTTTTTAAGTTTTAGTGACTTCTTGGCTTCATTATCTTTCAAAAGTAAGTTTCACTCTTCAGCTATTCCACTCTTCAGCTATGCTTATCCTTGTTGCATTCTTTCCACTGAATTTTATTTTCCTGGTTCTTGCATGGAGAGATAACTATTGTATAGCATTTTTTATACCATTCTTCTTGTCCTTCATGGTGGTCTCTTATTTTCCACCATTCATTTATCACACAGTTATTATTGTTTGGAAACACAGGACTTGATTCTCAGATAATTTAGATAACAGTGTGTATGAAAATGGAGACATTGACATTACTATACTCTTCAGTTCTGAATTCCAAAATCATATTGCATATCTAACCCATCATCATAGGCAAAAGCAATAGAACAACAACAACAACAACAAAAAGAATTTAGTGACTCACAGCTGTGGGAAAAATTTAAAGGTACAAGGAATCTTGCTGGAAAGACAGCAGAACATAAAATTATTCTTATGCTCACTTTCTTCTTAGGTGGTTTAACCCCAGCCAGCAACCAAGCCCCACAGTTGCTCACTCACTATCCCCTGGGTGGGATGGGAGAAAGAATAGGAAGTGTACCATTCTGCTATCATACAGTTTCAGTTGTAGATTACTATATCTTTTTTTTCAGTAGCTTTACATCCCCCTTTCTTTATTAAGCAAAAGTTCACAGGTCTGTTTTCTGACGAGGTGATGCCAGTTTTTGATCACATGGCTTGCTGTGGAATTTCCAATGTCTTAGAGGAGTAACCAGGAAATTAGGACATGACATTGCTGGATTATGGTGGAATCAATATTTACCTTCTTTACAAGACTGGGACTTCATTCCTGCTACAGAATTATTTTGGCCTAATTAGGCTGGAGATCAAAAACCATATCCCTTTTTAGAGTAAGATTCTGCAGATTTTGGCTTCTGCAGGTATTCTGCTATACTTAGTGCCATTGCTCACTACAGATGGAAACACACCCATGGCTCAAACTGTAATTGTGGAACAGCTGAATTATTGTCTTCTGAGTGTACAGCCACACAAACACACATATATATATATATATATTTAAAAAAGCCAGAGCAATTTTTGTGTGTGTTAAATAAACCAGAATCGTTCCCTGAATCAACTAATTTTTAATAACACAAACCATTAAGATTACATAATATATTCTGAGGAATTCTCAGTGTATTTGTTAAGGATTATAACATAACTTGTCTGGCACAGATTCTTGGTTCTTGACATTATTTAATATCTATCCTAGCCAATGCTCTCAAATGCTATTTTCTCAGTGTCAGTGATCATTTCAAATGATCAGCAATGGCTCTGATATGTAGTATCAAGAATTTTCGCTTTTTAAAAGTGTATTATTCCTAGTGATTATTTATAAGCAAATACATTTCAAAAATAATAAATTAAGCTTAGATACTGCAAAGTGACCCTTCACAGTGCAATTCTATTTTGATAACTTTCTAGAGGATGTTGTGAGTACCTTTTGACAATATGTGAAAAGTTCTGTCCCAACAATTTGAATTTAAAAATACAGCTAAAAAAAGTTTAAGCTTCTAGTCTCCTCAATTTTAATAAATGCATATAGAGTTCTACTGAGTTTATTTAGTAGAATTACTTTCACATAAGGAATATTCACAGATACAATGTGTTTTGTACAGGAATACTTACATGCATTCCTGTCAGGATTGTATTTCCAAAGAACCTGTTACTTGCAAGACAGAAAACTTTCTCTATTGCAAAAAACTTTTTATGTATTTGCCATATCTGACACACTTTCACTCAGCTGTCAAGCCAAAGCATAAACACTGATTTTATCATTATATAAGGAAGGGTTGAAGTAACTGAAAGTCAAGGTAAGCTCTCTTGATCCATTCAGAGCATTACCAGCTTTACTTTTCCAATCGCTTTTTAGGTGGGACTGTTTGAGCTCCCTTTCTTTTTTTCTGCTAAGACTCTTTCCTGCACATAAGCTTACAGATGGCTGCATTGAACTGTGACAAGGCTGGATAAGAACTGTAAGGTAAAGTTATCAGTTGGCAGAGTGTGAAAAATCGTAAGTAAATCATCACATATCTAAATGTGTGTGTACTGGTAACTAACTCTTCAGTAGCTGGTGGAAACAGCAGAGAGCTTAATACAACCGGAACTTCTGGTACTGGTCAGAAAACTGATGACATTTTCAAAGTATTCATTTTTTAAAACATTCCCCCTAATTCTTCCTCATGTTCAGTTTGGTGTCCACCAGTATCCTGGGCCTGTTCTGCCAAGATGTTTTCCAGCCAGGTGGCTCCCAACACGTGCTGGTGCACATGGGGTTCCTCCTCTTCTGATGTAGAATTTGGCAATTTCTTTTGCCGTGCTTCACTAAGTTTTTGGCAGCCCCTTTATGTAGCATGAGGTCCTTTTCGATGTTAGTACAATATGCTGGATTTTCAGTCACTTCACCCTGTTTTGTGTCAACAGGAAGGCATCTACATTTTCTCTGTGGAGAACTTCTGGAAAGTACTTCCAGGGAGAATTATCTCAAATAGAGACACTTGGAATGAGCTCTTATTTTCATACTTAAGCTTGTTACTTCTATGAATTCACTTCTTGAATGTGTTGAAAGCCAAATGACCAACTACTTGGTACCAATCAAATGTTAAACTTCTATACACCTAAATATAAATTTAAGTTTAGAGAATTAGCCTTTCTTTTGATCCAGAATTAATATTTTTGAGTGTTCTCCATGCTTCGCTTTTTCTACAAGAGTGCTCCTTCCAGAAGTCTTAGATAGTTAAACAAGGTTTCAATAGCGTGCGTGCACTGAAGACAAATGTAAAACTTACAAGTTGTGGATCAGAATCTTATTTTTCAACAGTCAGTATTTAGGTACTTATAGCTCAACTGAAATTCAGGATACACAAAAGCCAGGGGAATGAGTACCAGCAGGAGAGGTCCATAAGCTTTTTACTTTTAATGTTAAAAGAACGTGATAAAGCCCACAAATTTTCTAAAACTGTTCTTACCCTCATAACTATTTTAACATAATGAAAATACTTAAATATAAAATATCTGAACTGGTGAACCAAATTACTATGAGATTAAATGAGGCATTTAGTTAAAAAAAAAAAAAAGTCTATTTCCACTGCATAAAATTCCAGAACTTTTGATGCAACCATTTTGATTTGGAATTAAATTTACTGCCAAACCAAAAAGCTCAGATTGTTTTAGAAGAAAACTAGGAAAGTACAAGAAATACAATAAATTGAATAAGTAAAAACAAAACAAAGCCATTTCACAATACTCTTTCATAGAAAATATTCGGGGGTTTTTTCCTCTCTTTTGATAGCATTTTGGAACAAAAAAATGAATCAACTATTCTGGCACTCTTCAGAATATGGCCCAGGGAAATAAAACTCATATATTTTTGTTATGTTTACTCAATACATTTACTCAATGGTATTATGACTACATCTCCAGAAGGTTTTAATTTTTTGGCTGTTAATTAAAAAAATTAATATCAAATCTATATTTTTTATACTCTATCTCCTTTCCACACATTTTGCTAAATGCTCTCTTTTTTTTCTTTCACAGACCTCAAATACAGATCTAAAATGCTATGCATTCACTACTTCATTTAGTAGGAAGATGCAGCTCTGAAGAAGAGTTATACAAGCTCAGTAGCTGCTGATCTCAGAGAGAGGTGTCGAACTCTGAAATGCTACTCCCTAAGATGTTTGATTTTATGCTATTTACATTATTAGGAATTTATTTCCATCCTTGAAACTATGCTCTCATCTTTCATCTAAAACCATTTCACACATGCACAGGCCTGAATGCCAGAAGGAATGAGTATGACCATGAGGTTTCACTCACTACATACCCTACTACACTGAATTTCAGAAATTTATGCCACAAATTACAAAAATGCCTTGTCATTAACTTGTGCACTCAAAAGTCAAAGCAGACAAAATTTTTAATGTCTCTTTTTTTTTATTATTGTTTGCTTGATAGTTACTTTTAAGACAAACGCTCCTAGGGTTTTAAAGTATGGTAAATTATCCTCACAAGAAGAGCTGGAAGTTAATGACCATATTAAAAAGAATCAACATAATACTGACCTGGAAAAAGTGAAATGTTAAATAGACTTTAGAGCCTGAGGAATTAGAAACAATAAACTGTACTGGCTTCAGCTTTCTAACAATTTAATAATAGTCTGCTTCTCACTGATGTTGTTCAATTTACCATTTTTCATTTAGATTATATCAAGCACTTTCAGGTTATGTATGTTCCAATAGCATTTTAAACTGGTGCCACATCATTTTGCATCCAAAGATTATGTGAAACCTGTTAAATATAAAATGAAAAGCAGTTAAAAGCTGTTGTGGTCTAATAACTCTCTACTCTACACACTTCTAAAGCTTATATCAGGTTCAGATTTTGCTTACAAGCTATCCCAGATTTCATTAATCATTGGGTGGAAAATATGTGTAAATGGAATTAAATTAAATAGTCTCACAAACTCTAATTATTATGAGTGATTAATTTTCTATTCTAGACTCCATTAAGTGTCTTTACAGATATTCTTTCTACACATCCAGGTTTCTAATTTATTTCCCCCTTCGCCTTCATGTCCTAACAGTGCAGGGTCATGCCAGGATACTCATTAGTTTTATGCTAGCAATTCTGCCAGGCAGCCCCAGAGGCATCAGCATCACCTCAGAAATCATTAATGGAACTGGTGCTGCAATCTAAAACTGACAAGCATAGAATAATCATTTAGGGGCTGAAACATGTTCTTCCATAAATGAGCATTTTGGAGGAAAAAATAAAAATGCATGTGTTCCAGCTATTCTCCGGAGACAAAAAGGTGATCTTAATAAATCAGATCTGGAGACATTTTTGTACGTATCTGCTTGCCATGTCTGAAAAATTGCATCAGATTTTTCAGACCCGTGATTTATTTTTTGCTGACAAAGTCCAGAAACATTGAATCACCATGTGATAGCAAAGATGCTGGATCTGGTTCATAATCTGACATTATATTGGCTGGGCCTGATGACATTATTTGCATACTTGTTGTGATATGTTTCACTTAAGTTGTCTGCTGCCTCGCTTACCAGAACTATTTATGAGGCAATTTTTCACAAGAAAAACAACAAGAATTTGCATGGTCATATATATGAAGATTCATCTGAAAAAACTAGCAGAGTTTTGAGGGACTTTGAATCATAATGTACTGAGCCCAATTGGATTAGTGAGTCGTTGGGGGGAAGCTCACAAAAGACAGGTAAAAATATTTGGGAACAAAATGAGATGTCTTTCTTGGCTCAGTGACTTGGCCCTTCAAGACTCCCCATTCTCTTTCTGACAAACAGAAATAGCTAGTGTTTTCCCTTGATCATTTACTGTGGACACAGATGTCCTTTAAAACACCTTTTTCTTTCTCACTTTTTCTCCTCATAACTCCAACTCCATACCTTTAGAATCACATTTCTCTTTCTCAGTTTGGCTGAGGGATGAGAAGGCAGCTGCCCACTGGTTCATAGCATGTCCCAACTATAACACAGCCACACCTTTATCAGTGATAATAGAAACTGGAAAAGGGGTTTCTGAGATACCGGAGGGGAAACTTGCCTTCACTAACCACCACATTGAACACTGAATTTACTGATAACCTGTCTGCCTGTAATGGTCAGGCTTAGATTTCTTATCTCATTAAAAAGATGAGTAAATCAAGAGTTTTGTGTTCAAAATTCTAATGGAAACAACATTAAATTCCACTGATTACAGCAGATTATATATATTTTTATGAAGCATACTGAAAAAATAAAAAGGAATAAATTATGAAGTGCAAACCAGTCGAGATACAAAGATCAGCAATCAGGGTCTTCATGTCAGCATTCACCTCATCTGTGTCTCCAGTGTGACCCAAGTTTTCATCTTAGTCAGGGAATGCCAAGTCAGTGAATTCAATGGGGCTCACACTGCCATATATCTCATCTTAAAGCAGATTTGTAGGCTGAACATTTGGGAAGACAAATTGCAATCTTGATGCTGATTAGCTACCAATTGATCCTGACATAGTTAAACTTCTAAGGATTGATTTGTGTGTGTACAGCTTGGTGTCTAGTGAAATCGCTTGGTTCCACTTGACATCACCTGAAGCATCAAGGCCATATCCTTTAGGTTTCTATGAGAGAACAGTTACAGAACCTATGGAAGAGCCAGGCCTCTTCAAGGGAGTGACAAAAGGAGGTTGAG
>VZSR01000520.1:32139952-32150153 GCA_013398615.1 Brachypodius melanocephalos
ACATCAACCAACATAATGTTAGGTAACATTACTCACAGGCCATGACTGAAGTTGGTTATGGTTCTCCTAGGTCATAACTTTCTCTGTGCCTCAGTTCTCCACCTGAAACCTAACTTTAAACCAACTGGATTTAAAGCAACACCTTATGAAGCAATAGAAACACCAGAAATCATCAGGCAGACACATCTGTACGGGGTCAATGAATATATAAAGATAAATGGAGGAAGTATATGATCTAAATAAAATTGTATGTCCCGAGCTAAATAATACATTACACAAAGGATTGATGGCAGGTTTTGAGCTCTCGGGGGTTTGGATTTTTTGTCTGAACTCTTCTTTGTTTCCTAAAAACTGCAATGTGTTTTCCCTTCTCTTTTCAAGATTCAGATTGTCTCTAACATTGCTTTTAATGGCACTACTTGCAGAGTAAAACAATTCAAAGAAATAAATGAGGCAGAACACTGGCTTGTAAGAAAAGGGACTCATTATGAGAGTTGTTCTTTTGCTCAGGGTGGATCTCAGAGCTCTCTGTAAAATGTGAGATTACTATTCAAAATCCAAAGTTTCTAATAAAAAAGTCTCCTACTGCTCAGCTCATCAGTTCCCATGAGAGATGCACATATGCCATTACTGAAACATAAGTTGATAGTACTGAGGCTAAGGTAAACTTAGAAGCACAGCATCACACATTTTGTGAGGATCTTTTGTAACTCCATAAAAATGCCATCAGAAAATTGTTCTGTTTTGTGGCAGTTTGAAGATATGGTCATTTAATCTAGGATACACAAGAAAACAGCTGGGTAAACTGTCTTTATCAAACAAGGCAGATAAAGGGAGGGCTTCACTTAAGGAAAGAATGAAAAAGAGGACTTTGTGACAAATTGATTTTCATCTCCAATTATGGCTCTTTAGAAAATATATCTCTCACAAAGGATTCAAACAAGCCCTTTAATGCAGGTAGCTATTGCCTTCTGGTAACTCTTTACTTTCATTTGTGCTTTCATTAGGTGGCTTTAATACTAAAGTGGCACACAAAAGTTTACAAATGTGCTGCTGTCAATGACATTTTAAGACCTGTATTGCAACCCTCTCAAAACGCAAGTATGACAACTATGCTACAGTGTTCTCTGAAAGGCCTTTTGAAGTAGAAAATCTGTATGGGTGCTGGAAAAATATGGCATCTTATTAGACTAAATTGTTAAAATTCAAACAAAGAAAGTCTTCTAGGCAGTAAATTCCTGCAGTACACTGGGAAAAAAAAAAAAAAAAAAAAAAGAAAAAGAAAGGAGATTAAGTTTCAGGTAACATGGGCTTTACCTTACTGCCTCTCAATCTTTTTGTTGAGTGAATTATGCCAAACCATCTGCCCAGCCCTGAGCTCACACAGAAAAGGGGTTGAGAGGTATTTCGGTAATGGCGCCAAAGAGAGGATTCTCATTTTCTTTTATATGCCACAGTGGATTTCAGAGTTATCCACACACACACCCACCCACATCTTTATTTTGTCTCTTAAACTCCTGTATCAGCATTATTAATTAAAAGAAGATTTACTACATTAAAATGCAAATTAAATTAACTTTGGCAGAGAATTCCTGCAGTACTTCTATCATTACAAGTAATAATTAGCTTATGAGCTGAAATAGTGGTTTACTAAAAATAAATAATGCCTTGATGGAGGGCTTTAATCTGACATGTCATATTCCACTTCAGGTGCGAGTGGAAATGACTTCGGGTTCACTTGAATGATTTAGAAGCGGCATCCGGGCAGAGATCTTGAAAATAACAGCTATGCTATTTATGAAGCAGCAGTGGAGTTTTAAGCAAAAAAAAAAAAAAAAAAAAAATCCATCTAAAGCAGTATATACCAGATAACAAACCTGTGACAATTAGCAGTAACTGTGCAGAGTGCTAAGGTGCAATTTTCTCTTCCTAAGTAGGACACGCAGCATGTTTTACTGGAATTAAGAAGTCGAAGGAGCCTAAAATTGTTTCAACTCTTTGAACAAGATTTTCAGTGGTTGTAATATGGCTTCCATTTGATTAAGGTAAAGGAGGCAAATGAAGCTTTCTGAATCTACAGAGATGGGTTGGAAAAAATCATTAATCTTTTTCCACAGTTCTAGATGAGTCAGACTGGAGATACTGAAAACAGGATATCTGGGGTATTTTGACAATTTAATTGAGGTTTGCATCAGATTTTCAGTGGAGCAAGGGTTATTTTGATTAAAATTGCTCTGTCTGGCTGGGGTTTTTTTTCAAAAAATGAGGTAACACTTCCCTCAGGATTAAAAGGATAATTGTATCATTCTCCTTCATCTGGTCCTTATCAAAATATACTTTAACCTGTCCTGGGGAACAATTACATGATTTTCTCACTTTTGGAATAGGATCTTGCCCACAGTACTCTGTAGGTTTTTATTGTTTACCAACAAAAACAATGTTATTTGGCAGTTCTTCCCTTAAGTAGTCTGTGACCAGAGGTGAATTAATTGTCAACACAAGTTTTTAACAATATTGTTTCACTTTAAAGGATAAAACACACATACTCCACTCATCTATAAGAGGTACAGATATAGACCAAGCAGGTCTGGAAGCTTCTTATATGAGAATAATTGGGTTTATCTATATGATTAGATTCTTTTGCAGTATTCTTTTTTGTAAGTGCTGTAGTTCTCTAGTTCTGCTGGTTCCCTGCTGCTTGATTTTAAATGAGGAAAGAATTTTCTTAGGTGGCAGAAGGCAAAGAGCAAAACCTTCATCATAGTGACTCAGCCATCATCTCATTCCAGTCCAAAAGCATTCACAAAATGAAGACAAAACTTGTCTTCACATTTTGCTTACCTTCCATGAAATTTAACCATCTTCATATGACAAGAATCTCAATAACTAGGTATTGTATTCATAAATTATTATGGAACAGACATACGCATATTGAGAATGATTAATGAAGCTGAATTGTTTTCATAGAAGATAATACAGTGAATATGAAGTTGTTCTCATAGTATATTCCAGCCTTTTTGTCTGTCTTACAACTCATTACGTGAACATCACATTCTTTAAGTAATTTGTAATTACTATTGAATTTTAGAACATTGTGTGGTGAGGAATTTAAAATCAAAATTTTATTTTTTCTCTCAGAAAGCGATGATGCATCAAAAATCATTCTTGTATCTTCTCAGATATATCAGTTTCTGGAAAACATTCATCTGGAATACAACTTCAGATTGAAAGTGGAAAAACAGTCTCTTCTTACCCCTGCCTAACATCTGAATAGGCATCTATCCCAGGGATTGGAATAAGGACCTTAAACATAAGAACTGGATGTTCAAGCCCTTGAGAGGACATTGTTTATGTCACCCTGGATAAGTGCCCTCACCAATGCTCTAAAGCAGTTTTTGATCTTCCTCCAGAAGAAAATGAATCATAAAACATGTTGGTTTGTACCTAAGTGGCATTAGAGTTACATTACAGCCCAAATTATTTCTGTGAAATAGTAAAAGCATTTAAAACACTTCATTTTGGGAGACTGTCTATCTGAGGGCTAGTTTATTGTTTTAAGATGAAATTGGTTTCAACAATGTATTTGGTTAGGTAAAAAATAAAATCCAAATCCTTGAAGTCTCAGGCAATAAAAAATCAAGATGATTTTCAGATCAGTCACAAAATCAGACAGAAAAAAAAATCCAAATCTTTCATTTTGCCACGCATTGGTCTTTTTTTCAAAGAAATCAAGTACTAATTTTGGAATTGAGGAGAATCCAATGTTTGAGCCTCCCTGTAATGTAAGAACACAATTTCACAGCAAGATTTAGTTCCTTTCTAATATCTCATGCATATATTCACATTAAGTTGTGCTTAACACTTCCCTTCAATCTTACTGAAGAAATGTGGGAACTTTACTATGAGTTTACATTAGAAAACATTACTATATTTATGAGTATCTCACTAAGGAGAAGCAAGAACAGATCTGAGGGTTTTGTTGCAGTCTGTCTTATGTGGGCTCCCAGCATCCAGATAGACTGAGTGGAGGGTTCAGGAGCAAAGGCAAAATGAGGAGAAATCCCCTATTCGAAAAATCACCTGTAAGAAAAGCTCTGCCAAGGAATGTTCATAGTATGAGGCTTGATGTTGTTGTTGTCCACAAGTTATGAGTGTGAACAGCATCTATGAGCCAGAGATAGGAAAACCAGCAACAAAACAGAATCAGCACTTGGACAAAGAAATGCAAACCCACTTAAATCCATGAATCAAAAGCTGTTTAAAAGTGAAAAGACTACCATCCCTTTGAGACACGGAGACCAGCTTTCTCTTAGCACCACAAACAAGTTTCCAGGCAGAGCCAGCTGGCTTGACAAAGACTCACTTCATCACTGTGTAGGCTGCTGCATGGAAAAGCCTGCCTCGACAGCAGAAGAATGAGGCTCAGACTTTATTTTCAAAGTTTACCAGATTGTAGCCTTCTTTAGCTAAATCTGGACCTATCATAAAACAAAAGGGAACCCTACCAGAGACTTAGGGCTGGAGATTCTATTCCTCATCAGTAACAGGAAAATATTGTCATAAGTATTATTGTTATGTTATTTATATCACTCTGTACAAGCTAGGAAATACACTGCAAATATTTTAAAAGTTACCACTGACCACAGACTGGTAGGTGTTTGAGGAAGGCAGTGAAAGAAGGTGCTACTAATTCTTTTAGAGTGTATGGTTTCTCATTTGACATAGTCCAGTCCTTTAAACGGTAGTACTGACTACAATTGTACAAGAGATATATGTTTTTAAAAGAGCAAGACACTCATGCTTTCTGAAAGGGAAATGAGCACAAAAAGCATTGGTGTAAAATCTGTATCTACAAAGAGTACCAAGATTTGGAAAAGATGTGGTATGATAGATGCTCATGTGTAAATAAAGATCATATATGGGTCAAAGAGATACACATGATGAATTGCATTGCGCCTTTCTGAGTATTTCATGCAGATTCTGATAATTAACTTTTCCCTCCATCACTTCATTTCACATTCCAAAAGCAGATTTTCACTGAAAAACCCAATGGAAAAATATCCTTAATTTTTTGCCAGAAATCTGTAGAATGCAGTTTCTTCTGGGCAAGAGGTTGGGATTTCTTTGCAATGAGAACATTCAGCTCTCTAGACAATTTAAAAAGTTTAAAATATTTATTTCTTTTTTTTAAGTAACATCTCCCACCTAGGCTATCTCAGTATTTTTACAAAGTTTTTTAATGTAGTGGTTGCTGCTTTCTTGATATGTAAAAAATAATCCCATTAACTAAAGCAGGTGCCCCATGTATGGAGATTACACAGTCTTTATACATCCATTTTATTTCCCATTTAAAATCCTGAAAATCTCCGAAAGATGGATCCCTTCTGAGCTTGCCATGCAGCATTCAAAGAGTCAGAAGCAACCCAATTCTTTTGCACATTCTGTTTTTACTATTACTATCAATTAATTAATTATTGAGGGCTCAGCAGGGTGTTATCAATGATGCTCTTTCCCTTGTACCGGTGTATGAGCATGGTAGGTGACTTTAACTACTTTTGTGAAGCATCTTCAAATACAGTTGTACATGAGAAACCAGTAAATGTACAAAAAACATCTTCTCCACAGGACAAGGTTATACCTTCCATTATTGAGCTTTGAGAGCGCAGTGCACAGTCCTGCAGAGCTTGTGCTGGAAACAGGAGAAACAGGAACAGTAGTGAAGGGGACAAAAAGGATCACCCTGCCCTGGGGCCAAAACTGTCCCACACTATGGTGGACAGTAGCAGTCCAGGATTAATACCAGATGGCAAGGGGATTTGGATGAGAAGAAAAAAACTCCATTTGCTTCTTCAGGTGGGTTCATATACCCTGTGCACAACTAGAGTAGCAGAAAGGGATTTAACCTGAGCTGAGGATCTGATCATTAGAATCTCAGAAATAAATAGCATATTCAAACAAAGAAAAAAAAGTACCTTAGCTGTTTTCCTCACTGTTTTTTCCTCTTCTTTGCCAAAAAGAGCTTACCTGTTTTCACTCAAATAACTGGGACCACTGTTGAAAATCAGAAGGAATAATATGCAGCATGAAAATAAATATCCTAGCCTTCTGATGTACATGGAAAGAATAACATAACAAAGATATGATCAATAAGTCAATGAGGAGCAGAAAGTGAAGAAGGGAATAAGAAGGCTGAATTTAAGAAAAAGAATTTTAATAAACAGCATCAGATATGCCTGATGCAGATGTGGCTAATTATTTAATGACAAGTTAATGAGATTCACAATATATACAGTAAATCTCTATATCTGTCTCGGAACAGGAAAATTGCCACAGACTAACAGAGGGGAAAGCATTTACATGTCTCTGACCCTGTTTATTATTTCACAGAAAAACAAAAACAAAAACAAACAACAACAAAACAAACCAACCACAAAACAAAAAGAAAAGGAAAGGAAAATTATAGCAAAAAGTCCATCCCCAACGTGGAGTTTTCAAACAGTGGTAAAGTCAGTAGAAACATACTTTCAGTACAATAAAAAGTACAAATAGAGCTCATTATTTTGACACTTGATTTTACCATTAGCTTTGAATTCTTATATTGTATTTTGTTTTCATCTGTTTTTTTAACTTGAAAATCTCATCTGGGCAGATCCAGAAAGAATTGTTAAACACATTAAATGTTACAACCATTTAAACAGCATGAATATAGTTGTCTGGATTTATTTTGCTAAAATTATGTTTAAAGAAGATCTTATTGTGCTGTGAGGTCTCTCTGTTATGCCTGCTAAAGTTAATACCACTGTTAAGACTAGATAAAAAAACAGAACACTAACCAAAATTGTGAAGAAATAAGAAAGAACAATTGAATCACTACAGCTTTCTTTTTTTTTTTCTATACTCCAATACTAATATCCTCTAAAGTGTACATATTTAAAATAGTTAGTCAAAACTTTGAATGTTTCAGCAATTCAAAGTATTGACCAGGCCTTATTTTTCAAATGTACAAAATACCCCCAGATAAACTCTTTTACCTGTTTAAAGAAGAGGACTGTACATGCCATTTATTTGTTTAGTGTCAGTCACTAAATAGACTGGCAAAAGTATATAAACATAAAAGTTTATAAACGTATATCCAAGTGAATCACTTGAATGAGCTGCAAACGAGTCATTCAGTCAATTCATGGGGAAGTAGGATTTATAGAATCTGCAGGACATGCGTTATGAGCGACTTCATTGCTACACCTATAAAAAAACCTGGTAATTGTGGTTTTAGAGTGCCCACTAAAAAATATATATTCTTTAACCAAATGCAGTTTAAGGAATTATTTTCAATAGTATCCCTAGCTTGAAAAAACCCACACCAAAAATATTTGACTAGAAGAGAGAAAAATCAAAAGAAATTGTGGACACAGAATGAGCTGCCGGACAATCAATCAGCTGCAGCGTTGGGAATTTTGGCCGTGTTTGAGTAACACCATCGTGGTCGGAATGGTATTCAATTGTTTGAATGTTAAAGCTGCTTGAAAAGTCCCAATCAATTAATAAATAATGTTTCATAAATCGTTGATGAGCTGCTAATGAAGATCTTTGGTAATTTGCTATTTGTATTCCGTACAAATACAGGTTTTGAGATGGAGTATTTTGAGGATTTATATGGGGACCAAAGCTGTAATGAGTGTTTAAAGGACGAATGAGGTCTTTGATTTTGGGAGTGGGGGGAGGGAAGGATTTAGCAGATGATAAATAAGCCTATAAAATTTAAAGCATTTAAAATCTTTTACTATCATCTTTGAATCAGCTGGAGAATTATGTTCATCTGGCTCTACACATGGACCTCAGATTTAAAAATAACCATATTCCTTCCTGAGTGAGGCAGTGAGCAGGATAAAAGCCAGATGTACTGGTTTTCTGAGATACTTAACATTCATTTTTTTTCTTGACACATTCACACGACGCAAGTAAATGTGTGGTTCACGTTGTGAAAGCTGTGGTTAGAGCCTGATGGTGGCCAGGAGGTTGGGAGAATTTCTGTTTCCAATATCCCCCATGCAGCACAGCAACATGCTTTTTCACATACCTGCAATGAGTGCTCTTAGCAGCTACTTGTCACAGAATCACTTGTACAAGGAAAGGGCCACGGACGAAGGAAGTAACTGGGTTTAAGGGTCACTAGACTCTGCTTATTCATCAAATTAGGGGATTTTCATAGAGATAAGTCACTTTTGATTAAATTCTCAAAATTTCTCTGATTGCTTGCCAATTCACCTTTGTTGAGACTGCTTTCTGGCAGCTGGTTTGCCAGATTTTCACCCTTTCAGAAGCCACAGCTCCTTGAGAGCTCAGCAATAATTTATTCACTTACAGAGGGAATCCAAAATCTTCAGTTTTCCAGCCAGATGAGTCTGAAACAGAAAGTAAAAATAAAACAAAATGTTGCTGATAAAGAAATTAATTTTTAAAGTTCCTAATCCCATGCTTACTAATTTTTTTATCTGCCAAGCTTATTAGTTCAGTGCATTGGTCTCTTTTTCCTTTTACTGAATTTTGGCACCAAAGGGGGAAGAAAATATGATATTTCATTGCACAGTTTTAATATTTTGTATGGAAATGAGATTTTTAAGTGCACATCTCCAAATTAGGAATATTATTTAGTTCACAGAGGAACCTATAATTCAGAGACCCAATTCCTATCACAGTCATCTGGGGTTTAAAGCCTTTTCAAGAGATCTGGAAGCCAGAGATTCAAATTCTTGTATCCAATTAAGAAGGCCATAGGTGTAAAGAGCAACAGTATGGGAGTGCTTTCATCATTGGCCCAGTGAACATAATCAAGTTATCCTCCATTTCAGTCAAAGGTGTATCACAGTGAAGATATTAAATCAAGATTTTAGGTCTGAAAACACAAAACAGTACGATCAGTTGAGATAATGTTTCTCTGTACTACTGGGTGTACTTGAAAGCAGATATTTGTGCCCTTCTCCCAGCTTAGGGCATTTACATATTTTGCCAAATATATTTATTCTTTGAAAATGCATAAACAATCCTCAGCACAGAAAACAGAATTCAGATTCTCCTTCTCCTTGCCATGTGTCCTAAACAGAAAACAAGAACATTTTATTCTCTATTTCTGATGTCCAGTTTTCAGTGTTGGAGTAGAGGTGAGGCTTTATGCTGGGGTAGCTTCAAAAGAACAATTCTTGGTTCTTTTATGCTAAACAACAATAACTCATCCATTTCTTGTTGTTGTTTCACAACATTATAGGGGAAGTTGAAGAAATGCCACTTTCAGTCTTCTAAACCTTGATGGGAAAACTGAACTCTGCTTCTCTGGAGCCTGTGCAAATTTCCAGAATTACTTCTCAGAAAGATGTATCAGTATTCATTATCAGCATCATTTTAAAGCAAAAGCTGCTAACAGGTTTTATAGACAGCAAGTATGCAGGAGGTTCTGACCCCCAAATGCCATTTCAGCCCTGTTATATGCAACTGTCCAGTTTTTTGGTTGAAGTTAGTTATGGGTACTTGTGAAATTGAATATTATGTAATTAATCTTATCTAATGTGTTCAGATATTTTCCTGCTGTATTCAAGCACTGTCTAATTCAGTACTTCATGAATTCTTATTGGAATGCACATCTACTGGAGTGAAAGTAAATATTTTCATTATGATACTTATTTTTGTTATTAACATTATTGCTACTGTTACTATTGCTATTTTTTTACTAGAGTCGTTCTTGCTTTGAAATCACAGCAAATGAAACTTTGTTTTGAAACTGCCTAGAGCTGATGTATTTGTTAATCTCAAACAGGTTTATCCAAAGGAAGTGGCTTTCTTCCTGATATTAGACAGAGATATGTAAATTAATGAAAGATAAGTAAGCAGAATGTTTGGAGACAGTAACAGTTTCAAAATTTAAATAATCAAATCTTTTTCATCCAATGTTATATTTGATTTTACAGTCCAACATTACCACAGATATCTTGTATAAATGCACACATTTTAGTGCAAACTTTCATATACACTCTCTATCTTTTTAAAGATAGACATATTTTACTCCAAATTATTGACATAATACACAGATTACATGAGAAGGTAATAAAGCACACAGAAATAAATGCACATTTAACAGGAAAAAGAATGTTATATGGAAAAAAAAAGGATTTTCTACATAACAATGTTACTCACTTCAGAGGACACTTTT
>VZSR01000520.1:32154495-32241963 GCA_013398615.1 Brachypodius melanocephalos
ATCTCTGAACCTCATCCTGCCTTTAAAGGATGAGAGGGAAGGAGATCTGATCTCCTTTATGTAAATTAAGTGTGACCTCTGGGATCTCGATAAGGTGTCAATGAATCCTTCAGCTGAGCAGATATTGGAGACCTGATCTAAACCTATATTTTTTGAGGCTGTTGCATGTTAATAACGTATTTATTTGTGACATTCAATTCAATCAGCTTTCTGAAATCAATAAAATAATCCTTGTTGGAGAGCCCTGGATAGAGAATATAATTCCTTCTGGCCCATAAAGGGATATGTTGTCATTAGAAGGGCTTGTGGATTCTGTGGCTTTCTTCCTTTGGTCAGTGGCACAACCAATTCCCTAGAAAAAAGGGACTTTGTTTTCACTTGCAGAAATAGGAGTGTTCCCTAAAGAATTGCTACAGAGAACTTGTACGGGGAAAGGCTGATGTCTCTCCCAATATTGCCACAAAGAATGGTCTTAAGAGATGTATATCACATGAACTTGCTTTTATTTAAAGTGGAGCACATAGCAATGAAAAATAGATACATTTTAAGGAAAATTACTAGATATTTATTACTTTGTGCTATTTTATGTTTATATATTTAAAAGCTTTTAAAAACATATATCAAAACATTTTTCAAATAAAGACTCCCTAATGTGTCAAAAAATAAAGATGTCATTTTCAACCTGCAGATTTTCTAAATTTTGTACTAAATCATTCTGAGCTTGTTGTTTGAAAGCATTACTAGCCATGGATCCCATGTGCTAACTAATTATAGTGTGGACGTGGGCTGAAAAGTGTCCTGGCATGATGCAGACAGAACGGCTTTCTCACCATTTTTTCTGAAGTATTTGCTTCATCTCTCACTCTGGTTACATTACACCATCTGCTTTCAGTTCCTTCCAATCTTGCTTGATAGAGGATAAGGGTATAGCCACTTTTGGGAGAAGGAAAATGTCAACCCCAAAATCTCTCCTGTGTTAAAAAAAACCCACACCAACACCCCAGACCAGTGAGCGCAAACAGCCCCCTAATGTTTGACAGTGAGCTTGTGCATGAGTGTAGCCATGCACATGGGGCTTGGGGGGTTTTGAAAACAGCACTTGCCAAAATTCTTTTTTGAATCCACAAACATTTCCAAAAACTTTTGAAAAATCTCCACTGAGACCATATATTTTTTTTCTTGTTCTTCTACATCCACAGTGGAAATTACATATTGGTTTGAATCAGATATATACTACACATACTTTTTATGAAGTGTACACCATATGAAGTTATAAGCATCCATGCTTTGACTTTTCCAGCAGTTATTACACCAATATGGTTAAGTGGCTTTAAGTGTAATCATTCAGAACTCTGAAAAAAAATCTGGTCTTAATACTGTATCTTGCAGAGAAGAATGGATGTTATTTTCAAGCACTTACTGTAAATTCAGTGTGCTGGGATTTCTCTCTCAGCATCAGTAAAATTATTGCATTTATCCTACATAATATGACTTGTATAGTTCACATTGTGGTAATCTGCCAGTGGTTAGAATGAAAATGAATATATACAGGCACTTCCCAACAGTAGACAGACTAGGGGAAAACCAAAACAAACCACAGAGTGTGTCTACAGTAATATTTTTTTTCTGTACTATATATGAATTACTTTAGCTGTTCTCTCTCTGTAGCTTTCTGAGGTGAGTTTTAACAGTTTTTAGATAAAACTTTGAATTCTGATTTTGAAGGATAATATGTCTGTAGTGTTCAAACATGTTTCCGATCCCAGACAGGAAAGCGGATAAGGATAATTCTGTAAATCTGAAATAAAGGAGCTTCTCTCCATCAGCCTTTGTCAGTTCTGGGATGCCAGCTGAAGCTGGGATCAAAAGTCAAATGTTTTGTGACCAGTAAGTTAGTATTACCAAATAATAAGATCACCACCATATGCCTATGGCTAAACAGGTACATACATTGTATTTAATCAAACCCAAGAGGAGTTTGTCTCTCGCCACTTCTTAGGCATTAGAATCCAAGGGTCATGTTGTATTCACATACTGCAACTGAATTATCTCAGGCTTACCATAGGGTAGAAGTTGAACACAGCTATCAGGGAAGCACTTTGCCATATATCAGCTATTCTGTCAGCACTGCCTTAGCTCACTTAGCTAGTGAATGTAATGTAATTCAAGCTAGCTTACCCTAAAATTAGTATTCTCAATAGAAGCAAAATGCATTTAATTGTATTGTATTATAATGTATTTAATAAGGAAAAGTTAAAGTATGTTTTGGCTTTATAAATTTAGAAGTTATGGGTTGCCTTAAATTCAGATTCCTCTTTTACCCAGGCAAATATGACTGCATTTGTACATTATAAAATATATTAATATTTGTTTCTCAGACTACTTAAAGAGCATTGCTTCCAAAATAATACCAGTGCTTAATGTTGAATTCTGTGAGATGTTTTAGCTGCTTCTAAGGAAGAGAAAGGTCACAGAAATTTACTGCATTATATAAATGCAATAATCTCTCTGTATGCAACTTCTCTGCAGTGAAATAAAGAATAGGGCTGGCTGAATTTTCTCCATTTTAATTTTACTTTCTTTACTCTGAAAATCATTGCCAATGGCAAGGAAGATATTAAGGTGCTTAGAGAGTGTCTTGTACTTATAAAAAGCCTAGAAGATCATTATTTTGCTTATAGAATCATAGCATACCTTGGATTGGAGGGTGAGTTATTGACACAAACACAAAATCTTTAATGTTGATTTTCATGTTGATGCTTGAATATCAACATCCTTGCAAACTTTTGCCATTTACATAAAATGGATGGCTCTCTCTATTTAAAACAGCTTGCATTGGTTTTTAAAGCAGTTAAATAGTAGAAACATTATCTATGTGCCATTGAAACACACTAAGACAATCTGGAAAATATCTGTAAAATGCATTTCCTTCAGAAGTACAGTTAGGACAATTTTTCTGGGAATTTACTAATAGCATTTTTCATTATGAAGTATGAAATTAAATTTTTTCAGGTAGATCTACTTTACAGGGAAAACTAACACTTAAAAAACAATACATTTAAATAATTTTGATTTATTGCCTCTCAACATGCCACTTCTGTGTGTCCTGTCGCAGAATACAGCCAGGCCAAACTTCTTATATTGTTTTCATATGGGTTTGGATTTAGTTGAAGCACATAGATAACCATCTCAGCTGGTACAGATGCAACTGCTTTGCTTTGTTAGAAATTGAATTGCTCCCTGTTCATTTTCACACTCTGGAGAGTTTCACACTATTCCCATGCTTTTAACTTACATCAATTAATTCACATTTAGATACAACCAACATTTATACTCAGTGCAGAGTCCCACATATACATTTTCCAAATCCGCTTTTCCTGCAGTAATTTTTGCACATATTCAAAGGAGTTTTAAGCTGTGGAGGAATACACCGAGGGGACCATGCTGGCCTGTGCCAGAGCGCTCTAGCATGCTTAAAATCTCCTCTGACTTTGAAAGCCCACCCAGGTCCTGCGCTCAAGAATGAGGCTTGTGCAGAGAGGAAATCTTACTACTTCCTCTAAATCGCCTCAAAAAAATTAATAAATTCCTTGATTTATAAAAGCAGGGGGGTTTTTTTTCCAACTGTGCATTTCCTTCCTGCTTTTTTTCTTTCTCTTTCTCGGTCGGTTTTACTTTGAAATAAAACAGAAACCAGCTTTTCTGAGCGTTTGGTGGTTAATTTCGGTGCAAGCATATGCTCAGTTTGAATCCCATCTTCCAACACCACGGGGCTTAGGGCATCTGTAGCATCCTCCACAGTTTCGTGTTCATCCCTGTTCCAGCAGCAGCACATGGCAATGCTGTGATCCTGCCCTCTCCCCCGAGCTGGGTGTCGCGGTGGTGCCGATTTATTCGGAGCCATGGCCCGTACAGGACAGAGCGCTCCTGCTGCTCCCTCAGGAATCCTCAAGGTCGCTGTGAGCCGAGGACAGCCGGGCCATTCTCGGACGGTGTGGCATAACAAATGGAAG
Organism: Brachypodius melanocephalos; assembly: GCA_013398615.1. Lineage (NCBI taxonomy): Eukaryota > Metazoa > Chordata > Aves > Passeriformes > Pycnonotidae > Brachypodius > Brachypodius melanocephalos. The sequence goes on from VZSR01000520.1 coordinate 32,158,509, forward strand.
TGTCCCATTTCAGCCAGTCGGCACCAAGTTTATTCCTGTCGTCGGTGTCATCAAATCAAATTTACTCGCAAAAGTCAAAGCTGTGAAAGCCTCCCTCGTTTGAGTGCTTATAATTCAGGAACTACAGAGCCATCTACTGGTGCTTTTTATACCTTTAGGTACAATTTTAAGGCATTTGGGAACAAGATAAACGAGTCCTGAATCCATTAGGATGTTCATTCAAATTAAACCGGTGAATTTTGCCTTCGTGATTGTAACTTTAGGGTGAAAAATTAGCACAATGGGGCAACCGTGCTTCACCTGAAAGCGAAAATTCGTAACAATAAGAAGCAAGCTGATAAAATAAGGACAAATTAAAGAGGGTCATAATAGTGAAATAGTAAAGCTTCAGTTGAGGGTTAAAGGGCTTCGAAATCCACTGTGTGTGTTTGTGTGTGGTGACTGCTAATGACAGATATTCATATTAGGCGAAATAGCTGCTATCTTAAAATGTGCTAAATATAGACTCCTTGACAACCAATTCTGCTAGTTCAGGCAGTCCTTACTGAAACAAAAATAATAAAACTTGAGGGTCTTTAGTGGAAGATAGGCGGTTTTTCAGGCACAAAAATAAGGCAATCTACAGATTGATTAAGTTTCCACCAATAACAAGCTTTACACCATTAAATAAGCATCACTGCAATTCCACTGTTGCTTTTCTGTGCCTATTGCAGAGCTGTGCTCTGGTAGGTCTGATTGAAACCCCTCATTCAGGTGGCAGGGCCTGTTCAGTGAAAGATCTGTCTACATTTGTGAAGTTTAACACTAGGGTGACTAGTTATGACCACTGTGAGGGACTTCGAGATCAAGGCACCAGTGAGGCAGCTCGCTCTCCTTTGGAGAAAGAGTCACTGCAAATCCCTCCTGCTAAGGATGCCAGAATAGGGAACGCAGCTGAGGAAACTAGAGGGATTTCCAAAGCCAGTCCTTGTCTGTCCTTTGAATAATCTACAGCAGTATATAAAACAAGTTGAGGATGATTTCTCATCTCAGACTGAGTGGCACAGACAGGCTCACAGCAACAGAGTATTCAGACATACATTACAAACAACTTGTCCCTGGGCCTTCTCTCAGACCCATGTACTGCCAAAATCCTAAAGTATTGTGAAATAAAAATACGTATTTTGTCCAGTTCAGACCTGAAATCATGTATGATCCGTACAGTAACAAATGAACGTTCCCTGATCTCTATCATGAGGGTTTGTGGAGGTGTTTGAGGGGTCAGAGTCATGGTCCTGGATGACTGTAGGACACGAGAATCAAACTGGCCTGTCCTAGACTTTTCTGCATGTGGAGAATAGCCTTGGCATTTGCTGTGGCTTGAACCATGTCTGCATATCGCCCTCAGCAGGATGGGAAAAAAAATCTGCTTTTGAGAGCTTGGTGGCTGTTAAGCAGTTCTGAGGATGATGGATCAGTGTTTAGACACACGATACGTGGGGGGTTTTGTTTTCTTATTATGGGCAGGCAGAATTGCTGGAGCAAAAGTAGGTCAGACATTGGTTGTAAATGACAAAGAAAGAAAGGAAATATAGAAGTGAGAGTGTAAGTAATTTGGCACAGAGTCAGAGAAAAATTGCAATGAATGATGAGGGAAAGAAATTAAGAAAAAAAAAGAAGCTACCAATGGTAAGACTGGAAAGGACATAATAAGGGGACTTATACAAATATAAATGAGGAAATAGAAGGAAATGGACATAGGATAAAACAAGAACTGACAGAGGAAACAGAAGGGACATAACTGAACTCAGCATACAGAGATCTCTAGTCAAGCATGTGCTGCCTAGGCATTTCCCTAATTCCTATGGTCTTTATAATGATAAACTCCAATACTTACTAGAACACAGATATTTGTTTCATTTATCAATAGACCTAAAAAGGCTTTTCCTACCTTCAGGACAAATATTCCCAAAAGTAAATCATGGCACATTAGCTATGTGGGAAATAATAGCTTTGTCTTTTCTTTCCCCAAGTGTTTTTGCAGCAAAGCTCTTCATCGTGCCAATGCAAATAATCCATCTATTGGCAAAATATTTAAGCATTTGTTTATTTTAGACACAGACGTAAGAAGTTTCATGTTGAGGAGTTTCACACCAACTATGGGTTTTATTTAAAGCTGTACCTATGTATTTTCCTTGAATGGGACCTTCAGGTGTGCACTTGGCTCTCTGTAACATAGTCCCTGTATCTCTGAATCAAAAATCTACCACATTATATGACCAGGGAATGGTTCCAGAATCAGTCACATCAGAAATTTGGCTAATTCTGGAAGGTCCAATTAATATCATGCAGCTTCCACTCAGAGCAGAGCGGGCTGGAGATCTGCCTTCTCAGAGACCATCTGTGTTCAGCTGATGCTCCCTCAACAGCACTCTACTGCCAACACCTGCAACCATGGGCTGAGGAGGAGGTGGGATTGCACTGGAGAGTCACAGCCCCTTTTTCATACCTCCTTTCACCCACTCTGTGTTCTCTAATGTCAGAAGACACATCCACAGAGATGCCAGGCTCTTCCACACAGTCTCCATCAACACCTTACCTCCTGGCTGTTCTTTCCCACGGGAAACTTGCAGATGAAGCTCTCTCCTACCTGAACACAATTTCAAAGGATTTTCAAAGGGTTTAGCACTGATTTCACCTTTTGTACAGAATCCAAAACATATATAAAATTACAATTTTTTAAAAAAATTGAAAATTGTCTTGAGCTTTTCACTCTTTTATACTTCATTTTTAAAAATCTGTAATTTTCTGGATTTTATTAGACAAATTGATCTGAAATCTACAAGGACCATGCTTCCTGAGACTGCTAAAGAACTAGTACTACGTGCCACTAGAGTCAAGAGGCTCTCTAAGGGGCGTTATCTTCACACTATTTTACACTTTTAAATGTTCTGAGAATGAGTCATGAAGTGTTATTGGATTTGCTAAATATACCCATATGCTGATATCTGCAGCACAGTTAAAACACATCCATGCACTTCATTGCTGTTGACAGAGCATAATATATAATTAAAACAGAAAGAAAAAAAAAAAAGCCAGAACAGGAATAAAGCCCCATCTTAAAGGCTTCTTTTAATGAACCATTTAGGTCTTTGTAGATGTGTTTAACAGAAACTGTTTCTTAGTTCTTATAATAAAATTCAAATCTACAAAATAATTTCCTTGGGTGAGATTTCGGTATTTTCTTTATACGATAATAAGTAATTTTTTTTTAATTGTACTACAGTAGCACTGAAAAGCATGAGCAGAGAAAAGCTTTTTGCACACTATGGATGGACATTAAGAAACAATTATTCCACTACAGAGTAAACTGACAAGACAGAGACTACCTGTGCCACAGACTAAATATATTTGTATATCACATTTTGTAAAAAATATTCTGATAGAAGTGCTTAAGAAACCGAGAAATCTGTTTCAATCCAACAGTTTACTGGAGCACACAGGGTCAATGTAATCATTAGCATTACATATGTAAACAGTTAATCCTTAACACTTTTGTATTAAACCAGCTGCAGGGGAACAGTCCTACACACCTCCAGGTAAGGCAAGGTAGGGCTGATGACCAAGGTACCCAGTCACCGAGGTGGAGGTGGCCAGGATTCAGAGCAGTTTGATGAAGGAAACTGTGGCCCAAGTATGGATGTTTTCATTTCTACATTTTCCTTACTCATTTTTTGTTCTGCTCAATGTTTTGTACACCTGCTTAGACTAGTGAAGATGTATTTGTGCACCTGGATTTTATCCATTTTTTCTGAATTTGGGAGAAGTCTTGAAAAATTACAGAAGATACATTTTCGATTGTGAAAATCTCTAAGTTTTTTATAAAGTTAAGAGATAGGATGCACTTTTTTTTTCTAATATATAAAGCATTTTTTGTTTTATCTGTGTAAACTCTCAAGAAGAGACACCAGCATATTTAGGAGACAGATTAAGGCCATGATCAGATTTAAATTCATCATGTATCTTGTGATGCTTCAGGGATTCCTAGAGCAGAAGCTGATGGGGCTAGTTTTCACTGCCATCCTGATAAAATGAATATTCATGATCGTGAAAAGTTTCCTACTGACAACAGGGTTAAATTCTGTTAATATTTAGAATAGTTGGGCATAAGGTGCAATTGTTAAAGATTTCTCTTATCTGCCCAGGTATTTTTAATGCCATGACTAACTAATATGGACAAGGAATATTTGAAATAAACAAAAATAAAAATCCTCAGTTAGTGTAATTTGGCATTATTTTGCCACTTTCTTGGTATATAACCCAGCTTTCATGCTCCTGGATGAATTTCCAGCATGTACTTTAAACATGAAAAGGAGAAGTTGGTGGGAAAGATCACTAAGCAGCCTAACAATGGAGAGAAAATAGGATCCTGCAGGAACTTTTCAGTTTGCATATGTGACAATTTCTCTTTATACTATAATTCTTAGAAGCAAGCCTAAACTTAGTGGAACAGAGATGTAAAGACAGATCGCAAGTACCACCAAATTTAAGTCTTCTCAATATCAGCTGTTCCAATGACTCACGAGATATATACATATATATTTAAAGATATATGTATCTCAAACAAATAGTCAAAAGCCTATTACTCACCTCTACTAAAAATAACAGTAAATTGTTTAACATTACTGGCAACTCTATTTGTTTGTTTCAGTCTTTAAAAAAAATCAAAACATGTTGCTTGGGGTTTGGGATTGGGATTGGGATTGGTTAGATGGGTATTCACCCTGCCTAGACACTACATCTTGGAAACAGCAAAAAAATTGCTGCTGATTGAGTACATCCTACTGAAACAAAAAATTGTGTCAAGCTACAAAGATTTGTATTATGGATAAGACTGAAAAAACTGAATGTATATTCACTGGATGCAAGGTAACATCAAAGCTATCCATGCAAGTGTTATTAAGTTATAACAGAGATTAAATCAAATCCAAGCACAAGTCTAAAATTTAAAGATGCATAAACAGACACTAAAGAGATTTTTCTCTCAAAAATTAAGGAATTAGAGAACAAAAAAATTTACAAACGTCATTTCTCAAAAGCTTATAAACCTGAAATATTTAAAACAAGGAACTATCTCAACCATGAGCTCTAACAAACAGAAAATGGAAGATGGAACAAAAACAATTAGACAAAGAGGAGTCGAAGGGAAAAGCTAGAGATACGATTTCAGGTGAAGGAAAATCACCACAAGCAGGGGCAGGAGGTAAAACAGAAGGCTGGGTCTTATGAGCATATATTTTTATCCAGGCTCCTAAATAAAATCACTGGGTTTTTTGAATGTTTTTGTTTGTTCAAATATTTGGATTTGCTGGTTTTTGTGTTGTCATGGTTATTAAATTTGATTGAGAGTTTAGTGCCATCATGCCCCAGTACAATCAGTAGTGGTGGCATCTATATTAAACCAGAGCAAAACAAAACAATTAGCTTCTTTCTCTTCCCTCTCCCTTGTTTGTAAATTCTAGCATCCTGACAACCAGCATCACAATATGTAAACAAGTTTTATTACAAACCAGCAAAGAGTTTAAAAGTATGTTTCTTTCTAATCATGCAAGCTCTTTTATGACTTTAATGATACTTTGTGGTTTGATTGTAACCTTAATTATTTACACTGTAAACACTTAATCATTGATCAGATTACTTAAATGAATTGTAGCCTTCTACATCTCACAACAATAAGTTAGTTTGGGGCATTACTTCATCATATTTAACCTTTTATTTCAGTTTTATAATGTTGTTTCTGGAGCCAAATTGATATGTGAATCTTTTTATACAGGCATGTAACAAGTGACAGCTAGAGAAAGCCATAGAATATATTACTGGAAAGCTCTGACAAGGAATGAAAAGCAACAATTAGGATGAAAATTATAAGGGTAGCCAGTTAATTCACACCTAAAACAACCATTAATATCTTTAAAAAGTACTTTACCATGCACATTACCTAGGACAAAATATAGCATTCACTGGTTTCATTGTAGCATTATATTTACATTATTAGTGTATTCTTATTCTAAACCTATTTGCAGAATCCTTTTTCACTGTAAATAGCAAGTTCTGTATGACTATGGGAAAGGGCTTTAACTTATGCTTATATGAATATTAATACTGAAATTCTGAACCAATTTCTCCAGGTTTACTTCAATACTATGTAGGACAGGAAGGGATATCTTCAGTCAAGCCCTGTTCTTTTCTCTCACTACAGTATGTTCTGCAGTTCCTTTTATGTGTATATATATATATATACATATATATGTAAGCTCCAGTTTTAAAAATGGTTAGGTTTGTCATCTCTTCTGACTATGAACTTCCATTTGGACAAAAGTTTTCAGTTAGATCTTTAGTACATTCCTCAGTTTCTACTTCTGCACTCTAGACAGTGTTTAGACAGCGTAAGTTTTTCAGATCTAAAGGGATTAATCCCATTTGAGTTATCTACAATGCCATATCAATCCATAGCCACACAGGCTACAGAGGGTCCCATTAGAGTAAAGAAGATCCAGTTAATAGTCAAGGAGTTTAAGGAACTATTCCTGTGTCCAAAGCAGATATCCTTCATACTGAAGGATGAATCAAACTTTAAATGTGATTACTCAAATGTGCACTGCCTCATTTCAGCAGATAAACCCCACAATCTTTGTCAAATGTTTCTAAGCAAAGTACCTTCTTGGCATAATTGCTTCCCTTTGCAGACCCAAAGTAAGTTAAGATGAATTCTAAATACTTTTAATTGATCTCTACCGACACTCTCTCACTCTCATTTTTATTTTTCTATTTTTATTCCTAGAAACTTGATCATTTAAAAATTGAACACAAGCATACTAAGAAACATTTCTGCTGTACAGGCAGGCAGCAGCAATACAAGGTTGGTAGAAAAAGCTTTTTTTCATTTTTCCAACATTATTTGGATATTCACAAATTCAAGCTCTTTAGTATATTGAAATATTCAATTCAGCTGACACCTGCACAAGTACTACTTTAAATTGCCATTTCTTCTGGCCTAGGTACATCAAATATATTGTAATGGAAATCTTCCATCCACTCTCAGTTAACAAGCCTATAGGGATAATTTTCAGGACAGAAAAAGGTAAAAATATCCATTTATAAGAATAACTGAGGTATGAGGACAATAATACAGTAATTTAAGTATTCTAGAAATAGTAGGTTCCTACCCAGAATTTTCCACTCTACATCAAGGAGCAAGAGCTGATGGCTTGCAAGTATACAGATTCAGATTCTGATACGGCAACATAGAAGTCTGTGAGACTTTTCTTGAGAATCAGCAGCAACTCTGTATTTTCTATATTCTGATATTAACCTGAAGCTCATTGTGGAATTTTGACTCACAAGAGACTTGCTTATGAAAGAACCAATAAAAATTTTGTGGCACTTTGTGATTATCTCCATTCCTCAGTTAGGGCACCGAAACCCTTAGGTTTCTCCGAGGCTTCTGCATCATAAAGGTTTTAGAATTTCTTTGAATCCCATCAGTCTTCTAAAACCTCCATATTCATTTTTGCAAATATCAAGTTTACATCCAAACTGATCTAAATAAATCTAGCTTGGTCATTAATATTTGTTTTAATATTTATTGTATTTGTATCTTTGCATGTAATGCCAAGAGACCCTTTTTTACTTCTCAGTAAGCCCATAAAAACATTTATTCTTTTTTCCTTATCTATAATAGCCCAACCAACATAGGTTACTCCAAAGCCTAAAGCAAAGGTTGGTGGCTAATGGGAACACTGTTCTTGAAAGCTGTCCTTTAAGTTCATCAAACTAGATAACTGTTATTACTTATTTAAGAGATATTTTGAAAACATTGACTGACACTGAAAAGTATTTTATTAATTAAAAAATGCATTGAAATTTTAGTAAGTAATGATAGTTTGTTTAATGCATGTTTTTAACATTTTAACATCAGTTGGATTCACTTTCAGATTAATAGTGGGGTACATTTAATATTTTATACCTCCCTCACATTATTAGAGGGTAAGAACACAGAGACTTGCTTTAGGCTAGTTTGTTTAACCAGTGACAAATCTGCTGTAATAAAATATGGATGTCCTTTTGAATTTTTAGAAAGATGGTTTTTCCTAGATGTACACTAGGTAATTACAAGGGAAGATGAAAAATCAAGTGGTTTCCTCAAAGATGCACCTTTGACTTTGTATATTTTAAATTCTCCTTTCCATGCTTCCTGACTTCTGCTATCATGAGGAAGTCAACATTATCTGGATTTCTGTTTGTCACTCATGAATCAACATTTTTTTTGGCCAGAATTTCATTTATGTTTTGGCAAATAACAAATATTGAAGTCTTACGTAACATTGGTATGTCCGTATTTGTAATGGTTGGTAATGGTCCAACATTAATGCAAATGAGTTGACATTTCTAGAGGCAATTGTCACCTCAGAAAACTCCAACACAGAAAAGTGCATAGGGGTATAAGTCACTGAAAGGTTTGGTCTTTTCTGTTTTCCCTTTAATGGTTTACTTTAAATTAAATCTACCATGCTTTAAAAAAACCCCAAACCACCACTATCAAATTCTTCAAGTATGCAGGCCTGAAGGGATGCAGGATGACTACCTGAAGAAGTCTCTTTTAATACTAACTAATTGAAGACATCTTTTTTTTCATCTGTGGGGTGCCAAATTACAGTATCAGAGATCAAAAATATTTTTACCCTAATCACGATCTATGTTTTGTCCTACATGAAATTCAAATTCTTCCTGGGTTTCAATAATACAGTCTGAAAATACTCCATTTTATTGATATTAAAAATTCTTTCCTGTGAGGAGGATGGGTTAATTTTACAAGGTATTTATCAATAAAAAAGTTTAAAAGGTCTAAAAGTACCATTAGACACAGAAATCAATTTTTGCTGCTACTGAAATGTGAAGTTTGGGTTTGAGTTGGGTTCAAACCAAAATTTTTGTAAATTATAGAATTTCCTGAGAGATAGGAATAATATTTCTCAGTGATCTCAAGCAAGGATATAAAATTTTCTCTCCGGTTTTCTAGTTGTTTGGCTTGCAAGACAGACTGATATGTTATGTAGCCAAGCTGAAATTCATAGCATCCACTATTTCATCCTTTGTAACTCCTGCTGGATAAACACACTGTATGTGTCCTTTACATTGCACATCTAGAGATGCCGTTATTAATTGTATGCTGTATTAAGACCCATTCTGTAAACAATGTAAATTGGAAATCAATATTATATTTAAATACAGTCCTTACTCAAACTTATAGGGCCATCAAAGGTAGGAGTGGCTACTGAAGTACCCAGCTGAGCTGCAACAGATGTCCTCTGCATTCAGAAGAGGTAAACTACAGCTAAGATCTCCTGGCTGATTTTGAAGGAACTGAAAACCAAACCACATATCTAGATTTTCTCCACTAACCTGATTGCCATTTAATGATCTTTGGAAAGCAAAGGAAGCATTCTTCTCTTCAGTTTACTTTTCATTTTGTCTGCATTACAGTGATGTAGTAAAGTCCTCTGAGATCATCCGAAGGAACTTACTGCATAAATGTATTGTAAATTGTATAAATTTCCAGATCGTGTCCAGCTTTGTGTTGGCAACCCACACCAGACAAGCTGCAAGACACCATTTTCAAGAGATTCCTTTCATTCAAAGTTGTACTATGGTAACTGCTCTTCTACTTCTCTTTCACCATATTCTCTGGAAGCATCTCTAACTTCAATACTATCCTCTTATGAAAAAAAAAGAAAGAAAAAAACCCCCAAACCCTATGCTGATTCCAGTTTTGCTAATGCACATAAAATAAAATAACTTTCTGTCAAAGCATGAGAAGCCTTTTTTCTTCCTCTTTTCTATTCTCCAAGTAGTTAGTCCAAAAAATATTATTTTTAGATAGACAGATTTTTAGATGAGTGCACTTTGCATTCATTTAACACATAAAATAATGGAGGGATTCACTACAAGCTGAGAGAATATTAAAAGCTCTTAGCATATCCTTGTAAGAAGCTTCAAACCCATTGGGTATACTATGATGATCACTGTTCACTCAGCAGTCACTCTCTTTAGCTCATGAATAAAGTAATGCCCTGAAACATTCCCAAAGGCCTCATTGCATTTCTGGCCATGAAGTCTACAGTACTTATCACAATGCCTCCCATGCCTCGTCTTTTAAGGATCTTAATAAATGTCTTGGAAAAGCAGGATGAACTGTGCCACTTTCCAAAGAAACCAACAGAATAAGGAAAGGGACAAAATATAATAGTGTAATGTGATAATCATGCATTTCTTGGTATGTGAAATGTGATAGCATTAACAGAGCCAGGTGTTGGAGACACGAGGTATGAAAGTCAAGCGTGCTTGGCTTCAGATATCAGAGACTAGGGAAGAAACAGAGTGGATTTCCATTCATCCAACATTGAATTGATTGCCACAGTGAAATATTTGGCCCAGCCCCTACCATAGATTTTTACCAAAAAACAAACCAAATTTTCCAGAGTACATTAGAAGTGATTTTCATATAGCTGACCTAAGATCAAATCCAATACCCTTTTTAAGTGCTTGAAAGTTAATTTTCATCAGAAATAAATTTCTTCAATCCTGTGATGATATCCACAGCCTAAAAATTAAGGCTGTACAACACAGGATGTATAAATTCAGAACTTAGTCACTCTCACTTTTATCTTTACTATTGAAATCAGACAGTCACATTGAAGAAGCAGATATTTCCCTTTATTCACTACAGACAATGCCTTGGGGTTGGTATAGGGAATGTCAGGTAAATTATATATAAAGCATGTGGAAATATATACATATGTTTAAAGGATTTCAAGTCTACTGGCTGATATTCTGAGTTGGGACTTATCTACAAACCCCAAAACAAAGCAGAAGACACCAGAGTAGAAATAAATTAATTAAATTAAATTAAATTAAGTTAAATTAAATCCTGCCATCCTTAAGGAGGAAAAAAACCTACTTTATGCATGAGGGAAAATATTATATTATGACAGCTCTTATCAGCAGCTGATAAAAGCAGTGTTAAGTATTTGTGGATGAGACAGCAAGAAGATATTCAGATCCTGTCCTATGGAAATAGGTGGATTAACAGTACAATGGTGACATTTAATGGTGAAAACTATTTTTAAAACTAGTTTTTTGTCTTTTTGTCCAGAGAAATTTTGAAATTATATTGATTTTTTAAAATAAATGTATGAAAATATCAGCCTGCATGTCAATGTTTTAATGAAAACCTCAGTTTTTCCTCGAAAGGTAAAAAGAGGAAAATCAAATTCTAGTAGCTCCACCCATCCATCTATCCTTTGTAAGCAGACTTGGCAGAGTCATTTTTCCATCATTAATGGTATGTTCAGAGGTCACATTATTAAAAAGAGTTCCAAGTAAATAGAATGAGAATAGTAAATGCCTAATTTTACTGTGCCAAATTTTGAAGACTTACAGCATTATACTGGGAAAATGTTGGTCTCAGACTTCCACCAGTCTTTAATGCTTTAATATTCTTCATTGAAGTAAGGATCATTTCAAACTGTATTTAATGTGACAATGCTTTAAAATATACTGTAAAATACAGCAGCATTTAACAAAGTGAATGCAAATTCTTCATGCAATCCAACACTGTTTTCAGGACAAGCTGAACTTTTATCATTACTAATTGGCAGGATGATTTATTTCCTTCAATGAAAATGTTTCATGTGTGTAAACATTTTATTAATATATACACTGTTACACCGCTATAGTATTCAATTTTTTAAAATATCTTCTTCTGTTTTTGTATGTTTCCCCAGTTTGGTTAGGAATGGCAGATAAACTAAAATGTATTTAGTAGCCCATTTTTCTTTTTCATTTTTTTGAGCATCATCAGAGTATTAAGAGATCATACACATTTACACTGAACAAGGAGGATAAATGTGATTGTTATCCTATACAGTAGCAAAAAGCTTTCATCAAAATGATGAATTCAAACAAATGCTTCACTCTGAGATCAAGTTATATTAATAAGTGACTTCTAGATTAAATTCTCTGCCCCAGTTATCGTAATAGCCAGTCCATATTTATAGCCATTGCAGCAAAAATTGTCCAATTTGTACTTCTGCACATTCATGAACATTTACACTTCAGGAAGTTTTTAGAAAATCAAATCTCACTAATAAGTAAGGCACAGTTCCTTGGTTTAGCGAGTTATGGCCTAGTTTCTCCATAAAATGATCATAATGACCCAATTCTCTTTAAAAGAGAAAATGACAATCACTTCTCCCTTCATCTAGATTTTTCTCTGAGGATTACTGTATTTGTCTTTCATGTAAAACACATGTTTCTTGTAATCAAATAATATGATGACAATTACTAAAAATACATCTCCTGTTTATAATTTAACAAGAACTTATTAGACATTATGCTGTAAACATTATAAAGCATTCTTATAACCATCACTATGTGTAAATATCTTCACCTTGCTGATGACTGTTTTTTAATTAAAAGGTCCTATAATATATTTCGTGTCATTATTTTTGACACATTAGGAATAGCCCTACAACCACCATAAAATTATGGATTGTAGTGGGAAGCTGACTTTCAAAGCTCATTGAAAATACATGTTAGCTGCTATATTTCAGTTTCATTTTAAAGACACTACCTACTAGAAAACATAACTCAGACTTTTATCTATATTTGTCTAGAACTTAGTAATGTTATAAAGAGCTCTGGAGAGAACTGTGACTGAATGAGTTTGGAGGAGGTTCACTTCAGCTAGCATAAATCCATGAAATATCATCAGCTGGCTCATTTTGTCATGTTGAGTGCATTTACTCTACAGACTTAATAGCACTTTATGCTATTGTTTACAGCCTGATGTCACTCTGCTTTTAGGCCATATGACACCATTTTCAGACATTTCTATTCATCAAGCCTACAAGGGGATATATGTCAAAACCAGCAGCAGCAAAGATGCCAATGGTAAGACATTAGGCAAACGTTTTCCCCTATATAGAAAAAGCAGAAGAAAGAACAGGCATACTTATTTATTTTCAGTTCCTCTTTCAGGAATATTTTCAGTGACAAAGAAAATATCCAGTGAACCTCTAGATACGAGGCACACACACGCTGATACTATTGAAAAGGGCGTTCTGTTTCTTTTTGACACAGTTTAAAGTCATCCACGTTTTTTCGGCCATTACTACTGAAATCACTGCAGTTTAAAATGCTTTGGATCTGCTTACATATTATTTGTGTAGCTGAGCACACCTAAGTAACCTCTCAGCAAGCCATCTGAGCCTTTGCAGGGGTGTGAGGAAATGGCCAGTGGGAGGGAGGTACAGCTTGTTACATGTGTGACTGCTCCAGAAATCATACCTTCACAGATGGCATGCAAAGGAAGCAACTTTGTATGACCTCTGAGGCAGAGAAAACAATTTCAGTCCTGTTAGTGAATAAAAGAATACCTAAAAAAAGAAAAGAATGTTTAAAGGCTTGGTTTAGCTATTTGACTGACGGAGAAACTAATCCAAATGCTTTGGCTCCCAGGACATCAAAGAGGTACACCCACATATGAGAAAGGCATAAAGATACAGTGCTAAGATAATAAAAACTGTTTCTAATAACTTCTGCCATTTCTTTCCCTTGAACACTGTTTTCTTGTGTCTTTACTTCACTAGTGCATCAATTCATAGCTTTTTGAATACTTTCTGTTACTACTCTCCATCTCATAAAGAAGAGAGTGGAACTGAAGAAAGCTGAAGCAGAACAGCAGTGACAGTCAAAAATAAAGGTTCTTTATAAAAAAGTAAGGATTCAGTTTCTCAAATTAAATAACCAAAAGGTAAATTGTGTAGCTCTTCAAAATCATGAATGACACAATAGATGGTTATCAACTGTTTGTACTCTCTTGCAAATTTGGAGCAACGGAGCATCAGATAAAGCTGAGGAAGACAATTTCCAATAGGAATGATTCTCCATATAACAGGTCATTGAGCTATCTAGCTCCTTTCCAAAAAAAAAAAAAAAAGTGTTGGGAGTTAAAGGTCTGTTTTGGTAACCCATGGCAAGCATATCTCCTTTTTTAAAGGGTTTTGAGCACAATAGTCATGCTAGAGCTCAGAAAGCCCCAGAACTGGAGTCTGGAAAATATTAAATGGATGGATCACCTCTGTGTGCTGCATTTGTACTCTTCTCTAGCCATCTACTTGAGTTGATTATCAGGGTAAATAAACTGGATCATTTTTTGTGGTGGTTTTGGGATAGTCTGTTTTTTTTTTGTTTTGTCTGATACAGGATATATGGGCTATTCTTCCAGTTTTTATGTTTTCATTTTGGTTTTCAATAAAAAAGGAAGAGACTAAAATCCTTTATTGTTTGAGCCTCTCTGTGTTCCTCTAACAAGTATGCAATTTAGAGCTAGTCCAATTCCCAGTTACCTATGACTCATTTTAGAGAGCTCTCAAAGAAGTTTTCAAAGGAAAAATAAAACACTACATCTTCAAACAAGTCTCTCAAAAAACGATTCTGGTCGTTTTAAAGGAGCTGGACTTTCTCAGTCTTTGTTAAGAGGAATACAATTGGTTTAAGCAACATTCTGGATTTTTGGTATAAGGGTAATTCACGATTTAGAGTGTCAATGAGGTAGAGAATATTTATACACTGCTTTAAAACTAGTTTTCCAAAATAGAGAGGCATGACCAAGAATAAAAACTTATTTTCCTAATGAAATAAAATTAAGGGATTTTTTTCTACAAGACTGTGGCTCAGGACAGAAAGATCAGGGATCCTGTGCAATGTAGATGAACTAGAAGCAGAACAAACTAGAGGACAAATTTTAAAGTTAAGAAAGGTTTTATAAGGAGAAGGAGATACATCAGATTATAGAGAACAGTAGTTTGTGGATGGAATTCCGATTCTAAGAGATGAAAATCCTTTGTAGTATATCTGTCTTTCACAGTTACTCTGGAAATTATTACAGTCTTTGACATGTGGAAATTAGGACAGAAGGGAAAGGCAATGGGCCTGGCTCAAATTCCAGTAGTTTGTGTGTCTCATTTCAAATGTGAAAATATTTAGAGCATTTCAAAAATTGTTTGATTTAAGATTCCAATAACAACTGGAATAAATTGTCAGTAAGACTTCAGTTTCCATCAAGTAATTATGGCTGGTTCAGAACATATTGCAAGTCTGGTTCTATGAATTGCTTATTTAGAGGGTTTTTTTTTTTTACTTTAACATGCTTTCTAAAAATTCAAAAAAGGTTTCTAGCATGCACACTATCAAAGCTAATTAATTTTAATAGTGACTGTTTAACACCAAAATACATAATTTAATAAATAAGACAAGACTTCCTTGTTTGATGAAATCTAGATGAAATCCTACAAATAAGGTTAAGATTTCATAAAGGTTTCAGAAATATTTCTGATTTTAAGAAGCTCCAGGATTAGAGGAGATACAATTTTTTGTTATTATCAGCCTAATCCAGCAGGTCTGAGAGAAGGCTTAGCTGGACTAATTTCTCTGGGATTGTTCACTACTTCTTTACAGCCTAGACCCCAAATTTCTGCATTGCTTCTGATAAAAAACCCCTCATGATTATGAAATCCCTGTGCATGTAACAGAAGCACAGAGTTGGCCATAGGACTGGCTTTGCTAATCAGAGTGTTCCTTTCCTCACTTTTATGCTCTTTACATCAGAGTTGTTGCAATTACTCTGACACACACTCTTTAAGTGAGTACTTAAAGATTCCACAGCTCCTTGCCTTTACAATTTTTGTTTCACCAGTGTGCTGCAGCAGACAAAAAGAGCACTCTGTTAAATTGTGGAGATGAACTCAAACTAGTATGTTGACAGCTGGTGGGACAACCTCACCAGACAAGAGAGGTCGTGATGATTAGAGTGGGGTCTGAAAACCTCTGAATCCCCTACAATAGCTGAGCTGCCTGATCTGCATATGAAATGTAGCTTTTCTGTTTCACTGGGATCTCTTTCCATCCTGCACTTGGAGAAAGGAACTGATTATCTGAGGTAACATTAAAAATTACAGTCTGATTTCATACACTTACATTATTTCACCCTATTTTTTCCTGATGTTTCATATCCTTTACTCTTCACCCTGGTAACAGCACTCCAAAGTTTGTTTGAGTATTTAAAGAAAGAAATATCTTTTGAATAATGAAATCAACTCTTCTACTTCTTCTTCTCCCAAGACTACAGATTATCTTACTATAGATTTTGTTCTCTCCCAAATGGTATGGAATTTGAAGCCTGACAGAACAAATGAAGACTTAACCTTTCTTTTAAATCTCCCTGTAAGTAGAAAAAAATGTTATCTCTGTCTCTGGAAACACTTTCTTCTGTTTTTCTTTGGAGATGAAGAGTTACCAAAAAGTCAACTTTACTCATGAAATAGGAAAATATTACTAAAGAATTTTTATGAAGGCGAAAAGTATCAACAAAATACTGTATCTTTTAAAAGATTTTACCTTACAGGCTATTCTGAAGTAACAAAGTCAGCCATGCAAGATACATGTCCTGTGGATTTCACACAGGGATAGATGACTGAGGAATATTTTGTCATTTCATGTGCTAAATCATTTCTGCCTGTAAAGTAGTCTTTATTTTATTATTTTGAAACTGATAAAATACATAAAAGAGATGTTGTTTTACAATATGTGAATTTTATTTGCCAATTTCAAATAATTATTTGCCAAAGCACTCACTTGATAAACCTCCATTTATAAATAGTTACACTAGTGTGCATCTTTCATTTTATCCACTCTATCTCCATGTTCGGTTTTCTTGCCTCTGCTGAGCAATTTTTTCACCTTTTTCTTCTAAGACACTGTCATCTAGTTCTGGTATGAGAGTTTAGATCAATCAACTAGAACTACCAGATTTTGCAAAGAGGAGCTGATTGCCTTGAGGATGGCAGGTGATATTTGTCAGTCTAATTGGAGCACAGCAGTGCAAGAAAGCCGAATCTGCCTGTGAATCTGCTGAAATCCTGTCTGTGTTAGGAGAGGAAGAATAAGGCTTAAACTACAGCAAACAGCTGTGCAACTTTATGACATTACAGTCAGCCACTAATTTGTTGTATTTCCTATGTTCCAAATGTTACCCCCCACAGAGCTTGTTGCAAACAAAATTTCATGATTGTCTTCAATTAAAAAAAGCTGTGGTGGATTGTTCATTTGAGTTCGTGCTTTAAAAGAACTTGCTGAGCTGATATCCAACAGGAAAGAGGCAAGAAAATTCTGGAGGAATAGTCAGCATTGCAGCAGGGATGCAGAAAATGTCATCTCTATCTGCTGGCTTTAAGTAGAAGCTTACTCCCAGCAGTGCCAGGGCTTGGTGCACGACTTGTGCAGAAGACAACTGAAAATCTGGTATGGTAGTTAAACACTCCTTTAGAAGTGACAATAGTAAGTCAAAATTTTTCAGCCTAAGCAGAGAACTGAACTTGATTTTTCCCTCTCTAATAGTCTTCTGGGATTCAGGCAGCAGGGAAGCGGATCTGAGCCTTTTACATAATAAAGAAAATACATACACTAGGCTCATGATTCTACACAGCACCTTGAGCTCAAAATACCTACAGATGAGGTACCCCAGCAGCTAAATTCTAAGAACTTATTATCTTTGTTATATCTAGTTTTTAATCCCTCATTTTTTAATCCTCTGAAGTTTCTGGATATTCCCAAAGAGGAATGAAATAGAGAGAGAAAGATATCAGAAGAGAAAGGGCACACTCTTGCAAGCATATGTTATGTCTGCAAGACATATGCTATGTGGTAAACACATAACTTCATCTAAAGAAGGTACATCCTACTGGCTACAGCATTCCCCAGTGTTAATGATGATTCAGAACCCCCCCCAAACCTCTTCAGGTATTTATGACTATGCCATAAAGGTGGAGGTTTTCTAAATATTAAACAGTAAAATTCCATTACTGTCTCAATGACGAAGATTTATTCACTGGTTTTCTGCAGGGGCTTCAGCCATCCAACCAAGATACTTCTCAGGGTAAAGTAGAAGTTTTCAATGGGCTCATGCCTTAGAATAAACCTTAATACATCTTTTCTTACATGACAGATATAAAATGAAATTAAGTGCATTACTCTAAGAAGTTTAATCTCTGCAGACCATGACATTTCTTAGATTTCTCAAAAGGAAATTTTTTTTCCAGTGGAGAATGTGAAAAGTGTATCTGTCCTATCACTGTAGTTTAAATTGGATGAATGTCATACCAAATAATGGAAAAAATGGCATTGGAAGTAGATCACCCTTTTTTTTTTTTTTTGTCAAGTTAAGAACTAGCACACAGAACAACACAGAAATACAGTGCAGGTGAAAGAGTTGAAACTCTTTACTTGAAAATACTAAGTACTATTTTTTTATTGAAATACAGTAGAGGGTAAAGATTTGAAACCAGTGAAGACCTGTGGATGCTATTTGCTGGTCTGACCTACCCTCTTTTGAACTTCAATTCTTTGTATTAACCTATAAGTTACTTTACTTCTGCTCTGGTTAGGACATTCAGGAGGAAAACTTTTTCAGAAAAGGAACAAAAATACCTTTTTACTTTTACACACACACATTTAATGGCAGGGTCATAGCCTACAAAGTCTCCTGTTGCTATTGTTAAAGCACAATATATTTGATAGGGTATATAATATTTTATACCTGCTCCACATAAACAGCTAAGATGTCCAAACAAAAACTTTCAGTCTAGTGAAAGAATTCTTTGCTTAGATCAAACAGAAGAATTCAACCCTAGCAAATCTAATTTCAGTTCTGTAACCTAGGATCACAAACACAAATAGGTTTAGGCACTAATTTGGGAATTCTGTTAATTACACCTGGAGTTGTGACCCTCAGCTGCCACCTTTGGTTGTGAACTTCAAGGCTCTCAGCACCTTCAGATTTCTCTTCTGTGTGGCCATGAGGTGTCTCAGTTACTAGGGAAGTGGTGATTCTCACAAGCTCTTACCCTGTTGCTGTTCCTTCCCTGTCCCCCTGTGCTGGACAGGCCTGGCCTGTTTGTAAGGGCAGGATAACGGGACAAGAGCGAGTCAGGAGCATCACAGAACCCACCAGTGGG
Source organism: Brachypodius melanocephalos (assembly GCA_013398615.1). Classification (NCBI taxonomy): domain Eukaryota; kingdom Metazoa; phylum Chordata; class Aves; order Passeriformes; family Pycnonotidae; genus Brachypodius; species Brachypodius melanocephalos. Next base: position 32,177,621 of record VZSR01000520.1, read on the forward strand.
TGTGATCCTATCAGCAAATGGGCTTCTCCACATGAACCGTCAGAGAAAAGAGAGGAAAATCATCAGGAGCAATGAGTGCTAAGATGACTGAGATCTTTGAATGGAGAGGCTTACTTTGCCAGAGGAAAATGAGTGTAAACTATTTTGAAAATGCAAATTAGGCTGATTATGCCTCTGACCTTTTCCTTATGTGTGCACACATGGCTAGAAAACCAAAGCTTTCCAATTCTTTGGTGACAATTCACTGTCAATAAATCACCTGAAAAATAAAAGGTGAATATTTTATTCTTATGCTATTCCTGTCTCAGATAATTTTATGGTATGTTGGTTATTTTCACCCTGCCAGACACCTAGCATCACTTTTGATTGAATTGCAGGAGGCTTAAAAATTTCAAGATGGACTTTTATTCTTTCATATAGTTTTTTAAAACAATGACAAATGCATAGCAAAGCTCTTTGGCTCTTGCAAGTTCACTAATAAACCAGATGTGCTATGAATTAGTCCTTAGGGCCTAATATGCAAATATTGATGGTGCTGATAATCACTGGGCCCTACTTTTTATAATTGTTTTTACCTTCATTACCTTCTATTATCTCCCATAAGAAATCCATTTTCCACTATGATGTCTGATACATGCAATGAAGCACCTATCAAGGGTTTAATGGTCTGCCTTTTGAACAATTGATTTAAATCTCCTTTATGATTCTTAGGAAGGACCAGAAGATAATGAGACCATGAGCACAGAACAGTCACTGATCATTTTCAGCCACTGAAACCTAATACAGAGGCTTACTGGTCCTATCTATGATATACACACAAGATATTCCATCATAAATATTCTGAGGTGGTTTGCCTAGTTCTAGGATTAAGAAAAGCTTTGCCATAATCATGTTACAATGAAAAAACAATACAGATTCAACAGCAGAATTTTTGTCCAAACTCTGTTGAGTCCTGCTGCAAAGAAATAGTATTCAGGTATGTAGGTTAGTTCCCAAATTATAGCTTTGTACAAAGGAGACAGTAAATTATTATCATCTGCAAAGTAAACTTTATTACTGAATGAACATTCTTCCTCCTTTCAAATATTTTTCTATCTTATTATTTTTCTAATTTTTTTCTCAGCTGCTAAAATTATGGCCTAATCCACCCATGTATTTGCTTCTACAGGATTTTTGTCCTGTACACTGTCTTTACAGAGATTAAGTGATTATGCACAAATAATTGAAAGTAATTGACAGGTCTTGTTCTGGCCTTACAGTGTAAGTCTGCTGCCACCTATAGATAAATCACAATTTTTGCAAGCAGATATGATGTATCATTTGAAAAAGATTGCCAGGGGAGCAGTACTGCTGCTGTGGGGACCTTCTGTGGCAGAAAAATTAGTGGCTGACTGCACTACTGGGAACAGTGTACAAAGAATTATCAGTTCTTGGGTTGATAAATGAATCTGCCTAGCACGTCAATGGCAGATACCACTGGGGAATAGTAGTGATAATGTGCAATAGGCAAAGGGTAAATAAAAACAGAAAAAACCCAGAGGAGGTCATGTTTTAGGGATGTGATTTTTGTTTTCTCTCTCAGAAACAGCAAGTTCACATTAAAGGTTATCCAACATACATACATTATTAACTGGGGACAGCAAAAGAGGACAGGACAGAATAGGGAATGTGATAACAAAGGCTATGAGCCAAATTCATCTTCCTTTAGCCAACATTTTCCCTTATTTCATCACAAGACTTCCAGTGAATCAGAGGACTTTGAAAAATAAGGATTCTTAGGTTTTATACATTATATATTGTAGTTATTTTCTGATTAGGAAGTTTCTGACAGGACAAGTTTGACACCATCTTATAAATATTCACAATACTCAGAGTTATCAATATTTATAAACATGAGATAATCAAGTCTTACTTTTAATCCACTAAAGGATTCCAATAGCAAGAATCACAGCCCAAAAAATGAAGCTCCTGACTAATTACTTCAAAATCCTCTATTTCAAACAACCAGGAGATCATTTCACCCCAGCTTCTGGTAACCTAAATAAAAGCATCCTTTATGGTTATTTTGTGATTGGTAAAACATCAAACTGAAACTGGAAGGGAAAAAGCCTTTAGTCTAGGGTTAGAGAAAAAAGCCCAGCACATAGACTTTTGGGTTGTTTTGTGGTTGTTGTTGTTTTTTTTCATTAATAGGTCCTAAAGTTTCATTTTTTAAATTATTATTTTGGAAAAAAATACAAAAAACAAACAAACAAAAAAAACCCCAAAACCCAGCAGAGTAAGAGCCATAATCCAAAACATAAATCCCATGCTAATCTCAATAGATGTGGATTCAGTGAGGGAACCTGTAACAAAGCTGGCAACTGTAGATGTGGGATTTGGTGTTAGAACATATTGGGTACTGGAAAACAGAAAAGCAAAGGAAGGCAAACATTTTCTAGATAAGAATTCATATAGTACATTCCTGAGACAAATGTCAACATGACAAATTTCAACAAATAATAGCTAAAATGATTTTTTAAAATTATTTGAGTCTTGTATTTCTGATATTTTAAAAGTCAAATTGTACGTGTAGATTCCTTGGAAACAGATGTTATTGCATCAACAAACTGCCTTTGTGCAAATTCTTTTTAAATGTCCATTGAGCAATCCCCTTTAGTCTGTTCAGTCCAGTTAAGTGGGGTACAATCACAATTACAAACTGGAATAATAGTGGCTGTTACAAAAAAAAATCAGATTATTAATAATAGGAGCTCTTCCTATGAATTTTTCCACCAGATATGTACTAGAACAAGCTGTAACAGTAGGATGAAAGTCTTAAAGAGCATGATAAAGATCTAAGTCAGAACACAGTAGCTGTAGGGTACTTTATTTCATTCCAGATCTGCTGTTCCTAGTTCTTTTTTGACATCCTATAACATTGAGAACCGAGAAAAATAGAGCAATAACCCAAATGCAAATCATTTTAGGGTTGAAGAAGATTCATCCTCTTTAATTCATTTTTATTGCATGCAAATGACTCAACTTTAGCACACTGGCTTCCCTTTTTTGTGACAACCAATCTTCCTTTTTTGAGTCAGTTATTTCCCTTGAATAATAAATATGGACTAGAGGTTAATAGCTGTATTGGAACAGAGCACCTGAGACAATTGGTTCCCATGACAACCAAACTCATTTATTAATACTTTTTACTTATTTTCCCCTTATATTTCAAATGAATATATTAGACATTAGTGAACCTTAAAATATCTTACAGAAAATTCTTGCAGCCATGCCTCTCAGATAGGACATCATGGACTTTATACATAATCAATGATTTCTATCCTCTGAAAATTAATTTTTAAAATGGCCAAACATGTGCTAGCTAGAGACTGTTTGGGGAGCTCACTTTGACAGCATTCCTACTTTGAATTCAGAAGCTATTGATAAGGCAGATAGGCCTTCAGATATTTTAGAAAACTACTTTATTTGTAAGTTAGATGACAATGTCTTGGTTATTTTTGCTGCAGAGGTACACTGAGTAAGCAAAGAGAAAATGCATCTGAGGAAAAGCAGCACCTCGTACTTGGACCAAAACCCTGGGAGGCAAAACACTTGGTAGTTGAACTTTGGACTGTTCTTGATTGCCACTGGCTTCCTAAGGTCTTTGAAATGGATTTAATTTCTGTGATAAAAATTGTAAGTTGTCATCCCACTAGTGATAGGCATCTTGAAATTTACTTCACTGAGCTACATAACCTGTTCCACAATATGTGACTCCAGTGAACTGATTAATGCCTCTAGAAAAAGTACTAGACAATGTTTTATGTGAAATCATTCCTTTTACCACGGTTTTCTGCTTGTACAATTTTTTCTTCTCTTTCATTTAAAATAAATAAGCCCAGTAACCTGGGAGTTTCAGCAAATATCACCACCTTCCAGCTGTACACTCTCTAACCACAAATGTTACTCCTGTCCTGATGCTGGTACACTGTATAAACTAATCACATACATGGAATTGTCTTGAATTTAAATAAAGGTATTTCTGTGTAAATAACCTCATCAGAAAGGCCTGAATGGCATTTTCTCTTGCCTTGTCTTCTCCTGCAAAAGAATTTTTGCAAGAATGTAAGACTCTGCATCCTATTTTATTTTAAAATGAAAATTTTCCTTTTGTAGAGATATCATCTTGTACCCTGTAATAAGTAGTGATCAGCATCAATGAGGATACCTTGTACTCTACCTGCCTGTTGTTCTTTTCCCTCACAAGAAAAGCAGGAAAGCTGAAAAGCTGTATCCTACTCTTATTCTCCTCATTCATCTGTCTCATATGCAGATATAACAGTGTTCATGCACACATGTTCATGTCAGAAAAAAACCATGGTTACTGATCTGCTTCAATTTCCCCAACTGAACATCATGATCCATGCTGAAAGCAGCTTGACTGTATCCATCAGTCTCTGGCCCTTTCATCTACTGCTAGAAGAGGGAATGAGAGAGATCTCATTGATTTCTTCCACACCTTTCCTCCTCTTCCTCCTATTTCTCTGTAGCCAGGACTGGAAATTCAGTGCTCAGAGGGCTGAACTGCACTGGAGAAGGATCATTCAAAGCAGACTCTGCTGCAGTGTAATCCGCACATGCAAATATTGCCAAAGCATCTCAAAGGACTGTTCCTCAGACACTTCTCAGAGGTGCATCAGATCCTCTCAGGGCAGTACTGGAGTCTCTTTGGGATTGGTCTCTGCCTGCCCTGGCCTTGCTCTCTCAGCAGCAGGCGAGGGGCAGGCTGTAACTCCTGCCATCAGTGTTTGTCTCATTCACCTGTCATGGGGACTTGAGGTTAAGACGGTCTTTCCAGGCACAGATAAAATAACAATGTGAGAAGAAATGTGCCACTTCTAGAGAAGGGTGTGTAGGTGTCAGTGTGGCAATAGCTCAGCAGGGCTCCCATTTGCTGAGCTTCATCACCGAAATGTTGCCTGTAAGAAGAAGAGAGGAGCACTGGAGAAGCAGAAATGTTCCTCTTTTGGAAATTATACATGGCAATTGTCACCTTGCTTCCTAAAATATAGCCTATGTCACAGGAGGGCTATAAATTCAATACTATAGAGGCATGACTGCAGTGGTTTATTCTGCTGAAAGAAACGCAGAAGCAAAGCTTGTCCTGAGTTCTGGATAGATGAGTAGCACACAGCACAGCCATCCTTCACTGATGAGTGTTGTGGGCTTGCCAAAGCCACAACTTTCTACTGTGACAAAAAACAGACAGCAATAACACAGAAGATTCCCAGCTGCAGTTCTTGTAATGCACTCTGCATTTGGCAGAATTTAGTAAAAAAGAAAGGAAAAAAAAACAGTCTGCATATAACTAGCCTCAGGAGCATCCTTCTCTGCAGCACATAATATTCTTCCCCACTTCCACATCTGACTCATGCTCACAAATTCTCCAATGCTGCCACTGGTCATAACTCAAAGATTTTTTTCTTCTATTTAAATAACAAGTCTGAATGAAACTGCAAAGATGCTGTTGCTGACACACTGAAAGTATTTATTGCAATCAAAAAGATTTGCCTGTACTTTTTGTATTATAAATTGGCGTAATTGATTCTCCTATTTTCCATATCCCGCATGCTTGTTTTTATACCACCTGTTCTTACCAGCAGCTCTTTCTGGCCCTGATCCTGATAGGAAGGTTCCCCTGGCTTTTTCCTTCCACTCACTTTGGCAGATGTTTCCATAAATGCAGAAGTTTGTTTTTGCTGAGTTTCTTATGGGATTGGAACAATTATTTTTGCTACAAAAACAAGTATCAGCATACATGCTTCATCTTTCTGCTTCTTTATGTCTGCTTGAACCCTATGAACAGCAAAACACACAGCTAATGGAAATAAACTGGACGTGTTGTTTGACTCTGGCCAGCTTTTGTTCAGATATCCATAGCAAATCAGTGAAATGTTGCTTATCCTAAAATCCTATCATCACCAATCGAAAGATGCCCTTGAACTGTTAGGTCTAAAATGTCTACCTTATGTCTATCTCAAATATAAATCCATAGGAACAGGTCTGATGCAAACTCCTTGAGCCACCTCTATGATGCAAATCACTGAGTAAGTGAAGGACAATTCACAGCTGAGTGTCAATTATACTGTAACTCTCTGAAAGGAGGGCATAGGAAAGACTTTCCTGTTCACTCCTTTCAAGGAGTTTTTAAACCAAAAGACTGGTGTATTTTTAATTCTACAGATTGCTTCACAGGTATCACATTGCAGGGTGTTCGTCCACTCATGTTCACTATGATATTGTGTCTGAACACAGACAACTGCATGGAAGACTGATTTTCGGATCTTTAAATTATCTGAATTTTTGTGTCTCTTTTGTCTGTTCTCACTCTTAACCCTCCTTTGGTATGTTTTCAGCTGGAGACACTATTAGCCATTGCTATCTCCAAGACACCTGGTTTAAATCAAAGTCCTGAGTAAAACAATATTATTGGATTTTTTCCCTTTAGAAAAGAAAACTCTTTCTTAAGGCAAAATAATCAGTTTCATAAATTCTTATTCTTTTTTACTAGCTATTCTTTTTTCCATAGCTAGTGGGAAAGATCCTAGCCATTTATTCAGGACCCAGGTAAAATTTTCACTGCAAAACTAGACTGGATTCAGTCATTTGCTGAGACTGTCATTGCAAGAAAACCAGTACTGGAGTATCTCTTGGAGCATTTTATGTACCTGTGATGTTCATCAGTGCTACCCACTCAGATTCCAGTCAAGCTCTTTTTTTCACTCACTACAGGAATGATCACAAGAAAGTGTGATACCAGTCAAGTAGAACAATCTTTATGCAGTTTGGAAAATAAAATTTGAAAAAATTTTACATCTACATCAATGCATGTTATTTTACTTCCAATTAGATAAGGGAGAAGCATTTAAGCAGGCAGAGTTCATAACACAAAGTTGTTCAGGAAAACCAGTAAGGAATCTCCATGGAAAACCAAACTCAGCACTGGCATAGATTACCCAATATCCAGCAGTACAAAACACCCACAAAAATTCTGCATGAGCAAAGGAGTGGAATCCTATTAAACATCTGCACTTATTAAATATCTGCTTTTACTTATTTGTAAAAGCATCTGGAGTAGAGAAAATGTACTAATGATAGTTGCGTATTAACAGGATAAACTGGTAAAAGTCAAGCCTGACCTTAAAATGCCAGATTATTGCCTTCTGACATGTTACAGAACAACCTGGAGCATGACTCTTATGGTACACGTCATCTGCTTGTCAATCTCAAATTATTATTCTCAAATTGTTTTATATGTGGAACTGAAAAAAACCCAAACTTACCTAAAATATTGTCTCTGGTAGAAAATATGGTCTTAAGAGAGTAACAGTTCGCTAGTGATAAGATGAGCCAGCATGCTTATTTTCCAATTTTAAACCAAGTAATTTATATAGAAATAGGAAGAAAAGGAAATTTCATTATTTTAGAATAAATTCATTCTCCTGTCTCCATTGGTACATAAAATGAAAATTGGGGAGTGCTATTTTTTCAAACTATCCCTAGTCCCTGAGACAATAATCCATTAACCATGCAGCTCACCATAAATGGATTGCAAAACTGACATTTTCATGAATTATAACAGTCTTTCAAGTAGCAAGAAGTAAAGTTGCAGCAATTTTCCATGTCTTTAATTTTACTGTCAAAAGGTATATAAGGGCTATGTCCTGGAACTGATGGATTTCCAGCAGAAAAATTAAATTTCATGTATTAATAGGTAAAAAGAGGGGCTTTACTCGTATAATTTTAATCTAATTATTAACTCAGGGAAAGCTTTTGTGAATCTGAATTTAGCATGAGAATATACTGCACAATGATATTAATGGTCTACATGCTGTCCAGATTGTAGTATTGATAGAATTGTATTTCTTTCAGAAAGTAAATTTAGGTTCTTACAATAAGAAAGAATGGGAGAGATGAGGAGAAGAGTTATTTTTAAGCATAGCAACACTTTAGTTTCGCTGCCAGGGGACAATTTATTTCAGCTTTTTCATCTTTCTTTGCTGCTATTGTTACAATGAATGAGTGAACTTAATTAGCACTGCAAGGAAAGGGCTATGTTCCCAAAGCTCTCTGAATGGGAAAAATATTTTAAAAACATAGAGCAGAAAAAGAATACTAAATTTTTGGAAAAGAACTAAAGAACTAGGTAAGCTTTAGTTTCTTTTTTCTTACTGAAAACTCAGTTGCATATAATATCTCCAAAGCACACTATTAGAAATGTCTTTGAGATTTTCCTAAAAATAACAGTTGACAATCTTCTGCATATATGAAACTTATTAGAAGGTGTCTAGATAAATTATAAAGTAATCACTCCATTCTAAATTTTTAAAAAATATACATGATAAAACAAATGAACATATATTGGATCTCTTTACCCTATTCATTAAAGCTCATGTCTAAGTTGGAATACACTATGGACTCCTGATTATTATGAATTAAAAATAGACTAAAGCAAAAGCAGCTTCTGAAGAAACCAGGAAATTCAATGTCTTTCCTTAGATCTGTATGGAATATGACTGTGCAACAGGTTCTGAAGAAACTAGAGTTCTCTCCTTTTATTTTAGAATTACACTTGACAATTCATTTGTAGATCCCCATCTATAGATGAAATGTGACACGTTTTCTCTGAAACATGCTTGTTCTTTTGGTTTACTATTTTAAACACTATGGCACAGGAAGAAATGTATCTGTTGAGGAGCCACATTACTCAGCTGTAGCCCCAGAGTCCACCCCTACCAACAGAAAGTATCCCTCTATACCATACTACACTATCTAACAGTGGGGCCTCAGCCCTCTTTATACCACAAAAAGAAATATGAAGATGGATTTTGGAGTATCATGACTGATCACGTTTCCAAGTGAAATAAAAACATAACAAAGGTATAAAGCCCTCATCTACCTTCTTGTAAATGCCAAAGATTTAGCTGACATATAAACATACATGTGTATAGATATATATATTTGATGATTTTCGACCTGATACTCTGCAAGAATAATGAAATATTTACCTGGCAGCAGCAACTGTAACAAAAATCCCTCCATGAATTGGGTTCAAAGTCTTCCAGAACCACATAGCAGATGTTTTGTTGTGGTTTTGTTTTATATTCTTTTTAAGTCACGTCAGTGTCTTCTCCTGGAGAGAAATGTTCAGAGTTATCTATAAATAAGTGACTTTCTTTTTAAATACTTGTGGCACACAGCAGGGAGTTCATTTTAAGCACCTGATCATGGGTCTTTCTTAGAGAGATGATTTGAAGGCAAGAAACGATGGTGGTGCTGGTGATGAAAATAGGGGTGGTATAAGTGTCTTCTGTTATACAAACAGTAAATTATAACTGTGAAATTCTGATTAAAATCAGAAAAAAAAAAACAAACATGTGCTAGAAGCAAAGTAATATGTATAGAAACATATGTCAACCTTTGGGGTGTAAAAAAAAATGCCACAAAAGGACACAGGCATAATTTCTGTTCATGTCCATACTAAGAGAAGCTGACCATGACTAAATGATGTGATATCCGTATAATCATCCTGATGGCTGCAATGAGGAAAACCATTACCTGCAAAGTGAAGTTGAGGAAACCTAATAAAATCTAACTTCCTTGTACATTCTGTAATCTTCCCTAAATAGTATTACAGTGCCATGTCCCATTTGCATCTCTCTCCTCACATATTTAAACAGAACAGGTAGTGATACACTGTTCTCTTTTCAAATGAAACAGCTCAATGACCTGTCTTATTTTGCATGCAAAAGTAAATGTCCAGTTCTTTATGAAAAGGTTATTCTTAGCTAATACATTTTCTTTTTTGGAAAAGGAACTCAACCAGCCTCTTTCTGTATGGTCTCTGTTTTTATCTCTTCTCAAACTACTATTATTTCTACTGTAAGGCAGGTAACATGAAAACAATATTCTACTCATCAGTGTTACCATTACCTTCAGGCCTCATTGTTGCTCAGATATCATTTTAAATTCTCCAAACCATCCCATCATGTCTTCTACAAAACCACCCTCCTCTCTCAGGCTAATCAGGTGCTGCCCTTCTGCTCTGAGCACCAGGAAGCTCCCTCTTCCAACAGGCTCCAAACATCTGAGCACACCAAAAGCAATCATTTTCATCTATGTTTAACTGCTGCTTTGTCTCCTCCACATGAACCTTGCTGAGCTGGTCTGTCCCTCCTTAACTTCCAGTGAAGGCATTTATAATATTTTAATGACCTCTTCTGCTCAAGCAGTGAATATGCTGCTCTGTTAGACATCTAGAAAATCCAATACAATATCTTCTACCTGAACTTTTAGAGGATTTCTACTTCTAAAAGTCAGCCATTAAACATTTTTAGGGCTGTTCAGCATTTTTTTTTCAGGTAAATTCCTCTATTTTGGTTTGTTTCAAATAGAGTTATCAGCAACATCACACATTGTTTTGAGAGATGAAATAGTTCCAGGTGATTAACTAATTAAAAAATGTATAGGCTGTTACTGTTTTCTCCTATAATGAAGTGCTGACGTATTAACTTCCTCACTGTCTTATAATTTGGTTTCTGTAATGTCACTCCCATTAATAGCTGCACAAAGAAATGACAGGTGGTCTGCAGAGCTTATGCAGGAACGTTTTAAAGGTCGTGCATTACTCCCTGAAAGCTGTGAGATTAACACTTCTGCTTCAGACACAGGAATGGTTGGCCTCTAATGGATTGTCTGTTTACTTTGTCACTGCTCTCTAAATCCTGTAAAAGGTAGCCTTTTACAACTAAAATAAATATTCACTTTTTGAAACCCATTAAAAGGCTGACTGCCACTCTTCTCCCATCAGCATTTAGGGCTAGATTTGCCTCATCTGTTTTGGGTGGGAAGGCACAGAGTCAGTTTTCCTCCCTTGCAGTGGTGCTGGGCTGAGGAGAGCATGGCACTGTGAGGATTCCATGGGTGGTGATGATTTCCTTGGCACCTGGGTGTGTGCAAAGACCCTTTCCAGCAGAGGCACAAACTCAGATGTCCCACTGTAGGCAATGGTGATGGCACACCCGTGCCAGGGCTGCCAGGATGAGTGATGGGCTCAGCTGTGGGAAAGGACTGTCCCATTCACCATTCTGCATCATATCAGCTGCACTTAGGAGTAAATATGATTTAAAATCCAGATGTTATGTATCGTTATGGAGAGCTTTCAGTGGCAAAAGAAACTCCATCAATGTAAATAGATATGCTGACTCAAGAAAATGTCCATTCTATGATTAGTGGAATTCTTGCAAGACTTGCTCATATGCCTTAGGTGAACAAAGAGGAATAGTCATACTTTGGAATATTTAATATGTTCAACAACTGAAAATGATTTTGAAGTCAAGGTGTATTTTAAACTCATCTTCAAAACTGAAACACATCACCATCTGTGTGGTTTGAATTTCTGTCACACCAAAAAAGCCTGATTCTCAGCATGTCCAACAACAGTTCAGTAGAGAATTTCTTAAAGTATTAGAGCAGTGAGTGTCATGCTTGAAGGAGTGAATTTCACATTTTAAGTACCAAATTTTCTGTCAAACCCATGCAAATTGTGTGTTAGCTGCTAACAAAATGAGTTTTAAGCTATCACAGCTCAAAAGTATTGAAAAAGAGAGTTAAAAATAAAGTACTGGCAAACTAAGATTATTTTCCATTTTACACAAACAATTAACTCAGGCTACGAAAAAGCAGCTTTTTCAGACAATACAGGGAGCAATGGATTATTCTGCATATAAGGTAGGCAAAAATAAGTCTCTGATTACTGTCACTGAGGATTGTATCTGATACATAATAACTGCATTGCAGTTCAAGCGTGTGACCTTTAATAAACTATGTTAAAATTTGAAGAGTATGAGAAAGGTTTCTGAAGCTAGCCTTAAAGCCTCTTTGCTCTGTTTGTTAAAACAATTTAGTAATAACAAATCAGCCTTATGGCCAGAGAAAAAAATTTTGACAAAATGGGAAAAATGGTACAGCAAAAAGTGCAGAGATGACGTCTCTTGAAGCCCAAGCTTGTGTTCATGCAAAAATATGCATTTGTGCTTCTGTGTGTCTGGGTATGTACCTTATTTATAGAGACAGTTAGAGAGACAGCTATTTACCAGCAATTACATTTTCCACAGAGACCTCAGTGCTGTTCTTGTATTTATAAACTATTCAAAATGCATGAGAAAATGGAATGAGGAGGGGGGAAGGGTCAGCAAGGCAATAACTTAAAAATTAAAAGAGTGACTGTAGCACTTTGTATCAGTTTTTAGCAGGCAGGAACATGTCAGATCATATCTATACCATCTCCTGGAAATATTTGGATAATTCTTACCATCACATTATCTCCCAGGTAGCATTTCCTCCAATAAATAAAAGAACTCTGTGTTTAAAGATAGAAGTCAGAGTAATTATTAACTTGTTCAAAGGATCCATTTATGGACGTTTACTTCCAGGGTTCTTCGCTGCATGTTTATTCTTCCTTTTTGCTACATTCATCTGTAATTTCCTTGCTGAAGTTCTTTGTTTGTTTTAGGGTAATTAAGGACTCTTACACTCACAATGGCTTTTGACCCAGATGATTTCCCACTCATCTGGGCACTAACAAATGGATTTACATTTCTCTTTTTTCTCAGTTAAGACGACATACAATATCTCACTGCATTCAGTCTAGAGAGTTTTCTAAAACCTACATTTGCCTTGTGCTCTAAAAACAGATGAAGGGAATCAGAAGGGAAGATGAAAGCAGCTTTCATCTTTGGCTTCTGTTCAAGAAGGATGGCCACTCTTTCTAGTCCTGTGCTTACAGCGTGAGAGGAATGGAGCACTTAAGCCAGCAGCAGTGCTGGAAAAAAATTTAAATGTGCCTTCACTTGAGATGGTCACGTTAAGGCACATTTAAGCTGCCTAGCATTTTTACTGGCAACGTTTTTGAGCCGTCTTCAAGGAAAGCATTTAATATATCTGCTTTATATGTAAGAGATAGGAGTAGTGAGCAACCAGGTTGGGTCATTTGGTACTATATATTTTCAATGATGAGGCAGAAATCAAAAATGAAAATCATAGCCAATGTTAGAGATAAATAATAAAATCCAGCATGAGTTCACAGAAGATTATAATTGTATAAGAATTTGGAGTTTTTAAGTAGATAGTCTTTTGCATGACTCTGGAATTTCATAATTATTTTTATTTTCATTCTTACTGTTATTCTTATGATGTCTGACTCATTACAAAAAAAAATTCTCTTCCACTGGCCAAAGACATGTAAGGAGATTATATTTGTGTCATAGTAGTGTAATCATTGTGATATAGTAGTGTCATGATTTCTAAATATTACAAGATGAAAAATATGTCAAACTACCTGTGAAGTACATGATGACTACAGAACACACTATATCTTGGGAGGAATTTTGTGTTTTATAAAATTGGATCCGGTCACTGAGAGAGCTATGATGAATAAAATCATGTCACAGAAAATATTGTTCACTAGAGGATACTATTCATAATTTTTTCTTACAGCATTTTTGAAAAATGAAATTGCCCGTAGCTAGAAAAGCTAGCTCTTGATCAGCTCTCTGCATCCAGTAATGTCATTCTCTCAAGAGGTGCTCCATGTATCCATCAATTCTAAACTTTCCCTCTTAATCAGTTCTAATCATTATAAGTTTTGTGGTGCTTTCCTTTAAAACTTGTTGTTAACAGAGTATCTTCGCCAAAGCCCACCTTATTTAATGATTGTCTGTGTAGAATTTCTTTCTTTCAATTTGGGTCAACTAGTCTTAACTTTTTATTACTGAAGTAATTTATAATAAATATCCTCAAAACACTTCTGCTTTCTTCTCAAGACATAACTCTTCAGCAGCCATTTTGATTTGGTGTGATAAATTCTCCATCTACTTCAACAAAAGAGGAGATGAGTAAATCAATCCCAATGAACTTTTTAGGTCCTGGAAGCATTTCTACTGATATATTTATCTTGTTGATTGTATCACTTTTAGAATAGACTAATTAAGTAGTTTATTAAAATGGTTAGGGTTATCCTGGCTACTGTGGTAGAAAAACTATTAAATTGTTATATATATGCATATTCACTGATGAGATAAAATGAATGAAACAACTCACCATTGTTTTTTTCATTTTGCCTTTTAATTTGAAAATCGTGTCCAAAAAATACATATTAACCATGTTAATATCTGCAATCCTTGCAGAAAACTAGTAACTGCCTGTTTTCTTTTAAATGCATAACACTTAATATAATGTGTTTTCTGATTCCTTCAGGAGAGGAAGATGATGGAAGGGGTTGGGATTTATCCCCTTTCTATACATGGTGCATTATTTCTTTAAAATACACATGCACAAACACACACTTACATAAAGTCACATCTGGGTTTCACATTTCTGAGCCACCCTTCTTTTTCATGCACTAATCCATGCAGAGCTGCCCTTGGCAGTGTCCTTTGTTTTAGTGCTGTGTCTGTAGTGTGGGATTCCTGCATTATATGTTACTTGCTGCCCAGAGGGAGCTCATCAGCTACAATCCATCTGCTTATTCACAGCTCACTCATTGATTATTCATGAAGTAGCTGCTTTAGAAAGCAGGTATTGGTCATATTAGTGATGATAACCTGCATGCATCAAAACCCTAAGTGTTACATCTCTGCTGTTGCCATATGTGACCTTGAGAGCAGCTGGGCTCTGTGGCACAGCCTTGGGTTCCATATGCACTCAGGAGTTGCTTTACTGTGTTGCATCAGTAACTTCACCCATTAGAGTGGGTTTCTGCACATATGGATGATGTTCCACCTGCTTTCATTCAGCAAGGGAAGAAATGGCACTCATGTTCCCTGGGTAAAAAAAAAAAAAAAAAAAAAAAACCACAACAGAATAAAACTGAACAAAAAATCCCAACCAACCAAACAAAAACGCAAACAAAAACACCATCCCAAAAGTTCCATAAGACTCAGATCTATGTAAAGATAATTAAAAGCAATATAGAAATGAAAAACAAAACAACCAAATTGGAAAACCCACACGCAACTGACCCATTAAATGAAGAAATACCTCTACACACCAGCTGTGGAGATTTGCTGAGAGGTACAATTCCAGTGAATTTACATGTGTTCTTTGGCCTTAGGTATTTGCCTAGACCTTCAGCCCTTCTCCTCCAGATATCTCTAACCTATCTGCTGTTTAGTGTAGCACACTCCTTCTTTTTGCCTTGAGACCTTTCTACTGCTTTTCAATGCCATTATAGATAACAGAACAGTAAGCAGTGGGAAAAGCCCCCTAAAGATCATCTAGTTCCAACCCCCCTGTAATGGACAGAGACATCTTTCACTAGACCAGGTTGCTCAAACCTCACCTAGCACGGTCTTCAACACTTCTAGGGGTTAGGCATTCACAGTTTCTCCGTGCAGCCTTTTATGGTGTCTCGCCATGGTGGCTAAATCTCTTTCAAATTACCAATATACAAATAAATGGTTTTGATGTTTAGATGTTCTAAGAAAAATATGCCTCATTAATAAAAATATATGAAAAATAAATTTTGCTCATATTTCTGTTGGCAATCTTTTCTTTCTTTTTTCTTGGGTATAAAGAAGTCCATTAACCTGTTCTTTAATGTATTGCCTAGAAATCTATTTTGTCAAAAGATAAAAGGATGAATGTTAGCCGAGAGAGACAATACAGTTGGATTTTCTTGGCAGAAATAATTCTTTCACATGTCATCATTCATTACTGGCATTTTCCACTACAGCTGCAAAATAGCAGTATTTCACTGGTTAATTTTGTGTCCCTCTTATAGTTATGAATTTTTCTTGTTTTGTCAAATAAGCTTTGAGGTTAAAGATAATGATGCCTTGTGTGTGAATTCCTCTATGAAAGAGGGGCAAATACTTCCTTGTTTCATTTACATTCCAAGAAAGGCATTTATCAGTCCTGTCATACTTTGGTTTCATTTAGACTATATTCTGGACTAGCATCCATTGTGCATCAAGACTCTCCATTAAAATATGATATTTACAGTGGTTGAAATACAAATAGCAAAGTCTCATAATAAATCCAAAATTAAATGGCAGATATTATACTAAACTTAATCTGCATACTAAAAAGCATCAGTAGATTTCCTGGAAAGGTGGTCAGCCTGCTTGAATCAGTAGGCAATACTGCCTGAACAAGGGTGATTTTAATACAAAAGGCATCTATGATTAAAATGAGTTTAGTGCACAGTGAAAGTGGACTCCATAAGCTTAATTAGTCCATTTTGGTGGTGTTCCCAAGGACTGAGGCCCAGCAGATGTGCAGTGACTCGTGCCATATCTTCCATAAACCTATATCCACGTTATCATCCAAGGGAGAGAGCAGAGGTGAAGCCTCGGCTGGTGAAAGAAAGATTGTGAGATGAAGTAAAAGTAGATAAAATGTTTATTATTTATTATCACCAGCACTGCTCAAAAATGCCATACAGGTGCTGTGGTTCTATCTACAAAAAGTAGAATTTGGAGCCGAACACATTTTCTCATATTGTCCTCCAAATGCAGCTCAGTATTGCTCTGGAGGATCATCATTCTAAATACAAATTTTTCATGCATTTCTCCATCCTGTAATTCTCTCTTTTGAGACTACCCTAGGTTCTGAACCATGAGAAGGCTAGAGAATGTTCTTGTGCTTCTGCTGGAGTCTGAACTGAGGTCACTCCACAACCATCAGTTACTAAGAGGTTTGACTTTATCAGGAAGCATAAATTTGAGTGCAGAATGGTGAAAGTCTTTATGCCTCATTCTCACACCCTGAGCCTCTGGATTTCAGCCTTCCTTCATGAGATAAATTATACCTTTATTATCTTATTTCCAGGTATTTTAACCAGACCTCTTTCTTAAGATAATATTAGAGAATGTTTATGGTACTTGCTACATTAACAACACTTACAGCTTGTCAGTACTGCGGCTCTGTTTCCTCTGTGGTTCTGGTACCCAGATGTGATGTGCAGTAAACAAATGCCTCTTAGCTGTGCCCCACCTGCATGAGGGGAAGAAATAGGAATGTTCTCCATCCCCTCATTTGCCCTGATTTCCCATGAAAAGAAACTGAAAGCAGAAAAGAAGGGATCTGTGCTTCAGCAGTGGGGAAGCAGGAACACGGGATGCTGCAGGGAGTGCAGCTGCACCAGAGCATTGCTGCAGTCTTTAAGGGGCACTGCAGAGGTACCTGATAGATGTGGGCTCCTTGAGGAAACACCACCAAGGATTCATTTACAAGCTGGTGACCTTTGTGCTTAAAAGGGAGATGTTTCTAATTAGATATGATTGATTTCTGCAGTGAACTAACACGTTTTCTCAAAGACAGATTCATATCTTTTTCCTTATTCATTTTTTAGTAAATGAGATACATGTAAAGACTTTGCATTGTTTTTCTTTTTTCTTCTGAATTAGCTTCCTAATGTATTTTGTCTGCCTGCTCATACTGATTTTTGTTATCACAAATAGAAATACAGCTTCTTCTAACAATGAATATTTAAATGTAATGAATTTTTTATATCTCATAAGATTGGATCTCAACTTGTCATAAACATGTGTAGATTATGATTAAATTTACTGACTAAATACAATCTCTGCTGTATTAAATGACACTTAAAAAGGGTGAATCCAAATCCTCCTACAGAAAAGCAGGGTAATAAATGAATCCAAAGACAGGCTGCAACATCTGGTTTGGTTATTTGAAGGTTTCTATTCACTGTTTCATGAGGGGAGGTTTTGGCATAGTTTAAACTACACTATTTGGGGCCCTGACCCTGCTACTTTTTACAAAGGTGTGTCATCTCATTTATGACATTAGCCTGAAAGGGAATTGCAGAATTTGGATATTGGACCTGATCCAGAGGGGGATTTCTGCTGTCTAGAAAGGACTTCAAAACAAGCCTTTAGAGACACACAATGGTTTACCCTGCACAGCTGCTCCAAGAGCCAAGCAGCTGCCTGAAGGCTGTTCTGAGCTCACCTGCTCAGTACCAGAGTACCAGAGTCATGCAAAGGGACTGTAATCAGCATAGAAGGTCTTTCATCATGGAATAATTACGGCAGTACCACAATATCAAGGAGCATTTTCTATGAACCCAGACAATCTCAAGATCAGGTTAATAAATTCAGGAATGGAGGAATCCCTCTAAAACAATGTTAGCCCTATTATAAAAATGTCACAGACATGTGACATTCACAGAATAATCCTACAGAAAGAATCAACTGTTACCCCTGGCCAGAGCAGAGTCTCTATCATCTCTCATGTATATATTTACATCCTTTGGACTTTGAACTCCTTGTAACCTTCCTGCATGACTCCCAGTGGATATGTGAGTCCAGGCAGCTTATAGGCAATGGGAGTTTGTGTGCAAGCTTCCAGATAGAAGTTTGTCTATTCTTGATGAATCATGTGTCAAGTACTATCACATTCTTGATCTGCTTTATATCTGCTTCTCTGCTAAGAACACTAAAAAATACTGCATCCAGACATAAGGCTTCGAAACCATAAAAAAAGTAAAAGGATTTAGGACAGTGAGTTGTGATTTTGTTGGGTTTGGATTCTTGTTTTCTTTTTGTATGACATACACAAATTTATAAATTTGTCCTTTGCATACAGAAGAGATGAAGTTTTACTGCACTCAAATTCAGAGAACAGATATCTAAGATACTTATTCTAGCTATATATAACAGCAAAAATATGTGTGCTCATTCAAATCCAGAAACAGGTTCTGTATGGCTTGGCTCAGTTAATAACAAAAAGCACAGTTCAGACAGGAACCAGCAGTGTAATGTTAATAAACTTTGATGTCTTCTTGGAATATAAAAATGCCAACTCTTTGAGACAGCGATTATGTTTGAGGGAATCACAGTCCAGGGGTCGTGGTTTAACCCAGCAGGCAGCTAAACACCACACAGCTGTTTGCTGGCTCTCCAGCACAGGGATATGGGAGAGAGTTGGAAAAAAGGTAGAATTTGTTGGTGGAGTTAAAAACAATAGTACAGAAGAGTAAGGAAAAATAGTAATTATGATAAAAAAATCTACAAAACAAATGATGCACAATGCAACTCCTCACCATCCTCTGAGCAGTACCCAGCCCCTCACAGCTGACTCCTCATAGATTCATTGTTCAGCACGATGCTATATGGCATGAAATATCCCTTAAATCAGCTGAGCTCAACCATCCTGGCTGTCTTCTCCCAGTCTCTTGAGTCCTTCCACCTTCCTTATTGGCAGGGCAGTGTGAGAAGCTGAAGAACCCTTGGCTTGGAGTAAGCACTGCACAGCACAACTAAACTATCTGCATGTTATCAACATTATTCTGTTCCTAAATTCAAAATACAGCTCTGTACCAACTACTAGGAAGACATTAAGTCGATCCCAACCAACACCAGGGTACAAAAAGATCCAAAAATGAAGGTATTGATGTGAATAGCTGCTTGTTATAGGACCATCTGTTATGAAAATTTAAGTCCCCAAAAAGTCTGAAATTCTCCTTCTGTAGCCATGCAGATGCAGAGATTGATAACAACTTGTGTGAGGAGAACTTTGTGTTACTGCTTCTGCTTCCTTGGAGTCTTCTTCACTGTACAAAAGAACTATTGTTTTGAGTCAAATTAACTCCAGTGGGTTTATGTAAAGGTTTTTCAAGGACAAATGACACTTCATAGAGAATTAAGAGGCTACTTAAGACATTGTTAAACATAGTCAATTAAAAAAACACCTTCACCTATTCCATTGCATTTTACCCTTGCTACTCTTTGGATTTAGTTGTGCACTCAGAAATTCTGTATCTTTGGGCCACATGAAATAATGTCTTAATGTTTATAAAAGAGAAATAGGTAAATTTCAGTAAGGATTTAAATCAATATTGTTAATTCACAGTTTTTAATTAATTATCATATTTTTAAAAGATAAACTTTAAAAATCTAGATCTGCTTGTTTATTTCTCTTGGGTTTTGCATGCTTAGTCATCTGGTGTATAATATGTATATGTATTAAGATTTGCATCTGGTAAATAAAATGTCAAAACAAGAAAAGCTAGGATCCTCACATAATCACAGTACACTGACCATTGTGATTTTAAGAAAAGGCTTATTTTTTATGAAAATGACAATTCTTATGAAAATATTTGACAATTTTTATAAAATTCTAAGCCATTATGTCTGTATCCTTATTACATTGGTCCCAAAACATTTTTATTTCTAAACATTCATTTTAGATATTCCAACATTTTTATTTTCTTGTTTGTCTTTTGATTTTTTTTTTCATTTTGTGCTTCACTGAAGTTGAATAAGGACAAAGAAAACGTTAATGAATAGCAGGAATCCATGCTCCAAAATCATTCAGTTTACTTTCCTTACAATCAAAAAAGTCTGAAAGTCCAAAGAGCAGAAGTAAATTGACAACCTTGATACTATTTGTTGCCTTTTAATCACTAATTGTGACAGAGTAGGAAGTCTTCCTTTACACAGCACAGCTTTTGCCCCCGTGCCCTACAGTTGGGTAAGTAAGTGGTAAATCTTTGGCCTAATTTGCAGACTAGTGAAAGTATATCTTTTCCTTTCTGCTTCATAAACAAACTATGCAATATTTTCCTACATATTTCAGTATAATTCATGCTTCAAATTTATACAACTGTAACTCTTGTTCAATAAATATTCTTTAGAGCTGAAAATTTCTCATTGAATAATACACTGAATAATCCTTTTTTTCCTATACTCTGTTGCCAAAGAGCTGGAGGCGCAACAAATTGTTATTGAATGTGCTGGTTATTTGAATCAATATAAGCATCTTTATATTTGGGGGTTTTTAAATGAACAGAATAAAAACAAATGTTTGATTATGAATGGTCAGTTAATCACCCACAATGGCTTATGAACAAATGAAGAAACAAAACCACTCCTAGAAAAATTACTAGTGCATTTGTCTATCAATAATGTTATGTAAAGCATTATTTTCCACAGTATCTGAAGATGCATGAAAGTAGCTGCTTGCATCCATTACTGCCATGACCACAGGTTCAGAACTGATAGTACTGATATCCTTATTACCAGCCTAATGTCTTCTTCTAATCAGTAACTCTCACTGTATTCACAAAGGAAGGCAGTGTTGCCATATTTATTTAATAGCTTTGGGCACTGATATGCTTGGTATTGACACAACTTGTTCAAAGACTCTTCTTCAATTCTTATCATGATTATTCAGTTTCCTCCTTTTGCAGCAATTTTTACGGATGCTTCCTACAAAATCAAATAATTGTGCTACAGCATTTTTCTTTAAGCTTTCCTACAACTATGATATAATATTGTGCAGAAATGCAATACTGCATGTTCACCTGCAGATTTGTCATTGCCTTGAAGAAACCAGCTACTGGAAGTGATGAAGAGCTGGGAAAATTCCAGCAAAATTTTGTCTTTGATTGCACAATGAGCAGTTAGTGGATGTTATATTTCTGGACTACAGTGCTCTTTTCTGACTCAGAGATATTTAACAAATAATTTAGTCTTGTATTTTGCTAGTCATGACTTCCACCCTTTTTAATCTTTCATTAGGTTCTTTAAATCTCTTTAGGGTGACTCATTACTTGTATAGTCAGCTGAAGAGCAGGAAGAATCCAGTGACTACATTGCAAAGGTGAAGAAATTCAGAGTTCAGCCCAGGTCATTGTCCAGATAAAGGATCCATAGTTAACTTCTTATGTTATGGCCCTTGCCAGCTGTGCCATATAAATTGAATATTAGATCTAACCATATGCAAATTAATCATAACAAATAAGTTTAAGCACTGTAACAATATTGTGTTCTGATTGCATTTATTCAGTCATCACTGTCTTTCAGAATTTCTTTATATATTCTCATCCCAGGTCAGACGTATTTACTACCTTGAATTTAGCACTTACAGGATGAAGAACCTGGTTTCCTTTGGTATACATACCAATGGAAACAAAGTCATCCACGATGAAGCTCAGAAGTTATTTTGTTAAGAGCTTTTTTCCAACTTGCTTTAACACAAACAGGTCAATAGATCAGACTGTTCTGTGGGGTTTTCCTTCCATAGCAGTACCTGCTCTTTCTTTCACTGTTTGGCTGAATCATTTGTCTGTACACTTCATCTGTGGAGTCACAGATTTTGGTATATGGGTTAAAATTATCTCTCATTCAGTTCTTGCTACATATGTTAACTAGATTTTCTTAATTAACTATCATTTCATTATGTTGTTTCTGTGTCCTCCACCCTAAATAACACAAGTAAATTCCAGCAGTTACCCTGTCTTCAGTGCAGGGTTTATTTATCATCTGGTTTTCCATCATAATTTATAACCTAAAATAGCAACATTGGACAGCTGCATTCTGATGGTTCCCTTACAAAGGAACGGTTTCCTAACAACAGCACTGACACAAAATGAAGAAAAGGGACTTTTCCCCAGTACATTGATTCCAATATCATCTGTGAAAAAGAGGGTGTGATCTAGTGCAAAGTGTGGTGTGCAAACACAGAGTAGGGCTTGATCCATTTGCTTTGGTGGTTCTAACTGATACCAAGTCACAGGAGTGAAATCCCAGTCCACTCTGACTGATGAAGGAGTTATAGTACCTTTATTTCCTCTGTACAATGCTGAATTTCCATGAAAAGGAAAATTATCTTCAGAACACTGGAGGAAGGGGCAAAAGAAAAGTCATGCATCTGGGAATGTAACCTCAGCGTGGCTCTGCTCCTGGTTAACACTGTTTGCTTTTCCATTTCTCCTTTGTAAAACTCTGCACCAGCTCACCTCAGCTGACACTTGATCTGCTTTGTAAATGTCACCATTAAAGGTGTTCTTTGTGCTCCAGTGGGAAAAGCTCAACACTGTTAATATTTATACCAGGAAAAATGGGTGAGCATGGCTATCTTTTTCCTTTTATTTCAGCATACCTGAGTGTTCTGTGAAAGACTGCTTCAAAATGATCCAAAATGACAACTGTGGGACAAGAACAAATATGAAAAGACAATAAAACCTTTCCCCCAAAACCAAGCTGTCCTGAACACCAATATTTTATGAAACATACATAAATAAAAATTCACCCTCAGACTGATGGCACAGCCATTAAAGCAGAGCATCCTTTTTTCAAATGTTTTTTAAATCTCCTTTTCTTTTCCTATTAGTGAAATCTGTATTTATTGCATGTTTGTCAATCAATGAGCCCATCAAAGAAAACAGGTTTTTTTAAATGCTGGGCATTTTTCTGATACTGATAACACTCATGACACCACCAGAAGAAGAATTGTTTTAACTACAGGACACCATTAAATTTCCTCCACTCTTGGAAGGAAATTTGTCTGTAACACAAACATTCATTCAGAAACATATCTATAAAATATGTTCACATGAATGGACTCCAAAAAGCAGGAATGCTTTACTTTGATAGGAGAGTGACAATTCACTGGCTTAGGTTTTACAGTGCTAGAGGGAAAAGGCCTTTGAAGTATCTCTTAGACATATACACTTTGTTGTTTTCTGTCTTTCACGCACCAATGTTTTTCTTGTTGTTCAATGGTCACATAATCAATTGATCATCACCATAACCTCATAAATGTTGCATAGTCTTACCCAAAGGCAGAGAGCCTAAAATCCATCGAAGCTGCTGTAGTTCTGCTTAATCTCCTTCAGGTACTAGAAGCAGTCTGGCTAGTGAAGACTCCAGACCCTGCCATGTTAAATGTCCTGGTGTTTCTACACAGAGCAGCTTAGAACCGCATGGTGACAGAGTACTTCTCCATGAGCATATAAAGTTGTCACTGCAGTCACCTGGGATGTGGTTGCATGTGTCTACATTGTCTATTTATAGGACCTCTGCAAAGCCTTGGATTAGTCCCAGGTATAAAAAATATGGAATTTATATTCTCCAACTGCTTGGTTTTCTTAAACACTTTTTATAACTCTTGAAGTGCATTTTCTCTGATATTTAATGAATATTTTCACTAAATCCATTATGATAATCACATATTTTCTAAGCTGCAAACCTTTTCCCTCTATAATTTGAACTGCAGGATTCAGATTCAGAATCTCTTCTGTCCCACAGGGGTGAGAAAGCACTCTCAGAAATTATATCTGGAATGCAACTTTTATCATTTAGACATCTATGCTGTCAAGCCTTGCGGTTTTAAAGATGCTTTAAATTATTATCAACCATTTATTCCTTTATTTTTTATATAGTTTATGCTCTACTCATCTCACTTGTGTAACTGCCATGGTGTTAGTGCCAATAGAAGTTAGTCAGATACTGAGGCAGAGCTATGAACCTCTAAGAGTTGCAGCATAAAGCCACTATCTGTGCCCATAAAGGTGCTAAATAAAATCAATGCACTGAGCTAAGAACTCTCAGCATAATAAAAACAGGGGAAAAGTTCTTAACCCTCCTTTTGAAGACATCCCTGCTGATTCTGTGGTTTAGAGAAGAAAAATGCTTTACATGCACACAAAGGCAAAGATCCAGGAAACAAACACAACTCCCCTCCATCTTCTGAAATCTGAGTTCCCCCCAGGGAGCAGGGGAAGCCTGCAACTCCCAGGCTCCATGGGAGGATGTGCTACCATTCCAATAGCCAGCCTCCACAAAGAGTGATAGTGTGATGTGGCTTGCTTTTCACTTTCTCAAGTCTTTTCTTCTTGCCCTTCCTTTTTCCCAGATGTTTTGAATCAGCTCTTTCCTTCCCAATTTCAAACATTTAAAGAGGAAATGCTTTCAGGTGTCTTTAATTATACTCACTCTGTCTTTAACAGCCTGTATCGATGTCATCTGATACACTGATGTTTTCCAGGGAAAGTTTAAAGAGCTTGCAAAGATGTCAAAGATATTTATTTAAGAGTTCCTTAGAAAACACATATGAATTCATCCACATTAATTACCACTACCATTTCAAAGATGCAATTCTGCTTTTGTGAACTCAAAGCCATTGTGTGGAAAAGCATGAAAATTATTACACCGAAAACAAATCCTATTTTTTACTTTTTTGCTGGAATTTAAAAATGAGACTATAATAAGACACTTCATACTTAATAATATCTTCATCTGCCTACTGCACAGTATTTTTTTAAATTTATATAGTATTGAAATTATTTCGGAAAATTATTGTAGATCTTAATATATATACAATGTTTGTTATCTTCAACACAACTATCATGAATTAGTCAGTATTAGGTCTCAGATCTCTTGTGAAGTAATGGAAAGGATATTTTGCTGCTTTTTTTTTTTTAACATATTAATGGAGATTGGTAGCACTGGTTTCAACAATTTGTGCTCACCAGGGTAAGTTTCCTACATTCAGAACCACACAAGTGAGCATCCCTGTCACTAATAAGACCCATAGAAGCAAACATTTTCAGGCTTCAGCGTGGACATGAACTCTGAGTCAGAGTGCTTGATACTCTGCTCCCCTCTCCTGACACAGTCCAGTTTACACCACACTCCCAACCCAGGACTGCACCTACCATCAAACTGCAGCCTTGCTGCTACAAATCATTCCAGGCCATGGGGACCTAGATACTTTCTTCACTCAAAATATCAAGTCAAAACCACTAACTAACTGAAGAGGTTAAGAAAATATTAACCCACAATGAATGAAACCTCAGAGACAAATTCCCCATTGCTTTCAACAGACAGAGATTTAATGAAATTTTAACTTTCTTTCTAGTTCCCCCAAACTCCAGCTATTTTACACTATGACATTCCATCATGCATTATAATATTATTCCATCCACTGCAGAACCCTCCTGTAGTTTAGAATTCCTCTAGAGGCTTTAGATTAAAGGTCTGTCTAAATCATGACTGAACAGTGATGGAAAGGTTTTCAGGGTTTTTTTCTCTTCTTCTTTTTTGAATATTCCGTTTTAGCATTGCTATAATGAGGCAATTCAAAGCTAATACACAATTCTGAGACTGATGATTTATTTTAACCCATACAACAAGAGGAGATGGGAAAAGGAAAGCACTGTGATTAGAATGACAGCTTTCATGGATTAGGAGTAGAATTTGAAAAAGAAGAAGCTGTTTTATCTATAAACTTACTTCAGCTTTATGGAGCAGAAGTTGGTCTGAAACTCAGAGAAAAAGTTTCTCAGACCTTGACCTACATAAAAAGTAAGGAATAAGTGCACACGCAACAAATGACATACAATAGGCATATTATATTACCAAAAGAGGTACTATCAGCTAGAAAAAGAGCCTGATTTTTAAAAACTAGCTACATTGTCAGTATATTTGGGAACTACTCAGGAGTCAGGTCAGCTAGAAAAGACAGCAGGGCACATTTAATGAACTGTGCAACACTCAGCTCAGATTGTTCCTTCTGAGACTATCAGCATTCATAAAACAGTAGCACAGCTCTTGTTCAGCCTTATGAATGGTTTTCATTAAATAAACTCAACAAAATAAAACTCTAACCTTAAAAATTCAAAAATTACTTTTAGGTACAATATTTACCTGCAGAACTTATGAAAACTGGAAACGGTCTATACATGACTTACCTTCTTCATAATACTTTAAACAATTTTTTTCCTAATATAGTTAAAAATCATTATGTGTCCATAATGTACCTAAGTCAAGTCATTTGAACAATGTTTCATACCCCAAAATCTAACCTGGGTTTTTTTGGGTTGGTTTTTTTTTTTGTTTTGTTTTTTTTACCTCACAGACCACTGTGACTAACATTTTTAAGGCAACAAATAGTTCCATAGCTTTCTATGGGCAAAATCTTGTATCAGTACAGGTCCTGGCAGGTTTCAAAATGGTGGAAGATTAGGATCATACTCAAATTCATGTTGAAAGGAACCTCAGGAAGTCTCTAGTCCAATTTCTTTCTTCCAAAATAGTCAGCTATAACATCACACCAGGTTGCTCGGGACTTATCCAGTCCTGTCTTGAAAACCTACAATAATGGAAGCTACACAAACTCCCTGGACAAGTTGTGCTACTGCTTGGCTGTATTCATAGTGAAAATATTTTTTTCCTCATACATGATGTGAAGGTCTTCTGTAGCAGTGTATGCCTTTTGTTTCTAGTCCTCCCTCCATCTGCCTCGATGAACAGCATGGCTTCATCTTCACAGTAAACTCTTCCAAGGTTCTGGGTGAAGGGCTGCTGGTAGGTCTTTTCTCCTGCCTGAGTGAACTCCAGTTCCTCCTCCTCACAGGTCAGGTGCTCCAGCTCATGTCCATTTTTGTAGCTCTCTGCTCAGCGCAATCCAGTTTGTCATGTACACCTTGTTTCAGGAGGGCATAAACCGCACACCATATCTCCATGCAGTCTGATGAGTACTGAGCAGAAGCAGATAATGATTTCTCTCTTCCTACTGTCATGATTTTGCTGACACAGCCCAGGATCCTTCTTTACTGTGCACACTGATAGTTACAGTCTAAACTAGTTTTTAACTCACTATGAACTAGAACATAAACGACAGGGGAGATCAGTAGACCAAGGTACAAGTTAGCCACGCTCCCCTAAAGACCGACAGCCCTTAAGCGCAAACATGCCACCTTCCCCTTGGAAGAGTAACCCTCATAACTTCTGCAGTCATGGCGAGCAAAATTGTTACTCCCAGGGTGCTTTGCTGTTCCGATATTAATCTGTTGTATCCCATTGGCTCTTCTCCCTTGCTCCACCCCTGAGCCCTCAGATGATTGGCCCTGGTGTTCTACCCCGCCCCCTGCCTTTCCCATATAAATCCCTGCTCCTGGTGATTCTCTGGCTCTTGTTCTTGGAACACATTTGGGGCAGTATCTGCAATGCAAGTGCTGTCAATAAGCAGCTCTTGGATTTCCGAACAGGACCTCGTCTCCTTGCCTTTATCATCAGCTCTTTATCAGCAGAGTGCACTAGGTCCTGAAGGCACTGGTCACACTCAGGGACATGCAGTGGCACGATGAACATTTTATGAGCCATGGATTAAGGGCCTTTTCAAGAAAGATCCTCCCCAGCCTATGTAGCTTCAAGGATTTCCCCCTAAATTGCACAGCTGACTTTGTCCACAAGTCTTGTGCATGTCCTTGATTCCTGCTGACCCCTTTCCTGCAACCCACACATGTGTCCCTGGGTGGCAGTCCCATCCTTGGATGAACTGACTGCCCATAATTTGGTGTCATTTGAAAACTTTATGAACAAACATTCTGTTAGTTCCCTCATGTCACTGATTAAGTTGTTGAATGGAACAGGTCCCAGGAGAGTCCCCAGATTATGGTACTCCATCTGTCACACACAACCAGGTTCAGTATGACCTATTAAATCTCTAACGCAAATCATTTACTTTTATACTCAGTGATTTTTCTACTCAGCCAAACCATAGCATCTCAACTTGAAAATGAGAATATTGGGGAAGACAACATCAAAAGTCCTGCAGAAGTCAAGGTAAATTGCTCTCTACCCATCCACCAACTGAGCCATTTTATCATAGAAGATAAAGACATTTGTTAAGCATTGTTATCATTTAACTTGATAAATACATCCTGACAGTTCCCAAAGACTTCTTCTTCATGTACCCAAAACCATGTTCCAAAAGAACTCAGTCTGTGAATTTTGCAAGGACTGGAGTGATTTCTGAATGATTAAATCTGGCGGATAACAGACGACACTTTTAAATATCAAAACATTGTTTTTTGCCTTATATCTTTATCACGCGATGTCACCCTTGTTTAGAAAAAGTGCCTTCTCTAAGTAGTTCACGAGGATATTTGATAGATATTTTAAATATACTTGATGATTCTGGCTGGATTCTTCTTTCCCTTTTTATTTCTCTCCTTCTCTATAGCATTTAATTAGCAAAGAGGAAAATATTTTATTGAACTTATAGCAAAAATAACAATCCAGATCTGCAGATATTCATATTTAATTATGGCTACATGTAATTAAGTGTGGCAATCTGGTGATAAAACCTTTAAGTAATGACTCATAAAGAGATAAAAATGGAGCATGTGTTTAATCAGTTTGTAGCCTTCCACAGAAGCTGGCATAGCTCAGGTGCTAATGAGACATCTGCTGCTCAGGACACCAGAGAAAGCTGCAATTCACTAATGAAAAAACAAACCAGTATGTTATACAAGACAGAAATACTGGCCCAGAATTCTAGCCTGAATCTTAAACTTTGACTAAATTTCAGACTAGCAATATTGAACAAACAAAGCACTTTCTCCTACAACTGTGGGTTTTTTTCTCTAGAAACAGGTAACCCAACACTAATTTTGCCGGATAACGTGAACCCTACATGTCTTCACAGCACTCTGAGGTCGTTCTAAGGCTGACCAATTTCCATAAATAAATAATAGAATAAACCAGAAAATTCTGAGTGAGAAAACTGGAACATGCTCTTATCTGCCATTTGTGATAACGGGCACTATTACTGGTGAGCATTTGAAGAAGTTCAGAGAAGCCTTGTTGTAGCTCTCAGCCTCTAAACTGCTATATAAAAAGTCAAAAGACAAGGAGGGAAAAAAACCCTACAAAACAAAAACAAACAAACAAAAACTCAAAGAAAAAATCCCCAATCAAACAACAAAAACACACCCCCTCACAAAGTCTTTATGTCTGAAGCTGATGCAGTACACTTGTCTAAATTAGAGCCTCAAAAGCCATAGGATTGAATGATTTCAACTGATTTTTTCATGTACTTTTAAAGATAAAGTTAAATTTAAATTCTTCAACAAAATTACAACACAAAGTCTTTACAAAAGAAAGGGACTATCCCTTGCTACAAGGCTTCCAATAGACACTGGCTGTGGTTTATATGGTCCTTTTTAGATTTTATGGAACATTAAAATCTAGTAGGACAATAGACCTAAAAGCTGTCCTTCTCTTCTGCCTTTCTGTATCAGTGTGGTCTCATGGAAAGAGTACATGAAAAGGCAAAGGAGTACACAGGTTTTTAAAAGTAATTGCAGAAAGTAGAAAAAAAGAAGATCCTTGGACTCACAGAGAACTACCCACCCTTCTGGTAGTATCTTCATGTGTAGTAAAAGTCTTTTTGGTTGTGTCTTCCCAAATGCAACAGGTTTTGTCTTAGTTTAAAAGATATTCTTCACTTTTAAAAGCAAGTAATTTAAGACTTGTTAAAGAAACCAAACCTCCACAAATTGAGCCAGAAGATCTAAACCAATGACATCCATTCCCTTTAGGGATAGCAGGCTTAGGTAACACTGAACATTCCTGAATCCTCCTTTGTATTGTGTATTAAGTATTGGTTTGTTCATGTGGAGAATGCCTTTTCTTTGTAGCCTCAGGCTGAACATTTCTTTTTATTTTCTTTTTTGTTAATGGGTTGCAAAAGAAACCTGTTGTTTAGCAATGTATTTCTAATATGATTAAGTTCTCCTTCCAGAATTCTACTTCACGATTCTTAATCAATGAGTGTTTTGAATACTTTACACTGAAACTGTAGGACAGAGATTTGATTTATGATTTAAATTGGCCTCAGAACTGGTATCCATTCTCTGAACTGTGAAAGACAATCATCTTTCTTAATGATCATTGCAGAAAGAAGTGGTAACATGTCATCCCTTCACATCTCCCTTGTGAATTTGTTAGATTTATTCATGTATTCCTTTAACAATACTAATTTGTCACTTACATATTTATACAAAAATTTTTGTTTACATTTTGCTAATTTTAAAGCCTTGTCTTCCATATCTTCTATAATGATTCCCATAAAAAATAAAGAATTAAAGAATTAATTATTTCATTTAATTAATTAAAGAAAAAAATAGTTGCTATCTTTTATTTATAAGTCAGAGACACAGATTGTTCACTATCTGCAATCAAGTTTCAGTTTGCTAATGGAAATCTAGTTTGATATGTATATAAAAAGACAGTTAATACCACAACTTCGTATGGTATTTGTATTTAAGATGATTAGAGTGTTTTTAAAATCCAACATTTTACAACAATGTGACACATTTAGGAAGAAATATTTAGTGTATAAAGTAAATATTTAGTATATAAAGCTTGTTTTTATTCTCAGTTTTTCTCATTGAAAGAATTCACAGTAACCACACTGCTGCTTATACTCTGGCCATGAACTTTTCAGAACAAGTAACTTCAGTACTGATGGAAGGTGTCAGAATGGAAGAGAATGGTAACTGCAATGTGTCTATTGCCAAAGAAAATACAAGAGAAGGTTCTACTATTGGCTTCTCCTTCCCTCAATATGCCTTTATAGTCAAGTTAGTTCTGAGAAGTAGCATGGTCCACTTAAACCACAGTCTGATGATGGTGTTACTGAAAAAATTATATCTGTGTAAGAAGTCTATGCAGAAGTGAGGGAAAATGTTGGAAAACTCTTTTAACTTTGGTGCAATAGTGTATGATCCCTGTGTTCATGGTTAATGCTTTGTTTTGTAGCTTACAGTTCTTAGAACAAATACCAGGGTTTAATGTATCCATGTGTTAATGCCCTGCATCTGTGATTAATTGGTCTTTTGCCAGCTAATGTTTCCTTATTTATTCGTGGTAGTGATTAATACGTACTAGCAGATATTCTAGTTTTGAGAACAAGGATTGTGTGTCAGAACAAAGAATGATAAGAGAACTACATTATGACCTGATGGCATGTTTGAAATATTCTCAAGGAAAAAAGATTGTTTAGATCTAGAACCATATCCAAACAAATCCGTGAAAATAATTAACAAATATGCATGTATTCAGGAAATATGATGAATATTTATTAATTTCAGGAATATAACCTGGTCTGTTAGGATACTGGGCATGCATAAAGAGAATTCCCCATGCATACAGCACTGCTTATAAAGTAATGTTGGCTTACTGATCTAGTAAATTGGCTGGATAGTTTATTTACCAGTTTTGGGGACAGTGGACACTGAGTAGACTTCCCTGTTCCCACTGTTGAAGGAATGGGGATAAATAGCTAGTCAGGACTATAAATAAAGCAGCAGCCTACAAAGAAGGCTGTCATCTAGAAATCCGGGCTCTTAATACACATGTATAAGAAATCTTTTTAATCCTTCCCACTACCCTTTCACATTCCTCATCCTTCCCACAGTACAATCTGGATACAGACACTCAAATATGTCTCTGTATTTTGTAATAATGATTTATCAAAAAAAAATCTGTAAGTTGAGGGTGAATATAATGCAATCATGGTGAAAAGTAATGGGAGTAATAAGACAATAATAACAATAATAACAATAATAACAATAATAACAACAACAATAATAATATCAATAATATCAATAATATCAATAATAATAATAATAATAATAATAATAATAATAATAATAATAATAATAGTTTGACATACCCCTCTGAGATTTCTTTTATTGCCCTGGATGGAATATTTAAAAAGCAATGTTATTTTCTCAGAATATTAGACTTCGTCACTGTAAAGCATATCCCAAATTATGACTATTTTTTTCTCCCTAATTTATCAAATATATCAAAACAAAACATTGTTTTGTCTTAGAGGACAGTTGAACTCAATGCTTAAAGAATTAAAGTATTGATACTTTGTAAGTTCACGAGAGGCTGGAAGATAAAGGCCACTGAGATGATTAAGGCACTGGACCATGTTTCATATCAGGAGCAGCTGAGAGAGCAGGAGCTGTTCAGCCTGGAGATGAGAAGGGCTCAGGGGGATGAAATCGATGTGCATGTGCAAACCTACCTGAGGGGAAGGTGCAGAGAAGATGGAATCAGGTTCTTTCCCATTTCCAGTGGCAGGACAAGGGGACAAACTGAAACACAGAAAGCTCTGTTTGAACGTGAGGAGCACTGGCAAGAGACATTGCAGAGTATCCCTCTTTGCAGATATTCAAAAACTGTCTAGACATGCTCTGTTTCATGGCTCTGCAATTCTGTGAATTGAGGTAGATTTTGTTTTTCCCCCACCGTGTTTCTGTAGGGTGGGGGAGAGAAGTAATCTATTTATGCATAAACACAGGTAGATAATTGTAAATATCCCTTTTGTAAAGAAAGAATGATATGAAAGTTACAAATGCACTTAAGAATCAAAATACTGTTAGCTAGGAGGTAGCATTACTAGATTAGCATAAATCTGGAAAATTAATGGCATTTTAGATCAACTTAACAATTACAAGTGAAATTGGAATCAGTACTATTGGCAGGAATCATTTTCCCCTTTATATTGCAAAAGAGGATATTTTGATCAAATAAAGATTTAGGTTTGATAGACTTTCAACAAGACCCTCATGTGTACTATTTAAATATGTCTGAATATTTGTTAGATCATAATGCACTTCTACGTTATGCATGTCCTTGGCTCAGTCTGTTCTGTTCAGAACAGAAAAATTTTCTAAACAATAGGTCATTTAGTGTGACAGATAAAAACTGATCCACCTGCTACAATGCAGAAGAGAAAGTCTGAAATTTGTGAGTCTAAAGCTACAGGGAATGATATAAAAGACAAGAGGAGGTAATTATTTCTTCCTCTGCCTTGGGTGTTAAAAGATAATTTTCACAGACCAAACAATGACACTTCTTAGAACTTTCTCAAAAACAAAGTTTTGGCACAATGCTTGTTATTATTACTTGTGTTTCAAGATAAATAAAAACAGCAGGATAAAGAAAAGGGGCTTTATGGGTTCTTTAGGGACATGCATTGCAAAAGATTGCTTTTGTAGTGAAGATATTAGTACAAAAACTCAACACAGAGAGGAGACCATATCCTGACAAAATGTGATTCTTTTCCAAACAAATTTGTTAAAGACTTGGAAATGGGTCTCTGATGTCATAAATTATACCTCCAATTCCACAAAAAACACCCAAACAAAGAAACAAAAGCCATTCTCTTTCACAGTCTTACCTCATTCACTGCTAGATATTACAAGCCAGGTTTCACTTTTATCTGTCAAATACAATAAACTGTGCTTATTATATCACTTTTTCCAGTCTAGACAATTGTGTTCCATTTCTGGTATTTATGTCTGTTAGCTGTCTCCAAATGTGGATCAGCCTCTGGTTTGCTTTCTCATCAGCATTCTCAGCCAAAAACACATACCAAACTGAAATGCAGAAAACACATCTGTCTTATTTACTGCACATGTCTCTTACACAGGTAAAGTCACTGATGGCCTTAAAAATTCTCTCATTTAAAATAATGCCTTCCACTTCTTTTGTTATGGGCCTATATAATTTTGATTAAATACTGGAGTTTTGTAGTAATTTGCTTCATTTTATCTTCAATCTGTTTGATAACCTGTAAGTCTGCAAAACCTACAGGAAAAAGTGAGATTTTTTTTTTTTACCTTTCTATTTATTTTTGTCGTGAAGTTAAGATGTCAGCCTGCTGACAGTTTGACCCTAGACCTCGAGCAGAAATGCCATCATTTGCCACTGACTAATAAGACAACTTCACAAGCTGCTGATGTTGAACTGCCTCAAGCTGTTGCAGGTCTGGTAAACCTTTTTGAGATATTTCTTCTTTGCAGCTCTCTGCTATGCTTTTGCTTCTAAAATGGAAGTGAATTTTTGAGGTTTGGACTACTACCTTGAAAATTCTTTTTTCCTCTATTTGACCCCAAAATCAGTATCAAAATAGCCAAACTGTTCACAAATTCCTGTTAGTGAGGCATTTCCAAAAATAGATATTTCTGGTGCAAAACAAGAATATATTCCCATGATCTACTAAGGGCTGAATATTTCCAGCTGGCAGATGTAAGCTCTTCAAATAACTTCTATAGTAGGCTGGAAAAAATATTTTGGGTTTGTAGAACTACTATCTGTGCGGAAATAGCTGACTCTAGCCTCCAAAACAGCTCAAATTTATTAGCTTATTAGTCCTGAAATCCACTGGAAACGTGAAGTTGCTTCACTGCCATCTTACTTCCCGCAAAATATGACAAAGCAGATAATTGCAATTCCTTTCAGCAGATATATCTCCTTGTGAAATGTGCAAAGATGAGGATCTTTTAACAAGCATTTTGAACTTTTTTTTTTTTCCCTACTCACACAGGTGGGGAAAGAACATTTCAGGAATTCTGAATTTCCCTTCTTTTCCTTCAGAAGTACATAGGACCTTATTCTACATCAGCTGCAAAGAATTATTTTTTTTTGGTCACTGATAACACTTCTGGTTTGCTTTTCCCCTTTTCTATCAAGAAACAACATATTTCAAGGAAATTGTTCTATGTAAATATATGCATGGATAGTACAGGAGGCTCATGAGTCAAGAAGGCTCCTGGTTAGGATATGACTGTCTACATCTGCCTCTTCCACGAGTCTAACATTCCACATAACCACCACTTACTATCTCTGAGCATCTGACATATCTGCCCATTGCAGTCCTGTCAAATCACAAGATTACAAAATTATGGATGGAAAGTCGCAAAGCTGGAAAAAGTCATTTGCAGCTGACAGTCAACAGATTCTTTTCTAAGATGACATACATCTGCAAATGAATTTTGTGCGGTTATCACTCTGCAACAGATCACAGCTGCACATGCGCAGCATCTGAATCCCTGAATATTTGCCATGTGTGAATAATTGGTTATTTGAAAATAAAGCCCAATTTTTTCTTCCCTTCAAAAGCCACTCTTCAGGTCTTGCACTAATAGGGACAAGGTGATGAGAGGAAAAGAAGAGCAGCTTTAGTAGAATCTGTAAAAGAAGCACACATCGTATTTTATGGGCAACATGGGGCAGTGTGAAGCCAGTAAGAGGTAGGCACAGATTCCCAGGGAGAAGGTAAATGCATGAGCTCCTTGCTAGGACAGGCCAATATATGCCCTCTGGATGTTTTTACATCTTACTAAGCCAAACCTCAAAGAAAGCGTCTCTGCCTTATACCTGGCTGCTGCAGGTCTGTCTTTTCCCTCCCATGTTCTCCTATTAAAAAAAAAAAAAAAAAAAAAAAAAAAAAAAAAGTGAAACAAATACCTGAGGTCTTAATCTCAGTTCTCCTTGAACACAAAATTACAGGATCAAAGAACCAGAGAGTATGCTGGGTTGGAAGAGACCCATTAGAATCATTGAGTCCAACTCTTTGTCTTTCACAGGACAGCCCCAAGAGTCACACCCTGTGCCTGAGAGCATTGTCCGAGCACTTATTGAACTCTGTCAGGCTGCTGATGTGACCACTTCCTTGGGGAACCCTTTCCAACCACCCTCTAGCTGAAGAACCTTTCCTAATATCCAGCCTACCCTCGCCTGACACAGCTCCAGGTCATTCCCTCAGGTCCTGTCACTGGATACCAAGGAGGAGAGATCAATGTCTACTGCTCCTCTTCTGCTCCTGAGGAAGTTGCAGTGAGGTCTCCTCTTAGTCTCTCTTTCTCCAGGCTGAACAGACTAAGTTCTGTAGGAAATATCTGTTAAGAGCCATTGTTTAGATGGACTAGGAGCCAAAATACATAAGTACAAAATCCACTCATCTTCCTAGGCATCACACTAATGATTGTGATAGTTCAAGGTAAAATGAAAAAATCTCAAGAGGTTATTCTTAGCCTTGTGGACTCTGACACACTTTAAGCTACAACTTTTGTGTTCCTCTATCAGATCTGCCTGATGTTCCCAGGAAATCTCCTTATGAGTTATTTTCAAATGTCTTAAAAAGTAGTGTTGATATCGACTGATCAAAGCAGACTGAAGTATAAAGAGACTGAGTTACACAAAAGCAAAAGCATTCATTAAACTAACAATCATCCTTTCCTAATATGTCCTTAGGCAAATACTTTAATGTCTGCATACCTCCCATCAGTAAAATCTGGGATACTTGGGCCCTTTCAGCCTTCCTTATTCTGTTCTATTTATTTAGCTTGCAAACCACTAACAGCAGTCATTATACCTTAAACTGAATGCCTAAGATAACAGGTTACTGGTCTTTGTTTTAAATTAGACTTACTGCTTCCACATTTATTGTATGAGTAAATCATATTAAAAAAAATCATGTTATTAAAAATTTTTCTCTCTTTAAGTGATTAACTTAAAATTTTTCTTCCAAACAGAAGGTTTTCATGTTGCTATCCTGCTGCTCTGCAGGGTTTGGAGAGAGCTCAGCTGATTAGAGCTGGTTTACCTACTGTCTCTGTGACCATCAGAACTAAAGCTCCAGATGCAAAATCTTTCAGGTTCAACCCAGACCTTAGAACTGTTCATTTTTAGAACATGTTTCCACCAGGGAAACAGGATGTGGAGTGTTAAGAGTTACTCCCCTGCTTGGTAAGGAAGCCAAAGATAATCTTTAGGCTACTGAGGCAATGTAACACAGATAGGGTTAACATTTAGTATGCAGATTCATCCATCCATATTTATATTCCAGGCTGGTAAGTGCCTAAAATAAATGGCTTCTTACACAATACTTAGGTTTAAATTTGTAATGATTTCATAAATATCAGTTCTGTTATAATCCTACATTTGAGATTCCTGTCAGGATCTCTGAGCTCAGCTTATTTTCATAAAAATATTTAATGTACTTTTTTCTCATATATTTCTGTTGTAAGGCATGAGTTTGCTGTAAATAATACAGTATTCTATAATGTAAAATGTTTCAAAACCATTGGTGTCATTTCTTGGAGTATCTGTGATTAAGAACAGCTTTAAAGCTTTTTACTTGTCTTTTTAAATACAGTCTAGTAAAGTCCAAAAGAAACATAAGAACTTTTGAACAGATGCTTTAATCCCAAGGAAAAACTTTTAAAAATCCCAAACATCTAGACACCACAAAATTTAAAAGAAATTTTAAAAACCTAATGAGGTCTACAGATGTTGTGACCTATGTGGAGGAGAGAGTATCTTGGACCACTGAAAAAGCAAGTCAACACATCTAGGTGAGAGTTTTGCCTTTGATGCATCATGTTTATAAACATGAAGTCTGTTTGTGTTGCAAGCTGCAGATGGAGACAGAGGGATCAAAGCTCTTCAAAAACTGATCATTATTTCCAGGTATTTTTCCCTTTCTTGTTCTGTTTGATTAACTTGTTTGTTATTAGTATTTTTTTCTTAGTTGGTTGTTTTTTATTCTGGGGCACAAGTTGTTTGCCACTAATGCAAATTTGTTAGGGTTTGTCATTTAAAAGTTTGTTTCTTTTACAATTTTTTACTTTTCCTAGGTCTGAGACTGAAGATGAATATGTCTGAGTAAAAAATAGAATACAAGGACTCAAGAACAGCTGTAGACTTCATATCTGTATTACACCTACAAAAGCAATGCCTCAGAGACAGAAGAAACTGACCATAATCATCTGAAAGAACATGATTCATAGAAAGGTGAGAGAAGGAGGCAAGAAAAATCGAAGAGCAGAAGAGGGAAATGAGAGATTCCAGGAGATTCCAAGAGGGGGAGTAACAAAGGAAAGAAATAGCCATTAGCATCTCACCAGAGAAGAGAAACAGAGGCTCACCTTAACATTTACTATTGGTTTTGTTTCCAAACTAGTTAGTAAATGTTTTTCATTTTAAAGCAGACATGGTAGCATCCTTCACTTTTTTTTCCCTCCAATTTAAAAGAAATGTTTCATTAACAGGTGGAAAAACATTAAAAATGAGCACTGAGCATTATATATATTTATCGTTTTGTTAATCTGGGGCTTGAATTTCAGTCAACCACACTGCCAGGAACTGGCTTAATTCTGGAGAGGCTCAACAGGAACAGCTGAAAGCTGACCAGGGCTCCTTTGTTTTCTGCCAGCCTGTGTCCAGCCTCTTGTGATTCCCTGCCTTCCTCCTTGGGTGGGCACTTCCAGACACTACACAGGTGTCACAATAATGGTCCATTCAGACACTGGGAAAACTCTAGGCTTAGTTATTCAGATAATAAGTAGAGAAGACAATAATACAGCATGAACATTCAGCTGTTTGGGGATGGGTAAGCTGGATTAATATGGGCAGTAGAAATGTGTTACAGGAAGAACTGATTACATTTTACTTAGCAAGCATTTAAAATATTTAATAGCACACCAA
Organism: Brachypodius melanocephalos; assembly: GCA_013398615.1. Taxonomy (NCBI): domain Eukaryota; kingdom Metazoa; phylum Chordata; class Aves; order Passeriformes; family Pycnonotidae; genus Brachypodius; species Brachypodius melanocephalos. The sequence continues at coordinate 32,216,551 of VZSR01000520.1, forward strand.
TTCCTTCTGAAAAATTTTAGTAGAAAATTCATGATGGAAAAGGATTTGGAAAATTCTCTATGATTTATTGAATGCAACTATTATACTCAAATATATTCTATCTGAAATTATATATGTTTTGAGCTCTCTTACCTCCAGCCCATTTTGTCCTGCCACAAAGCATAAAATGAAATTTATTCTTGGATAGATATTTGCCACCTGACCTGCAGGAATGTCACACAGTTTCCAGGTGTGGCCACGATCAAAACCTCTCTTTTGTCAACCACTAGCAGCAAAGATCTCCATTGGAGCATTTCCACTGAGCCGAAAAAGATGATTAAGGCAGGTGGGAAACATCAGTACACTCCAAGTTTGATCAATGTAAGGGAAAGAATAGTAGAAAAAAGCATGAAAAGCAGGGCTCAGGAAGCAATGAAAGACTGCATTAGGTTTCTGTGTGAATAGCAGAATCTTATAACTCTTTCTTTTGTACAAGGCAATCAAGTGAATGTTGCAAAATATATAGGCAAAACTTACCACTGCCTGACTATGTCAGATTCAGATCTTTCTGAAAGTCCAGCTGACAGCAGTTCTGATTCAGTACAGGAGGTACACAAGTGTAAATTGTACATGCAAACCGTTATTATTACTCATATTAGCCATATACATGCCTCACAGTGAAAGAATACACAGGGAAGTACACAGGGATAAAGCCAGGCAGTTTCTCTGGAAATTATATTGGAAATCTGTACATGCACTACTTTAATTCATAGAAATGTTGGTTGTAATCACCTCTTTAGACTTTAACCTCCATAGGACAATATTGTGGTGGGCTACTCTGATGAGATAATGAGAATTCCCCATGAGGAATAGCAATGCACCTTTTAATTTATTGCTTTCTATACTCTCACATTTATTTTCTTAAGGAGGAATGCAAACTTTTCAATTTCCTCATGCAGAAGTATTTCCAGTCACTAATAATTTTCATCACCAGTTCCTCAATTCTTGCAATTTCCTGTGCCAGGTGGAATAAAGCATGGGCGCAGCACAGAGTCACAGGATAAATCTGTTAAAAGAGTGAGGACATAAACTATACCCAAATGCTCGTCCATATCTATAGCATCTAAGTAAACTAAAAAAATATTTCTGCTAATGAACTTCACATACCAAACTGCAGATGAAAACACTTAGATCACTATTATTAAATGCAGAGATTGTGTCACTTAAAGTTAACCTCTGCCAATTGTCTAAAACAGCTACATAAAATGCCATTAATATGGATTGGAAAAGTGATGCTGAGCTAAACTGTCAGCATATGTTGTTGTGAACATGGGTAATGAAATTCAATTAATCTTTTAAAGGAAGAAAATCATAAATACTAAAGTTGCAATATCCCTTCATGGCAATATCCCTTAATTGTTGTCTAAACCTATGGGAATCTTGCTACTCTTTTATAATCCTCTTGAGATCATTCAGCAGCAAGGTTTTAACATTTCCTCTGTGAAAGATGGCATAATATAAGGTAAGAAAGAGCTGGAAGAAGCTGTAATCACCACCTATCCACAGTGCCCTTGGCTTTTCACTGTATATATCCATTATTAGAAAGAATATTCCATTACAAACATTTAGTGTTATTAAAGCTCACAAACCAGCAATGTTTAATTTTTTCTTTTTTATTGGTTTTAGGTACTGGTTCTTCTCTTTGTTAATATTGCCAAGAAATCATTGTCCTCCCACTAGCCATTTGACAATCTGTTAATATATTGCTTTCTATGTAATTATGTATTTGTACCCAAATTCTGTGAAGTTTTTCTTTAAGAAAACACTGTTTTATCCAAAAGAATTTTTTGTGAGTAAAATAGTGTGTTTTGCACTACACAGAGAAGGCTAGAAAATGCATGCCATGGTTGGTACACGTAAGATTGCTACTGCCACAATGCAGAGAATGTGTCTTGCAAACAGGAGTCATATAACATGGGCCATGTGCATCTTTGGTTTGTGCTTCTGCTCACTTTTTTGCATCTCATTACCATGCACAGAATGCTGCTGGCAAACTGCAGAGCCAATATAATTTGTATTCCCGGAGAAATTGCTCAAGCAGGCTCGCAAGCAGTGACAAACACTAAGAACAAATATCATTATCCAGCATTCTGGTCCCAAATGGAGCTCATAGATCTTGAGGTGGCAGGTTTTTACTGTATGAGTCAAGAATCCCATGACAGGGAAAGGCTAAACTTCAGGAGTATTAAACTAATTGCTGACACTATGAACTTGTAAACAAAACCCAGCAATCAATATTCATACTTAAAATCCTTTTGGCTGGTACAGACATGTTTTGCAGATTCTTTCTGTAATTATATACAGTGTCCTCATATATACAGTAAATATGTATGTTAAAGGCACATATGAAACAAATATATGCTTCCAAATGTGAAACATATTGTTCACACTCTTAAACATTACTGCCCTGGAGAAAGGAAATTTATTTTGCAAACTTTGAGATGGGCTGACAGGAGTTAATGTATGCCTAAAGCTTCATCTCTGGCAGCAGATGTACTTTTCCAAGAAATTATTTAAAGACATTACCTATGGGCTTCCTGCTTTACATTAGGGACAAAAGTAATCCTAATAGCTGAGCAGGGACCCTGGATCCAAGGATTTCTACTAAATGTCTAAAATCTCTTCTTGTTAAGTCTAAAGAAGCTTTGTTAAGATAATTGCCGTCTTCCTGGCAGCCCACTCAAACCGGCCAAAGTGGAGCATTTGGCAACCTTTGATTTGCACAACAGAGCTATTATCCATGACTGCATGTTGACAGTGCTAGCTGTTAAATGTCCTCACATCTCCAAACCAAATATCAGCATCTGCATTTGGCCACACTGGAATTGTCTATAGACAAACAGCTCTTGCAGGACATAGTTTGCAAGTCAAGAAACTCAATCAGATATCAGGGAAATACAGATCTGCTTTAGAAGTCAAGCAGAGAAAAGTAACTAAAATACATGGAAGACGCATTCATGGCCTTTGTCTTTTACTGACTTTCCTTAACACACTTGGACATAAAAGTAACCAAGCAGGTCATAATTTGCCAAGAACTCTGAACTTTTCAATGCCACCTGTATAAGCACAGTGATGTCCCAGCTGTTCGCTGAAGGGCTACACATTCTGAAAAAAAATCTAAATTGCCATCTGTGTGCAACTGGGAAAAAAATGTAAATATGTGCATCTCTCACGTACTGAAGAAGAAGTAAACCTGCCAGTCTCATGGAAACCTTCTTTGACCTTCCCTTTCTTAACATTTCAATTGACTGTCTCATGAATAGTACTGCTTATCTTTCTGAAACATGCCACTTCTGCTCTCTACCAGATTGACCTTCACTACCTTCAAACCACATTACCCAAAATGTGTCAAGTTAACTTGTGAGGAGACTGAATTTTGACTGAATGGAAATCTATTTTAATGCTTCACATCTGATGTCAGTAAAAGCACTCAATATCTCAAGAACCTGGGACACCAACCCCTAGAATCTAAATGTACACAGCATCATTACATAAATACAAGAAACTTACATGAGACCTACAACCGAGGTCCTATAACCAATAGTATTGTCCCAGGAAGCTTGATTTTACAGACAGGGAGCTTCTCATGTCTTTTCACAGTGATTTCATGATCATCTGCTTCAGCAAGAGAAAAGAACTACAAGAACTACAGCTTACAGGAACAGTCATTGGACTTATTCTTTGATATGAATGCCTAAGGTATGGCAAAAAATCTTTTATTCCACTCATGCATACTAATAACCAAATCCCTAGCTAAGTATTATTAGCCTAGCTCAAGTAACATAAAAAATCAAATGTTAGACTACCAAAGCAAGGGATGAAATCCCTTTAAAGCCCATAAGGATAAAATTTCTTCATTATAAAGGTGCCATTCATGCCTCTGTACTTTGTGGATCAAGGGCACTAGGCAGTTTAAAAGAACAGTTTCCATTTTCTGGCTTTATGCATTACATATCCAGGACTGATGGAATAAAAAGCTAAAGTTTAACAAGAGAAAGGCTGTAGGAAAATTTGTGGAACATACCTATAGCCATGTTCTACAGATTCCTTAAAACCCCTCTAATACATGTGACCATATCTACACCCTATGAATTAGAGAAAAGCTGAGTGTATTGCAGAATGGTGTACTGATCTTGGACCACAGGTTTGTGTCTGGGTTCCCCGTGAAAACACAGTTAATTTACCAAAACCTGGATTTTAGGGGAGAATTTACATTTTACCTGAATCAATCATCAATCATCAATCAGTGCATTGCAGGATGACAGAGCATTTTAAATGAAGATCATGGTGCATGCTAGGCTGATTATAAACACAGTCCAATTCCCAAAATAAAAGTGACTGAAAGGTTCTTGGATTTATTTTTAAATACAACTCTTAGGATATTACTAATATATAAGCCATGAGCTATTGACACTCAGTTCTATCAGATGTGATTGATGGGCCTCTCCTCTGGGCTGGATGGGAAACCTGGCAGAGCTAGGTTTTACACTCCAGATCATTGCAGAACCCTCTTCAGCCGCAAAAAAATGCACATAGAACATTGACACATAGGACAATAAAAATACAACTTGTTCATCACAGCTTCTACCACATGCACAGGTATGACACCAGGCCATTCAGTCTGGAGAGGAATGTTACAGAAGAAATATCAGAAAGGAAGAGAGGCTGTTATAATCATACAATCACAGAATAATTTTGGAAAAGTCCTCTAATACCTTCAGGTCAGATCATTAACCTAGCACTGCCACATGCACCACTAAACCATGTCCCCAGTTGTCATACTTATACCTCTTTCAAATACCTCCAGGGATTGTAACCGAAGCACTTCCCTGGTCATCCTGTTCCAGTGCTTTACAACACTTCCTGTGAAGAAAATTTTTGTGTTAGGAAAAATATAGACAAACATCTATCAGCACTAGCGGTGAATGTATTGCAATGTCCTTTCAAGATCTTTTCTAACTGTATTTTCTCTATGAAATCACAATTGAGTTTGTTTTGTACAATTTACAATTTGGTGGTTCTGAGGAACGTATTTCAGGTATTCTTTCAAAGTTTTTCCTGTCCTCATTGACAAAATTAGGGCCTTGGAAACTATAAGTTATAACCTGGTAAAGTTACAGACTGCAAAAATTCAGGAAGGGTGAAGAACTAATAGAGATCAAATCACATTTATAATATTAGCTTCAGGTTTTAGTGAAGAAAATCATTTAATTAGGAGTAGATTGTAAGCAGTATAGATGACACTTGGCAGAGGAAAACTGCAATTATTAGTGTCACTTGAAAGACTTAAAGATATAGACCTCTGGAATGAGGCTGAAAGAGACAATAAGAATTGTAAAATATATCACCAACACCAATATCAAGATGAAAAAGGTGAGTTCATCTGGAGAATGTAGTAACATGTCTGCTTATTCCAAGAGCCAGGAGTTTGGCTAGACACATACCACAAAATTTTAAAAAGTAAGAGATTTTTCCAAGCACTGAAATAAGGCGGCATGTTTGTTTGGAATTACAGGTTTCTTACTGAAAAATATGTTTCCTGTTTGCTACATGGGGGAGAAGGACAACTACAGTGCTTATAATGGCTTGGGGAAGGCATATTGATTTTTATGCTTTCTACTTTGAGTTGCTCAGCTGCTCTCCACATCAGAGTCATTTACCTGTTTAGGATGAATTTTTGAGAACCTCTGAGGAGCTGCCTGCCTACTCTCATGCTTTCTGTCTCCTTCTCTCACACTCTCTTGCTCTCTCCCTTGTTTTTTCCTCTCCACTTTCTGAAGCAATTGTGTAAGCAGGGTTGCACGCATCTGTATGTGACTGAAATCTGTATGTGCACGTCTGTGTGTGATTGAAATCCTTCTCACACCAGAAATAATAATTGTAGCAATAAAAAGAAAACTTTAGTTCCAGTTAGTTGCTATCATAAGAGGAAATCTTTGCCTTGGAATTGCTCTTCAGGATCAAATTTTTTCTGTTACCAAGAATTTGCACAGCTGGAAAGACCACAGTCATGCTGTGACAAGCAATTCTGTGCCTTCACAATACATTGGTGGATTGTCCACAGAATCAGCAATTCAGGGCTGGGGGACTTAGAACAAAGTAACTCATAAAAGAGCATGCAGAAGTGAAAAGATACCTAAACAGAAAGGTATGAAGGGCTAGAGGCCATCTCTGCTCCACTTCTGTGTAGATAGATTATCTCAATGAAGTGATAGTCTATCATCATTTTGGCTCTTGACACTAATTCCACTAATTCAGAAATCCCAGAGGATGGATACAGCATCAAGATCTAAAGAGAGCAACAAATTTGTTGACAGAAACAGGAAGACAACATATACTACAACTTTTGAAAGAAAATGTTCTTCTGATCAGTTTAATAATCACTTTAGTTTATCACTCCAATTAAATTCCTGTTTAGTTTCCTAGAAACTAAAGCCAATCCATATCCTAGGCCTTAATCAGAAATTACCTACCTAGAGCAAACTACCAGTGCTTCTGTGTTCACTTTAAACATTTCTGGAAGACAGACTTTTAAGCTGACATTCCTATTTATTATTTTAAAGCCACACTAAATGATATGCAGCAAACCATGGTCTTAAGCTCTTCATTTTTACCAAGAATAGAATATATTACTGTGTCAATGGCCATGCCTCCTGAAATACTGAAACCTAGTTTTGGGGGTGGGCATTTAGGGCAGGTTTTCCTGGGTTTGATGAGTGTTTTATTTCTTTGTTGGTTTGTGTGCTGTCTCTTTTAACACAGTTTTGCTGGATAGCTGATGTAGTGATGTACTCTGGCTGGCTGGATTGCAGTTAGCTGATTTCATAACAGCCTTTCAAACACACAGTTGGTGTGTTTTGGACTTGTGAATAAAAGTGTTGACGACATACAAATATTTTAGCTATTGCTGAATGGTGCTTACAGAAGGACAAGTCTTTCTCTGACCAAGTTTGTTACTCTGACCATCAGTGAGTAGGCAGGAAGTGGACAAGAGTTTGGGAAGGGACAACCAGAGGCCAGAACACCTGACCCAACCTGACCAAAGGGGTACCCTCTACCATGTAATGTTATGCTGAGCAACAGAAGCTGTGGATGTAGCTCGTCCAAAGTAGTCATTGCTCAGACACCATCTGGACATTGGTTTTGCCTGTGGGACATGACGGACAATTGTCTTTTTATCACTTTTTTCGTCTCTTCCTTTCATCAATTACACTTTTATCTCAACCTTGAGGTTTCTCAGTTTGTCATCTGATTTTCCCACTCCCACCCCACTGGAGAAGGGAGTGAATGAGCAGCTGGGTGGCTGCACGTTTCTGACCAGGGTAAACACACCTCAAGTGGTACTCGGGGGATGTCGGTGCCCTTGACAAAGCATGGGTTACTCTATGACAGAGAGGTCAGCATACATTATGTTACCTGTTTCTCTCTCGTCCCTTTTCCACAGGTTAGCAACAGTAGGGAAGACTTAGCCTAAGGACTCCTTGGAAGAAAAACTGGTTTTTTGCTTCTATAGAACTGTATACAGTGATGTTTGAAGAAATAACTGGAAAACACAACAGCAAAAATAACTGGCCTTCAACAAACATTGCTCAAGAGGGCTCCTCTCCTCAACAGAGGTCTTATGAGTTAGAAATCCATGAGTGTTTCTCCCCAGCACTGGACACCTTCATGTGTTTCTCACGGGCATCCCTTCATGCTAGAGCACAAGTTTGAATTTTTAAATTCTTCACTTCTGGAAATAAACTGATTCTGATGTGGTTAAAAGTTTTCTGATTACTGTGCAAGAGAACAGGACAATGTGTTCCATTTTGATGTGTAAATTACTATTCCTAGTACAATTATATAAAACTATCTCTGATATGATGAAAAACACTGCTATGAAAGATTTTTACTAATTTTAGCTTAGAATGTGAGAATGAGAACCTGAAAGATGTAGTGAATAGAATTCAAATCGTGAAAAAATGATGGTAAATAAATGGGAACAGCTGCCACTATTTAAAACTCTAAGAGCACATTCATGGCAAACAAGATTGCTTTTTAAAACTGTCAATTTTAGCAGGGTAGAAAGTAATGTTTGTTCTAGTTCATTTCAGAGTTTTTCATAACTAATAAATGTCTTGGCCATAAAAATTACTATTGAAACTGAACAGCTAACAGCCTGACTATCGAACAATAAGGCTACTTAAAAAGTTATTTATCAACATAAATTATTTTGCATAAATGAGACATTTTTATGCAGAACATGATGAAGTAATATGCCACTGATTTTTATAGTGTAATACCCTGTAACTAATGGAATTTTTTGAAAAATCATTTCACATTTCTAACAATTTTAGGAGGGAGCTAATGATTTTATATGACAAATGGTTATGCAAAATAGAATGATTTTGTGCAGTTAATGGCTTCATACAACTAATGAGTGAATACCACTCCTACAATTTTAGTGCATATTACTTTTATAGTGATCATTCATCCTAAAGATATTTTATGCCTTTTGTAAAATTTAGTGTGTGCTAGTCCTTTGAAGGATGTATTTCCATATGCTTCTCTTGGTTTTCTGCATACTAATGAATTTCTGATATAGTTATCACATATTAAAGGGTATACTATGAGAGGAATTACAAAAATACATTCTTTTCCCGTTGATTTGATACTGATAGTCCTCTAAATTCACCTTACTGAGTTTTGTTAATTTAAGGTTCTGATCTAGCCCTCTGCTTGTAATCTCTTTAGTATGTCATTCTCTGTTCATTTGAGTTTTGCTAAGTTCATTTTTATTTAGAATAGTAATTATAAAATCTCCTGTAGCTTCAAGGAATACAAATAGAATGCTTCATGACATCCAAGTATGTGCCAAGGTGTAAACATATTTCTGTAGCTAGTCAAATCAACTTTATATTCCCTCAGTGTTTAGAAACCAGTAAATATGACCTAAAACTTTGTAAGTGTATTTAGAAGAAATTTTTCAAGATACTTTCCAGTTGAATAAATTAGCAACAAGTGCAAAGGGATGTCACTTTACCCCAAAATCGTGGGAAAAAAAAAACACAAAGAAAATGTGTGATTCCACCCACAACTACTTGGTAGGCTTCTTAATTTAACCAGCCAGCAAGAAGGAGATATAAGACTTGTACACTGTCACCAGGAAGGAGCTGAAAGGAATCAGTTCCTCTATGACAGCTGTCAGCAAACTCTCTCTGAGACCTCACAAGGCACTGCTGAACTTCTATCACCCTCATGATGGCCTGGGCAGACAAGACAAAGGAGTCAGGCTTAAATGACCTCACAACCAGCCCAAGTTTTGACTAAATTCTCTGCTAAGCAAGTAAATCCGTAGCCTTTTCTCCCCAACACTGACTTTCCGGCTGTCTTGCCATACCTTCTTGTCTCTGCCCTCTGGGTCCCCTGCACTGTAATAAAGACTTGATTGAACTGACTGGTTTGTATCTCCTGCAGATTTCCTCTCAAAAACATGTGCCAAATGAATACGATGGTTTGAATAACTTTGCTGAGCACAGGTTTGCCTTATTTCAGACTGAATGAAAAATTCATGTTTTATACCTTAACAGTAAAATTTGGAAAAAAGTCACTGAGAAAGAAGCTGTTTTTTCATCTTTTTAGCTGCCTTCTAAAATGGTTTTTACACTTTCCTTCTTTCTTCAGGAAAATGGAGTCCTGTTAAAGTTAGTCAAATGTAGAAACAAGAGACTCTTCTAAAAGGAATCTTTTTTGTTTTCCTCAAAAAAAGGATAGCCATTGCAACCATTAAAATACTTCAAAATGGTAAAAGGGAGAGGATTCTCTGTTAAAAATTTGGCAGCTACAGAAGATGAATAAGTGATATTTTTAAAATAAAAGCCTTTAAATATTTCCTTTTTTACCTCAAATCTTTTGCTATGTTTTACTGAAACCTTTGCTTTGACTGAGGTATTTTACACTGGTTACTATGATATCCTCAAAATCTGGCCCTAGCTAACATCCATCAATGTTTCTGATGAAGACTGTCTCCACCTACCCCTGCAATATCTGCAGTACTTTCATATTCTTTTCTTACAATGTAAAAATATATTCTGATCAAGACCTGAGAAATATTTATACAGCCAAATTTGTGCAATTTGAAAGCACTTTCATGAATTGTGGGGTACTGTGCCCAGTTGGCTTCTAACATCAACCTAACTAGACCCAAGCGAGCTTAGGTATTTCACACCAAACTGCAGCACCCAAAATAGAAATAACTTCGCTCTTAAAGCTCTAGACAACAGCATAGATACAGCTCATAGAAGTAGACATTGTTTTCCACCAAGCCCATTTACTAATTTAATTGAGCAACTTGTATTTAGTATTGAAAACACTAAAAATAGAATTCGAAAAAATATTTAACAGAAGCTGTTTATTCAGTTGCTGTATTTCTCCCTGCTCTCCCCAGGCTAATCTGACCTTGAATCATTTCTACTCAGCTACAAGTATTCACCCAGGTTTGTCTTGACTCCTGACAGCTATGGAAGGAGAAGGATGAACTAAGGAGGAGGCTACAAACGTACAGGAGAATAACAGCTTCAAAATTTGAACTGCATAGTGCTTCATCTCCCTTTTCAATAGAAATTCTGAACGTGTAATGACCCAAATATCAGAACTTACATTTCATTGTTAAAGCAAAGCAAAACAAAACAAAACAAAACAAACCAGACCTAGTAACTGCATTTTAGTTTTACTATTTACTTGCAGTAAAATCAGGATTGTGTGAAATGTATTTTATCGGTAGTTACAAGTCCATCTTTAAATGTGCACAAGTGAAAATACTTCTCTCTGGTTTGTAATAAATATTTTGCTACTTTAGTTGTCTCACTAAATATCACACAAGAAACGAGTAACTCAGTCCACCACTTTTGGTGCTTTGACATTTGCCTACCCAGAATTCAGCCACTACTGCCACCCTTTAGATTTAGTTACCAGCATGATGCAATCCTGAATATTCCCTTAAATGAAAATTGGAGATAAACATAAAGAGAAGTTTCAGTTAGGTCTTGGTTTTCACAGATATTAATATTTTAATACCCCTAATAAAGTGTGCTCATTCAACAATGCAGATAGCTGAAAACTATTCATTGCACAATACCATTTTATTCTGGGATTTTCTTCTCTGGAAAAAGCTTTTCCCTCTGAAGGCCTCATTTGGTATGATTCCACATGAGATGCCTACGTAACACTGATGTATACAGCCCAGAGGAGATGCACAGAACACTGCAGGATCAAAGGAGGAGGCATTACCTATGAGAATCCTTCTTTTCATTTACTCATGTTGTGTGCCTTGCACATTTACTTGCCTTTATTTATGCACCCTGAACCAAAATAAACTGGCAGATGTGTATATATAAATCTTTGGTGGTCTGCTCTCCCGAAAGCTCTTGACAGCATATTTTAATAATTATGTATTATTTATGACTCTACCTAGTACCAGTGGAAACTGAAGTAAAATATGGAGGCATCTGATCAAATTTGTCAGTCTTGATATAAATTAGCTTTAGCAACTCAAGTATGCTTTTAAAACAATTTACACATTTCATAACAGTGGAAGCCCCATTTTCATTGAATTAATGATGACCTTATCATAGAATCATAGAATATTTTGGGTTGGAAGGGACCTTAAAGATCATTTACTTCCAGTTCCTGTGCCATGGGAGGGCTGCCACCCATTAAATTCAGGTTGCTCAGGGCCCCGTCCAGCCTGGCCTGGAAAACTTCCAGAGATAGGGCATCCACAACTTCTCTGGGCAGCCTGTTCTAGTGCCTTACCACCCTCACAGTAAAGATCATCCTAATACCTAACTTAAACCTCTCTATCATACTCTAAAAGTATTCCTCTTTGTCCTACCACTATCTGCTCATTGTATAAGCCACAGTGCCTCTTTTTATAAGCCCCATTTAAATACTGGAATGCTGCAAAGAGCTTTCCCTGAAGTCTTCTCCATGCTGAACAACCTCTCTCAGCCTATCTTCATGGGAGAGGTGCTTCAGCCCTCTGATAATCTTTGTTGCCCTCTCGGAACTCTCTCCAACAGGTCCATGTCCTTCTTACATCAGGGACTCCATGTCTGGATGCAGCATTCCCACTGGGGCCTCACCAGAGAGCAGGGTAGAGGGGGAGAGCTGTGGATGCTAACAGCCTGGTCGGAGAGGAATTTACAACCATCAGACAGCTATAAGGCCTGGGAGAGAGAAAGTAAAATAATTTTCCCATACACTGCTCTGGGAAGCTGTGAGAAAGCTCATGAAGGAATTAAAACAATCCCTGCACCTGTTGTTTTGCACTTGTTGACTTGCAAGATGTTTATGAAGGGGTGTTGTTTCTAATTAGCCAATAATGGTAGGGGGCGTTGACTGAGGGACTAATCATGTCCAGCTGTCTCAGAATAGTCTATAAAAGATGTGATTTCTAATAAACTGTGCTTTTTGCCTTCTGAGAAGGTTTGGAGTCTGTGTCATTATTCAGCCATCCCTAATACAATAGTGACAGAGTGACCTCCCTCACCCTGCTGCTCACACCACTTTTGATGCAGTCCAGGATCCAACTGACTTCATGGGCTGCAAGTGCACGCTATCAGCTTTTCATCCATCAGAATCTCAAAATACTTTTCCACAGGACTGCTCTCAATGGGTTCTTCTCCCAGCCTGTCTCCTTGTTTGGGATTGCCCTGACCCAGCTGCAGCACCTTGCACTTGGACTTCTGGGACTTTATTAGGTTCTCATAGGTACAGCCACACTACCCCAAGGTAGACTAGTCCAGAGGTGACAAGGAGCTCATGTTATGCCTTACAGAGCTATCTGACTCTTTTGCATTTATGCTCCCAGCTTTTGGCAAGCAGGGTAGGGTAGGTAGGAATGAGTCATTTGCTTGTGTTCATTCATTGGATCATGCACATTTTAGTTCGAATTTTGATTAAATAAGTAATTCAGGCTCAAGAAACATTATTAAACCGTTCTTTAATCTCAATGTGTCTTGTTGGTGGTAAGTGTGTTCTGCTGATTAAAAGCCAGCTTCATGTGAGCTGGTCAGCAGCACAGACAGAACAAACTCCTTGGACTTACCAAATCAAAAGACAGATGTTGCTTTATTACATGAAATCATGGAAGTACCATCATAGTTTTCCGTGATGATAAATCATGAAGTTTTAGAACCCCCTATAAATATTAATTGTCATTTAATTTCAGCTGATATGACCATAATGAATCAAGGTTTGACATATGCAGATATCTGGCTGCATAAACAGAAAATAGTGAGATGAAGTAGTATCAGAAATGTGTTTAAATTCTCCATCCTGTTTTACTGTGTCAGGATAACACTGTCTTGAATATTAAAAAGGTCTTTTGAGGGGGCCACAAGTGACTACCTACAAAAAGAAATTAATGGGAGAAAGGAAATTGTGAAATCAGAAAATTTTTCACCCAGAAGTCACCACAAGCATGTCTCAAATCAAATAAAGAAGTCATTCAGCTGTATCTTTCTCTCTACATGACCTCAACCTAATCCACATGCAACAAGTTAGGACTTTGTTTCACAAGGAGTAGGGCATTCCCTAGGCTTCCCCAGGTGTGTGTGGCTGGACTACACAGGCAGAACACAAAGCAAAGAAACTAAAGACACATATGTCTTGACCCTAGACCAAATATATAACATCTCCTGTCACAGACATACAGAAAATTTCCTTTTTAAAGAACTATCCCAGAAAACATTTTTCTCTCCACTTTCAAAGTAAATTAGAAGGATTTTTGGTGAAGTTATAAATGCTCTGCAGAGTCATGCTCTGTACAGCTGAATCATGCATTGACATACCTGTGCAAACATTGCCCTTCCTATCTTTTTATTCAGTCTGTTAAATTCATCAATTTGGGTTAATATGTGGCTGTCAGTCCAAACTGTCAATCACAAGATTACATAAAGTTAGTCCACAATTACTGTTTAATTTGCAGCTTTACTTACACATTTGTGGTTTTGTACCATGTACTGTGCTAAAAGTTTTCCTGTTTTGATTAGAAATATCTATGCAGGGTAATTTTCAATCATAATTTTTCATGCCATATATTAAATGCTATTATTGCCTCATCCTGTACAAAGGGTTGCAAAGGTTAAATAAATCTGTGGTTTACAATAAGATAAATGCCATAAAGAATGAAACTTCTAATTTTAATCTTGGAATCTGAAGCACAAAGCACTTGCATATGATACACATATTTATAACACAGACTTGTAGGTTGCAGTTTGCTCAGCCTTCGAAATTTTGGGAGTCTTATCATTAAAGCAGAGTGAAATGAATATTCTTATTAGAAAAATATGCCATTGACATCAATTTCCAGTCATTTAGTCTATTGAGATGCTCTAAATTTATTATAGACATAGTTGATCTGTTTAGACCCACAGCTCAATTCCTGAAAAGGCAAAACTACAGATGCAATTAAGAAAACATTAAAGGACAGACTAAGCACAGTGAGCCATGGAAGTGAAAAAGCATGGCAGAGCATTTTCTTTTACTCCAGTGTGTGAATTAATTCCTGGAAAGTAACTTAAAAACAAAGCAAGGGCACAGAAGAGAGTGAAGCTCTAAGTGCTGCCATCACAGCACCAGCTGACCTAGAGAGAGGTGCAAGTCAAAGGTCAATATTGAAAATGTCTTGAGTGCTTTTAATGACTTTAATTGCTTGGGCATATGCTGTTTCTCAAATAGGACTTTTTTATGACTAATAATACACTTTGTCAATTTTCAAAACCCTGCCTAAACTGGGGCAGGATAAAACAATTGCTGAATCCTTTCTTTTTTTCTCTCTAATGTAACAAACAGAGGCAAATTCAATGATGAGCTGCTGAAATGGTTAGGAGTGTCCCAGTCCTCAGTGCTAGCCATAGATATGCATGAATGCATGGCTGTTTTCTTGGTCTATTTCTCAGAACTCACCTCCCACACTGCCTTCTCCACTCTCCTGTGTTCACTCTGAGCCAGCCAAAGACCTTAAATACCATTGTAAAATGGAAAAGAGAAAAACCAGTGGTGTACTGGAAGAGGAGGACAACAGGCAGGCTTTGCTATCACTGAAACTTTTTTCTATTAATCCCGTCATTCTAAAATAAACCATTTTTCAGGCAGCTCTTCAGACTGCCTCCAAAGACTCTCTGTATTTTCCAGAAGTACAATTATATGCAAATGTTGTCAGAGCTGCTGGAGATAAAGACATGCAGCAAGCTCCTTTGTAGGTTTTATTTTTTGTTCTTTCTGGCAGTTTTCATTAGCCTACAAGTCATTAGGCTACAGTCAGAATATAAGGAAAAACAATAATTAAAATGGAAAATGTTATGCAAAATTAATTGTCAAATATATCTCAGAACAAACCCTTCATAAAGGTTTTTTTATGAACAACTGAACACATAATTTTATTTTTGCTGTCACAAATACATCTTACCATATAAATAAGGCTAAATCAATTGAATCTCAATATAAAGCTCTTTCACTTATTCTTTTATTGTCTATAAACACAGTGCCTTCTGCATGCCTTTCATTTCACAAAGTTTTTTGCTTTGCCATCCGACACTTTTTGTATGTCCTAGACTTTTAATACTGTATTTTTTAAAAAAATTTTCACAGAATCATAAAATACCAGTTTGAAAGGGACTTCAAGGATCATCTGATCCAATCTTTTTTGGTCTTGACTAGATGGCCTGGCGCACTGTCTTCCTGGATCTTAAAGGTCTCCAACACTGGAGAATCGAACAATGGCAAGATTATTCCAATGGCTGATTGCTCTCATTGTGAAAATGTTCCCTCTTGGGTCCAGTTGGAATCTCCCCAGGAGTAACAGGAGCACCTCACCTTTTCCATGTGACTCCTTGTGAAGGAAGGAAGCATCCAAATTGCTTATTAACATACTGAAGAGTGTTGGGCGTAATATCAATAGCCAGAGATCCCCTAACCTGACAGTCTGCCAGTTTGAAAAGGAGCCACTGACCCCTCCACTCTGGGCGCTGCCTGTCAGCCAGTTCCCCACCCATCACACAGACCACTTTTCGTTAATCTTCTCCAAACAGATTCATGGTTACTTGCAAACCTTGCCTGCCTACTAAAACATATGTCAAGAGGCTGTTTTTGTATAGCCAACAGTCCTATAATTCCATTTCAACCGGACTACCTGAAAAAATACTAGCCAGTTTTCCCAGATTGTTATACTTTCTTATAGGTCTTATTAATGTGTTTGTAGACAGAGCCCACTTCATATGTCCATATCATTAGCTGTAATCTCTTCTGCAAGCTTCTGACTCATTTTTATTTTCCTCTAGCTAGCCTACCTCAAAGGTCTGGGGGAGAGTTTTTGATCCACTGACAGGTGATCATATGTTCCATCTCTATTATCTTTGTAAATATTGAATAAAGACAGCACAAATGTGATCATTTTTCTTATAAATGTAATAATCCTGCAGCAGTTTCCTGTAGCATATCAGAATTAGCTGTTCTCCATTTTTATGCATGAATGTGTTACAAATCTCTTGAATCCATCTCTGTTCACATATGAGTACAGATGGTTTGGGAAGTGAGCATACAGTTTCCACTTGGGAGTTTGTTATGTTTAGAGAGATGTAACTCCTGCTCTAAATGCTACAAACATAAGGGGACTCCAAGCATCAGTGGGACATCACTGTGCAAGGGGGAAAGGGGGGAAGGGAAAGTAAATTATTGAGGCAACACATAGGAGTTCTTTATTCCCTCACAGGTTCTTGTTTCCTGGGTAAGAAATCAACTTCATGCAAAGGTAGGTTGCTGCTTGCCCCATTATTGATGACTGTGGACTGCACGGTGTCCATCCAACAGCAAAGACTGCACACCAGTCCAGAACAGCCCTGGAGGCACCATCAGTGCTCTGGGCAAGCAGGGGCCCTGGCTGAACCAATGGATGGCTGCTTGCAAAAAGCTGGCTTGCTCTGCTACTCAAGAGTCTGGGTTTAATCCACTTAAAGCACTAGTCACTAGCTGGAGCTTAGACTAGCTCTGCCATCTTCACATACACCTTCAGAGCACAGTGACACACCCTGTCACCTCAGGGGTAACTCCATTGCAAACCACTGCAGAATGCATCATATTAACTGCTTGTCTGCTACAAACCAGAAAAGCTCCTGCTAGGTGAGGTTTGAGTATTTTTAAGTATTTTCAAGTATTGAGGATAATACATGTTGCCCCTTGACTCTGTTTGATAAGTGTCTATTTTTCCCTATTTTCTTCTTCTCTCCCTTTCCAGACAGTCTTTCTAAACTATTTGGTTCTATGCAGAACTAATTTATCATGTGCAATGAGAAGATTTAACATGTTCATTGCACACAGGTGACCTTAAACTCTGTGATTACCTTCTGCTTATTTCAACCTTGACAACTATCTCAGTCAAGACTCTGTGATCATCAGACAGGCTAAAGGCAAGAAGAACATTCTTTGCTAAAAGGTCATTCTCAATCATTTTCTGTCCTTTTGGTAACTTGGTTGTAGAGGCCATAAATAATGTTGGAATAGCAAGGCCTCCCACTAATTTTATGAAGCACATTTGTAATTATTTGCTCTTTCCTGCTTCCGGGCTGCAACTTTTCTAAGTTTTTTACTTAACCTTGGACATGCTTAGATTTGATAAGGCTTCTCCTTTGGACAGGGATTAAGATTTGACAAGCGATGAAGACAACTCAGTAATATTTTTCTGACCAATCTGACAAAAATCAGTAAAGTTTTATTTATTTTCAATGTTCAGTTGTGATTATTCTGACATTTATGATCCTAACTGCCTTGAAAACTGCATAGTAAACACAGGGAGAAAACATGGTGAACAGAGAGCTAGAAAGGGAACAGTGGAGTCAAGTAAAATCTTGTGTTTAAAACAGCAGTAAGCAATTCACTCTGCATTTTGGCAAGTGTTCACAGATGGGAGAAAGATTTTATTTTTTCACAAAGATAACACCTTAAACAAGTATGTGCTGAAATAAATATATTGAAAAAGCATAGAAAGGGATTTATATCTACAGAGAGCATACAGAGAAGTAAAAGCATACAGAAGTACAGAGTTGTAAAAGAAGTAGACAGAAATACATTCACACAACAGAGAAGAAAAGTATCTTCAGCAGTCAGGTAACATCTTGCTGCATAGAATGAAAAATGGCTGCAGTGTCATTGCCAACTGGGGAATTTATTTTTGCCTGATCAGTATAACAATGTACACAGTAATAAAAGCCACTGGAAGATATAAAACCATCTATGAATGAAAAAAAAAAAGCGATAGTTGTGTAATGGTTGTTAGTAAAACAAGACATGAAAATAACTATCCCACACATGATATTTTGACTCTTGCAGTTTTTCAGGTTTCAGTTTTGATACTGAAAATTCTCCATTGCAACTGTGGCCAATGAAGGAGGCTAATTCAAAACATCATGCTTAAAGCCAGTGGATGGCATTAAGATCCACATCTGACTCCTTTCACTAAAGCAGATAATGCAGTGGTTTGAAATAATTCTCTGATTGATTATGTCTGAAAGTTCAAAGCCCATTATCAAAAATGGCAGAGCAGCAATTGGAATGAGATATATAGAAACTTTTGCAGGTCTGGCAGACATGAAAAACACTGAGTAGTATTTGAAACTTTCAAATACTGCTAATGAAATGTACCTGAGATCTGACAAGCTGTTATTTTGCCAAGTCCAATTCTTTCTGGAAAGATTTGGAGTCACATATGGATTACATATTCTGTCTTTAGACTGGTTTATAAATGTGAAAAAATAAAATATATAGTTAGAATATTCTCTTGCAATAATGTAGTTCTTCTAGATCAAAGACTGTGCATATAATAAGTGAAAAGTAAGATATAAAGATAATGGTAATATATTTCTCCAAAGCTGACAGATACTCTACATAATGGAGGCCTTACAAATGTATGCTTAATAACGTAGGATTATAATATTCTTTCATGGTTGTAACAACTAAAGTGCTACCTGGGAGCTCCTCCCAGGATAAGCATGATTAATATCACTATATTACTACCCCCTCACTTTTTTCACAGTTTTTCTCAAATTTTCTTTCTTACTGTTCTTTAACAAGCATTATTATAAATTAGACTACCATATTAATCTATACTGCATAAGTAAACAAAGTTGAATACTGTATGGGACCTAACTGGTCTGGAAAAGTTTCATGAAAATGTGTTTTTCATTTGAAAACACTGTTTTAAGTTTTGTAGGTTCTTTGAAGTTCAAATTTAATCAATCATCTTTTGTAGTACAGTCTCAAAGTGCTTGTCAAGACTCTAACTGACACTTTCAAACAAGAAGGCTCTAATTTTAATTTTTAATAAAACCTGTACACTCCTCTGAACAAAAATATTATCCTGTATAGGAGTGATATTCTTTTTATTAATAAATGACAACATTTCATTGTAATTCAGCAAAGGAATGTTTTTCAAGACTTATTTTGATGAACTGAGGATGTGCACCATTCCTATCTCAGCATGTAATCTTTGAAGAAAATTTTTTCTTGGGTTAAGCTATATGTCTACTCTGAGTATCTCCTACAGGAGCCAGGATTCCAGCAGGTCCCTTTCAGAGATGGTCTCTAACATTTCACAACTTATCTGTCAAAGCAGAAAAAGGCCAAGGAAGGTAACAGAGAGAAAGAAGGAATAATTCTCACAGTCAAAATAAGATTCAAAATGGTGTGTTGATTTTGGTTGGGGTAGAGTAAACTTTCTTCACAGTGGCTGGTATGGGGCTGTGTTTTGGATTTGTGCTCAACACAGGATTGATAATAAAGAGATGTTTTTGTTATTGCACAGCAGGGCTTGCACAGAACCAAAGCCTTTTCTACTTTTCCTATTTATGCACTGACAAGGAAGCTGGGGGTGCATGGGAGGTTGGGAGGAGACACAGCCGGGACAGGTGACCCAAACTGACCAAAAGGATATTCCAAATTATATGGCATCATGCTCAGCATATAGAGTGGAGGGAAGGAGGAGGCAGAGGGGACACATTTGGAGTGATGGATTTTGTCTTCCCAAACCACAATTACACGCGATGGGGCTCTGTTTTCCTGGAGATGGCTGAACACCTGCCTGCCCATGGGAAGCAGTGAATTAATTCCTTATTTTGCTTAGCTTGTGGGCATGGCTTTTCCCTTCCCTATTAAACTGTCTTTACCTCAACTCATGAGTTTTACAGCTTTTATCCTTCCCATTCTCTCCCCAGTCCTGCTGGGAGAGTGAGTCAGCAGCTGTGTGGGGCTTGGCTTCTGGCTGGGGTTAAACCACAATAAATGGGTAAATTTTTATTAAATTATTGTCCATGGAGCCAGTCCATCTAAAGGTATCTGACATCACATTTATAAGCAGATTAGAGTGTTTAAATGTATGGAAGATAGCCTTTGTGTGTCTTTTAGAAGGGTAACTCTAAGAAACCAGAGGACTCAATCACAGGTTTACGAAACATTTCCCCTTAGAATAGCAGATCCCTCATGAAGAAATCGACAGGGATACCTCAAACTTGATTATTCCCTCCAAGTCAGGAGAACAACCTGCTTTCTTCAATTTTTTGAACAGAAAGTGTATTTTTCATAACAAAGTATAAGTACGCCTCCCAAGATAAATATCAGGATGACATCAGGAAAAAAAAAGGCAAATTAAATATTTTTGAGGTCAGCAAGTGGACAGTTGGTTTATCATCTCACAGATAATACACGTACCTCTGCCAACCTTGTTTGTCCCACTGTTAATATGGGGGAGTTACAGAGAGTGAGATATGGTCAGAACGACGGACAATGTGAAGCAGCAAAAAGTGATAAAAGAATAACAGAGATGTCAGCTGGAAAAAATAAATAGAGAAAAGCATTAGGTTTAGCTGGCTATATGTCTGAAATAGCAGTTGCATTGGCAGATACTTTGGGTAGGTTGGCTATGAAGACAATAATTGAGCAGTTTTGTGAAATTGGTGAAGTAAACTTCAAGTTCTGTATGAAACTACCCAGATCAAATTTGGCTTCTCACAGCCTGTCAGAGTGACCTGGGAATTCACATCTAGGAAATCTTACAAATAAAGAAAGCAAACACAAAATTAAAAATTAGTTACCTTCCAAGAAGTAGATTATGCATATCATATCTGCTCTTGGTATTCTTCTGATGTAATTCTGCTCCAGGAATGTTAATTCAAAAATTTTAAATTTTTTAAAATCTTGATTTTGATAATTTTCTGATTGAAGTTTATCTTGAAAAATAGAGTGGAACCACTAGAAGTTACAGAATCATAGAATAGTTTGATTTGCAAGTGACTTTAAGGATTGTCTAGTTTCACCCCCTCTGCCATGAGCAGGGACACCTCCCACTAAACCAAATTGCTCAAGGCCCCATCGAACTTGGCCTTTAAACACTGCCAGAGATGGGGCATCCTCAATATCTCTGGGCAGAATATAGCAAAATGCTAGTTAATATTTTGGTATAAAGGTTTTAGCACATGTAAAAAATTAGTTCTAAGTGTTAACTTTTTGATTAATAAAAGAATTTAAGCAATTTGCTGTGAAATGCTGCTGAAAATGTCTTTGAATGAACTCAAGAGCTGACTGTCACATCTGGGCCATTTAAATATTGTGTCTGGGCAACAAATGTAAAACTCAGCCTTTCTGCAGTGGTACACTTCCCCATGAAATTCAGATTCTTTATCCAGAATAACTCAGGTTTGAAGAGGCCTCTAAAGGTCCTATTCATGGGAGTCTAGATGAGATAATCTAATGCCCTCTTTAATGAAAACCTCTACTGATGGGGCCTCTACCACATCTCTGGGGAGGTTGTTCCAGTGAATGGTTGTTTACACTGTAAAAATATATTTTTAAATATGAAACCTCTCCCAGCACCACTGGTGCCCACTGCCACCTGTCCTCTGTGTGGCTCCTTGTGGAAAGAGAGCTTCCATCCTCTTTAAAGCCACCCTTTAAGTACTGGAGCCCTGATATGAGGCCCTTCTCATACTGATGTGGTGCTTCCCTGCTCTCTCAGATCTGCAGCCTGAATCAATGACTACTACTAATTCTTTATATATATATACATTGACAACATATAATATATAATGTTGTGTACATATAGTTACTAAAATAACAGGAAGAAAAAGTAGCGAGAAAATTCCTTTCAGTAACTTTTCCTTAAAAAAAGTACTAAGTGTGTGTTTATTTGCATATTGACATAAATAAGATAGAAAGAGAGGATAGTAAATAACCCCACAAAACCTCTATGCCAAAAAATGTCCATTTTGAACAGTGACTCATCTTCTGTGTTTGGGGGCCATGCATAATTTTGGTGATAAGCATAAGCTATGTTACACAGCAATTTGGGTTATCCTAGCTGTCCCTTACAGCATGAAGCTAACTGCATCTCAGGTTCTTTCCAGGATAGCTGTTGCTGTTGCCAGAAATACAGAATGTTTTGTATGAAGCTGCTGCACTTTCAACAGATATATTTATTCAGAGTCAGTTAGTGTCCAAAACCCAGGTGGATTGCTCTGGGTTGTGGGAGGCTCCCAGGCTCCATTTTCAGCTCTGGGACTGTTTCATCTGGCTTGGTTGAGAGCAAATGACTTGAAAATCCCGGCTTGAATTTCCCATCTGTGCAAATGCAGATGATGAAGCTAGCCTATCCCACAGAATGACAGCACACACAATTAGACAACAACTGCACAGTCATCTCAAAGTTCTGTCTAAGTGCAGTGCTTGCCAGCATGTCCAAAGGGATTTTGAAATAACATTGTTCAAGATAAAGGAAGAGAAACAGAAGTTTAAAAATTCCCAAAAGTTTGTTAAAAAAAAGGGGTCAGACATTCTCAAAAGGTGGATAAAATATTTTACAGGTAAGGTTGTGTTACATAAATACAAGAATCATTCAGCGAAATCTCACTGAAGCAATGTACTAAGAGAAATGCATGGGATTCTAACATATGGGGAGAAAAAGGTTTATTTTTTACTGGAAATGCCAATCTAACAAGCAAAAAAATTGGTGGAACAATAATTCCTCAAAGTCCTAAATGTAAAGAAACATTAATTGTAAGCATTTCTGTAATACAGTAAAAAGAACCAAAAAGAACCCTTAATTCATTACTTATCCAAACAAAGTTTGACTAAAAAATATTTCTTTTTGTGTCAGACACAGCCTACCTGCACAGAGAATGCTTTATCACTTGAATAATAAGGCAAAGCATTAACTGTTAAATGGGGCCCGGGTGTGAATTCCAACAGGGAGGACCAAGTGGCAAGTTAATGAAGGGAATTTTACCTTCAGATGAGATGAGCTGCTGAATATCTCAAGATCAGCAGTGCAAATTACCACCTCATATGATAGCAAACAACAGTATATTAACTTCAGTTTTGAGGGATCAGTTTAATAGTGGCAATTACAAAACCATAGTGCAGAATACCTATTTCTCAGCTAACCTTCACTTAAATTCGTGTATAGAATGTGTAAAGGTTTACTGGCATGCCAACCAGACTGGCTTTGTGAAAAATGATTACTTTCTTTCCTAATGCAGGAAATTTAACAGTTCTACACATGAAGAACATTTTACTGACATAATTTCTTATATCTGAAAAGAAATCCTAGAAAATAAATCAAAAATAACCCCAAACCTTTTGGCTTAAGTGAGTTCCCCAGCATCACATGGCAGTGAAAAATCATGCATCATTACTTTTTTTCATGGTCTAATTACAAATATTTTAGTGCTCCTGCATCTCAGCACTGCTACAAAGCCAATGTGAAACTTTATCCCTTCTCTCTCCATGAGACAGCTATTCACAAGCTAGGGCATACTTATTTTCATACACTTACTTTCTTCCTTCCCCAGATCAGTGAAGCAGTAAATAGAGAGGGGAAAAAGAGGTTTTCTCCAAACAGCATCAGATCAGTGGTGCAGGAAATAGCAAGCAACTCCCTGCAGGAGCATATGCATTCTTAGCAAATTCTACCAGCAAATGATAATCAGCCAGTTAATTATATTTAATTGCTCTCTGCATCAAAACAATAAATAATGAGAGAGATCAGTGCTCCTTGTTGGAGATTGTAACTTGACATAAATGTGAGAAGCACAAGCAAATGAATAAATACTGAGTTCTTCAAAACTGAGTTTAAAAATAAATAAATAAAGGCAGGGTGAAAATTGTGTCAATATTGGCCAACACGTATCTACAGAGCCAGAAATTCCAGTTTAGAAAAATCCCTGTTTTTTTCTGAGAAAATTGCTGTCAATGAATCTGTGTGATGAAGGCACTGCATGTGGATCTTTAGGACATGGATATTTAAGGGAAGGAATAAATGTTGCATGTTGGGTGGAAGCAAGAGAAATGGAGAAGAGAGAATAACTTAAGCAAAGGAAAGATGTTAAAGATGGCAAGTGTTAGGTTCCCAGAAGAAGACACAAAAGTCCCATCAGGGATTTACTTGAAAATATATTAGTCAGAGTGTTAGTAAATAGACTGCAGGGGCAACCCTAAGCAAAGAGCCGGCCCTGGTCCTGCACTGTGGCTGGTCTATTCCAGTTTAACAAGCACTACCAGGCATGGTTGAACCCCAAAGAATATGGATTGTTTCATTTATTGCAGCATTCCTCTTGGCTTCTTTGAATAAAATTTAAAGTTAATTTATTTTTAGTGCTTTTGTTTCAGATTCCATAATGACAGTGAATTTCCATTGTGGTTGCTCTTGCAGCTGACAATCAAATCTGCAGCTGCAGAGGATTTTGTGTTTCAAATCAGAGAATTACTTCCATCTGCAAACTCTGTATTGTATTACATATTTCTGATTGTCTTCTATGCATATGTGTAGATATATACATATACATATATATATATACACTTTAAAATGCAATTATTGTTCATTATTTAGTAAAAAAACTGCATCTTTGAATGAGGGTCCCTTCAAGTTAAATCAAAACCAAGGGAAAAAAACCCAGATAAAATCTCAGAAAACACAACCAGTTATGGTGCTAGCAAGTATGGGTGGGAACTGATAGAAGTTTCTCTGAAAAGCTCTTTTAAAAATTTTATATATTCAAGACTGTTTTGAAGAGATAGAAGAAATAAGGTTTTTGCTGCATTGCTTAAATTTCCCCAAAGCTGAAGTAAGACTTCAGCCAAAATTCTTTGACAGAAATATTAGGCAGGAAAATGTGACATTTTTAAGAGAAGTTGCATCAAAAGAATTCGTTAGAAAGCTAAAACAACATTCACTTTCAACATGATTGAAAAAGAATCACTTTCAACATGATTGAAAAAGAATGGTTGGTGGATAAAAATCTCATCTTGGTTTTGTGGCAAAGTAAATAGCAAAAACCAAAAAAAAAAAAAAAA
>VZSR01000520.1:32242010-32277253 GCA_013398615.1 Brachypodius melanocephalos
AAAAAAAAAAAAAAAAAAAAAAAAAAAGGAAGGGAAGAAGAAATATGCAAAAAGGAAAAAAAAAAGCACATTGGGAAAAAGAGGTAAAGAGGTCAGTAACCAATCAGTTAGGCTTCTCAATGTACCTACAGCTGGCAGAGAAACCTGAGGGAATTAGAGGACTTATGGATGGAATAATTAAGAATAAAAATCTTCTAAAAACTAGTATGAAAACAAAAAAAAACCCTAAAGGCAGCCGTGCAGACTCATTAAAAGATGAAGATTGCAACTGCTAATCTATTAAAAGATGGATGTTGTAACTGGTAGTCTGATGTCAGGTCTTTTCTGGAAATATGTTTGAGGTCATCCTGCTCTCACAGGCTTGGGTGAAACGTTTTCAGTATAAAAACAATCATCTTTATATATCCAGCAGGTCCAATTAACTTGAACCAAAGGACATTTAAGAGATGACAAAGGAGATGTCCAAGCCATTGATATTTGCCAATCTGGCAAATCTGCTGGTTTGTTTTTTGTTTTTTTTTACTTTTCCACCAGCAATGCAGAGATTCAGTTTGCCAGGTGATTCACAGGTTTTTCAACTCTGTGATATTACATGCAACAGGTTGCAAATGTCTTGGTTTAAAAAAGTACTTTGTTTATTATATGGAATTACGGTTTTTTTCCTTTACAAATATATAAAGTGATATAGTGATCTTAGTAATTTATTGGAGAAATACAGGATAAAATTCAAGAGATAAGAGCTGAAGCCAGACTATTTCTCATTTTAAACTGGGCTTGTATTTTCACCAGCAAAAATGAATGATCACTCTAACAGATTACCAAGTGGAGGTATGGATTCTCCATCTTCTTTGTTGTAATCAAGATCAGATGCTCTTTAGAAAAAGGTGGTTCAGTCAGGCACAAATCATTGCTGAACTCTGGACAAAGCCAAGAGCAAAGAGACTACAAGCTCTCCATTGTAATGCAGATTTTTGGCCCTAAATATAGGAAACAGAAAAGTTCTGAAAGCAAAATTTTACTTCAAAATTTAAAGCGAATTTGAAACTACTTGATTTAAAATAGTTTCAAATTACAGATTGATAGAGTTAAATGTTATTAGTTGAGAAGAGAATAATTTAAAAGCATCCAAACAGTATCAGAGTTAATGTTCTAATTTTAGTGAAGCATTAAAATCTCACAGCATCCAGCCCCACAGCAAGGGTACTTGCAATCATGCAAATTCATGCAGTGTTCACAAAGCAGGAGGAACAATGATCCCTGCTTATGGCTTGGGCCTCTCGGTTAAGCACGGGGCTTCCAGCTGCTGCATCTCAAACAGGGACACGCTGGGGAGCCAGAGAAATCACATCCACATTTTCACTCACGAGAAGGGAGCACACACGCCTCTGTGCATCTGCTCTTCCCTACCAACTCTGACTGCAAAAAGAGTGTGGGACTGCACTGGCACTGGCTTTGCATGTCTGTGCATCAACTGTGCTCTGAGTGTCCATGAAATAGCAGGGTTAGAGGTGTTGCTTCAACACTCAGAGGGATAGCATACCAGCAACTCCAGAGGCCAGCTTCTGTTTTGCAGTGGTTGCAATTGTCTTTATCCAGCTCTTTTCATGGGGAATGATCCTTAAATTATGCCCAAGGGCACTAATTGAGGCTGGAAAAGCATAAGATCTTAACCAGACTCAGCAAAAGACAAGGTGCCACATTTTCCTTTTTGCATTTGAATCACTTACACAATCTACATGTAGAAGATGTCCTTTTCTCTTTTCCCTGCATAAGATGAGGATGAATGTGTGAATTGCCTTGTAAACTGAACAACTGGTGTGAGGATCCAAAAAAAAATAGAAAAAACAATTTTGAAAGGAGTGAAGCAAGAAGGATATCCCAAAACTGGAATTTTTTTTCAGGAGGCCCAGTAAAATTTAAAAAGACACTGATGTAACAGTTTGTTACTTTAATTCTTTTTTAATACTTCTTTTTATGTGGATTTACTTCACAGCTTTATATTATTACTAAGGAAAATAATACAGATCTCTACACAGTATGCTAAATTTACTATTACCCCTTAATTCTATTCTATTTTTATTTGTATCTACATAGGAATAGTCTCCTTGCTTTCCAAACTTTACCTAGAATTTAAAATGTTTATTTACTTGAATTCCTACATTTCTACACAAGTCCTGTATTTGAAGCCTGTAATATAATCTTGGTATATATCTGCAAGTAAACAGCAGTGGTATAGAATATAGAATATAGAATTATTGAACATTTTAGCTCTCCCTATTTCAGAGATGCCAATGAGCAAAGGAAAACATTCAGCATACAGCACAACTTCATCTCTATGGACAAGCATATGCAGCATTATTCACAAGCCAAAAATCCATAGTTATATTGTAAATTCACTCTTCACTACTCTTTTAAACACTAAAAGAACACAGAAATGTATAAAACCAAGCAAGCAGATTTTGTGAATGTTGTTAATATTCCTTCAAAATGTCTTAAGATTTGCAGAAGTGGTACTTTTTTAGAGCTTCACATTTCTGAAAGCGTCTTGAAGCACAATCATTTTGCTGCCTCTACTGCAGGTCATTTTATTTACTGTCAAGCCAGAGTCTTGTCTAAGGGTCTGGAAGGATGCTTCTGCATAGCAAAACTAGCAAGCTTCTGCTAAAGTTTTTCACTGTACTCCTTTATCCACAGAATCTGCACCAGGGACCAAAATAGAACAGTAATGAGAGGCCCCTTTGGGCACCAGTCCTGGGACAACACACCATGAAGAGAGAAGGGGAGGCAAAGGACAGGGTATTTTTACTGCTGCCAAACACGTGTGAGACCTAGTCTGGCTCTGCCAGCTCTAATACCAGACCAAGGAGTGTGGGCAAGTAAGGAGCAGAGACACCTGAGACAGATGGACACAAGCCACCACCACAGTCCTGTGAGAAATCGTGGGATGCTTCCCGGGAGCTGTGCCCCAGCTGAGAAATCTGGGTAATCAGAGCTTGCTGACTTGCAGACAATAGCAGGTAAATTCAGCCAAAATCTGTACCCAGTTCAGGGCTGAGCTGGGGCTTCATTCTGCTTTGTGGACCTGGAACAGGATACCTACACTGCACATATCTTTGCCGCCTGTTTTTATTACCGCCAACACTCGAGAAACTGGGAACATAGGTCTTTGTGTGTACTCAAGATCCCTTTAAGTTACAGAACACACCTTTTCATTAATGTCAGATGAATTGTATAGTGAAACTAACCTGGTTCCTTAGCTCACAACCGCAACAGACTGGTTGTGTATTCCAGTACTATGGTCTCTGCATTTTGTCACTCTCAGTAGCCACGTCAGTGCTCCCATGTACCTGACTTTTACCATTGCTGTAAGAAATGGCCCACAGTAAAATAATTTTTGTACAAAAAGTTTCAGGTTCAGTAAAAATTTTGAGCAAAACAGGAAAACCCTGAAACACTTATGCTGAGAAGTAGATCTCTTTTAACAGGTTATTTGATCATTTCAGCACAAATACACTGTGACGAGAATCTTGGCAGTTTGCAGTGCTCACCTTTTGCTCTTGTCCTCCACAGAACTCTCCTTCAAAACACCCCAGTAATTTGCCCTTCAACAAACACTCTTATCCAAAGACGTGTTTCACAATAGATCAGAAGACACAGCTTTAATCAGGAGATCTGGTTTCTAGAGCATACTTGGGATTCAGGAGTCAGCTAGAGCTATTCAATGCATTATACATATTTGTTTCTTGTTGAAAAAAAAACAGTTCTTCACCTTCTCTAGTAATCCTAGTTTCTATAGTTCATGTCTGCTGGTTTCATAAAACTTAAAAAAGTAATTAGTCATATTAGTTAGTCATACTCAACACCACTTTTACACTTGTAGTTGCTCAGTAACAATAGCAGTTAATCAATAAAGTTGCATAACAGTACTCAGTTTGGTACACATTATATGCACATGGTGTTCAAAACTAATTTTCCAAGTCAAGGCAATTAATGAATTTCCTAGCATAGTGACATTTATAAAATCAGGTTAGTGAAAGCTGCACTCTAAAGAGTTTGGTGGTGCAAATTTTGATAAATAGAAGACTTAAATCAAGTCCCAGAACAGTGTACAAAAGGACAAGCCCAAATTAATGGGGCAAGTTCTCTCAATAAATAAGGTGTGATTCCATAGCTGATGGGCAGATGTTCAAATATTCTGCCTGCTGCTTTGCCAAAAAAATGAAATACTCATGTACTAAGGTTTAATATAAATGTCAGTAATGCACAGGAAAGCCAAGATCCTGATGAGAAAACAGTTGTCCAAATCCCAGGGTTTCTGTAATTAAACATTCAAAAATCAGAGAAAAAATATTCTTCTCTAAATAGTCAGTTTTAACTAAAAGCTTATGTATGTAGAAAAAGGCCCATATTCCTGTCTTACCTTCTTTTTACTGCAAGCCTTAGGCCTCATTTTTGTCCCCTTGTCTGTATATATCCAACTACTCATAAAAGGGAAAGCAAAGATTGAGAACTACTACTCAAGTAAATAAATAGTCCATGGCATTACAAAGTCGAAGATTGTTTTAGATGGCTCAAGCCTTTGGTGGCTAAGCCTGCAAAGCAGAGTGGTGGAAATCAGGGGAAAGTCCTTGGTAATAGTTGCTATTAAAAAATCAATAAACAGCATAGAATCCTTCAACACTTGAAACAATGAGAAATTGAGAAAAAAAAAAGCCCAAACAGTTCAAACAGTTCAGCAGGAATTGTATTTCACCTACTGTCTAAGGTTATAAATGTGCAGAAGTAATTACAGTCTGGAAGGGCTGGGGTTTATTTTCAAAGTTAAATGGATATTTCATTCCTGAGATAAAAGGTGTCCAAATCTCAGACATAAGACATACATTAAAAACCCATATGCAAATGTGGATGATGCCCCTTAGGAGTAAGTGACAGTTGTGAGACAGCTGCTCATTATCAGAAAGATAAAAGTAATTCAAAGCAGCAGAACAATTGATCAAACCCATCAAATGACAGAGAACTCAAAATCCTAATGCCCACTCGCTTTGACACTTTGAAAATCAGTAAACAAATGTGAAAACTTTTCATTTAATCTAGGTCCTAGTGAAAACACAGACTGGCACTCCTAGTGGTTTCCAAAGCATCTAAATGTCCAAATCCTTCTTAAGTCAGTTCTAAAATGTTCCATAATTGCATATCTTCAGAATAGACTTGTTCATATAGTATCTAGCTGAAGGGCAGCCCGCATATGCTTGGTTCAGACAGCTGTGTAACACTGAAACAAATGAAGTTAATTACAATGATGAACTAAATAACACAATTTGCCTTCTGACAAAGCTATTCTTTCCCTTTGCTGGCCTGCCTTGTTTAAGTTCACAGGAAATTTGCCAACTGTGGGACTGAAGTACCTGAATGCCATCCAAGCCAGTGGCAGACTGTAAGAAAATTACCACAACCTGCTTCTTTGGAGAGAGAGCCTTTGGAAATCACCCAACTGAACCTCTCCGGTGAGATGCAGTCTGGACTTTCATCACCAGCTCTCTGCTGTTTTCATCCTTTTTTGCCTGTGGGTCTTTTCTTTCTCCTTTATTTCCTCTTATATTTTAGCCAATGCTCTGGTTTTCAAAGCAGTTTACATTCTGAAATAAAAGCTGTGCAGAAAAGAATAAATTCCTAACAGACATATTGTTTTAAGATTTGCAGGAATCACACACCAATAATCCTAGTGATTATTGGGAATTGGAGCAGAACATTAGAAACATCAACAGGAATTCAGCTTACTGGAGGTTATGCCTTTTCAGCCATTAGTATCTTTAGCTTCTGGTTACCCCTCACCTTTTTAGCTGGTGGTGTGTTCAGCCTCTTCATTTTTACTGTAATTCTAGATCCCATTCTTTCAAAATGACATGAGTCGTTTTATTTCTTCCTTCAAGTAGAATAATTTTCACTCTGTGGTCAGAATGGTCTTCATTAGCTCAGCACAGCACTGGTTTTCTATAGGCAATTATTTTTTTTTCCCTTCTGTGCTGTCTAGAAACTTATTGCAGGCTAGCTTTAAAGGTGTTGCAAGCAAAAAGTAGACTGTAAATTAGGAGTTTGCCAAGTCTCATAGACAACCATCATAGCAGGCAAGTAACTGAACAAAGAGCTCTAGCTGTTGTCTCTGATGGTGTCTCTCATTCCCCTCTCTACTTCTTCCTGTTCATTTCAGTCTTGCTTTCAGTGGGAAGTAACCCAGCTCTGTGAAGCTTCATTGTCTCGGGACACATTTTGGCAATGGCAGTTGCTGAATGTAGCAGGGAGGAGTTTCTAAAGAGCTACGGCTGCAATGTGCTTCAGTTCACTTCCTTTCCTGTTATTTTTACATTGGAAGAGCACATTCATCAAATTCCTTACTCCAGGTGCCTCCAGTGCTGCCAGTGACAGCAACTTGACTCCATGGTAATCCAAGGTTTCATCTTTGCTGTGTTAACATCCATCACACAGTTGTACCACAGCATTTTTTTTTCAGTTTCAATGCACCATCCAAAGTACACACACCAATATCCTTTCATCTTATACAGGAAGCAGCCTAGGGTTAGCTGTCCTGTTAATCTTCTTACAGCTGTATTATTTTCTGATGCTCTAATTTATGAGAAAATCAGACAGTCATTACAGTGATATTGGTACACACCCAAGACATACACACACACACACACTTACATCCCTGGGAAGAAACAATTTGCAGAAGTTGTGAAATAGAACATGGATACAGGAAGATGTCACTTTTGGAATGAAGAGAATCAGATTGATCTCATGTATTCACAATGGAATTCGAATGCCACTATAAAGCTGCAGAATTAGAAACTTGTCTCGCTACTGCTGAGCTCCTGTGGTAGAATTTGGGCAATCTACAGACTAAAGCTCCTGCTTTCTGGCTCAAAGCCCTCTAGATGCTTTGCACTATTAAAAGGAGGTCATTAGGAGCTGCACTTAAGTATTAGGAGAGCAGACTCTTACACATCAGACTACTGCCCATCTCGCAAGGCTAATAGATATTTCAAGGTTCCTTTCTCTGTAATTCTGGGGGAAAATAGAAATTCCACATTCACTAGAATGCAAAGCTTACTAAGTTATATCACCTCAATAACACTTAGCTCAGAGGTAGCTGAAAAGCTACAACACTACAGTATTGTGGCTACAAGGCTAAAATATTTTCCATCTGGAAATATAATTGCATTCAAAATGAAAATGCAACTGGTACGGATCAATAAAAAAACAAGCTTTGCCTAAAATATGGCTCAAATTAAACTAGATCTGTTGCAAGTCTTTCTATCTGTTCGATAGCACAAACACTGCAGATGTGCTATGGCCCAACTGTAGAAAAAAGAAGGAAAAACACAGAGCATTTTTTGAATCTCATCAACATAGAATTTAAATCCTGTCAGGATCCCTCTCTAAGACAAACCAGATTATGTTATCCTTAATTGTATTTTAATGTCTAAGATGGATTTTAAAGCTCTAAATTCCTTTCTTCCCCTGTAGGTTGAGCATCTCATTTGCTGTAAACTGGCATAAGTTTTAGCAAAGGCTGTGCCAGCTTTTACAGCTGAAAATCAAATTTCTAATTTCCAGGATTCCAAGTAACTTTTGGTTCAAAGGCATAATGGAAGCCTTAGCAACTGGTGAAGTCAGCCACCATGTTATGTGTTGAAGTCAGAGCTCAGTATTTGTGCAACAAAGAACGTGAGAGACGAGGTCAAAGAGCTCCCAGCACACTTGTCAACAGAAAAACTCAGTGGTCTGAAGGAAAGGGCAACTACTGAACTCCATTGCACCAGGCTTTTCTCCTAAACAGCAAGCCCTGTGAGGAAAAGGAGTTTAAAACTGCACTTGACAGCAGGAGTAGCAACAGTAGTATGAGGCTTTCCTGTACAGACCATATAAAGCTGTGAGAAAAAATCAGAAGCCAAAACATGTTGAAGAAATGTTGTGTGTTTTCTCTGTGCTTCAGGATGCAGGTTTTTATTTACACTAGATTTGACCTTATGAAAGTTTTCATTTTTCTGAGAGCAAAAATAGCCATGTTTATTTGAGCAAACCATGAAAAAGATTATGTTGAAATGAAAAATTCACTCAATAGTTGGCTCCTTGGCAGTAGCAACTCTGATCTAACTTGCTGCTAGCAGCAAAACCTAAATGAGGTAAAAATATTACTAATGTGCTTCACCAAAATACATTTTAAAAGTTGTTAAAGTTGTAACACATAGTTTGTCTAGATGTGATCAGATATGACCAGTTAACTCCAAAGCAGGAATAAATCTTTTCTAAGTTTTCTAAGTTTTGTAAGTGCTAGTGAGAATAAAAGATTTGCATAAAAACAAAACAAGCAAACAATGATTAAAATAATCCGTATCCAATCCTTTCCACTTGCAGTACTTTCCACTTTCAAAGTACTGCTGTGGTACCCTGACACAGATAAGAATCAGTAAGCTAAGCTAAGAAGAATGAGGAGTGACTTGCCAAGTTTCTTTATCAAACTGCATGAAGCAACAGAAAGATAAAACTGCACGCTTGTCAACGCTTACAGTTTTATCTTTAATCTTGAGATGTATTACTGGAGCAGAACAAGAAAGGTGCATTAACTGGGCTGCTTCCAGGAAACCCTGGCACTGGACCACCAGCACTGTGGGACACAGCACAAGTGGAAGGCAGGTCTCTTCTCAAGTGTATCCTCTTCTGGTTCACAGTTTCACAATTGATAGGCTAGAAGAAGGGTTTGCCAAGTTTCTGAATACACTTTCAAAACAGAATGTTAGCAGAAAACACGAAAATCACTTAAAGAAATCTCAAATTTGATGTTCAACTGTCTGATATCTTTTTTTAAACCAAGATTTTAGAAAAAATTTCTGTGCACCATTATTTGTCCCCAAGGTCCCAGTTCACCTAAGTTTCTACACATTTTAGCACTGCAATACTTCTCCTTTTCCCCATCCATGCTTTTCTCCCTCCAGAAATTCTTGTCCTCACTAAGTTCTCCAAATTTCAGTCATGTGCAGATATATGGAGCAGATCTATAGAGCAAACTGATCTGATGTGTGGACACTCTCTCTAACCATGCCACTGCCCAGATTTATGTGATCAACTATTTTAATGCTCACCCATTCCAGACAAAATACTGTCAATAAACAGGTCTGCCAATTACTCATTTCTTACCCCATGCTATAAGTTTAAAAAACTTAGAAAATTGCAAATTAGATAGAGAATTGCAAAAGAACAGGCAAATTTAATAAGTCATGCAAATTTCCCTGCAAAACACAGAAATTTCCAGTTCCAATAGCTGAGTCTTTCAGACATCATTTTTCAGGAACAAAATTTGATGTAGAGCATTCAGTAATGTTAAAAATATAATTCTATGTCTTATAATACCTCAAAAAGAACTATTGACCTTTTTTCTTTAAAAATGCACCAGAACTGACATTTGTACTCTTATTTAAAATAGTCTACCATTTATTTTCTAATTTATGATTTTTTTAATATTTAAGGTTAACAATAGGAATAATTTTCCATTTATTACAGACTAATATATTGGTTATTAGCACAAAGAAGGGTAAGATTTCCCATTTAATACAGGCATACCTCTAACCTTGCATACAGGCATATACGAACCTGACCCTGCTAAGAGGAAATTATAAAAACTTTGCTTTTGTCAATGGAGTAAAAGTGGTGTGCAGTTGCTATAAAGAATCAGAGTCCTGAAGCTGGCAGTCAGCAAGAAGAAAATGGTCTCAGGGATGGAATAAAACACACTGAGTACTCTGTATATACATTGCATTTATAAAGACAGCTGTTAATAATTTTGTATTGAAGTTATATTTAAATATACATACATATGGTTATATATAAGTATATATATATGTATAAAGGCAGGTGTGTCCTGCATAGATTTACTGGGCTCTGCTGTAAGGGAAAGGCTTCCTTTAAGTTTCTTTTTACTCCTTCTTTCTCAGCCTTTCCACGTCCCTGAAATAGTGCTGGAAGCCGTATTTTCCACATCACAGGCTCTTTTCCAATTCTTTCCTCTGTGGGACAGACTCAACAGCCAAAGAATGGCTTCCAGGCTACTGAGAGTGTGGGAAATTATTGTCCCTACTTGTGGACTTGTGTGTGTCACACGACCTTTGACTGGGACACGCCCATAATACATGGATCAGGATGAGGCAAGTTTCCCTCCCCTCCTTGGAGACAAGGAGGTGCCTTAGACTCATGACCCTTGCTTTAGACTTGCAAGAGTTCTGTACCTGGTCTGAAAGCATCAGAAAACCCTCCAGAGCAGCCTCACATGAACAGGCTTTGGTACTCCACTGCAACAGGCTTTGGTACTCCACTGCTAAATCCATTCTGGCCAAAATTCTTTCTAATTGGTTTTGCAGATTTTTGAAATGGATTCTCACTGAAAATAATTGACTTTTTTTCCAAACACAGAGGCAGTTTCCCTGCTGCGTATTTCTAACTTATGGAAGTCATGCTTGTATTCACGAGCCACAAAAATAAGACGCCTTTATAACCAATTTTGAAGCAGCATACATGGGGAAAAAATGGAAATTTGGAAAGGATGGTTCTGCATTTTACAAAGATTCACTTTTTCTAAAGTAAGCCCATCTAGACATATAAGGTATTTTTTAATATGGATGCATTCAATATTTCATACATATGGATCAGCTCTTCATGTAATTTAGAGGTCTATGAATTTACCTGGTGAGTATGTAATCCCAGATGTTGAAAGGGTTAAAACTGAGGTATTTCTCAGCTTCTGACTTGTTCTAAGAAGATTTTCTTCTTAAAAAACACACCCTTCCTTATGAAGCAGGAAAAATTATAAATCACCCATATGGAGATTAAGATTTTCATTTTGCATTTGATAGATAGCCTGAAAATGGCTTATAATAAAGGGCTAAATGATTCTGGCAGCAAACAGTGGCCAGGAAAGCACAAGCCATGAGGTCAACTAGTCATTCATTGTCTTTATGGCATGATAAACAAACCATTATCAAAATAACTGTAAGTGTGTTTGGTCAGTACTTTAACTTGCAACATTTAGTCCTGCATGTTCTGCTCAATATTTTGTCACATTTTTCTTGTAAAAATAATAAGCTCTATCTTTGCTATATTTGTGGAGTGTGTTTTTAACTACCACCTGAATGGAATTCAAGCTCTAGACTTTTGGTTTTTCAGTAGTTTTAATAACCAGAATCCAACTTATTTTTTAAAAAAATCTGTATATCTAATCTCTGCTATTAAAAAAACCCAGATATGGAGTTCCCTATTTAGGCAGCACTTCAACATGAGCACTAAGGAGAAAAGTTTAGACTCTCTCCCTGATTCCAGTGCTAATCAGAGTACACAAAACTATATCAGCTTTGTCATTTATATAATCACCAAAAAAATAATGGAAGTATTTCAGATTCAGGGTTTTTTTGACACCATTTCCTAATTACTAGTTTTCCATGATTTCCAGGCTACATCTTGACAAAATCTAGCTGGCTCACATCAATTTCATAGTCCCTAGAACCAAACATGAGCTAAATACAACACATCACAATGATACACAGAGACATTTGAGCCTTTCTCCTTTATTCCTAGCCTCTTTCTGGGCTCTTTTATGGTCAAACTTCCATGCAGAACACAGCTGGCTACACGAGGAAAAAAAAGAAAAAAAAAAAAAAAGAAAAAAAAAAGAAAAAAAAAAAAAAAAAAAAAAAAAAAAAAAAAAAACCCCAAAAAACAACCAAAGGCACAATCAGGATCAGAGCCTGGGCTCACTTTCATCAAACACCTTTTGTAACGTCCCATACTATCTCTGTTCAGAAACATTTAAGTCAAATAGAACAGCAACATTTTACAGATCTCATGCACAAATATGTCACATTAGACCCTCAGTAGCTCATTTTTTGGAGCATAATGCCACTGCATACCCTTCTGCTTGTCAACATTTGTCCTTAATGGACATGTATTCTTTCCATTAGCTTGTTTTCTGGAAGGCTGACACAAACTGTTCTATACATCTTGCTCACATTGTTTGTTTTAATGCCATCATTGTGTAAAGCAAATGCTGGTCTTAAATGGTAACTCTGGAGCTGCTTACAGGGTAACGATTTTTTTAATTGTACGTGAACCATTGACACCATTTTCACTGAATAATAGAGCTTCTGGAGGTAAATATTTAGAGTCCTTATAGCTTTTAGGTGGTGAACTTAGGGAGGCTGGGAGACAGACTGGATGTCATCCCAGCCTGAAGCCAGGTCTAAACTGCAGGACTGAAAGAAGGTAGAGGTTTGGTTTTGTCCACATTTCTGGCATCAGCTCAGTTGTTGCGGTCCTGTTGTTATGGTATTTGATGAATTAGCTTAACAAGTTATATAAACCAGTCAAATCACACACTGTTTTATTTATTTTTACCTGTTTTATTCCTAGAAATCATAGGGTATTAATTACATTTCCAAGAAAGAATTTAATTCCAAGTAAACACAATACATGGAATTGAACAGTATCTACAAATTCAGAAAACAGTTTATTGAATAACAAATATTTCACTCTAGGTTGAAAAGGACTGTAAAGGCTCTATATCATGCTGTGAGGATAAAAACAATATATTGCAAGGCATTTTGAGAGAGTCAGATGAGAAGCTATTGAGAGGGACATATCTTGCTAGAGGTACTTCAAAGTGAAAGGAAGCAAGCCTCTAATGGCAAAGAGCTCGCTGTGTAAGATGATGATTTCACACTTAATTACAGGTTGACAGCAAGGAAGGCGCATTCAGCAGCTTTATCCATTTACAAGTGATGGAATGAAAGCAAAAAACAGCAGAGGAATTCTCTGTCATTGAAGAATATCACCCTCTGCATCAAATATTGCAAAACATGCACATGAAGGATAAGTTTTAATTTACTGGAGAAATACAGAACCTGGGTCAGAGATGTCCAAATAAATTTCCTACCTGTCATGATGACATTTGACTTCTACAAATGTCCAGTTATCACTGCTCAGGGATTCATCTCTTGAATCACTGGCTGCTTCAAGCTGTATCTCCTTGCATCCTGCCTTTAGGATTTTCTTGAGTTTGTGATATTCAAGAATATTTTCTCAAATAACATCATCTTCTGTCAATAAATCCTTGGGTAAAGGTTTATAAGAAGACTTTAAGGTTGGGTTTTGTTTTATTTTGGTTTTTTTTGTAGCTAGCAATATGCCCTTACTAATAAATTTTAGCTATTCCCCTTCAGGCAGATATTCGAGCTGGAAAATGTTAGATTATCTATTTGAAGTTTTCAGAAATTTAAAACTGCAAAATTGCAGTAATCAGAAAAGACAGAGTCTAATATATATTCTAACACAAAATTCCTGAAAAAAAAAAAACTTTTCTAACAATTTAATCAGATTATTCACCACTGACAACTCATTTAGGGGCCAACATGAATATTTAAATGAATGTTAACTCATATTTCCAATGAATGTCTAATCTATTTTGGAGATGGGAGTAAGGAGAAGATTCATCATGATGCACAACTGGCTGCTTCATTATGCAAAATGTAGTTGAGCTAAAATAATTTACACTGAATTTTTTTTCATTGGAAGTTAAGCACCTTTCCTTATTTTACAGTATGTTCAGTGCAATCACTGAAATGGTATCTTTCTAATATTTGGCCTGAAACACTAAATCTAATTTCAAACTATGTTTTATACAGCTGAGCTGTGACATATTGTTCAAGAGAGGAGCTCATCACAGTGGCTTCTCAGCTTCACCAATCATCTCAGTTAACTTCACAAGACACAACACAGCACATTATCACCATGTTTTCTGATATATAATGTAACTCATATTGTGCTCTTCCCCTCTTTTCCTTTGAAATATCATCTGGATTATGAGTCATGGATCATTTTGTTACAGATACTGTCAGTCAGGTGAATTAGCCATGTTTGCTATTACATTCATGTTATGGTCTGATGACAAGAGATGCCTCTGCCCAAATCCAGGTACAAATGAGACCATGTGCAGGTTCTCATGTATTTCAGAAATCTTTTTTTTTTTCTAATCTGGAGCCAGATGAAACTGTTGTGGTAATAGACCTTGGGGTTTTCTTAGCTAGAAAATCTCTCCAAGGGCTTTGATGTCAATCTACTTCAGTTTTTCCCTCTCTGTTTTTTTTTTTAAACAAGCAGATGTCATATGATGTCAAAAAATAATTAATCCTTTGTTCTTCTCTGTTGCCCAATCTTATTCCAGTTATAACCTGTTCTTTACCTTAAGAAGTGATCATTAAACCAATCAGGATCCTGACTCATGATCTAAAGAGAGAGGCATGGCCTTGTTCTAGAGCCCTGAAGTGGAACTTAGTGTTGGTTTCCATCAATCTTTTGCAAATATTATGTAATTGTATGACATATCTGTAAGGGCAGGAGAAAGTACTAAAACATTTCTGGAGGGCAGTATTTTTTTTATGTGTATGCTACAAATGAAAAAATGTTACTACCATTACTCATATGAAGAAATAATATATTTATATCTCTTTGGGTTATCTTAAAGTAATACTTGTAATCCTGAGATTATGCTGGTGATAAAAACCACATGGCTCCATAGAATGGCATTCGAGGTCATGATTTTTCCTACTGACGTTTCTTCTCCATAGGAGTGTTCCTGGGCCACCTGTGGAGACCAGGCTTTTACATCTCTGGTGCTTGAAGCACACCCTCCATCATACTGGGACCTGTGCAGTGAACAGGTCTCAGAGGATGATTTGTTCCCTTTGCCCTATCAGTGGAAAAGTTTCCAGACAGAGCCAGACAGCCTACAGAGATCCTGATACCTTCCTTAGAATGGCAGGCAGCCTCATCCCAAACTTAGGTGGCCTGTTGGAGTCCTAGAAAATTAGCATTTGGGGTTTTGGTAAATAAGAGTGTGTGTGAATCAAGATGGAGGGTTTCAGGCATTGTCTAAGTCCTTCTTCTTCACCTTCTTCTTCCTTCTTCTTCATGGGTTTGGGTTGTTTTCTGTGGTCGGATGAAAAATGCATTGCAGGCCTTGGGTGGTCATTATTGGGTCAGAAATATAAATAATATAGGTATCACCTTGGGCTTGGGTAATTATCACTTAAATAACCTTGGTAAGAGTTAGAAGTGCTCCATTTTGTCTCCTTTCCCTAGCTTGCTAGTTAAGCTCACGGCTTGTGAGCCTGTAAATACTCTAAATAGATAAGATATAATAAACAACCAAGACCGAACTTGACTCTACATTTCCCGTGTCTTTCATCCTGACCTCAGCTGAGATAAAGCAGGCAGAACTGTAACAGAGGCCGAGACATATTCAGGAGTTTGGGCAAAATCTCAAAGGTTCCCTAGCGTTTGAGTGTTCTTGGAAAAATATTAATAAAATAACTTCTTTACGATGTTGCAACTCAAGATATCCTGAATATCTGTCTAGCCTCTCTCCTCACCTTCACAGACAATGAAGTCACATCATTTCTCAGCACCAGTGGTAGACACACAAAGCTGCAAAATCCGTTCGCAGTTTGTCATTATACTTTATTTCCAGAAAATAAATCAAGTTGTATGGATATATTTATTTGCAAGAGACAAAGTCGGTCATTTCTCCAGCATTTATTTGCTGGCTGGAAAGTTCCTGCCTAGGGCAAAGATATATACATAAAGAAGAAAACCCACGGCTGATAATAAAAACACTGGCCCATCCTTAGCTATTGCAGTGTGCATCACATTGCTATCATCATCCCAGTGCTTTTCACTGATATTTGACAACATACACTCAGCGACAGCTGTTTTATTATTGTCTTTAATGGCCATAAAGCAGAAAATATTGCATAATGCAGAGGAAACATCCTGACAGTTCTGGCTCTGTGTGAGTATGTCAATTTAATAGCATCGTTTGACTTCTGAGGGATTTCTTGACTAACAGGTGCATCATTATACACATCAGCAATTCACTAAGTAGAACAATAATACAGTGCACATTATGATGCTATAACTGACACCAAAAATGAACTCTCTAAAGAAGTGCAATAGATTGTCACTGTGCTTGTAAAAGTGCTGCTTGAATTGACACAGTCTTTGGGGTTAGAAATTGTTCTGTATGTTACTGCAAAGATCTGTGGGCTGGTTTGCCCTGATGAATTGGATAAAAGAAAAAGAAAGAACTGACACTCCTCACTAAGAGAAACACCAAATGAGTTATGTCTGATACTTGTCCAAGTTGGTCTCTGTTTTAATTTACTTTATACTTTCATATGCTTTGTCAGGAAATATCAGGAGGCTTCAATTTCAGAGAAAACAAAGATACTTTACCAGGTTCACGCCCTTCCAATTCCATTACTCTTTCTTCCAGGTAACAAGCCAGTCACATTTCCAGTAGGGAAAAGTAAAGACATAAGTCTGTGAAGGAATGCTGCCTCTGCGCAAGGAGCTCAGTCTTTCTGCCTAAACACAAATAAAAAAATCTAAACTCTGTAAATTTAAAGCTATATTTTGGCAAGATTCCAACATTTCAGATGAACAGCATTTGCCTACAGATCCTCTCAAGAGGTACTTTTTTCATAAAACAGAAACAATATTCATTCAATTTCTTTGGATACAAACCTAGATGTATCAGAGAGTTGAGAAAGAGCTGCCCACTCAAATTCATTCAACTACTAAACTAAAAATAAGGTGCAAACCAGATCTTATAGAATGAATCAGTACGTAGAAGGTGACTCCCCATTTCA
Source organism: Brachypodius melanocephalos (assembly GCA_013398615.1). Taxonomy (NCBI): domain Eukaryota; kingdom Metazoa; phylum Chordata; class Aves; order Passeriformes; family Pycnonotidae; genus Brachypodius; species Brachypodius melanocephalos. Next base: position 32,258,756 of record VZSR01000520.1, read on the forward strand.
AAAGATTATTAAAAGCAATCCTTGTGGTTTTGGGAAGTTCATCACGTTGCTGTTAGTTTCCTTTTATGTTTTTAATTTAGTAAATCTTCTTCAGAAAGATCTATCTTGATAAAAAATCCACACAAATCCTCCAGCTCAATTTAATTAACCCAGAAGTTTGGTTTAGATTTGAATTAACTTTCAATCATCACTGGAATTTCCATTTTGAGTATTCACAGGATTGTCCAGATCTTCCATATCCCTTGTTCAAACTTCCTTTCAGACAACTGCGGAACCTAGAATGTCCTTGAGTATCCCCCCATTGTTCAATAATCCAGTAACTGTGTACGTGTTCATTTCACAGATGTGCAAGACATCTCACCTGGGTGGTACAGTGACATATATTCACGTATTCAGAGTACTCTACCTGAGCCCTTGTCTTGACCACACTCACACCAATTAAAACAATTTTTATCAAATTCTAGTGGAACTTTGATAAAAGTGATAAAGCAATTGACAGTTTATAGCCTATTAAGGAAAAAAAACCCCAAATTTAGACCATGTTGGATGTACTTAGAAATGGGAATGGTAAAGCCGTAGCAGAGGTTTGCTAGAAACCTGACAATTATTTCCTCACAGTTCTTGTTTCTAAGAGGCTCAGCCAAGAAGCAGCACTCCTTTGCACTAGACCCCACAGGGACGCACAACTGAGGCAGTTTTGTTCCCAAAATTTTAGAATCTAAATATGACACAAGAACCAACAGATGAATACAGGCAGACAACCGAGAATAAAAGGACACAACGAGAAAATGAACGCTGCGGGCTGCTTCTGTACATATGTAAAATGTTGAATTAAAGGAGCACCCTGAAATTGTAGAGATCCTCATATGAACCTCTCTTTACAAAAGCTCCAGCTGTCCTTTCAGTCTCTGTACCCGTTAGTTACATGGCATTTTCATGACATAAGGGAAAAAAAGGAACATTGTGGTGAAACTATCGACATTATGAAAACTTTCTGGCAGCTGAAATGAAGCTACCAACGAGGTCTGTCTAAGAATGCAAAGTATGTGAAACAATGATGAAGAGGTGAAAAGCCTTCCTGTCACCTAAGTGTGCATGCAAGCACCAAGACTGGAGGTTCAGCCTTGATGGAAAACTTCCCAATAAAATGTAGTTTGATACACAGCCAAAAAAAATGCTGATCACTCTTTCAGCAGTCATCAACTTCTACAAAAGATTTGCTACTTTCTTCAAGGACACAAAGAGCTATCCTTCACAATGGAAAAAAGGATTTAAATTGTGGAGGATTTAACAGAAAAAGTGAGCTCTTGTTAAGCCTCAATAAAGAATATAGCAGTAATGATAAATTTGAAATACCTGTGCCCATTTCTCTTTTATCTAATAGCACACTCTGAACTTTCAATGAAAGAGTAGAAAAATTAAGGTATAAAAAGCCCCTGGTTTCAAGGCTTGAGTAAGTAGGCAAGACTAACATATTTGTTCAATATTCATGCCCCCTAGGAGGCCATTACCTTGAAATCATTACCTTTATTTATTCTCTGGTTTCATGGATCCTGTAAACTTTTAATGAAATAATACATAAAAGTGGGTTCCATTCAGCTACAAATGCTCATTAATTGTTTGCTAATGCAACACATTTTTTTTCTGTTTTCTCTCCTGGCATTATTATAATGAAGAGCAATTGCTTTATAAAGAAAGTTGTGCAAATACCGTAAATCATGGCTTCTTTACCATTCTGCTAACTTGCCCTCCAGTGGACTTTTTTTTGTTAATTAACTTTCTATTGTTTGTCATTCCAATTAAATAGAGTACAGCAATTACTTAAGGTGTTACATGAAGAGCTGTAAAAGCTTAAAAAAAAAAACCAAAGCAACCCCTCAACAACGACAACAAAAAAATTACCCAAGAGAACTAAAAAACTTTATAAAGAAAAAAAGTCTTTAAAAGAAACGACAACAAAACAACAACCAAAAAAAATTAAATAAACCCAACCTTAAATGCCTTGAAGGCTTAGTGAAAGCTCCACAGAAATTAATAGGGAAGAAAAAGAAAAGCAGCTGATGCATCATCAGTGTAGCAGTAAATTAAAAACTCACCTGCTTTGTGTTCAGATCAGTCAGAAGGAAGTGAATCAAGTTTAGTATTGTTCACCATGAAAGTACCTAGGATTTGCTCACCTGCACAATATGTCTAATTATAGTGGGATAAAGACCAGCAGAAAAAACCTGGCATGCTGTGGAAATCTCATTACCTCACTCTGTCAATGAAATCAAACTGACCTCTCCACAGTCCCCCACTGAACTCTTCATTTTTCTGCCTTGCCACCCGTGCTCATTCCATCTCATGCAGACATTAGAATTTCACCTGCAAGTTCTGTGGTGATAGTAACTTGCCTTCAATAAATCTTAAGAACAGGGACATACTTAATTTGGAATTACTTGAGGGGACATAATGTATATTTAAAGAATCACATGCATCTATTTGTGATCATGACAGGTAACTTCATTATTCTGGAGCATAAAGTGCTTATCTTATTGCTTATCTAAGCAAAGTCCCTTGACATAATATTATGGAAAATAGCTCATTAATTCATGATTCAAAGGAGGACTGGTTTACCATTCAAACAAGCAAACATCTGATTTATTTCTAAATTGCCACTTTTGACCTCCAGAGATGCACATGGCTGAATGAGCTTTATGTTCCTACCAGCTTACCTCTCATTCAGAAGAGAGACAATGCTTTTATAGCACTTTGGTGGTGCATTTGTGAAGAAATCCCATCAGACATTAATTAGGGATTACAGTACAGACAAGTAAAACAAATGTTCATGACCATCAAATTTATTACACGGTTGCCCCACTCTGTCAAGACACACATACAGCAAAGGTACAGAAAAGCTCTCTGGGATCAATTCAAAGGATTTCTATCTTGCTTGATTGTCACAACAAAGCAACTCCAAAATTTTGTGGTGGGACAAAACACTATCTCTTAAAAATTAATTTTGAATAAAGACTGTGAGCCAAATGGAAAAACCAGATCATGTCAGTAAGAAAACTCAATATGATTGATTTAATTGTGAAAAATTGTAAATAAGTCTAACCACAAAAGGTCTGAATGCTTTCACACAGATTTACTTTGAAATTTTGACTACAATAACAATTAGCGTGTTTTATGGTGATTCATGGGGTTTTGTCATTAAAGAAAAATTACACAAATCCAAGCCATACAGTTTTGGTAAAAGGGAATTACTAAGCAAGTGTTATTTTTGAAGTCTCTTTTCTATCAGGAACCACAATAAATTTTTGAAGATTATATAAAATTCAGAGATGTTATTTTTTTGGGGGGGGCAAATCATTGCTGTTTAAGCCCACAAAGCATACTCTGAAAAACACAAAAGCAGTCAGAGAAACTGTCAGTAGAGATCTTACACAAAAGGATGAACCACTTGAAGAAATATCAGTTTTTGAGTCATGGTGTATTTCTGTACAGAAGTAAAATGTACATCAAATCATTGAATACAATCAGAATAAAATTTAGGGAAGTGGAAAGTAACAGATTTTGAAACTAATAGAGATGAGTTGCTTATTAATTCCATATCAAGTCACAGGAAAAAAAAAAACAGTAAAGGGAGGGTTCAGCTTTACACAAAGCAGGGAAATCCCTTGGGTGATGACAAATCTTTGTGCATAGACCTGGCTGCCTTAATAAGAATATTATCATACTGGATTAAATTTAAATTAAAAAAAAAAAAAAGAAAAAGAAGAGTGATTCTAAAAAATTGATTTCTTTGACAAATACTTTTGAGATTTCTTTGGTTTTGTGCATTTTGTACATCATCTATGGTCTGCTATGCATCTGAAAAAAAAATCAATCCTAAATCTCTATTTTATATCACTCTTTTTTTCCCCAGAAGAGGCTGAAATATCTTGTTTGCTAATCTAGATGGAAGGCACATTGAGTGTCTATAAAAGTGACCATGCCCCTGGGAACTCCAGGACACCCCCTCCCTCACAGAAGAAAAAGAGCAAATCACATTAAAACACTTACTCAATTAAAAAAAACTCTAAACAGAAAAAAGTGAACTTAACTCTGTTCCCTAATCAGAGCAGATAGTGAGTGATGTCACAGCTGCCCAGGTTCTGTGAACATATTTGAAGGAAGCAGGAACCCATCACCAGCACTTATCCAAATATTCAGGCTACCACGGTATAGCATCTGTGAAAACTTTCTCTTTTCAATCACAGACTGATCCAAACCTCCAACGTTATCACCAGGGTCTCCTGAATTTTCAGCATCTGCTTGACTGGAAAGCTTTCCTTGGTATCTAAGGTAGCACTGACGATGTTCCTGGCTCAGACCTTGCCTATCCACTCATGTCCAGAGCCCTCACTCAGGTTGAGTGAAGGTTCCCTCTCCCTTCATGTCAACGCAAACTCTTCACGCTTGGAACACGGTGGGGTTTAATACTACCATCACTAGTACTTCCAGACTAATAATTGAAATAGTTCACCTTGGACTCCTTTTTGTCTTTCAAAGCTCCCAGGTGGAGGCATTAACCCCACTCAGCAAGAGTTGGGGGGTTTTTGGTGGCACAGTTTGCTGATTAAGCCGCCACCTCGAGGGCCTGCTTGGTGCTCCAGCAATGCTGTAACCCAGGGTGATCCGGGCAGCCCTGCTCGGAGCTGTGATGGAAACAAGCACTGGGGAAGGAGCCTCTAGGCTGGCCTCTGCCAAAGGCTTTGCAACCACATCTTCTGGCACCCCTTTTCCCCTATACTCTTAATGAAGACTTCCAAGCCCTTCTTTGGAATTACAGGACCAAAGCCAAACACCTAGGATGAGGTGAAATCATTTCTGACTCAGCACTGCTGAGTTCTGTCAGACATGAATTTAGGCACCTAAAGCAATTTTTTAACCAATGCTTTAAAAGTCCTTTGCCATAAGCCTTTATTTAAAATTTTGGTATGATTATGCTTTCTACAGACAGCATTGTAGAAAAAAAAATTATAGAAGTTTATTAAACCTTTTATATTTATGAAAGAATCTGCATTTTAACTGTTAATGTAGCTCACCATGCACTCTGTTTGAGAGGAGTATTGCTATACTTCATATTATATTTACAGTGATAAATATTAGTTTTACTGCTTATGAAAGTGGCTAATCTGACATCTCCTGGAGCCTTGGCACAGCAAGGGCAAGAAAGAGATGATGGTAACAGAGCCTCCAAAAATGCACCATTAACTCTTTCCAGTTTGACCCACAGGACCAGACTCACAAGATAAAAAAAAAATAAATGTTCTATCTCTTTGACTACTCACAGCCTGGTTTTTACAAGGAGATCACCACCAAATATACCACATATGTTTGGTTTGTTGAGGAAGTTTCGGCCTTCTTTGATTCCAAGGATTTTTACAAGTATAAAGCCAAATGCTGACACTTCCAGCTCCTGAGTTCTGAAAAGTGTTTAGCTAAAGAGCAAAGTTATAAAGGTTAGTAATGTCTCTGAAGTAAAGAGAAAAATGGGGCTAATTTAATTAAATTAAGTGTAGCAAGGCCAAGCAAACTACAATATCCTTAACAACGAAAAATGTGTGGGCTTACACTGGTTTAGTAACCTACAAAAAATACCATCCTGTCTTAATAGGAAGAAGTACAAGAATATACAACACCCTTCATTTCTTAAAAATTTAACTTTGATGGAAGGCTTGCTTGGTAAAGACTCAGAGGACCTTAGCTCCTGTTGTTCACTGGGAGTACAACTTTTTGGTAGGCGCTATATCTTTTTCATTAATGCAGTCAAAATTTTACATTCACTCTAACAATCACTTTTTGAAATATGTTATTAAATATGAAAGGAAGATCCAAGGTGTAATTTTCCCTTCCATAATATGTCTGAAGATCACAGAAATAATACCTGCAAGAGAGCTTACATGGGAAGAGGAATTAGTTATTGTTCACTGCCTTATCAGGCACAGATGATAAGGCTGAAAACATCTATGAAGAGCAGCATCATATAAAGGTGGGTGTACATTTCAGAACTGACAGCATGAAGAAACAACTGAGGCCCAATTAAAATAAAAGCAAGGTAGAAAAAGGACACAAAGTTTGGAATACTCAAAAGAGAGAGAAAGGATAAATGTGGGAAACAGGCTGGGACCAAGACCAAAATCAGAAGCATTAACAAAAACCCCATATTGTGGGAAAGTATGGGTTGTTAACACACAAGTATTTCTCAACAATTCAACTACCATGCTAAGTCCCTCCTAAATAAACAACCTTGTAATGCAGATACTAGTCACTTGCTTTTAACAAGAGGTAAACCCCAATTTACTCTGTTCCAAAGAGAATCTTTCCAACATTGAACTGTGAGAGCAAAGAAATTACCCAAGAAATATAAATCAAAGCTGTGGTGGATACTTTTGGGGTTGTGATACTATGTACACAGGGAAATTCAAACAGAAATTGCTATCATTAAAAATTACACATTGAATTAATTGTATACATCAAGCTTCCTCTAATGTCCCAGCAAGAACAAAAAGGGACATTTACTACTTTTAATGCCTCATTTATCTCTGCATTACTACTGATCTGCATATTTTTTTTTCATTTTCTACCAGTCTGTGAATGAATGCCAGAGACCATAATGCTTACTGGTAGGCCTAGCAAGTTTAACTTCTTGGAAACAAAGCTGAGATTTTTTTTACTCAGGTATGACTTTAAAATAACATCACTCAGCATCTGGCAGAAATATTCCCCTCATATGACACTATTAAATACTATAAAATAACGTAAGGCCTGGTCCCTTGGGTCCTCTGGGGTTTTCTATAAAGAAATAGCTTCCAGGGAACCAAAATACTTTCTGTGAGGACTCCCTGGTTTCTTTCTGGCACTTACAATATCTATTACGTGGGGCAGGGTGATAGTAAAAGTCAAAAGTTTATGGGAAAGTCTTGGGTCTCTTGAAATAGTTCCATAAATCCATTGTAGCTGGATATTTTTTGAGCCTCCAGCTATAGCAAAGGACTTAAATAAATGCTGCAGAGCCATCCAGGCCTTCAGCATTCTTTGACCAATCTTTCATTAAAATAGGGACTGTAATTCAAGAGGAATCAATATTAGTATTTTAGTCAAGAGAAATATTTTATTAGGAATTAAGAGAAATTAAGTATCTCAGTCAACACATCTCTTTGGAGAGATGTATCTCTCAGTCATAGGAGATTAACAGACCATTCCTTAGCTAAAATAGTTTTCTTACAACAGTTTTGGTTTTGTTTTTTTTTTTTTTTTTTTTTCCTTATACTGTGGAAATACTGAAATATAAGTAAATTATTTTGAAAATAACAAAATGTTTCACCTAAACAGTCAAAATCTCTGTCCTTCCTCAGAGATCCCCAAACCAAATCCCTTGAAATTGTTTCTGTTTCATGATAAGATTCTCTGTCACTAAGTATGTCTAATATGCTAAAAGGAAACTTAATTTTCAGAGCTTGAAGGTTTGGCTTATAAAGAAAGACTCTTGGACCTAAAAGCCTGCTACAAAACCCAGAAGAGTAATAAATTACTGCTGGCTCTGTTAGGCAAAACTCTTAGTGTACATACATAGATGTACAAACTAAAAGAACAGAGATGCAACAAAAAGAACAGGTGTGACACAGGGGAAAAAACAGAAAGATAATTTTTTTTTTTTTTTTTTTTTAAATAAGCCTTAAGAACATACCTAGAAAGTAGAACCTGCTAAATCAGGAAGTGGACGGATGTCAATCTATTAAAATTTACTCACATTGTAGCAGAAAAATTACAGTGAACTTTTATTTTCAATGAAAAGTCCTATGCCCACAGACTAAAAGAGTCCAATCTTCAAACAGATTGTCTGAAATTCAGATGTTCTTCCAATGACTGTTTGCTACACTGTTCCATGATTCTATGATTTTGAACTTTCATTTCTATTAAGAAATTGTCTTATAACTTGTATAATTTTAAAATAAATTTGTCCATACAAACTTCTGAAAATTCTTTGAACTGAAACTATTAAAGCAAAAAAAAATTTTATTAAGATAACTCATATGTTCTGCCTGGGAGAAGCCACTGAGTTTGGACTACTGGAAAAATATTTTTTGGGCCCACATTCACATCAGATGCTGACACCATTCCTTTCATCAGAACTCTGTACCAAAATATGGAATAAAAGCATGTGAGAACAAAGGAGGTGTGCCAAAAATAGTAAAGAAGTGCTGAAAAGAGTAAATGCATAAAGAGTGGAAAAAAATTCTCTGTATTTGAAACCTATGCATAAATATTGGATTACAGAGGAGACCAGTCTTCCATTTTATTTTGCTCATTTTAAATTTTTACCTGCAAGTTATGCTTTCTTGCTTCTCTATTTCACTGTGTGAAATGCATCAATAAAGTCTTTACAAGACTATAAAATAAGACAAAACCTTCAGCTATATGTATTCACGAAAACTGAAACCTATCTAAGTTCTTAAAATAGTGGTGAAAGGTATAGACTTTTAACAACTTCTTTTATTCTTCTTGCTAGGTAAGAATATACAAAGCTTTGCAAAACTAACCAAAGACCATAAGGTCCCTCATGAACTGATCACTGCCTGTCTTGAGCAACTGCTGGACACTCAACAGACAGGTAACAGTATTGCTTATTGCAATATATTTTATGTAACAGAACAAGAAAGTTAATAACAAAAGTGAAAGTAAAAGGTATATTATCCAGTGTGTTAGAATCCAGGAACTTATGGATATTTAAAATAGAATAATAGGATAACTCAGCTTGGAAGAAACTGCTGAAGCCACAAGTCCAACTTCCTGCTCACAGCAGGGTCAACTATGAGATCAGACCATGTTATTCGAGGTTTTATCCAGTTTGGCCTTGAAAACCTCCAAGGATGGAGCAAATACAGTGTCTCTGGGCAGTGTCTTTCAATGTGTCTCTTTCTTCATATTGAAAAAGATTTTCTTTATATCCAGACATAATCCCCCTTTCTTCAATGTATGCACTGAAGTCTTATCATCCCATGGTGTGGTGTCTCTCAGCACCCACCAAGCTGTGCAGCTCGCTGTCTGCCCAGATTCCTGAGCCAGTCAGTCTCTAGCCTGCATTGGTGCAAGTGATTATTTGTCCCAGATACGAGACTTTATCCTCGACCTTGATGGATTTCACAAGGTCCTGACAGCCCATTCTTCCACCCTGTCTGGCTCTATACAAATGGCAGGCCTGACCTCTAGAATATAGAATACAATCACTGGTAGCATTTACCCAGGATTTATCATGGAAGTGCTATCCAAAATGTGTGAAAGTATGTCAATTAGGGAAAAAAATCACAAAGGAAAAATGAAAGAATGACACATGTTGCCAACGATCCATTTATTTTGCAGAATGCTCTTTTGAGCCTCACAAAGGAACAAAGCATTGCTCCATTTGTCTTTGACTTCATTAGAAGAGGATTTGCAAAACTTTTGTCTCCTGATTTTTTTTTTTTTTTTTTTGTTTGTTTGAAGGGTCTACTAATGTTCTGGAAGCGTGCACAGTATGTTTGGCAACCCCTTGGGGAATTGTAGTAACCTCTTATTGAAAACAATGTCAAAGGCAGTCCTTCATGATGTAAGAGACACAGCATACTTTCCTCCAAAGCAGAGGTCTTACATGACATGAAGTTTTCCTCTTTTCCAATAGACCTTTTTGTGATAAAAAAAAGGAAAAAATAGTCAAGGAGACAGACAGAGTAGTAAAATTACTAATCTCCTTGAACATTTTTTGCATTGAAATTATGAAATGTCTTTTTGCAAACTTACCAGAACTTCCAAAAATCCCTGCAATACACTGTTCCACACAATCTGCTAATAATGGAGAACCATACACCAACAACCTGGCAAGGCCAGTTTCATGTTTACAGTAACGTAGCAATACAAAGAAATAAAGATATCTCTCTTTTTTAAAACATATAGAAGGTTTTAATTTTTAACTAGGTGGGGCTTATTTTTTTCTTAAAATAATTGAGAAAAGACAGGGGTTTTTTTCCCAAAACTTATGAGAAATCCACAGATGGTGTTCATTTCATCCTGATGATGTCTCATGTGGATGGCACTTGTGATAAAAGACAAACCCCTCAAAACTCACCATTAATAGAGAAGAGAAGTCTAAAGGTGGGGCAGGAGGAGAGAGGGCGAGTATGCCTGTCCTGGCTGTGTGACAAATGGAGAAGATTGCCTTAGGTAATTATAGCATATAAAGAATTGTAGCCCAAATGAAGGACAAACTTGAATCCCAAGACTCTTTGAAAGATATTCATTTAGTTCAGCTCTTCACTGATGCATAATTTCAGAACACAAAATTGCATAAATTTTACACTTACTGTAGTGCTTGCATCAGCCAGAAGATGATCAATAGTCAAAACACAGGGGTTGGTGCCACCCATATCAATAGGTACTAAATCTTTCCAGAGCAGAACAGGGTCAGAAGCTTGAGTAATTATTCATTCTGCCTACCACAAGCTCTATTAAGTCCATATTTAATGCCTGGAGGCAGTGAAACACAAACAGGGGTTATACAAGAATCATGGATCACAGCACGATTCTCTTGGGAAAAAGGAAAGTCAATCTCACTTAAAATTGTTCTGATAAGTAATTACTATATTTTTAACCTACTTAACAGTAGGCTTAGATAAACATGTTACTCCTCTCTTTCCCTTAAAAGATCTTAAATTATTAGAAAGTTGAAGAAAAAACAGTCTCCAATAACACAACTTACTTCTTAAACACATTTCTTTCTGTTCCGAATGTAAAATTATACTGCCTAGGTTTACACATTTTTTGCATGTCCTAGAGACTAATCTTTGCAAATTAGAAATAGAATCAGGCAAGGATTTTTTTTATTAATACTACAGACCACAGTGGAATGTCAAGGATTTGTAATACAGTTTCTCTTAAAAGGTGCAAGTAGTCACAGTATGGTTCAATGAGATTCTGTGACTTTCATTATCCTAACTCATTGCTCACTCTTACATTAAATTGCCTTGGATTTCACAAACTTACTGATTTTTGAGAAATTCCCTTTTTCCTTTCCACTTCAGAGACATTTAATTAAATCTTTAAAAGTTATCCTCAAAGAGTAAGATAACCTGGATAATGTTCGTCCTTTGACTCCAGGAAAGGCAGAGGCTTCCTCACCTCTTCAGGGAGTAAGAAAGGGGTAGATTCAGTGACATTGGCTGCCCTGACATGTAGCTGTGCAAGGGATACACCCTCATTCCTAACTCACAAAAGTTGCTGCAAGAAAAATGTTCCTATAAGTTGTTTATGGGAAGAGATTATAGAGATCTGGCCATCAGGTCAGATTCTACATAAGACACTGTACATTCTAAAATGAAAGAGAATTTCTAATCTTTGTTAAAAGAGTTCTCAAAATATGGGAGAATAACTCTCACAAAAAAACTCTCAGAAAAACTCTTACAAAACAGTTGCCACTTAGTTTCCTTGACACTTGGGATACATCTATCCCTTTCAGCTTACCTAAATTGAGTTGTTTAAAGCAGTGCACACACACTTTCATCTTCATAGTTCCAAAATACCCACAAAAAATACAGGAAGGAGGGAAGTACAATCTCCTTCACTATGTGGTGAACAGATTTAAGATATTTCTATATAACCATGAGTTTTGGGGAACTTTAGAAGTTCTCTCACTTGAGAATACGTTACATAGGGCTCCAGGTACCTGCTCAGGAGCAACTCCAGAGTAAGCTACTCAAGACAGGAGGAAAGTCCTCTCTTTCCAGAAATTAAAGCCACTCTGTTTGCAAATGATACTAGACTGTATGTTCATCTTTTCTAGCCAATTCTTGAACCACAGAATCATATGAGTTGGAACAGACCTTCACAATTGTCAGTCCAACCTTTGACCAATCAACCTTTTACCCTGTCAAGTAAACCACAAAACTAAGCAGCAAATTCAATTGTTTCTTGAGTTACCATACATTCAAAAAAGTGCTCACATACAGGTGGTAGGGCAAAGATGGACAACCACAATGACATTCATAAGTCACCAGATGAAATTATTCTATTATTACGAATAATCACAACTCTTCTCTTGCATTAAATTTTAGGAGGGTATGGATTGTGGTCTTCCTCTTCTTTTTTTAATATTAAATTGGCAAAAAGTTTAGTAAGAAAATCAGCTCTAGAGAGATAAAATTTGCTGAGAAGTCATCTTAGCTTTTTCCCCCACGGAACAAAAATAGATATAATTTAGTAATTTAACTTTTTCATGAGAGTGTTAGACTTTCAAGACATGATTTTTTGTTTTACTCTGCTTGGAAAAGAGGCAAGAGAATGTGAAAAGAATTGTTATAATGGCTCTCCATTTCTTCATAAAGAAGAAATTCAGAATAATAGTCAGCAATATTGCAAAACCAAATTGTTTCTCTTACTTTTTCATCCTATGGATTAAAAGAGGCAGAACATAAGAGAAGTGATATGTTATCCTATTCTATTGAGAAAATGAAGACAATTCAACAAGAATGGCTAGGCAAGACTGCATACTAAGCCAATGCAGCCAAACCGCTCAAATCAGAAATTCTATTTTCATTTTATGTGCCAACTTCTGACAATAAAGATTTGATAGTCCTATTATACAACTGCATGCTTTAAAAAGTTTACTTCTTTTTCTCATATTTAGTTCAGCCTTTACTCTCAATATTTGATCATGAGAAACATAATGCCAGTCTTTTGACAACGTGGTCCTTCCTCTGATGTGGGATTGTGGTGTCAGAACACAACTTTAGTATTCTCACATCAAATTTGTCTATTTGAATTATATGGATGACATAAAAGGAAGTCATAGAGACAGCCTTTATGAACTGTCCTTAGTATTCTATATATAGAAAAAAATGACATTTTACTAAGAGGGTGGGATGAGATTCAAGAAGTAACATGAAAAAAAAACTGTAGACCATTCTCTAGAAAAATCTGTAAACTATGAGGATATCCCATTCCTGAAATTAGAGTGTAAAGAAATCAGTGATTAATTCCTGTATAAAGCTTTAAACCCTGTATTGCCAGCCTGCATAGTACAATATATCTAGAGGCAGTACTGGTTTGTTATATAAAGTCTTAACATTCAACAGCTAAGCCATCAGTAGACCTTGGTCTCTAAGGGTGGTTTATTAAACAGAGCAGGTTCCTGTAGAAAGCCAGGTTCTATGAAGTGTTTTGCCAAACCAAGTGACAGACTAAATGCTGGTTTCAGGCAGAAGTGAGCAGTAAGCACACAAATTAACCCTTCAGCCAGAGTCATCACATCACATGAAGCCAGCTCCACAGAAAAGTTTGCATGGAAACTCACATGAAAACTTTACCTCAAATAATTCAGGCCATGCTCCGGTGACAATCATTTCATACTTTTGTGCAAAAGCATGTATTTCCTTACAGGCAGATTTAAGAACAAGAGCTCCAATGAGTGGCAAGACCAAGTTATATAATAAAAACCTCGTTTGGATAGGAAGGAACATCTAGTTCCAATCCCCTGGCCATGAGCAGGGACACTAGGCCAGGGTGCTCAGTACCTCCTCCAACTTGACCTCAAACACCTGCAGAGATGTGGCATCCACAACTTCTCCAATCAACATTTTCTAGTGTTTCATCACCCTCACAGTAAGTTCTTTACCCTCACAGTAAAGAATTTCTTCCATAAATATATATAACTTATATTAGTACAACCAACTGATTTATTGCACAGACTTATTTTTACGGATGTACTTAAAATAATTTGTGTTAAGTGTTCTATTGGCCCTTTCTACACAGTGTACTGTAACATACAGCATATCTGATCTCAGGCAGTCTTTGTGTCAACATTTACAAGTACTTGTAGAAGCCATATCTCTGTATAAGCCAATTAACATCGTGACATCACAACTTGTGATGACTTCCAGGGGGAGGAAAGAGATCTGTCTTACACGGTGGACAGCAATTTGCTGAAAGCATACTCAAAACTGAGAGAGTGAGTCAGAAGGATTTGTCAATGGCCAAGGTAAAAGGATCAAGAGAAATTACCTTTCTGGAATTTAGAACTAAGGCTTAGGTGTGAATGAAACCCACTTATGTTTATGGTATGACTTATGCCAATATACCTCTCCCAATAAAAACACACCTTATGTAAATGCATCCTGAGTACCAAGGACACGCTTCTCAGAGATTAACAGAACAGAAAGAGATCTTACTTCTGAAATAGGGTGTGTGTTTATTTTCTGGCACATGTCTAACATTGTTGCCTACTTCTATGTTTCATAAACAAATTCCTAGTGTTCTTTGTGGGAAGGAAAATTTCAGAGTGACCAATACAGAAATATGTAATGTCTACAACTGTGAAAACCCTTAACAGGATGCTCTTATAAGGTTTTTAAAAAAATTATAGGATGCACCCTCACACAGGTGCACAGACCTGTACTTTATCAGATATATAAGAGGAGTACCTTCTCTTGATCACTGTCAACCAGATAAACCCTCCCGCAGCAGCCCATTCCCATTGTTGTACATAATTGAAGTGTGCTCAAAATGCCTAGAGCCAAAAGGCTGTGATACTAATTCTAACCTTTGGTGCCCCTCTCCATGCATTCTGTAGGGAACAAGACCAAAAGCCGAGATTTTGATCCCATTAGGCACCTATTAGTCAAACTTAAATCCTTTGGGTTTTATAAGATATTTTATTTTCTACTTTTTAAAAAAAAAAAAATTTCACACTGCCTTTACACAAGCCCAAAGAATTGAAATATTTCTGTTTGTCTTAGAAGAACAATTTCTTCACTTCTAATGGTCTCCAGGTATTGCTTCTGACAGTACAATATAATAGTAATAATAGTAATAGTCTTGAGAATGCAGTCTTTATCATTTATAGAACACCTGTGTTCCTGGAGAAAGCAACATCTAAATTCATATTACACATAGTTATAAATTCAAGTCTCATAAGTGTTTCCTGTGGGTTTCAGGTATAGGTTTCACCAAGAGGTGCATATAAAACATTGAGCTAGTGCAATGCAAGGCTGGAAAACATTTCAGCTCTCCAAAACCATTCCAAAAAAATATACTGTGTTCTCCTTGACTGACCAGAGTACTGATTTATAATACCGAAGCCTCAACACAATCCTCAGTGCTCACTCAAGGAAGAGTGTAATAAGAACTAGTAATCCTAAGTTAGTAGTATAAGTATAGGAATTCTTCTTCTAATGTAAGAAGCCACAGCAGACTTCAAGTTCAGGTTATCATTATATAATAATTTGATCTTCCAGGGTGTCAAAATACACATTCACCATCACAGAGTGCCTAGAAACTCACATGAAGGACCTCCATTCCCTAGGTGCTCTACAGTGCAACCAGGAGACATCCATCTCTGTTATGATAGAGATGAAACCCAAAAGTGTAGGTGGAAATTGTGACAAACACAAAGGCACTACTGACAGGTTATGGAAAATCATTTTCAAAAGCTCCCAAGAGTTAAACAACCCCATATGCTGAGAAAAGAGCCCATGCTTGAGTGACTAGCTCAGCATCACATACAACACTCAACAGCTTTGAGAGGTGAAACCAGACCTCCAAAAAACCCTTTTGCTAGTGCTTTAACATCAAGAACATCCCTTCTCTCCATTATTGTTCCAGGCTGTCATTTCTTACATTTGGGTCACCCCACATTTTCAGCAAAGTATGTCTCAAGGCACTTTTTCACTAGATTAATTGTCATCCCATCGTGTCTTACAAATACGGTAGATGTAAGGCTATAAAAATAGAGGGGAAAGGTAATAACATAGCAAATACATCAAGATGAATGTTTCCTACCCCCTCCCTTCCACAGAGACATTCTTTCATTTCCATGAAATGAAACTGACCTGATGCACTTATCCACAGGTTCATCAGTTTCTATGCAATTTCAAGACACACTTCATTATTCATTTGAGTCACTTGGCTGCCCTCTTGAAAACTGTCTGTAGTATTTGAATATTAATTCCATTTCCAAGAGTTCTATCCATGTTTTCTTCTCCCTTGTGTCTGCTTAGGCAGATCATTAATTAATGAATCACTACAGATAATGGGTTTATATTTAAGTACTCAGTGATGCAGATGCCTGAATCTATTAAAGAGGAAAGCCTACATTTTGCCTTTTTGTCCAGTGACTTTCACTAGGAAAAGCCACTGAGTAGGCACAAAGTAGATCAGGGTTGATTTTATTGCTTTTAATTTATTTCCATTCAGACAGAAGAAGTGTGAGACATCTGGTTAAACAAGCATATGGAACAAAGGTGTAGTTACAAGCCTCAATAGACTTTTTACAGTAACATTCATAATTTGACAAGTAGTAAATAAAGCTTTAAGCAAGGCAGAAGATACTTTATCTGAAGGAACACTCTAAGTCCCTACCACCGGAATACCATAAAATTTAACTCCCCTACTGCTCACACAATGAGCCAAATCAAACCCTAGATCTCAGAAGTAGGCCAGTAAACCCAAAGCCTTATTTACATCTTACCACATTTCATTTTAAAAAGTCCCTGAATAGCAGCTTCTCTCAAAATATCAGTTATTCAGAATTTCAAAGGAAGTGAAATACTGAAAGTTTCAGCTTATTGATATAATTTCTCTGTCCATGACAGGAGCATGAAAAAGAAGCTAGAATATTCAGTGCCAATTAAAAAAAAAAAAAAAAAAAGAAAACAAAAAAACCCTGGAGAACTAGGGTATGTTTGGAACTCCACTTGAGCAATTTCAAGGCAGTAAAGTCTTATAACACTCAGAGGTTACAGAGAAATGGATTAGATATTCAAATTGCAGACTGGATACTGAAAAATAGAACAATTAATACTTCATTTTCTCTTTACTAAATGCAGTCATGGCCTGCCAATCTTAATTTCAAGCCCAAATGATTTTCAAACCATAACAAGAGAGTTTGTAATGTGTTTGATTTGTTTATACTTTAACAGTTAAATGGGGTTTTATTATTATTTTCAACAGATTCCTTAAAATTATTTTGCTGATATATTGAAAAGGATGAAGAAATATTTAGAATAACAAGATGACCAAGCAAAGAAAAGTCAATTCCATTTCCTCGTACTTTATGCAGACAAATTGCCATAGATAAAACTTTTGGGATTTTTCCCTGTTGTGGTGGAACCAATGGATTAGTAACACATGATATTTAAAACATGATATTTTAAACAGAGTGAGCGGTAACTCAGAAACTGTGGACAATCTCTTTGGTATTTCGCTGTTTAAACCAGGTTTCACCGAGATGCTGGGTGCAAGTTCATCTAGTTGGGTGCAAGTAGTACTGCTTAGCCATGTACAAGTCCTAAAATAATTCTTAATCCTCTGGGCTCTTGATGAGAAGACAGAAAGCTGTAACATATTCTCCTGCATTCAAAGGGTTTGGTTCAGCTCACGGTTTCAAGAAACAAGGATGTCCTGACTACATTTTCCTGGCTGTGAATGCAGCTGACTGACTGGATGGGCAAGGAGGGACAGAGAGCAAGAGCCCAAGGACACCCTTCAGGGATCACCAAGGCACAGTAAAAAAGAGCAATCAGGAGACTCGCAGCAAAAATATAGCTGTGAACCCAAGCAACATGCAAAAATTGGTGTGCCAAGGGCCAATGCCATCCAAATTTTTCAGGGAACAGGAAAGCCCTGCAAAATCTACACAGAAATGTTCTTTTCCTGTGTCTTTCTTTTAACGTTTTGACTCATGACAAGCACAATTTTCACAAGGTGCACAAGTACACAGATCGTTGGGGTTTTTAATAATCCAAAGACTGCCTTGTCATTCATATGGAGTATATTCTAATTAAAAAACAAATTATACAAAGAGGAGGGTGTTAAGCTGTCTTCTCTTGAACATGAGGATACAGTTGCTCTCTGTGAAAATACATAAGAAATTTTCCACCATTTTTTTTTTTTTGCTTTGCAATACACTGTTTTCATTAATTTCCCTGTACAATAGGCCTTTTTTAACAACTGAAATAAAGCAGACACAAAGGTATCACTGCTGCTTGACAGGCCTTTCTCTTTTCCCTCAAACACAAATGCAGGAACATGTGGGATATTCTACAGTAACAAAGGAACGTTTAATTTTACCGTTGCTTTCATTATACCTTCCTGGGCACAAGTGTATAAGAAGAAAATCAATGTAGCAACACTCCAGAACACAGAAGAAGAAGAAGATTTTTATTAATCAAATTTTCATTTCACCTTTCCTCTTGTAAACTTTCAATAGTATGAGAAGTTTTGCCTAACCAGGCTGCTAAAAGCCAAGGACTAGTTTCAATATTTTGTCTTGGATGAACAACTTTACCTATGCACCCTATAATTCAAGTCACGGAATCACAGAATTGTTAGAGCTGGAAGGGACCTTTGGAGGTCAAATCCAACTCCCCTCCAAAGGCAGGATCACCTAAAGCAAGCAACACAGAAACTCATCCAGGTGGGTTTGAATTCCTTCAGAGAGGGAGA